>JAODTK010001344.1:0-636287 GCA_026419785.1 Sclerodactyla briareus | reverse complement strand
TTACGCTTACAGCTCCAGTAAACCCCAATGGAATGAACCATGAGAACCGGATTTCCCAAACAAATATATACGGCAACTGTGGCTAGAAAGCCATTACAGCTCTTGACTAAGGAATTTCTATCAATCACCAACCCCGCCTTATAGATGGAGCATCATTCTCTGTCACCTTGTCATTCAGTTGAACTGGCTACCCGCCCCCCCCCCCATACCTGTCAGGTTTCAAACCCAAGCAAAGTTATAGTGACCCTGACAGATTACTCACATCTTCTTCATGGCGATGAGCTTTGAACAACATTTTGGTGCGTCAGTTTGGCAAGACTTTCAACTTCCGTTTTGCACAGAGGAGGGGCCTCTAAACTGAGGTTAGTTAAATACTTTTCACGCCACCTTATCCCCGTTTTTCTGCAAAGAACAATATGGGAACCGCGTAATAGCTACAGTAGCACCAGCCACATGGGCACTGCCAGAAGCGGTTCACCTAAAGATATGATACCCTTTGAGGGGTATGTTATCTGCACATGCTGTCTATTAGATGACATGTTTCCCCGGAATATATCATTGTGTAGATGGACTCTAATGTTGCTTATTCGCCAATTCCTAATTCCTGTGAAAAACCAGAAGCCAAACGGCTTAGTGTTTCCTTGAACCTGTGTTCTGCGTCAACCCTAGCAGACACACGACACATGGAGATAGACCAGCTCATTAATATGGCAACATAACGCCTGACAAATTTTCTTATCTTTACCAACCAACTCATAGGGTTCTTGTACCCGTTGGTAAGAACTACACACTAAAACAAAGGGTTCCATGTACCTCCCCATAAGGAATATACACAACCTAATTTCACCTGATCAGACCAACTGTTCTGGACCTTATGTGTTACAAGGTTTTTTTCCAGACTTTGACCTCTGGTGGACCTCTGACTCTGGAACCCCAAAACAATATGGTCCCATTACCCATCATGGTAACAACTATACCAATCTGAGCGTCAACATCAGTCATCCATCCAGTGGGGTCAAGTTATCGTTTTACACAAGCCCAAATTGGCTCAAATCTCAATTTTCACAATTTTCTACTTTTCGATCAAAATTCAACTTCCTGACCTGAACCAAACAATAGGGTTCCTGTACTCCCCCATAAGAAGCTATACACGAATTTCAACTTGATCAGACCAACAATTAATGACTATCTTGTTTACAATGTTTGCAGACTTTGACCCTTTCCTAGGCTTAACCTCATATGCCTCTGACCTGATCTCAAAACGATAGGGTTCTGTACTCTCATGGGGAACACCATACCAGCTCTGAGTTTCATCCTCCGGGTGGGGTCGAGTTAATCGTGTTTAACAAGCCAAAATTGGACCAAATATCAAATTTTCACAAATTTTCTATTTTCGTACCAATTTCCTCCCCGACCTTGAAAACCTAAAACATAGGGTTCCGTACGCCCCATAAGAAGCTTTCACCTAAAATTTTTTTTTTTTCACTTGAATCGACCCAACCATTCTGACGTTCGGTTTACAAGGTTTCCAGACTTTGACCTCTGGTGCCTTCAGATGGACCTCTGACCTGAACCTCAAACATGGGTTCATGTCTCATCCTGGGGACACCATCCCAATATGAGCTTCATCCATCCAGCGTGGGGGTCAAGTATCGTTTACAAGCCAATTGGCCAAAATATCAATTTTCACAAATTTCCTATTTTTCGACCAAATTCACCCCACCTCCTGCCCTGTACCAAAGAACAATAAGTGTTTTCTTGTACTCCCCAGTCAACGAACAGCTATACACCTAATTTCAACTTGATCAGACAACCATTCTGGACTTTATCTGGTTTACAAGGTTTCCAGCCTTTGACCTCTGTGACATCAGATGACCCTCGACCTTACCTTCAACAAATAGGGTTCAATGTACTCATTAATTGGGAACACACATACAAGTATGAGCTTCATCCATCCAGTGGGGTCGAGTTAGATTATCGTGTTTACAAGCCAAAACTTGGCCCAAGATCGATTTCCCCATTTTCCACAATTTTTTTTTTATTCTCAACCAAATTCACTCACCTGGACCAAACAATAGGGTTCCTGTACTTCTCCCCATAGAAGCTATACACCTAATTTCAACTTGATTCAGACCAACCATTTCGGACTCTCGTTTACAGGTTTTCAGACTTTGAAGACCTCTGGTACTCCAGATGACCTTGACCTGACCCCAAAACATAGGGTTCGATGACTCATCATGACACACAACCAGTATGAGCTTCATCCACTCCGGGTGGGGTCGAGTTATCCGTGTTTACAACAAGCCAAAATTTGCCAAAATAATCGATTTTTCAACAAATTTTTCTATTTTTCGACCAAAAAATCACTCACGACCTGAACCAAAAACCAATAGGGTCCTGTACTCTCCCCATAAGAACGCTATACACCCAATTCCAACTTGATCAACAACAATTCTGACTTATCGTGTTTACAAGGTTTTTTCAGACTTTGACCTCTGGTGCCTCAGATGACCCCTGACCTGACCCAAAAACAATTGGGTTCATGTACACATGGGACCCACATACCAAGTATGGAGCCTTACCTACCCAGACCTGATCAAGTTTCGTGTTTACAAGCTGGGGCGTCTCACACACACACACCACAACCCAACGCACGCACACACCACACACGCACACACACAACACACAGCCCACCACCGACGTGCCTGCATAGATTCCTCTGGACTTCGTCAAGGCAAAAAAAATGACCCTACTCCCCAATGCCTCTTCTAAAGATCCCAGAATGATTATTAATACCTGTTCATAGTTTTGACCAGCCAAACACCCCTCACCCCCTCTCCCGACCCCCCCCACCACAGTCCTCCACTACCATGCCCATCACCCTCTCAGCTTTAAACTACTGCATACTGCAATTTATTTCAAGGATATTGTGTTCTCACTGAGGGTAAATAATGTCAAGACTCTGGCAATACAGGCCCATACTGACCTGTCCTTGACCTTCACCCAATTTTTGAGGGTGAAGGATGGATTCCCATGTAACCTATGACATACCCTCTCCAGGGCCGAGGGTGAATGATGCACCATTTTCAACACTGATGACATCATACCCCATGTGTGTGTAGACTATGCCCTGACAGGACCCTGGTTGGGAGGGTACCACTCAGTACTTGTGTACCTTATTGTGGGGGTGGTACATTATTGTTGTGATTGCATACAGTACAATTCATAGCTATGGGTTAATGGTGACATCACACTGGGTGGGGAATGTTGCCTTCCAAACCCTGATATTGAACTATTGCCTGATCGGAGCTATATACAGTATTTCTCCCAAATATCCCACTACCCCCCGCAACACCATTTTTCATCACCAGTGTCAATGATCATTGCAAACAACCGATAATAATTGCACCGTAGAGTTACAATCATACTGTTGGCGTTGATCGTTATTCTAACGAAGTTTTTCTTACTGTGTTGCATGTGTATGTCTATATATCAATCCACTAGGGTAAATGCTTTTGTGTCTCATTAGAGCCCCTTCAAGGTTTTTGCAAGAGCTCCGGCAGTATTGAAAAGGAATACAGTATAACCAACCAAGTCAATTCACTCAATCCATTTTGTTGAAGGCATTAGATGTTTTCTAAATATTCTTAGGTGTTCAATAGCATCTACTTGTCAATGAGAGGCAAATGGGTCGGGCATGGATCTGTAAATTATATCAATAGTCCCGTCAGAGTCTGCCTAATTGTCCAAGCATGAGAGTCTTATGAATAAATATTAATAAATAACCCTATTTTGCTTGCATTTTCGGGACACAAAGAGAATTCAAAATAAGAGTGGTGCAACCAACCCTTCCCTCTGCAATCACTACGTTCCTGGGGGGAAGGGGGGGGGGGTCCATTATAGAAAAAGATTTCAGAAATTGAGTAGGTCAAGCATTTAAATAACTCCATAATATTGGTATCATATTTCCATTCAGAGAACCTATGGTAAGATGAACAGGTGGATTTGTTCATTTCCATATTTCGTTGCCAAATGCCAATTTCGTCAGTCCCTGTCCGACCAGAATCAAAGGGCAGGCCAGATTGGGCCTCCCTCAGTCCACTTTTGGAAGGCTCCTACCTGTAGCCTATCCTTCAACCAACTCAGAATGGAGCAAACGGAGGACCTTGTTCCCACCCAGGATTGATTGTGTAGGAGGGAGGTATACTAATCTGATGTGGGGGCTTGTATCCTTGGTGCATGTGTAATCACTGTGACAACAATGTTGCGCAAAACCGGTATTCTTGCAAAGTTCAGTGCAAACTTGAACACTCACTGTATTTGTTCATTGTTGCAATCAAGGGGCAAACAGACTAAATTACCCACGCTCTCCTGCAAGCTGATGACTGTGAGAAAAATCCCAAAACTGCAAGATTTCCATCATTCGTTGCATTCCCATGGTGGCAGTGAGTCTTAAAAAGGTGTGTGTGTTTAGAAGGGGTAATGCAAAAACTGCACATTAGAGGAACCCACCACAGGAAGAGTCCAAAATAACCTTTTGATTCCCTGTTGACCTTGGAAAAATAAAAATGTTTGGACCAACCAGGTACTGAGGATAGGCTATACAGGCGACTAACAGACTTACAGTATACATAGGCTATACAGGCGATAACAGACTACAGTTATACATAGTATCCAGGAGATAACAGACACAGTATACCATAGGCTATACAGGCGATAACAGACTACAGTGATCACAGGCTAACAGGCGATCCCAAGACTACGTATACCTAGCTATACAGGAGATACATACTAACAGAGTCTGTTTCTGGACCCATGAGCTGTATTATGACAGATATCAATACATTGAAAATCTTTGAAAGGTATATATTGGTAACATATGTATATATATATTGGTATATATTGAACTATGTATCTTAACAACACTATGTTCAACACCACAAAATTTTGTCACTGGAATTATCTATCATTGTCCATGTAACGCTACCCTTTGCAGGGTTGAGCAACTACAATCATCCGACTGGCAACCCCCCCCAATATAACATTTTATTTCAGTATGAGTAACTGGCAACCACACCTATCAACCTGAGTATCATCATGGCTGCCTATAGAACAAGTGGTGGCACACAGTGTCTAAGATCAGAATAATGGAAAGCAGATCAATTAACCATAACTACGCCACGGGGCAATGGATTGTCCTTTTTGCAAATACTAACTCACCGGCCTTCAGTAACTCCATTATCGCGGCGAAACTTCCCAATGGTGTTTCCTTTCCCATGAGTAGGGATATGTAACCATGAATCTTCAAGTGAACGAACACCTACTCACAGCTTTCGATCTCACTCCTACAGGGTTTTTTTTTCTCTTCGAATGACATCCTTGCCCGCCGAGCGAGGTTTGATCCATCCAAGGCTTGTCCAGAGTGCAGATTCGTACTGTTCCTTACCTATTTGTTGGTACCCATGAATGTGGTTGTGTATGGGGGTAATCTCCTTGCTGAGGCAACTTGCATATCCAATCTGTTGGACTGTATTTCCCAGTGGGGGGCGAACAGGTATCATTTTTAGTTTCCGGCATGCCCTGACTTCGTGCTACTTTCATATCTGCCAAGACAGGTTGAGTTACCCTGAGTTTCGACTGGTAAATGGTACGGTATCCAACAGAAAGTTACCTTATACCCACTGCACACTGCAAAGTGGTACAACTTGAAATCTGCCGAGGAATACAGTACTTGTAGCGCCGTGGCAAGGACTCCTTCATGTACCTAATAAAGATTGAGCTTCTGATGGGGTTCTCTGGATTGCATTCTACACTTGATTTTTTATCTGTGGAGGCAGAGGAATTATATCTAACCATTTTTTTAAACGTTTGCCTGTGCATTGATACTCCAGTAGCATAGCTGGGGTGCAAAAGGGTGGGTGAGCGTGGGGGTTTGTGTACAGGGTTCATCTTGGCCACCCCCCCCTATCACCCTAGTGACAAAAGGATTGGACGCCCAAACAAACACTATGACTGGTTTTTACGGTACTTTCAATCTTCATCAGGAAGTAACATAACTTGCTGTTCTACTGTGAACAGCTCCAGTACTACAGTATATATTCCTATATGAGGAACTTGGTGGCATCGTACTACAGTTACTGAACGAGGTGTTCACTGCCTACAAATAATACGAAGTGCAACCTGTGTCTGGGTTAGTTCATATTCAACGATGCATCTACTTTTGGCAGCTGAACACTGAACAGACAGTGAGATACTGTAAACGTTCCTAATCCATGTTTGAATGTAATAGATAGGCATACACTACAGTAAGGTATGGAAGGTTACCCTGTGGCCAAAGAGAAGCTCGTATTCCAGCCATCTGAATTGGAAACATGATAACAGGAAACTGACAGACCTTACACATATAAATTATACAATGTACAGCAATGGTTCTCTAGCTTTTGGAGACTACAGCCCCCTTCTGCCATATTGGAGTGTCTCATCCCCTCCCCCCCAACTTGTGTTTTTATGTTTTATCCTAAAAAAAAAAATTTGGATATAAATTCCGAGTGGGACACTGGCCTGCCATCCTCCAATTAAATAACTTTGGCTTACCTGGATTCCGGGTCAAGGGCTGGCTTCTCAATTTTGCGGTACAGTCAGCACCTAAAATCAACTAAAAACTGTCACTCAACGGAAAAAGTATCAAATTTCCTCTTTTTGGAACCTTTATGTCAACACAAATGAATTTTTTAGATGTCCAACCTGCTCAAAATATGTCTATGACTCTGAGAACCCCTTGTTGCCCTATCCCTGCCTGGGTTACCTGGATAAGCCTCCTCACAAGTGATGGCCTAAGGATAGAAGTTTTTTTTTTTTTCATTTTCTGTACTTGAACCGCACAAATCGAGCAATGGTTTTATGTTTACTATGCCATTCGTAGTTTGAGTGTGTCTCATGTCATATGTGCGGTGTATAGCGTGATGCACAGGCATATAATGATATAACATAGTTATATGCTACGGATGAATGAACGACCGTTTTGTGAGTTTTATATTTCGGGGAGGGCGGGTTTCGGAGGGGGGGGGGGGATGCCCAGTGTTGTGGAAATTGCAAGACATTTTTGCTTCAACCGGTGTGATATTTTGAAGTGAAATTCAAGTTAGTTGTTATGCTTGAATCATTGGCCCGCTTTCGCGGACGGTTATACATGCGCGGAATTTCTCGGAAAAACGGCGATATTGCGATGCGCGGAAAGATGCGGAATTTGCCGAATTGGCGCCCGGAATTTTCCATTTCAAAACGCGGATTCTCCCGGGCCTAAATTATGCTATGAATTTTGCAATGAGTTTTTTGACGGACACCGTGTGAACATAATAAAAAAGGACAAGCAATGAAACTGAGCAGATATACTTAAATATCGAAGGAATACATGGGCCTTTCTGCTATATTGAATCATTTCTAATGGTAATTATGATTAAAGAGTGGCATAAATCTATTCAAATCATTAGAATCAAACAGTAACATCTGAATTTCACCATCGTTAGTGTTACCTTCTAGCCTATTGAAAATAGGCAGCAAAAAAAGTAAATCATTTCATAGGCTCATATTGTTTATTTTTGTCTCATTCACTCATTGCCATATCTGTGATCTAAAAGACATTTAGGAATAACTTTCATGTTAGTGGATAAACACTCTGCAATTCAATGCGTGTGTGTACCCCATAGCATGGATAAGCCCAAATAGGAGTGTCTGGCATATTATTAGCAGTAACATGCTCTCACTCCAGCCTCACATAATGATATCCAGTCGTCGCACAATCTTATTCAATTGCACAAAGTTCAACACCTGAAGAATATAGAAATGACACGTCCAAACGTACGCGAATAAGAGAAAGATCTGATTGAAGATTACTTTTTCCTTCTATTTCTGCTTCAAAACGGTCCTAAATCAATTGAATAATCACGGTAAATCAAGGTTGAATAAAAAGGGCTTCCGCCTCTAACGACAAACAAAATATGAATCCCAGCCTCTAACAAGAGCACCAATGTTGCTGTCAGCTCAAAACGCACAAATGTACAAAGACTAATGTGATAATGTTCAAGATGATGAGTCCAAAAGGTATTTCAAACAATGGCCTATTGTGCCCTGTAAACCTTTGACATGACCAATATGGCCGCAAAGATGTCTAAGCAGTTGATAGACCATCCACATAATGGGCCACAGTGGAGAATGGGGTCTGGGGTCCTACTGTAATGCCCTGGGCATCCTTAAGGCACAGCTAGTAGATCATCATTATGACTGAGAATCAGCAATTTCAACAGAATTTTGTTGGAGATACAAGATTTGCAGTATTTCATATATTTGGGCTCTAGTGCCCAACTGGACCCAAGATTCCCAAACACTCCTGATGGCCTTCTACCCAAGCCCACTACATGTAACTTTGAAGAACATCATTGAATCTTGTGATAGAATGCATATCATTACCCTTGTGTGAAATTTCATAAATGGGCCGCCAGGCCCCAAGTGGAACTTAGAAATGGCATTTGACCTTGACCTTCACCAGATCAAACATGTCCCATGGGGTCCATGAACATTGCGCCCAGTTTGTAACTTCATCGCAGAATGACTGTTTGGTAGCAAAAAAGGCAATTGTTGACAGACAGACCGACAGAGAGCTGAATAGATGGATAGAGTGACATGCAGATACAATTGCTCACCACTGGCTGGTTGAGCTAGAAATTACGGATTTTGATTGACTCTGATTTTCCAACTCAACTGGGCCGGTATTTCAATCTTCTGGAACAGCCTACCATGATAAACAGGGAAGCATTGCATTAGGGCTGTGCCCGCGGTCAATTTTTGTTAGAAGGAATGCGAACTGTTTTATCGTGATGGCCATAACCTCACTGGTTTCATGATCCTGTTATTTATCAAATGCGGATAGTCCTCTTTTTATTTAATAACAATTATTCAACTAGACTGTCAGTCGGTAAACCGCTGACGTGTATATCCTCACAGAAATGGCCTTTGTCGACCCGTCCGTTTGAAGAAGCATCATTAATTTATTTTCAGTTGCCTCTGGTGACTTTGAAATGCCCACCGTTTTTTCAGGACCAACTGTAATTCACATTCTCCAAGTTCGTTCGGAATCCGACAAGTTAGAAAAATCTCGATCAAAACGCAAATTTGACCTCTGGTGACCTCGAAATTACGTTCATGTTTTTCGGGACACACTTGTGGTCCCACTCATCATTTTCATGTAAATCATACAACTCTGGTATTTTTCGCGAAAACACAATTTGACCTCCGGTGACCTTAAACTCACCGTCATGTCTTTCTGGACCATTTGTTTTCCCCACCCACCAAGTTTCATGTAAATCGGACCAACTCTTTTTTTTGTTCAAAACCTGCAAATAGAGGCAGCAAACATGCAGTGATGCCCCCATTTCGAACTCATCTAGATTGCTAGGACGGACATGTGTCACCAAGTTTCAGATCATCGGATGAAGCATTAAAGAATTATTGTGCTAGCCGCCTAAAGTTCCGAGCGGCGGTGGCGCGGATAAACGGCGGCTCACCCACAAAACCCTAATAGCCGCCAACACTTACGTTGCGGGGATATAATTGAAAGGAATATTTCGCAACAATTATCTAGTCTCTGCAAAAAAATTGTGAGGATATAGGCTACAAACGCGTTAATGAATTCCAATAATCATACATGAAAATATTTGTAAATACACAAATTTGTCTGTTTCGTTCATGTTTCAACCAAAATACATGGAAACACAGGTGCGGTCACCTGGGCCGTGTACTATCGGGCGCAATTAGCGATAATAATAAGTCAAGTAATATCAGGTCTTGCCAAATTTTCACCGTCAAAAAATGCAAAACCGTTTTGGCATCCCCCGTACCTAGCGCCAAAGACTTCATTGTTCGCAAAATGACATATTCAGGAGGAAAATTTTTACCTTTCGAACCATGAGTTTTTACATCTTCGTATCTGTATCAGTATCTAATAATCATAATTAAAAAGTTTCAAAAGTTTTGATTTACCATGACCGGATAAGGCAAGCCCGGTGTTTGCCGGTCTGCACCGTTTCCGCGACGTGACATCATTCCCTTTAATTCAAGTATTTGGGACCACTGACCACCTTTAGTGTTTACGTGGTTGTTTTCATTTCCGAATTTTCCATTTCAATAGAAATATTTCTCTTACATTAACACTGGAAAATTGATGACTAACAAACGCTTGCGTGGTATTCCCCTCACCACCCTGATGATATCGCCAATCAAATCAATTCAAATTGCCGTGAATATTCTCCGAAATTTGGGACAAACTCACGACTGTATTTCTAATCATTCACATGGGAATTTTCTGCAGATTATACATCAACGTTTCAGGCGACATCGACGGATCGAAGTTTGTTCCATGTAGCGGGAGGTGTCATTGGTTAGTTTTTAAACATTTGATGTTACAGTGCTCTGATTCGTTGGCGGTCAAATTCTCTCATCACAGTGGTACCACACCATATACCAGTTCGCGAGATAGAGGCTGTTCAGTTACAGACCAGCAAGTACGTGTAATTGGTCATTGCGTAATGTAGATTGTGTCGGGGCTGTAGCGTAAACAAGCGTATATTATTATTCCATTGCTCTGTGCCACACTGTAAAATAGCATCGGCCCACGGCCGGCGCTGAATGCTGAATATCTGCTCTACTCTGGCCGGACGGTAGGGCGCAATGTCGCGTTGGGAAGCCGGGCCGGAACATTGGTACCTGGAGGGTAAAAATCGCCCGGCCCCCGCTTAATACAGCCTTGTTCGGCAACCAAAGGCCCAGACCTCCTGGATTTTGTGAGCTATAACATGGAGGCAGTTTAATATAACAATAATATATAGATAATAATAATAATAACGAAAGTTCAAGATCATCTGATTTTCGGAGAAAAGCATTGGCTAGGCCTATTTGCATGAAAGTCCAAAATGACTGAACGCACCTGTGCCACTGTGCTCAACTACGCATTGTCCGAGGCAGTACAATATTCAGAATGTACAATTACTTATACATACTGAATACGTCATGAACGAGTTTCCAGTTCTAATCTGAATGGAGGCCTATACTATACGAGAATACTACTAACTTACTAGGCCTTAGTGAAGTTCTAATGCCACGGCGCATCGTTGACACAGACCAAATATGGGAACTGTAACAAGTGTAATACTGGCACAACTGTAACAGTCGTCCGGCCTGTCACATGATTTCTGTGTGGTGAAAAAAAAACCTCTAAGAATACCATAAATCAAGAACGCCAGAATGACCTGACCTACCTACAGATTACATCTTTTTTCATATACAAAAGATAATTAAATGGTCGAACTCCCTCACATGAGCATAAAATTTATGTTCGTGTGAGGCTTATTGTTGTTTCTTGCACCCTACGTGAACAAGGGCCTTGGGTGCCAAAAACGCACACCTGCCCGTAGGGAACAGAGCAATTAGTTTTTAGTGACTTTTCTCAAAATGAAACATTTCTGGAATGTAACTCAATTTTAAGAGTGTTGTTACTGCCTCAAAACACCGGAAAATGGCTTTCCCCTTCAATCTGAAGGGGGTCTGTTCAGACGAAAATTCTGTTCCAGGCCACTTGCTAAACTCATTTCTCTGGGCACTTTGTGTTTCGAGTAAGCCAAACAAATCACATGTTCACTCGTTTGTGGGTGTATCCGCCACCAAAGCCGATGGTTTGTTTCTTGTTATCACTACTTCAATAAAAGACCTGCAGAAATTCCATTTAAATCCGAATTTTTCCACCTAAACCAATGCATTTATTTTGTTTGTTTTGGGGGCCTGATATCGTTCCATGGAGGCCTAGCCTTCTGTTCATCATGGTAGGCAGTGTTTCGGAGATTGGAAAAACCGCCTATTTGAGTTAGAAAAATCCATTTTAATCAGAATGTTCTGCAATTTTTATGGTGAGTAAATACCCAAGAACAAAATATCAGGAATTTGTGGGTAATCACCCACAAATGAGTGAAATTCTTTAGTTTTTGTTTTTCTGCTTGCTCCAATGACTGCTAACACAGAGTGCCCCTTTGAAGTGGTTTCGCACATTGCCCTACACCGCGTCCACCGATGGTTGCTTCGCTGCTTTAGTTAGATAGTAGCGGCATCATGAGTAGCCACTTTTTATAATGCCGCTTCAGTCCCCGAGGATCCGCTAATCGACACAATCCTCACTACAGACTGGTATTCATGGAGTCGGGCGTTACTCAGCGCGTGTACGACTGTGTCCTACTTTATTTGTTGCACACTGAAGGGCTTAGCCTAGACCTGTTAAGTCGGATTACTCACTTTTTGTACTGCGCTTGTTGCAAAATTTTATGCACAGTTACAAAAATTAATGGAAACATTTCAGTTGTTATTGTGGACTGGGAGGAACTGATTACATATAAGTGTGTGAAAAGTTGAAAACGAGCAATCCCATGTGAGTTTGTATCAGAGATTTCACCCACTGACGTCGAGTGGGCCGGTTTTGTGGGTGAAATTTGGCTATTGTGACGTACTCGTTAGCGCGTATCTCTGATCCCTGAATACGGATTACTCATAACCTAAGGATATTTCGAACGAAAAACCCAATTTATCCTAACATGGAATATTTTGATGAACTTACCAACCATTGTCAGTGTGCATCATTTTCCCCTCAGCAACAACAGTTTTAATTTACTGTAGGTTGGCAGCTCGGATTGAATAGCTAGTCCTTACCTCAAAATCAGGAGCTTGAATGGAACTGTATTTTTCAAATTACTTCTTTCATGATGGTTTAGCCTAACTGTTGTAACTACCTATGCCTAGTCCGCAAACCTAGCTAGGCTACGTTTGGTGTGGTCGATCGACTTGATTGTGACTCACGTTAATCCTAACGTGACGCATTCGAATGTTGTGTAACGGTAAATGTCGAAATAGAGTGCGAAGGTAACTCACAGTCATCATTCATACCACTTTCATCGAGGTCGTTATCTACTCCAAGACTTGTACTGGCGTCGTTGCAATCTTTGGTAACCACATTCTCCATCAGATGGAGAGAGAGATTCAGAACGAGGCATTTGTCATGAAAACAGCCATTGTTCCCTGAAGTCTTCTGCTGTGAAGAAAGAAATGGGACTTCGCCGAAAGCGCCAAACCTAGGCCTACATGATTCAGAGCATCACTGATGAGGCGACGCGACGCTATGTCGCGCTGCGCCTATTTGTGGGTGCTATTCGGTAAAGGCACGGCACAGCATGCACTGTACATTATCTAGGTTATTACTGTACCTAGCGTTACTACTTGTTACGCTTTCTCACCGGAAAGATTGCTTCCAGCTGGAAATTGTGAGTCTCCATTTTTGGGGTTGGAAGGACAACGTCGAATCTCGCCTACTCCTTTCGAAGAGTGCCCGAGTATCGAGCAGGTGGGAATTCCCTGCTCCCGTGATCGCCATTAACGTCCCCATCGACAAACGAAATGTAGCTTCACTCGTGAAGCCAATTTCCTATACGAGGAAGTATCTGGTGAAGTTGAGTGTCTGTGACGACAACGGAGTTTGAACCAGGGACCTCAGCATGCCGGCGTACACTCCACCACTCCTGCCACCTCACCGTGTAGGCCGCATTTAGCTCGGTTCAACGAAGTGCATTAAGGTTCTTTCACACCGCCAGCAAAGCAAAGCAAACCGAGCATCTTGTAGATGTCTAATTGAAAACTATGGTTAATCGCTCATTTTCACACCGCGCGCACAGCAAACCGAACCGACTCGTGTAATGCTGACCTATTTAATTTGCTAGCACATATAACACATAAAAATTCTGGAATTCTAAATAATGCCGCAATAAGTTTGACTCTTAATACAAAAGTCCCCTCAATTGCTTCTTTCATCGCCCCCCCCCCCCTCCCACTCTTCTCCCCTAAATCCCATTTGAATAGAGTTTTATCGCTCAGTCCAATCACTAGAGGTCTTTGGACCCAAAATCCCCACTTAAATGTTCTAAATCCCCTCAGCAACCTGGGCTTCTTTGCCTTTAAAAGAAAATCCAGGATGTCCCAAATATATCTTTAGAAACCTCCACAGTTTTCTATTTATTATGGTGTTGGGCCCGCGTCCCCAGGTGAGAAGAGAGGAAGAAATCAACCTAATCAACTTGGGTAAGAGAGGGTTTGCTTGTCGGCAGCTTATAACAGCATACAATTGTCACAGGGCTATGTTCACTCGTTCCTCATTGCTTTAGTCCGACAGACTAGTATATGGAATTCAATCAAATTCATGAACATCAATTTCAGATTCAGAAAATAGTTACGAACCATACCTACTGAGTTGGCGAAATTTTACCAATTTTTGGAAATTGAAATTATCAAATTAGGCACATACAATGAGCTTTAACTCAGAAAATTTTGTCACAGGAGCTATGGTTTACTCTTTCCTCATTGCTTTTCTGAACAGAGCCTATTAATGATTATTCCTCAAATTCAGAACACAAACACACCATCCAGAAAAGTAACAGACCATACCTACTGGTGGGGCGAAATCTTACCAAGTTGGGAATTGGAATAAGTTATGCAAATAAGGCACATACAATTACCTCTACTGACCCCAGCTTACCTTTGAAATGATCATGATCAAAGTGGATCACATCGACCATGTTTTGTGTAAATCCACAAACTTCCAATAGACACAGAAGAACTCCAGTGACCCCGACTTATTTCTCGGGAACCATGTAGACCACATCCCCCAAGTTTCGTGAATATCCTGCAACGTGAAAATTCGCCATCAATTATGCAAATTAGACCACTTAATAACATATTTTAGGCCTGAAACCTAATCATTCATCGACCTGTCATTCCAAACTTCCATCCTGTATACATAACTGTTTCTTGTGTAATCTAGGCTAACGAGCTTAACTTACAATAAAAACAAAATTTAACATAGAATGCTTATTACCCAACTTAATTAATGAATTTGGTGCCCAAATCTAATCCTATCGTGTACACCCACCCCGGGTGCTACACAACATTTCGTCATAATCGGCCCTCAGCGGTTTGTGAGAAATCCTGCTAACGAGAAAGTGTGCATACACACACACATACACCGGCCAAAGGACCACAGTCTCTTCTGAATTTCATTCAGGCGAGACAAAAACCAGATGAGACAATTGGTGAATGTGACAAGTTTTTTATGTACATTCACCACGTTTTATTGCTGGGATGAGTATTCATTATAATACGAGCATTGGTTGAGCCTGTAATTTATACCCCTGTTAATATTCTTACAATTATTATTGTCTTATGTTCGCCTGCAATGTACACAAACAATCAGGTCGACCTTTTTATATTTATCGCTAGTATCATGTGTAAGTACAAGCCATAATCACTCCTGCCAACGTCCCTGGTTCTCAATTTTCTCATCCTAGCTTCCACCCCTGCTTCCAACGCATGCTACGTACATATCTAGTTGCGTATTCTATTTACGTGTCGTTTTATATTGGTTCCGTTTGTAGGCTGTTGACAGATAGGCACGTAGGCCTAGACAATAGGGTGTCACCGGCGGCGGGACGGGCTGGGTGTAACAGGAAAGTGCAGCCCTCCCCTTGTCCCGACGTGACGTACCCCCTACATCAACCATTATTTTTGTAGTTTCCCCCATATTTTTTTATTTATTTTCTTAAATAGTTCCTTTCTCCGTTATGGAGGGGATTGCCAGCGCTCCCCCGACGGATATGAACTGACATCTGTGAAACCGGCTCACTCAATTAAAAAAAAAGGCCTCCCGTAAGGGGGAGGGGTGTAATAATCCGTCCCCATCGCTGCAAAGTCTCCGGGGGTCCACGCAGGGACCGCCCATAAACTTTGCGACCCCTTCCGCTGGGGGAAAAACGGAAACAACTTCGGACGTTGTTAAAAAGAATATGTTCACGGGTTGACAAAGTAGAATTTGCCATGTTTGCTGATGCTTGATTTTTTTATTTTTTTTTATGATTGTTTCTATGCGTATGACATCTCACCGCCCCATTCTCCCTCCGTTCGCTCGTCTGTACCGCTCGCGGTGTGAAAGCACTAGCGAGCTCTGAAACGCTTCGCTTCAAACTCTTTGTGGTGTGTAGCACCTTACAGGATGGTATCTATTTGGGCATTAACTGTACGGTTACATACTGCAAAATACGGATCCACGCGATTGACTGAGGAACTGACGAAGAAGGAATCTAAAAATGAACAACACGAAAACTGATAATTTTTCAATGGAATGCAATGGCAGTAGAAGAAATTAAAATGTAGGAGTTTGCTGGAACCGAAGGAGGACATTAACGACAATTTTTGATATAGACCAACATATACTTTCCAACACTCTGTCAACAATCTTCAAAGAGCAGACAGTAGGCAGAAACATCAAACTCCTGGATTTTCGATGCCCTAATAAGAAGTATTTTCCGGTAAATATTGTGACCTGTGGAGTCCAACGAGGATCTTGATGAAAATACTTTTGCAAAGAAAACTACTCCGCATGTTCTCGACATCAGTTGGACCCAAGGGCGGCGATTCATGTTGGGGACATAACTTGACCCGACTGTCTATTTCGCGTGACACTGCATCCGACGTGTCCAGCAGCAACCATGTTTAAACAATGGCATAATGACTGTATGACCTAGGCCTAATGATCAAGTGAGTGCATTCTGCCGCCCATTTTCGAAAATAAATCTTGTAAACATATACTTCACCAGCGATTTTAGATAAATGAAAACCAAATGGTATATTTCACGCATTTTTTCCGTCCAAATAAATATATATATAATAGTACAGAATGTGATTCGTATACCGAGTTGTGCTGCACATTCGATATTTTTCGGACGTCATGCAAAATTCGCCGTCGCTTTTCGCTGATCTAAGCAAACGACAATCCATCTTTAATACTAGAGCATTTGGGGTGCTGCGTAATTATCCTCGCGACCGCGTTCTGAATACTTCGTTTGGATACTGGGTAGACGGAAGTCCGTGACCGCCAAGAGTGTTACTTAATCAATGTTGGTATGCTAAAGCATGGACAAGTTGCTCACTGGACTCAGTGATATGAGGACGAGTTTTCCCGATGTTACGCAAGTGGTGCCACACAGCCTTACTCTTGCTGGTTATGACATCATTCTCTGATAGTGCGTCAGAAATGACTCCAAGATTTGTTGGCAGAGACAGAGTAAGGAATAACTGTGAGTATCATCGTTTGTTTGGGGACAGTTGGATCAGTTTGGTGTGCCCTTGATGAATCAACATGAGAACTGTTTTCCTCCTCAATTTGTTAACAAGCATCCACTTTCTAATGTCACTAGGCATGTGACACGACTCAGTGCACTATCGATTTCGGAGTATTTGAAGATGTACACAATCGTATCATCATCGTATTGATGCATTTCAATACCATGCCCCCTTATTTATTCATCAATTCCATAAGTGTACATGGTTAAGAGGGCTTGTCCAAGGACTGACCCCTGCGGAACACCCCAATTCAATGGGAAAGGGGGAAGACTGGTCAGTCATAATTTGAACATTTTGAGTAATAACAGTAAGGGTAGTTGCAGAACCAAGTCACGCGACTCCAGAAATGTTGTAACGTTGGGCAAGCTTATGAATTAGGATGCGGTGATCAATAGTGTCGGACAGGCGGCCGAAGCAAGTTTATTGTCGTCAATAGAAGTAATATTTCGTTCCTCACATGAATTATAGCCGTTGGTGTTGGCGTACCTTGAACACCATTTATGGCCGTTCTCTGCATCCAGTGGATGACGTCACATCTTCGAATCATTGCCATGACATATTCATGTACAGCCATCCGTTCCTTCCGGCTGGTGGTAATATATCGGCCGCCCACTGGAAAACGTACCCCGATTACACCCACACACATCATAGCGGAACAGCTACTTATCATCTAAATTCGTATACTGGGGGGTGGGGGGGGGGGGCCCTCCCTGAAATATTACTGTCGGCCTACTAGGTACATCTCTGTTCAATCCGCGATGAACCTCGGAGTTACTATGGATCGCCCTGTTACGATGAAGGAACACGTCCATAATGTTGTAATGTCAGCAATGAGTGCAATTAGATGTATTGGCCGGGATACATATTTTCCTCACAGCATCTGCTACAAAATTCGCTGAATCCACTCTTTTGTTAGCATCCTGACTCGATGCCTGCAACATCCTCTTAAACTCATGTACTCCCTGCTGACGAGATTCATAGATTCCACACCTTCACGCGTCAAACTATTTCTGCCAAAGATCTGCCGTTCTCGGCGCAGAAGACATCTCGCCATATTACCTCACGTCATTTGGCTCCCGGCAAAAAAAAACGGTTAATCTTCAAGATTCTGCTGCTCACAGCAAGGCCACACAAAAAAAATTCTTCACTACATTCGTCAATTATAACGCCCTACATCCCAGCACGCACCCTTCGGTCCACCCACCCGCTCGAACGTCAGACGTGGGTTATGACAACAGTACTATGGTGACCGGGTTTTTCCAGGTGGCTGCCCCTGTTCTGTGGCACCGCTCCGACAATCCATCCTTGAGTGCCAACCCCTCCAGATTCGCAAGTCTGCCTGAAACCCATCTCTTCATCAAACTAACGTTTTCTTTCCGCTCCTCCTGTATTACGTTGTAGATATTAATGATTGTAAAGCGCATAGAGAATGTTTTCATCATTATGCTCTATATAGATTCATTATCTTATTATTATTAGTAGTATTTTTATCATTATTTTATTTATTATTATATTATTATTATATTATTATTATATAGTTTCGAAGTCGTCCGACATGTCGAGGTATCACGAGCCAAGCAAGTTTATTGTCGTCCAATAAAAGTTAATATTCGTTCTGCCATGAAGTTATAGCCGGTTGGTGTGGCGTACTTTGAACACCAGTTTATGCCGTGTCACTCGAACCAGTGTATTGACGTCACATCTTTCGAATACATTGACATGACAATATCATTACACCATCCTTCATTCCGGCTAGTGGTAATCTATCGGCCCCAACTGGAAAACGTCCCCGAGCACACCCACCACATTCATAGCGTAAACGTGCTTCACTCTGTGAAATTCTCCATCTGGTTCGTCAACAACAAGAACACTTTGCAATTCTCTGAATAACATGTGTAGTACGCTCACAATCCTGACCAGTCCTTTTGGAATAGGGTCCAACAAACACGATTTGGGGGGTGACTTATAATTTCATCTAGCTCAACTGCTCCCATTTCGACAGATAGTAGATAGATAGATAGAATAGATAGATCGATAGTATATGATAGATCGATAGATAGATAGACAGTAGATAGATAATTAGAATGTAATATTAATTAATCCTTAAAGGAGCAACGATCTGAAGCTATAATGAAAACTGATGTAAAAAATTGGCATATTTTTAGCTAGGTTGTAGGGCAATACAATATCCACATATATAGTAGTCAAAAGATCTGAAAAGTTTATAGTTCAACTTGAAAACCGTGAATTCGACCAATCTTTTTGATGAAAGCTCATACTTGGTAGCAATTCTTCGACGTACATTAATTAACTTCATCGTTATGGAGCCCGAGGTCAAAGTCAAACTCCGGAAACACATGGTCCGAAATGCTTAGTCCAGTTTAAGTTGAAACTTAGTGTGCGGCTCCCATAAAAAAGTACCAAAACTTGGTGTTGGGCTGTATAAAAATTTGCTTTTCGGACGAGACGGGAAAACCCGTTGTGAACACATCAACACACATTTGCCTATACCTACCCCTAGTTACCCCATTTGTTTTCTTGTGTCTGGTTCCCCGTATCGTTACCAAAACAGTCAAGGAATCACCAACCTTGTGGGCTTTGTGGACCTGGTCCCAGGTTTTTCTTTAGCTCGATGAAGACAACTGCCGTATCCTTACGCAGTGGTGGCGCCAGGATTTCCCCGACGGAGGTCCAAATAATAAGTTTCCCAACGGGGTCTTCCAGGATCTGTTCAAAGTTCCCGAAGCCTTCCTACCCATATGCCTAGAGCTATATTTTTTTATGTATTAAACTTTCCGACTAGTTTCTCAAGGAAGAAAACTTAAAATGAATCATACCATCCTCCCTCAATTAAGAAAAAAAAACTCTCTTCATAAATATGCTGACTACGTTCACCCTCCCCAACAGAATTGTAACATTTCAGGGACATTTCGAAGTATCCAACTCACTTGTAGGCCCTGTAACCTAATTATAAATGCCAGCATTGTATATTTGTAGGAAGATAGGCGATGGATACGGTGATCTCAAACGTAGCGATGAACGGCGCCAATATACAAAAGATATTGGCGCGAGGCCAGCGCGCGTGAAAATTTTCAGCTATAATATAGGAACTTTCCATAAAGACGGTGGAAATATTTATAGCTGTCGGTGAAACAGGCCCTCTCGAGGTGTGTAATTTTCAGCGTACCCACTCGGTAAGCAATCCCCTACGGGGGAAGGGTTGGGGGGGGCTTCCCCGACGTGGGGCCTGCCCCGTACAGTCCGCAAGATGTACCGATCGACAAGATCAGCAAATGTGCCGACAGACGATCTCGACCGAAAGTGCGTAATGAGCGGCCAGATTTTCATCTTCCTATATAGTGGTGATGGAATTATGGAGGGAAGATGGCCCTCAAAGCTTACGTCACTTCAACCCCCTCCCCCCTCCTCCCACGCCACCCATTTGTGATCCGTTTTAGAAAGACTACTAACCATAAAATACTGCGAACACACCCGACTGTCAACGAGGGCGGCCGTACCGGTACTCGGTAGCGGCACCGAGAGGCTTGTCAAATTCACAGTGTAGGAAACGTTGATGGAAGCCGCAACGACCGGATAATCACGGAATGAAGAACAGGAGACCTAACGAGACGGTAATGATGATAACGTGTGACTAATGAGACATGGGACCATGAGACAGGTGACCAATTAGACAGGGACCATGAGACTGGGGACCAATGAGACAGGGACCAATGAGACAGAGGTAGTCAATGACACGGGGATCAGAACATGTTCACCAATGAGACGTGGACCAATGATACAGGGACCACTGACAGCGGGGGATCAATGAGACAGGGGACCAATTATACAGGGACCATGAGACAGCGACCACTGCACAGGGGACAATGTACGTGACCAATGCGACAGGGTACCAATGGACAGGGGACCAATGATCGGTGGATCAATGAGACAGGGGACCACTTATAGGGGACCAATGTAACGGGGGATCAATGAGAAGGGGACCATGGAGACAGGGGACCACTGAGACGGGGGATCAATGAACTGGGACCAATGATACAGGGGACCAATGAGACGTGGGACAAGAGACTTTAGTATCAATGAGATAGGGGACCAATAACGGACCATGAGACAGGGGACCAATGAGACAGGGGACCAATGATACGGGGACCAATGAGACATGTGGACCAATGAGACGAACTATAACAACGGTGTGGCCAATGACACGGGGGACTAATCAGACGAACTATTACGGGGCGACGATTGAGACAGGGACTAAGGGTACGAGTTACACTAGATAGGGGGCCAATGAGACGGGGGACTATAGAGCAGACCCCGATTATGTTTTTTCTGCATGTCACCCATGGCTATACGAAGGAGATGACATATTTTGTAGTGAGTCACGTTTCGTGACTTCACGCTATCCACAGAAAATGAGTTGAATTAAATGTTAGTTAACGCGCTGTTCAACCTAGATCCAAGAACGGCACTGCCATAATAGATACAATCTGAAATGTTTGCGCAGTTGTTAACTTCAATTATTTCGTGTGCACGTTGATGGACTCACCATGAACTTTAATTCGCGTGTTATTGGCGTTTACTGGGTGAACGTAGTAAACTGCAAGTCGGCCTGAATAAACGATTGCGCAATATGTTTAATGCTGAATCATGCCAAATAAGGCCCGTTATTATTACTAAACGCAGTTTCTGCTTGATCGGTGGCGCTCTTCTCGACGTCCGCTACTATAGACAAGTGAAAGAATATTCGAGATACGCGCACAAGCCTGTCACAATAGCAAAATACACACCTACTGTCGTCACTAGGTCTAACCAAGAGCTAAACGGCCATACAAAAGTCAATGGACGGTCCTTCTTAACATCGCGTATCGAACTTCAGATAGGTTCAATATTCCGTTTTCGTCCACTCGGCACACTAGGTATAATAATTAATTAGTAATTCTTACCTTGGAAAAATGCCACACGCCCCAGAAGGACGAAAGTCGGTCTGTCGAACTGCAAATCTTTCCTTAAGGATAAGCACTCACCCCCAAACCCCCTGCAGCGGTTGGGGTAACGAATATCATTAGGCCACTGTGCGTTACACGCACTGACGTAACGGCGAATCACCGAATTGTCAACGAGATTTCCTTATCGCTGCTGGGAGCAGTTACCACTAAGAATAATCATCAGTCAAATCTGAAAGCGATGAAATGACTATTTTTTTCAAAATCAGTCAATAAAGAAACTTCATCACCAATGGTTGCGACAGTTCAGAGGCACGAGCAGTTCGTTTTATTTGTGCCATTATCAGCGCATGCAGTGTGTCAACCAGCGTGTGAACTAAACCCACAAACTTGAGAAGACCGACGTATACAAGCACGTTTATTGAGGTTCTAACGCAGTCAACCACCAATGGCATTGAATGTACGCCATTACCTACAACCCAAACTTCGACCTACATGGCAACTCGTCAGTACAGAACCATCGCTACATGAAGTACAGAATGGACACCCTACCGGGCCCCAAAAAAGACGTCATTGAAGCCCAAATGCTAATGAGTTCAGGAGTGGTTCTCATCCGACTGGGGTTTTAGTTGTGCTCTTGGCCAAGTTTTTCCATGAGGCACAACCCCACACACCTCGTTTTGCTGACCAGCTTTGACGAGTTTCGGGATGATGTAGAAGTAAATTAGAACAGCGGAAAGGCATGCTAAGCTAGCCAACCAGTACATACTTCGGGTATAGAGAGAAGCCATGTCAGATGACTTGAAGTGAATTTGCGAAACCATCAGTGACGTTCTTCGTGAACAAGCTACCATAGTAGATACGCAACTGGTATGGGATATCGCAATGCGTGGAACAACTTGGTAAAGATCTCCCCCGAGGTGGGGGGGGGGGGGGGCATCGCCATTTTACAGAGAGTATCACTCGAGACCAATAATCCACGTGCATAGGTACTAAGGGGGAATAGATACGATGCATTTCTAACTTGGAAAGGGTGCAAAAACCACTGAAATTAAAAAGGTTATTTTATTCTTGTATATATCCATCATTGTTTTTGGAAAATTTCCAATGATTTGGAAATCGTGAGCCCTGTTAGGGTAACAAATTGTGGTTATCCTTATTTAGAGTGCGTTTCTGTTCCACGTTGTTGTCCCGAACAAATACGTGTTTAGGTACTTTCAAGAGGTCTGGTCCCCATGCCTGAATACCCCCTGAGCACCATCAGTGTCCCCCAGAGAATTCCAAGATTCATATGCCTACACTCTTGCACGCATAAGCGGTTCAGTGGGCTGAAAGACTGATTTAGAGTTGAGACCCCGATAATTGACCGGGGCATGGTAGGCGATACATATTACCCATATTAGTATATTCATTAGTTCAGGTGGCGTACAAGGTGGTGGTGGGTGGGTTGGGGGTCAGGACCCCCATCACCCAAGTGAATCAATGCTGTTTAACCACCAAAACCGTATCTTTTCCATTTAGTAGAGTTTTGCAGCTGTTATATGCAAATATTGCAGCAGGATGTTTCTCGTGGCCCATAAATTTACTTATTTGCCAATAGGTAGGGGGGGGGGGAGGCATTTTATGAGACCACATCCCGTTGTGTTCCGACCTCAACCCCCCCCCCCCCTCCCCCAGACAAACCTCTCGGTACACGCCTGCAGTAGTTTAAGTTATTCATGCAAACATCACTTCTCAGTCATTCGATGGTTCCCACATGATAATACAACATGCTCGTGCCACTATTTGAATTTGTCCAGTGACACTATGTGGCAGATTTATTCATAGCCTAGGTTCATACGGAAGTATTGTACATGTATTTCTATTCAGTTGCGAGCCAAGTAGTGCACGGGGGCATTATAACGAGTCGAGGCGGTGGTCTTTTTGGTCCTTCCTTAATGCATACCGAATAGGACGAGGCCTAGAGTCATAAGATATAATCCAAAATCGACCTAAGTGGTCCGACCCCACCCCCCCCCCCCACACATTCCGGTCAACCGTAGCCATATAGTTTTCCACCGCAAAACCTTCAGGCATGGTAAAAACCGTTCCAGAACACTTGAGGCTATTTAAAACTTAAAACATTTCTTAAGAATTCCCAGTTCCTAAATTATGCAAATCTAGGGAATTTACCAAGTTTCACGAAAATCCGCACACTTTAATTACGCATGATTAATGCAAATTAGACACGTTGACTGACCTCCATGACCTCCGTTCCGCAAATTGACCTCTGATTACCTTGAAATGACCGCCACAATTTTCGGGATCAACTCCTAGTCTCTAACCACCAAGTTTCGTTCAACGGTTCAAATCTGACAAAGTTAAAAATCGCTAAACCCCGCAAATTTGACCTTTGATGACCTTGATCTCCACATTTTTCACAGGATCAACTATAGTGCCCCACCCCCACCCACCAGTTTCTCGTGCAATCCCCGACTACTTGAAAATTTCGCATGAATTATTCAAATAGTCGGTCCCCCATCATTGCGTGATGCCTACTTTTCGAACTCATCCGAGATTTCACTTAGGGCGACATGTGTACCATGTTTCAGATTAATCGGATGAAGCTTTTAAGAATTATTGCGCTAACACCTAAGGTTTCCGGCGGCGGCGGCGGAGCCTGAGACGGCGGCAACACACCCAAAACCAGAATTCCCCGGACACTTGCTTCCAGTTTTTTTACGGCCATGTCATCTGGAACCGGGCGCTACACTGGTTATCGCGGAGCTTCGTAGTTTCCGAAAAATGGTCACCACGGACTACTGGTTTCGCACCTATTAGGGCTAAAATTTCGTTTTACATACAACTGAATGTTAAGTGAAATTTGTTCATGGACCGGATTCGTCTTTCTCGCGAATCAGTGGTTGTTTTGATTTTGTCTTTGGCGTCAATCAGGTCCCTCGGGGCTGGACTGTTGGCCATGTTTTACCGAAGGAGTACTAACGTTTTGTGGGAGTTGACTTGAGGTTGTCAAAATTTATGCCAACCTATCGACACATTAGTCGCTTTCCATGCCCCCATTCTCTAATTTTTAAATATTCCAGGACTAACGTTTCATGAGGAGCTAACAAACTTAAAAAGTTGCATAAACTCTAGCAAATGGGCATATTGGATGACCTCCATCACCCGATTTATGTTGGAGTTTTCGGAATTAAAAGTACCCACTTTGGTTCATTGAAAACCTAAAAACTTTGAAATAAGCAAATTAAACCCATTGAATGTTTTCCAGTGACCCGGATGTTTGTTCAAAACCTTGGGACCAGCTCATCAAAATAATTCGTCAAAACCTCAAAATTTTGCCATAAATTAGACGACTTAATAAGCATCTTTCTTCACGCTGAACCTCATCATATCCTGTTTAAAAAAAAAAAAACCAAATCACCAAAGGCACCTACGGTTCGTCCATAATCTTGCTACTTATTCAGTTACTTTCGTGCCAAAATGTGATCAGATCGTATTCACACAACCCCGATACAACATACACAATTTCATCAAAATCGGAGAAATTCTGCTAACGAAAAATGTTCACACACATACCACCTCCCCATCACACACACACGCACATTTACATACTACCCACTGAAGTGATCGCTAAGTCTTTTTCTGAACTTGTACAGGCGACCGAAATACTAACATTCGTGAAAATCTTGGTCAGAACTCATCCGAACATAAGGACAACCGGGCAGAATGGAATGATAAAGAATGCTAATATATTAGCTGGAGACAAACTAAATGCGTCAGTCCAAACCGCGAAGTTCATACGCCTTTCCTACGGGAGTTACCGTCCTTTGCATTTGTGCATGTGTATTGCGAAGATCGAAAGCATCCATCCTATGATGTGATATTAAATTTTGTCATACCTGCACAACCCTGCAAACAATCTTTACTTTCTATTGAATCCCCATATTATGTTCACTCCGAAAAACATTGAGTCTATGGAGAGGATTGCTGTAGTGGGTTGGTAGGTTTGAAGGCCAATAACTCCAATAGGAACCTCGTATTGAGGTTTGGACCTAAAGATACCAATGTTTTCATTCTCCACGATAGAACCTCTGTTGTAATCAATCCCCTATTATTGCCCTTCAAATTAATCATCTCTAAAAAATGACATCTATATGGGCCTACTGGTGGCCTAGTGTGCTATTGGCAATTTCTGAGCCATTTATTGCAACATCGCGGGAGAGGTCTGTTTTCGACTAGACTACTCAGAGGTATATACTACGGTACATGTACTATAAGGCATCCACTCTCCCTCCTACCAAGATCGTAAGGAGTATTGGACTACTGTATGCCGTTGGTGAAGCTTCACGAAACAGCTTTGTGTTAGCATGGAGCTACAACTGGGGGCATAAGTGCTTTCTCCATGATTTTCTACTACTACTATAGGTTCTATATATGTAGGCTTAACGTTGGCTTTCGTCGAGGCCTATACAAATAACTTACAACTGTTCCGCTCTAACTTGTTCCGTTGATCTTCCATGTAACAATGTAGTAATTCCTATTGGGCCCATGTCGAGTGAGTAAGTTTTCCATTTGTCGAGTTAGTTGCGGTGTAGGTAACAGCGGTCAACCAAAATCATTTCGAAACTACCGAGCAAACTCCGAGTTCGAAGTTCCCGCTATCGTAATCTATTAATAGTACACACGCACATTCTCATTTAAGTACTTTCCCCAGGCGGGGAACAGTGCAGTTGGCGCCATCACAGATATCCACCCGGAGTGTTTCAACAACCGGATTCAACTAGATAACTCACTTCCAGTTTTGTTGGTCAACAGACCGAACTCACACGCTGAACATGGATCATGTGTGTGTTATTTCAAATTGAATCTGGTTAAAAGATTAGAGGACACAGGCAAACCCTGCACATAATAACCTTATTGTAATTGGGAATCCTGAGTCAGCAGCGAGTAAGACGAATGTCCCGAGACAGGGATAATCTAACTAAATCTTAAATTGTGGCATTGATGCGTCGTTTCGCTCGCATATATGCTACGGAATGCAAGTAGTCGTTCTAGACATTTTTTTTTTAATTTCTATACAGCCTACGCCAGCCTGGTCATGGTTAGTTGGGACTCGTATATTGTAGGACTACGCTCGGCCTAACTATTTTTAACATGAGTCAACCCATTGGGGCTATGACTTACCCAACAAAGATTACTTATTAAGATGGTTAAGATGGTTTAAGGGACAAAAAATGGATGTGGGCCGCAAGGGGCCCCCCCAAGTTGGTTATTGCACTCAATTATTAGAGGCTTCGGGAGGAGGTGGTTGTGACGGTCCTCGACGAGAGAGACAGCTCCCCAGCGAGGAGGGCATACAATTCTCAGCTGGGGGCATGTAGCTTATAGTACATGTTTTTGTTTTTTAGCACTACCCCAACCAACTTTCACAATTAGCTGAAGCGATTCCAATTGCTTCCCCAAATTTGTTTCCCTGTCCTTGCGAAAGACGGCTATATTAATACAGGGGAGTTTTTTATTTCCACTGTGGTGGGGAAGGGGGTACCGTACCTCCTCCAACGGGTCTTACAATACATAGCTTAATATATAAATAAAATTCAATAGTAACTATCCAACTTCCTCATCTCGGGTACTCGTCACTACTGTGAAACTATTCAAAATATCTTTCCTCCAAATGGAATAAACAGCTCTGAAAGAAGAAGAACCGTCGCCATTCATGTAGATGTCTTACGATGGATGCCTGATGAGGAAATAGGGAACATGGAAATAGCCTGAAATCACGAACGTTCACGTAAAAAAACAAACTATTGCATACTTGTAGTGTTAGTGTTTCTTGACAGATGGAGATGTCATTCTTTGGCATTCACCAAAACGGGGAACGATCGTATCGCGGTAATTTCCGCCAATCAAAGACTTACTTTATACAATATCTAACAAGGCGGGATATCCCCTAGAAATCACCAGTGTTTGTGTTTCACATCTCCAACCATAATCTACTGAAGCAAATCCGTATAGTGCAACGGGCCTACTACCCAACTTCTCCGAAAACGTCCCTTGCATAGTGTGAGGCCTGATATTTGCATGGAGCCTATAAAGCCAAATAGGAATGGTGTACGAGAGCTACGTCATTTGGTGCTTCCCCGTACTCCCCGGTGGAGATTGTAAACAATCCCTGTGCAACAGTACCTGACCCATCGTCTCTGCCTTACTATGATGGCAATATACTGCATCCGGATGATAGACAACCAGAGCAGAGGCGGGCCCGCCGGCGTGAGGTGGGTGGGGGGGGGGGGCGTACCCCCGCCCCTCCTTACCTCGCGGGAACAAACGAATAACCATTTCGGGGATCCTGTCCTGAAAATCCCCCGAATCCAGGTTGGATTTTGACTCTCGCAGGTCTCGACGCCGGAGAGTGATGTCTTTTATATCGGGAAGACACTGATACCGTCGGGGTGGAACCCTTGAAAGACCCCTCAACATCTGCCTGTGACCCCCCCCCTGACCCCCCCCCCCCCACCCCTTTTTCCTTTTCCCCAGTTTTTGACGATATGTAATTAATTTTCATCAAGTTTGAATTCCTAGTTAAGAAGAATGAAAATAGGTCAAGATGGAAAAAATTGACCAAAATAGTGTTTCTATCTGTTCTGGGTAAGGAATTCGAGGTGAGAGTGAGGTTTGAGGTCCCGCGGTTCGGGGTATAATATGCTTCCCCCCTCCCATTGGGGGCCCAGTTCTTCTGCACCAGAGACCCTATACGGAGACTTAGAAGGGTAGACGGTTTTGGGTGGAAGGTAGAGGGAGGGTGAAAGGGCAAATTTCAACTGCGTTTGATCAAACTAGTAATTGACTGGTTGCGCTAACAGCAGCTTGGTGAATAAATTATACGTTTATTTCAAGCCCTTCTTATAAACTATCAACACACATAGCCCTATTAATCTCCTCGAGTCCCTGATTATATAGGATTGTTTCCGTCTTTTTTAGCATACTGATGGTGAATATGCATTAAGTTGAGTGACATCACTTACTTCTACTTCTGCTGGACTTACTTCTGTCTTCTGGCCATTCCAAGTTTTTTCTATTTTGGTCCTGGGTCCCCCCCCAAACTTCTCCCCAATGGGGGGGGGGGGGGGTTATGTTCGTACTATGAATCGTGTGCAGAGAAGATCAACCCCTATGTGCGCGCGGAAGCCCCCTTCGGCGGGGTCCAGTGGGCAGGGCCATGTCTTCGGGCCCGGGCACTGTCGATTCTAGATGCTCTCTGGTGCAATCTAGGCTATTTGGGAAACATTTTTAATCGGATTTTGGTTGGCAAGATTTCTAGGAACTTATCAAGACGATCCATCTCATTCCTGCACTTCAAAACAACCGTCTATGAGTTGACATCAGTGCACATGTGCCACCCGGCCGTTCTATTGTAGAGAATCTCGAAATGAATAATCTAAACAGGGAAAAAGTAGAAGTAATGATCAAGTCGACTATTTCAACCCACGGTACCTAACTGCACCTTTCAATCGGTATTGTTCCTTTTACGAAACAAATATTCACCATAAATGCCCTTCAGTGACCTGGAACTGTTGTTAAATTGATCGGAATTGAAGGTTTAATATCTCCACCAGTTCCATGGAAATTAACCAACTTTAAAATCGCAAATTATGCAAATTGATGACTTAAACGCAAAATTAGTCACAATAATCTGGTGACCTCATCCCACTGGGAAATCCATCGGGAATATAAATAAACCATCTCACCGAGGTTTCATGAAAATCCAACAAACTTTCGAAAATCGCATGAATCATGCATATTAGACTACTCAAGGAGCACATCTAATGCTAGAATCCAATCAGTTCATCTACACTTCATAGTTGTATATGCAAGGCTGCGGAACTGCACACCATGCCTACCGATCATGATATATCTCGTAAACAAGCTTTCGGGCCAATTTTCATTTGATATGCTAATTTATGCAAATTATTACGGTCTTTTGGGAACCCGACAAGTGGATTGCACTCGAGGAACTCCCTTTACAGTCCACCTCCACACAAAATTTCAGCATGACGGCTTTCAGGGTTTTAGTTTAGGAGATATCGAACCGAACATTACGGACAAGCACAGACAGGACAAAACCACACAACAAAGCGTATTACTATGTCTTCTTGAAAGAAGTCGGGCCAGTTTTCCCAACGAAAAAATTGACATTAAACCTGTTTTTATATCCTGATATTTATCTCTTTTTTCGGTTTCAGTTGAATCATAGGCTATGAAAATATAGTTCTAATAACCATAATTAGAGTAATATTTGCTGGAAAACTATATTATTCCAGGACCTGAACGGAACCACGCCCGTGTAAGTTTTTATGTCCCTTTAAATGACAGGCATATGAAGCACCGGTAACCGAGGAGATTGAGTCCATCGTTAGGACCAGATTACTCAAGACTGATTCACGGATCAGTTAGAAGCTTGTTGACATCGGGTTGTGGGAATATAAGGAGGAAGTTTAAGAGAGAATGTCAAACAGATATAGGAATTAAGATATTTCAAATTGTTGAGAGGACAAATATTAGTCTTCTGAAACATTTCCTTTGAGGTTATTATATGAATGGAAAAAAAACAAATACAAACAAAAACTCGTGCTTGCGTACCGATTCTAGGTCATTGTGTCCAGCACCCTTGCCGATTTTTTGCTTAAAGGCTGTCATGGATTATTATTTGCACGAAATTTGGATCCCGGTTGCCGATCAGCGGATGCGAGTTGTTATTCAGGGTACTGAGCAATGAATGGAAGATATCATAATATGACCCCGAATTCACTGATTATTTTGATGAGTTGATCTGATAGTATTGGAACAAAAAGATCTCTTGAAGTTTCCTCATAATTGTGTTATAAAATCCTCAGGCACCTAACAACTGATAAAAATACCGAAAAGTGAATTTTTCAAGAATTTTCATCGTAATAAAAATGTACGTATTGTATGTGGGCTCGCAGGCACCCTCGCGTCGACATTCAACATTGGTGAGGGTTCGCACATTGGCCAGGTTTCCCCGACCGGTTGGAGTGGAAGTGGGTTGCCAGTTGTTTAAACGTGTGTCCTTGACGAATCTCTGCAATTTTGTTCTATCGCCATAGTTGTGCTTGTTAATCTTGTGTACATGGACGTGAAAATGTTAAGTCAGTAGCAAGGGGCTTTTCCGGTGTCTGTTAGGCCTGGTTGTTTTAAATTTCTTTGCCTCGCTTCGCGCAACTAATGTACATTCTGACTTCGGACGGGCACATCACCATAAACCGCATACCTACCCCGAAATAGGCCTACTACGTTAAAAACGCGTTCTCACGGTGTAGGCACCAAACTGGCTCTTAGATAGGGCCTCCTACCGTATGCATATACTATATGCTACACAAAGACAATTTTCAATTCATATTTGAATTTTCTTAAAAAATAGAATCATCATGGGCGGCGATCCGTGGGAGGGGGGAGACAAAATTGTTGGTGGGGGGGGGGGGGGGTAAAATTAATATCAAATATACCCCCCCCCCCTTTTTTTTTTTGCGGACTTGCGAAAAAAATCCTATAATTATAAGTACAGTACGGCCAAAAATGTCTAACTCATATCTTATTAGATGTGTAATTTTTGTTGAGAAGGCGAAAAATGCAAAAAAAAAAAATCCGCTGCGCGCGCTGTATCCTATCTGTTCCGTTAAATGTATAAATACCAGTGGTCCACGTGTTACAATAACTTTGTCAGATTCTGGAAATAGATTTTGTCCATACGTGTCATCTTCAGTGTGGTTGAACATATAGGTAGGCCACGAGGAGAATTTGGTTTTAGGACTTGACTATTTACAAGGGCCTCGGGTGAGATTAAGCGTCACCGCTAACCGGTTCCCCCTTACACTTACCCTTTCATGTTCCAATAAAAAGTTGCACACCCCCAATCAACCACCCCCCCCCAAACCCCCCCCCCCCCCTCCCCCTACAACACTGCCGTAATCCACGGCCATTTTCTTACACTGCACACAGTTTAATTCTACTTCTGATCCTTAATTTTCAGATTGGCTTTGCCACTTGACGTGCTGTTTTTTAATAGAAGATGAAGCTAATATGTAACAGAAACAACAGGGCAGGGATCGTGCAACATTAGTCTGGAGGTTTACTTGATTGACGTATGGAATATCAGATGGCGCGGGATCGGGGGCGAAACATTGCTGAGACATGAGAAATTTGACTCACAATTTGAGCGGAAACTATCTGAACAAGGCGAATCGCCAAAAAGTATCCGCCTGGGTTGTGCGACCGGTGGTTTCTATTATTCACTACACTACACACTATACAATACACCACCAACTATTCATGCAGGAACCATCGTCATGCCAAACAACATCACATTTTTCACATATAACCCATTAAAATTCCTAAAATAACTTACGCAATGGTTTTGACTCCTATTAACAAACGTCGCTTAAACTGCCTTTTCTTTTTGTTCTTCCCCCCCACTCTTATCACTCCATAAATACCCAAATTTGCTAAGTTTTATCACTCAGCAACTCACTTCTTTGAAACAATCAGTGAACTTGAAATGTTCTAAATCCCCTTAGCAGCCCGCGCTTCTTTGCCTTTTTGCAATCATTTCCTTCATTATTCTCGCCTTTTTTTTTTCCAAGAAGCCAGACAGGCCATCCCCCCCCCCCCCCCTGCCAGGCAGCAAACCCCTCCCCACCCTCCCCCACCAACCCCCACACAACAACAAACTATCCCCACGCAGCAGTCAAGGATGTTCCCACAACATATATCTTTAGAACCTGGCCACGATTGTCGCTGGGGTCGGTAGGGTTCCCAGGCAAAAGAGAGGAGAAAACTGTTACAGCATTTCTTTGAAGTACTAATCACCATAATCAAATTGATTGGGTAAAGAGGGTTTGCTTGTGGGCAGCATCATATAACAGCACAATTTGTCACAGGAGCTCACTTTACTCGGTTTCTGAGTGCATTCGGTCTAACAGAAGCTACACTGATTTATATGATGGGATTCAATCAAATCAGGAACATCAAAACACATCAGATTCGGAAAAGTTACGCGACCATAGATACTGCGTTTTGCGAAATTCTTACCATGTTGGAATGGAATCTTTATGCAAATTAGGCAAATACAATGACCTCTACTGACCCCAGCCTTGTACCTTCAAAATTATTCTGGATAAAAGGTGGATCACATTCACCAAGTTTTGTGCAATCCAATGAACTTTCAAGAATTGCATAAATATGTCAAATTAGACCATTAATGACCTCCAGTGACCACGACCTTCACTTTTAATTTCTCGGGAACCAAGGTAAAGACAACATCCACCAAGTTTGCGTAAATCCGACGACTTGAAAATTCGGCATATTATGCATCTTAGACCACTTAATTAGCATATTTTCAGGCTGAAATTCGAATCAGTTTCATCTACGTCATCCAGGTCCTACATGCCAAACTACAATCACTGTAAGCCCATACGGTTCTTCATTGCGTCATCCTGCAAACGAGCTTTTAAACATAATTTAACATGAAATAAGCTAATTCCCAACTTAATTACTTTGCTGCCAAATCTAATCATAATTGGGGGGGGTGACACCCAAACCCGAATCTACCACACAAAATTTCTCATAATCGTCATAATCGGTCCTCACGGTTTTGTGAGAAATCCTGCTAACGAGAAAGTGTTGACATACAACACATACACCACACCAAACCGCTGCGCCATATTTACCCCTAATTCTCAATCCTTGAACAAAGTTTAGGCGAAACAAAAATGACCAAATTTCTGCTAACTGGCTCAATTCCTTTCATCCAATGCCCGCGAAAAATGGCCACACATTTTCATCACATGATGTTCAAGAAGCAAATTCAATCTGCGCAGCCTCCAATCCAATTGGAAGGCTCCCCTCGTTTAATATCTTTTCAAGACATGTTATGGTAGGACTGGCGACAGGATGAAGAATGGAATGGATTAACATGGATTAGTTTTCGGAAAGTTACTGTCAATTTCAGTGAGATCCAATACTTACTGCCCTAAGTCGCGGGAAGCGCCGCTCCCTGAAATCTGCGGGGGGGGGGTAGGTGATCTGTAAGAACATTTTCTTGTACGGACGGCGTCAACTGATGGTGGCGCGAACTGTGAATTGTTTTCTTGAGAATAAACATTTCATAAATTTATTGTCCATTTTTGGGGATGTTGTTACGGCCATAACATGGGAAGTACCGTTTCGGGGCAATCTGGGGGTTTCTAAAGGCTCAAATTCTTGTACCTATACAGACCACGGCATCTGGCCCAATTGTAGGAATAAACATCAAGTAGTTCCTTCAAGACACGTTTCTTCTTGAAAATAGACAAATGTCGAAATTATTGCATTTTAGAGACGTTTTGCTCAACTACCATACAGCGCGGGAATTGCTGTTTCCTCCTGCCAATTCATAAGGGTCTGTAAAACGAAAATTTCCCTTGTACCTACTCGTCCCTGATGGTGGCGAATGCTCTAATTGTAAGGAAATACCATCGATCAGTTCTCCTCCCTCAAGAACTTTTCTAGAAATATGAATTCTGAATTTATTGCCAATTTTAAGGGACGTTGCTTACTGTCATACATACGGGCCGCGAAAATGCCGTTTCCTTCAATCTGGGGGGCGAAGGGGGGGGGGGGGGGGTTGGGTGTGGTTATAAAAACAAACAAAAATATGTAACCTACGCGTCAAAAACCGGACGGTGACCGAATTGTACGGATTTTATTTGAATATAGATCAGTTCCTTCAAGAATGGTTCTTAAAATACAAAATTCGGGAATTTATTGACGATTTTTGGGATGTTGCCTACTGCCATATGGGTCTGTAGAACTTCTAAAAATTTCATGTGTACGCTACGCGCAACCATGGTGGCGCTCCGCTTGATGGTGCTACCTCAGATGCCCCCCCCCCCCCCAAACAAAGACGCCGCCCCAGGGTCATTAACAAACTGAAAGACAGTGAAAGTAATTATTATCAAGGGATAATACGAAAAAAAGCAGGACATTTTTTTCAGTAATTAATCTAGTAGAAAACCAAATTTTGCATCGTCGAAACAGCCAGGAATTTTCAAAAGGGGACCATGGACCCTACATTTTACCCTCACTGACGGCGGTCCATAATGGGAACGCGTGAAACTTTCCACGTACCCCAGAAACCTGGCTACTACCCGTGTTCACTGTTATTTTGCTTTTGGTCATGGCGTTCGCCTTGGCTCGTGCTGCTGCTAATTAACAGATCGGGGTACCGTACCGCGGGTACACACGGGCTGTATGTTTAATCAGAAATCCCAACCCGGATCGCATGAATATAAAAAAATATACCAAAAATTGCGGAAAGAAGAAATCTGAAAAATGAAAATGACGAAAATGTAGGGTTTTGTGTAGGGGGTCGGGTTTGAGGTGTCTTTGTCAGGAGAGCTCAGCACCCCCCGTAATAAAAAATCGTTCGCAGGGTCTGACGAGGGATTATCGTAGGTAGATTTAGTCAGCGAAAACAAAACGGTTATCATAACATTTTGGAAGAGTTCCTAAGAATTATTTCCTAAAGTTGATGTAGGTTATCCAAACATTTTCATGAAGTCTTTCCAATGGACGTGACATGTTATTAACGTTTTACTAATGTATACACCTTATTTTTATAACTAAAAAAAATGTTTGGTAACATCATTATGACACACAAAATAAGCTCGTGAAGCATTGATTGAGATATTTGCATAACGTTTTAACAACGTTTTGTGTTGGAAGGGTTAAACGGAAACTCATGGACCTAAAATCTACTATAGAAAGGCTGGCATCTTTGCAACATGATAACGAAGACGAAAGGCATTCACTTAGGGATCAATGATGAGATATTCTTTAATACCTTGTGAACCATTTTGTAGTTTTTACTCGGATCCATCTATATGTTTGTGTTGGTACAAGGATCTTCAAAATTACATGTTTAACATTTACTTCGTTCATTGGGGATTTGCAGTTCCTCCTGTGAGGTCACAAGGAGAATTTTGCAAAACTAATTTGTGCCTTATAGGAACACTCGAATAACTGAAATTCGTGTGGGCATTAATTAAGGGATGAATGAAACCCTTTGCTTATCGAGGAATATAAACAGTCGAGGGACTCATCAAGATTCCGCTGAAGAACACAAATTATGGAGCTGAAGTTTAAGCGAAAACTGCGCTTTATCCCTGATACTGTGCAAACCCCTAACTGGGTCTCTGAATCGCTATCTCGCCCTTTTCTCGCAATCAGTGGTTTTTTATTATTTTTTTTGCCTTAGTCATTGCAACCACCCTGATCGAAGAGCGCAAATTGCCATTAGCAGATAATAAGAACGAATCTGAAAGCCTATAGGAGGTTTTGCCAGCCCTTAAAGGACAACTGCAGGATGAATATCAAATAGCAGTCATATATCCGCTGGGGGAAAAAAACTGAAATGCGTCAGCCCAAACCCGAACCTGTTCGCACGACTTCCGTTACGGATTTACAATCCTTCGAAGTTTGTGAATGTGTACTGCGCAAGATCGAAAAGCATCGAATCAATTTAATAATAATGACGTCATACTGCCCACCCTGCAACAATCTTTGGTTTCTATTGAAATTCACACATTAATTTCACTCCGAAAAACATTTATTCTATGGGAGAGATGCTGTAGTGGGCTGGTAGGTGCGATGGTTACTTTCGGTGAGAGAAAGACGAAAGAACTTCTGTAAATGTTTTACTTGTTCAACAAAATGAAACAATTGATACATGAACATAACTCCCCCCGGGGCTGTTCACGTGTGACGTCATCGTTAATTGTGCACTTGGGATTCCTCCCCAATTACTGTTCATGCGAGACAAGAACTCATCCACTTTTGAAGATTGATTTTATGAATATCCTCCACCTCCCATCTATGAGTACATGGTCATCTCCTTTATAATGACGCCATATCTTCCAGTCAAGACTGAAAACAACGCAATGGCGCAGCCACTCGGGGCGGGTCCGGGGGATGACCCCCAACTTTTGGAAGGCTTCCAGCTAATGATTTTTGTTACACACAAAATGTTTCCCATCACTGCTTAGGAACCTTTCGGGACCCCCCCCCCCCCCAATTGCTCTTGACCCCCTCCCCCAACTTTCAGCAGTGGCTTCGCCCTTGGAACAACATATCCACCGAATAAGTTGGGGGTATCACGTACGCCCTCTGTCACCGATTCATGGCATGGTACCAACCTAGAAGGTGATAGTGGTTCCGGGTCGGTTCATTTTCTGAACATACCACGTTGTTCACTAGAAGGATAAGATCTTTGTTTTCGGAAATCCTAGAGCCTAGTTACAATAGCCTAGCCCCTCTCCCTTCCTTCCATTCCCCACATTTTTCCGAGAACAGTGTTCTTCAGTCCTAACCGGTATCCACACCGGATCTTTTTCTATACTAATGCGTGATGTGCACGTTATGTTATGGAACTCATACTATCAATAATAAACTTTGGAGGCACAAGTCATCCTTCTCAGATATGCAGATGCACGCCTCTGGAAAACTGATTATCTAAACGGCTCGAAAACAACTGTCACGTTTATCATGAACCACACTAATAAACTACCCGATTTTGGCCGTGCTCGAGTTTAATGAACGCATATCCGATTAGTCCCGAGTCACCGTCTGCTACATCGATCCACTACGGAGCCGAATCAAGCTCTTGCATGAATTGTTCGTGTCTCAGAAATCGTATTCAAGAGCAGTTGCCAGTGAAGAAACAAGGCGATTGCCCCCAGTGTCTCGCCTGGTTGCGCGATCAGGCTTTCTTTTCTTCTTTTAGTCACCATGCAAAAATTAAAGGCATCCATATTTCTTTAAGATTTCGGTATTAGCATTTACAAACAGCCTATACTTCAGTTGCCCAATTTCAATTCGTTCGTAAGGACTGACTAGTGACAATGTCTGCTAAAGAGTACAAGTTTTGTGGAAATGTGACTATAAAATTGACACATAGCCAACGGGAATTCCTGGACCCATTTTCTCACTTCAAATATCTTCAAATATTATTCGAAAGGTATCATGAAAATCAAACGAACATATAAATGGTATCCCAATACCTCTTAAATATTTGAAAACACAGTTCATTCGGCCATCATTGACTTACACCCCGTGGAACAAAGCAAACTAAACAACAGACTGTGGGTCTTAGCAATTTAATCCTTTATGATATAATCAAAAGAGTATGCCCTTTTATATACATCTACTACTACCACAACTATCTAGGGAGTTTACACCCACCCCTTCACAGACGTGCCAGCATCACCTGTCAGAGTGAAGGAGCCAATCTAATGGCAGGTGGACTGCACCCCCGCCCAGATGCTGGCCTCTGGACATGTAGGCCCATACTGTAGATGAAGCTATGACTATATAAGTACATATGAGGGAATTCCGCTGTAACTCAGCTGCCTCAATCAAATTAATTGTGCAACCATGTTATCTTCATTTGTCAACAGGTTGCTTGTTGCCTAAGTTATATGACCCCAATAAGACAATAAATGAAATCTGTCGTTACAGAATAGGAATATCTAGTTTAATGGAATGGAAGGAAATGGAAATACCATACCCGAGGGTAAAGTTGAAATGAAGTAAAAATCAAGAGATATATAGTTCTGGCTATTATTACTAATGTGATGCTGAGCTGAGACCTATACCATTTCTTAAATGGGTAGCTGAGAGGGTGATAATATTAGTCAAAGAATGTATGGGTGTTGAGGAGGATTATCCATTTCAATACTTTTCACAATTAGGATTCGGATATTTGAATGGCCTTGATAACATAAACAGTTTTTTATGGAAAATTCCCATCATAAATGAGCCTTGTCTCGAAACATCAGCCATATCACATACAGTCTTTAGAGGCTGTTGCAGGAATGTTATTATTGCATTAATTTGGTTCATAAGTGACCTTGTCAATGACTTTTTAATTACATTACGGTTTTTATGAAAATGTTACCCTTGATAATATGCTGCATGTCCGCCACATTTGCCATCCAGCCATATCGCACACCCAGTCACTAGAGGCTGTTGCAGGAAATGTTATTATTTGGCAGTTCTTTCATGAGTGCCTTAAATGACTTTGATTACATGACGGTTTTTAATGAAAATGGCTTGCTCGATGTGATGCACCAAGCCCCACAAGGCATTAATGTAATCAGATACACACGCCCCTATGCTAATCGCCAAAACGGTATCCAATCGACCGTTGGCCTCCATTGTACTGAAGACCAGTGTCAGATCTAAGCGGGATGTTGTTCTTCTATGTAGCACACAGAGCTCTATCACATATCCCAAAATTGACGTTTTTTTATTTCTTTGCCTTCACCCCTGACGTAACTCTAAAATAGCACTTTTCTTAAAACTGACCTTTGAACTTTTGACCTTGTCTTTAGATGTTTTGTTTGATCCACTGCACCCAAAAATTACCATGACAAACTCTACGAGCACCCCACTGCACGATGTCTCCGACGTTACTGGCCAATTCCACAAACTGGCGAAAATTGCATAATTTATGCAATTATTCAATTAAATGACCTTAGTGAAACCTTTACACTGTTGTTAAATTTTCAGGATCAAAGTGTATCCAACCATCCCACCAAGTTTCATGAGGATGCAACCAACGTGGAAGAATGCAATTATACAAATTAGACTAGGTAATGCGAATTAGTACATTAAATGACCTTTGGTGCCCTCTCCCTACTGTAAAATTCATTGGGACTAATATTCACCATCTCCCCGAGTTCCGTCGACCATCCAACGACCTTCCAAATATCGCGAAATTATGCCAAATTAGACTACTTAATTAGCATATAGATCAGGAATCTAATCAATTTCGTGGTACTCTTATTTTGTTATAATACTCCGAACGGCTCACTAATGCATCTCCCCGTCAGAGATATCTTGCACACAAGCTTTCCAGGCATTTTATCCTCATTAAATATGCAAATGTATGCAATGATATCACGGTCTTTTGGGACGAAACGTGGATGCACATCGGCAACTCTTCACCGCGCACCATCACAAAAAGGTCCCAGCAGATGGCTTTCACGGTTCAGGAGATATCTAACCGCACAGAGACTGACAGACAGACAGACAGACAGACAGCCGGACAGACAGAACACACCACAAAGTGACCACTTGTCTCTCCTTGAACCCAGTTCAGGCGAGACAAAAACGTTCACTTTTGTGCCTGATATTGTCAACCTCGAGTAATTAAAATGAAACTGCTCCAGGAGACGAGAAACTTTATAGGAAGCACCCGAATGTTGTATAAAACATTCCTCATATATATAACAAACGCACAATGGCACTGTGGTTCTTGCTCATGTCAGGTTGAACATGTGCCGCCCAAGAAGAAAACGAATCCAAATAGCGTATGTACACGTCCACATGCATGAAGTGTGAAATAAGCTATGTTTTCCTCTTTGCTGATGCGGAAATAGTTTTCCGGAAAGAAAAGCAGATGTTTGTGTGTACTAATGTGGTTGCATCCCAATCAGTTTCGCGCTCTGTACGTTCAACGTCGACCCGCCATTGTTCACTCCTGACCATATAGAACACATATCATTTATCATCGCATCAAACTGTAAGCGTGAACCGGCTTATACATACCATTGCATTGTTTGGCAGACCTCAATGTGTGCCCACGCAAAGCAAGTCGATGACTCGAACCTACGGTTGCCCCAGATATTGGCATTTTAATGACTTTGCTTCTGAGGCTCACTACTCGGGAATATTCTTGAACGGCCCCAAAAACAATAGGAACCACCTACTTACTATGGGGCCAATCCACAACCCCGTAGGTGTAATATCTCTTCTGTTTTCCACTTATCGTGCTCACTTGAAATTTTCAACAAATTAATTTTAGACCACGCCCATCATAATCATGAGACCAACAATACAACCCATAGTATTGATTTAGCACCCGTAACTGGGTCACCAAAACAAGTTTGACGGGGAAGCTCGATGGTCGTCGAAATATGCATTTTATGATTTGGTTTCTAGCTCGCCCACCTCCTGAGTATATGAACAGCACCAAAACATACTGCAAAACATACCTCACTATGGGGCTTCACCATCCAAGTAGTGGAGGATATCCCTTCCATCTTCCACTTATTGTGCTCACACAAATTTTGAGCGAACCAACCTCACGCCCCGCCCCTTATTAAATATTAATGGCACAACAATCGCTATCAAACTATTTATCAGCACTCCTCACTGATTTTTAACCAAAATAAACAAGTTTGACGAAGAACGGCCTTGGGTTGTCGTATATGCATTTTATGATTTTGCTTCTAAAGCCTGCCTACTCATGAATATTAATGAGATCAGCACCAAGACAATAGGGATCATCTACTCACTAGGCATCCTAACACCCAATAATTTGGAGTGATACCTCTTTCAAACTCAAAGTCTTCACGCTTCCACTTATCGTGTTCACAAGATATTTTCAGCGAACTACTTCAGCCTCGCCCTTCTAATAGTGCTGAAGACCACAATACAACACCCCATCGTAATTGTTGGCACTGTTTACTGATGGGTCACCCCAACAAGTTTGCTGTAACTCAGGTTGCTGAGATATTGCCATTTCCTATCTTGCTCTGCTTCTGAGCCCCGCCCCCTCATGAGTATCAATGATACCCAGCACCCCAAAATAGCACCTTTACCATGGCAGACCTATATACTAAGTTTCAGTCTTATTCATCTTTCCTTACAGTGTCCCCAAGCATTGCCACACACACCACACAACCCAACACACCCACACACACACACGTACACACACACGCACCACACACACCACACACCTCTGGCCCATCTGACTACATAGTCCTTTGCTATCGCAATGAACTAACTAGAGGAAAAGGAAAACACCATGCTTCTCTAGCAGGAGCCCGTAGACTATATTCAAACGTGCATAGGGATATGGCAAGAGTTCGAAAAACGTCTAACCAATATATGTCCTGCGGGGGTGATTTAACTTGAAAATCATCTGGACTAGGCCTAACCAATGTTATAGCCAAAACAGTACAATTGCCGATTGGGCCCATTTCAAAACTAACTCCAGATAGAACACGTCGGCCCATCGTTCATAAAAGTCAAGAAACTCTCCACATAACGGCTGTCCAACATTCTAACCGCACCTCGAATATGTAGGCTCCAATCTGGAATCCTAGAACAGAGACGAATGAGGACATTGGTAAACAGACCTCGCCTGGCGGGTACCGCCCACGTGTTTATATTCCCACATTTGGAGCGATCAGTGGGCGAGACAATGTCAATCTCACTTGATAACGCCCGAGATCAATGTTGGTGGTCCGATGAGGCTAATCGAAAGTTGGTCCTCGATATGATCGGCATTGTTTACGATTGTGCAAATTGCGATGAAAACGTTTTCGTGGAAAAAAAACCCGAGAAGGCCGCCGGGTGGGGTCGTATTTGGCGAAAACAAAAGTTGGTCTCAAATGATCGGCCATGCTTCGAAACGGCGCAATAGCGAGAAACACGATTCTTCGCGAAAAAAAAAAAATCAAAATGGCTGCCTTCAGAGCCGTCGGGGCGACGCCCCTTTTTCATCACACCCTTTGAATTTTCTCTAGCGAATCATGTGGCAAAGTTTTAAACCAAACACAATGTCAAACCTGCAGAAAAATTATTCTATTCTCGCTCGTCGAAAAATTCAGAACAGCCGGTGGTGTTGTATTAGGCGATACAAAGTTGTAATTCAAACGAGCGCCATTCTTCAAATGCGCATATCTGCGAAAACTCAGTTTCGCAAAACATCCATATGGCCGTTGTCAGTGCGGTCGGGCGACCCATTCAAGATTTTCATTAGCGATCATGTGGTGCACAGTTTCAAAAAGGATCCGACAAGGCACAATGGACTATTGTACAAACACTATCAATTTGATATCGTTGAAAATCCAAGATTGCCGCTACCCCAGAGTGGTTGCGACCGCCCATATCCGAACTCATCGATAGTCTTGGAGAGCGAACATGGAGCTATTATATTAAACTCTGGATGACATGAATCCTTCCTTCGTCTTGTGTGCCCAGATGGTGGGGGTTATGCCCACGCCAGTTGACACTATCACTTTTCGTCTCTACTCCCAGACAGCGTTACCCAATGGAATTAAACTGGGAACATACTCCGTAAGTGTTTGCCCCGTGCTATTGTAGAATACGCGACGATAACAACACCAGGGCCTCACATAATAGAGTTAGAATAGAACTGCTAGAGTGCGCACGTAGTTTAGGCGCGCTTGATCGCATGGAGGCCTAAGCTATGTACAAATTTGCTTTCCGCCATTACCGGTCGCGGCAAAATGACATTTGCCCGGAGCTGGTTGCGTCTTCGTGGGAACGCGTTGTTTAACGCGTACTCTATGTACAAACCCTATGATTGGCCCCGACGCAGAACACAGACTTCCTTTTAGACCGCGACCCCAATCTACCTGACATCACAATTTCGTAGCCTAACGGTAGGATAGGATACGCGGTCTTTTACCAGAAGCGCGTTTCAAAGATTGCCTCGGAGCGAGCTAAGCTATTTGAGCGGTTCCTGATGATGCGGATTGTGTACAACAAACCGGCCAATTGATGATGGCTTTATACGCGCGGTACGCTGAACCAGTTAATACGAAAGTTGTAATATATGTTGGTGTGGGGTGTAGGCTCTTCTCTTGACGCGGCGTACCGAACAGGCCGCCCTCTAGTTCTTAATATGCTCTATGGCCTCATTTAAATCAGCTCACGCGCACAACAACACCGAACGCGCAAATGGGGAGGAGAAGAAGAAGATGGTGTGCGTGAACGTGGGCGTCCTGAAAAGTAGGGTTTGCGCGAGCCAAGCATGGGGATTCTGTACATGATATAGGCGTTGAACAACGCCCTCGAACGACAGACGCAATGAACTCCGGCGCCGCAACTTGTAAATTTTTCCCGGAGCTATGATGGCGGCAAAGTAAATGTGTACACAGCTAAGACCTGCATGCCACTCCGCGCGTATGGAACCAAGCCCCGACATGCTGTACTGAAGCTCCTAACAAAACGATAGTCAGTATGGACCCCTGTTGCTAACCTGTGAAGCGCCCTCAATGATAGTGAGTGTTATAGTGCGACATGTGATTCGGGGACGTATGTTGGCTTTCGTCAGAAAATCAGAAAATGTTCCGTGACAGCAGCCTCCTTTAATTCGAGCTTAACATTTTTAAGCTCTAGTTCACTCCGTGAGTCATACTCACGCCTAGATGGTGTTTTGCCAGACGCAATCGATCTATTCCCGAGATATTCATTTGTTTCTGCTTGACTTCCCGTAATAGATCGTCTGAGTTCCCGCTCGTTTTATGAAACAGGGTAAAACTCACTAATATGTGCCAGAATATTGCCCCGATGATATACCACGTACGTATGGCGCAATGACGGTAGTTTTGGGGGTCTATGGTCGAAGAAATTCGCGAATAGAGAGTAACCAAACTGACCTGTGTTTACCGATGTTATAAACAATAGGCGATTCATCACTTCAAGTTTGTGTTTTTCTCTGACGGGAACATGAACAGGACACACAATACGCACGTAATGTCTCTCCAGTTAATAAATAAGCTCCATATAGAACTAAGTCCGCGTTCTTACCTAGGTGGCACCGACCTTAAATATCACAGTCGGCCATCTCATGCGTGCTGTAGAAACCGTAATTGCGTAGGGCATAAGGTTGCCCCATATCGGACTGCACCCTGCTTGGCGCTTCCAGTATAGTATAACTGGGTGTCCCGGACACCTGGGTAAAAATGCGGACACCGTTTTTTCGATCGAACGTTACGTTAGCAACACGATACTAGAACAGTTTCGCGGAACTAATCAGGGCAGACAGATTATATCCTAGCGAAATGAGCCGATAACGAGTGAGTAGTACTTACACAAAATGGCCGAACGAATGAGGGATCAGATCCGCTTTGACGTGACCTTCCATCGTAGATATTGGTGCAAGGTTCATCGCGTTTAGTATGTAACTGCATATGGATGCACATACATCAGTTACGTACTGCATTTAGTATGTCCGTTCATAGCCGGTTCTAGGATCGGAGCAGCGACCGGGACGGCCCTGGAAATCTTGAAATACACATGGATTCATCATTGTGAAAAGCGATCGACTATAATATGCTTGTACAAACCCTACTTGAATATTTGAGTGCGTTTCCTCTGTATTTTGCGATTTTGAATTTAGCCATTTTTACGAATACCCTTAAGTGTCCGTACTGGCCAGGGACCATTATACAGCATGTCCGGGGCTTGGGGCGAACGTGTGTGCAGAGTTTCGGGTCATCAACGGACATTGCGGTAGTTGAGAGTTATTGCGTTAACAGAAGTTTTTTCTCATGTAATCGGCGGCGGAGGACGACGCTGCCAAAACCATCATATCCCCGGAGTGGGGAAATGGGGATGGATGTAATGATGTTCATTGGCGTACAACTCATCATGCGTAAGATTGGACTACGCAATGATGATAACTCGAACAGTATAGAAACTGATGATTTGCGATAATCCCCAAAAACATTGATAAAATGATTGATTACATTAATTGTTAGTAATTTGAAACGGAAGTTGTCATGGTGTTTTTCTTGATCTCATCCAAGGCTTTGAAGCTGTTGACCCTATTATTTTACTGCATTAAACTTTACATTTATGGTTTTAAGGGAAAGTACATGACGGGATTTCCGTATTATTGGATAATCGTTTTCAATACGTAATTGCTAATTTCATTAGTTCTCGCGTGTGAAAAAGTTGTGGGGTTCCACAAGGTTCGGTATTGTAGGTCCGTTCCTTTTTTGATTTACATTCAATGATATAAATGCATCATTCAAAATATTTTATATAAATGACAAGGTTGCAGATGACACACGTTCTTAAACATGAAAACTTAACTGATGGCGCAGTGTTGGTGATCAGAGAATCATGTGAGTGCATTGACTTGGTTGTGCAGTGCAAATTAGCCCTATCCACAGCAAAAACTGAGTTTATTATTTCTGCTGTTGGGAGGAGAGAGAATCAGATATAGGAATTAAAAAACACTTCTACGACCCAAAAGGCTATCCGTTATTGCGAATACAGGGATTATGATTGCTAATCCAAATCACGCAGCTGACTGGTTATTTTTGCAATAACAGTCAGCTGATTTTCGAGCAACACAACAATCGAAAACTTGCGTCGATTGGTGCTGCCGTCTTAGGTAAACGCAGAGTACTTTTCAAACGCGAAACAATAGTTGCAAACTAAGTGCAAAATTGTTAGTAGTTTAGAAGCCACCAAAAGTGGGACAACTTGGTGTCTTTTAAACATACGTAATAATTTATAAAATACGAAATCGATTTTCTAGATGGGGGGGGGGGGCGGAGGGTGCGAAGGTGTGACATCCCTCCCCGGGCTCTCCCCTCAGCGGGGAATTTGCTTGTCTCCAGCCCATCTGATATGCTATTAACATTCTTCACACATACATTTTATTAATAACCATGATTTTGCAGACATGACCCCAGTTTTATGAATGGGTACAAATAGCTCACAACGCACTCAGGAAGTGCCGTTTCCGGCCATCTGGGAGTTTATAAAACCCAAAATTTCCTGGTACGATCTGCGCCCAACCAATGGTGGCGCTCCGCCCTTAGATAGTTAACACACAACAATTCATCACAAGTTTGGTCTGCGCCCCCCCCCCCTCAAAATTTGTAGCCTGCTTCCGCCGCCATGAAGGTGGTTTGGTGACTAATTCAATCAGGAATGGAGAGAATCATGAGGTAACATGGGTCCCAGGAGCCATTACCGAAGCATAGCATGCAAAGCCACGTTATGGAGAAGCCGTTCCTAAAATAGAGGGGGCTATCGCTCTTCTGTATATATACGACGGTCGAATATCACCAACATTTGTTGCAGGACTCGTTGGACGAATCCCAGAAAATTGGGATTTTGCTCATTACTAGTCAGGTGAGTAGATTTCAGTAATCAGTAGCACACGGGAGTGATATGGAAGGAGCAACCATGAATCTGATTCCGCGGAAAATCGCCCGATTTAGGTCATTAATATTTATCAGAAGACTTCAATAACCTTTTACACACGGAAATGAGAATTGATCGAAAGAATAATGTATTTGAAGCCTAAAAATCGACCGAAGCCACTGTTTCGGCTATGCGCAGGCGTATTGCGGCCTTGTTTGGGTTTGCTGGGGGGCTATCGCACCCGCAGACGCTTCAGAAAAATATGAATCCGTACTAAAATTGTCATCTGGGCAAATAAAAAAGATATCCATCTAACGAGCCAAAAATTGGTCGGAGGTTGTCTCGAAACGATTCTAAATCAGACCAATAGAGTATTTTCCTGAAGACAGGACGTTTCCATAATATAGTGAAGAGAGAATGTGCCGATGCGCAATCAAGTGTTAACGTCGCACCACCCCCCCCGCACATAGTACCGCAAATGATTCATCTCGACAGCGAGCAGAACGAAGTCGCATAGGCGGTTGTTTATTAGGCCAAATCACAGATTGGGGAAAGGGGCCACCCTGCACAGACATTAGAGTGAATGAGGCTGATACGAGGGAAACAAAGTCCAACGCCTGTTTCAACAGGCTATACGAAGCCAAAGTCGACAACGACTGGAAAGAAATTATGTCGGATGAATAGCCCAAAGAAACCTCAATAAAGCCAAATTGTGATTTGCGTTCCTTCAAATTTTCCCAGCCAAAATTCCACACTAAACGCAAATTTTCCATTCCTGGGAAGCGAAAACACCCAAACTGGCAACCCTGATGGAAAATTGAGCATGTCAAAAAAATAATCTCTCCACGTCTCTTTTCATTCCCGGAAGAGCGCTGCTTTAATTTTGAAGAGCTGCCAACTCTTCTTGGAAGCGCGCAATAAGGACTTATCTAGTCATTATGACAGCTCCACCTTTCTACCGACACGCGTAGCGGAATACGACATAGAACTTCATTATGTCGTCTACGTTCCAGGCAACATAATGAGAAGAAATCGAGTCATTATTATATGGATCGAGACGGGTGATGAATAATGAGTAATTTTTTAGTCATTTTATGAATCGGGATGGGCAGCAGGGAATAACGAGAAACTAAAGTCATTATTATGAATTGAGAGGAGAGGAGAATAAGGACCAGTTAATTCATTATGATGAACGGGGATAGGCGGATGGGATACGAGCAGCTAAGTATTATTATGCCCTCCGAAATAGACGAATAAGAGAAAATGGTCGTTATTACGGCAGAGACGGTGCAATAATGACTGAGGAACTTATTATTACGGCACTGACAAACTGACGGGTGATGTACCATGCTTGCCTTGAATTTTGGCGCAAGCGGCGATCATTTTTCGTCCACCGTTTTTATTGGCGATAATATTAAAACGAGAATTTTCTCATTATGTGGCTTGGAAATAGGTGGAATTAATGACTTTTGTCGTTATTCCGTGAAGTTAAAGTATCGAACGAGTGAAGCCAGCATAATTTTTGGAGCATTCGGCGTTCCATATCGTCGCCTAGGACGGCAATCCAACGCTAAGGCCATATGCTGGGCTGGACGCCGGTGTGTAAAATGGCAGTACGCCGCAGTTTTCTCATTGTCTTCAGAGCTGCTACCTGACAATGTCGCCCGAAAAGAGTAACACAGACGTAGTGCATCAAAGAATTAACGCACGAAAATGTAATGCGCGTGGCAGTCCGTTGTCCAGGGGAAAATCTGCGTCAATTTTTCCCCGGTAGAGTAATTTCATACCCATAACCACAGGCAATCCTATCAGAAGTTAAATTGACTATATCATAGCCCATAACTTCAAATCTATAACACCGACGCTCGCGCATACAATGGCCTCCATACCAACACTGATCACAAAATCTTATAAGTAGTTTTTCATCAACCCTAACAGCTTAACGAGATGAAAATTTATCCATCATAAGGGTGTTAGAAGTAGTACATTCAAGTCATCTTAATCAAACCAAATTGACTTCAATGAAAGTGTAAACAAGGCCCTGAATGAAGCAAATTTTTCTGAGTCCCTCAGCTACTGAATAAACTCTCATCATTTTGCCTGAAATGCTGAAAAAATCAACTCCACCCACATGAAAAGTTCGTTTCAATAATACTGAAATAGCTAATTTATCCAAAAAACAACAAGAATCTCATACTTTCAACTCGACACTGTACAGATATACATAAGAAGAGAGAGTTTGAAAACTAAAAGGAATAAAATAATCAAAAAACATAACATTCACCTATCCAAGCAGCACATGAACCAAAACTATTGACGCATTACGAAATTAAAAGTAAGATGACTCTCACCGCTGGTCTTTAAAGCGAATAAAGTATGTCTGGACAAAAAAGTAAGAAGGATCCATTTCATTAAAATTTATGATGAAATCGTTGGAGATACAGAGGCAAAATTAAAGAAATCAGCCAACATTTTGAAACCTTCAACTGTAACACCAGAACCAAAACCAAACGTGCTCCCAGGAAAACTAGCAACCATTTGATGAAGAATGAAATTAAACGAGCGGTTGCATCATTAAAGAATAATCAATCCCCAGGTTGTGACCAATCACAGCTGAACATCTCAATATGCTCATGAACCCATAAATACATAGCTGATGTACTGAATAACATAGCCGAACCGGAGAAATAACCAATAGAAATTGAAGGAATCTTTAACAAACACCAATTCAAAAACCAGGAAAACAAAGGCCCACCAAAAAATTTAAGACCTGTGATCTTCTTTCAACCCTGAGGAAAATCCTCGCAATTTTGTATACACGAGAATCCGCCCCCTAATTGAGAACATATACTTCCGTCACCCAAAAAGCCTATACCTCAGGTAGATTCACTGCAGAGCTCGTGTTCGCTTTCCAAAATTTTAGCTAAACAGCCGACCTTTCAATAGGATATTAACACTCCAACCTTCTATTGCTTGCCATTATCAAGGCGTTCGATAACCATTCAAAGAGGCACACTAATAAATGAGTTGCAACAGATCCTCGAGGAGCGACGAACTCTATCTCATGTCACTATACGGAACAATGTTTCATACACGGTCAAATTAGACGGCCAACTAGGAAATCCTTCAGCACGAACATCGGGTCCCCCCAGGGCTGACAGTGCAAGGGCATTATTCTTTATAACATACCTGGCCAACTCTTGAAATCGGCTGAAAATGACATTGATGCAGTTAATCAACCATCTCAGTTAGTGATCATGACTTACAGCGCACAAATAGTAATACCGACAACTTTTTCACCGGGGACCAACAATACGCTGATGATATCTCTGGGGCATCGACTGGAGATACATATATGACAAGACATCGAGAGCGAGTCAATGAGAAACTGACAGAAGAAAGAAATCTATAAAAATAAACAGCACGAAAAACTGAGAAATTCTCAAGCACAAGAAATGGCAATGAACGTTGGAAGAAATGTAAATATGTAGGAAGTTTGTTAGGAAACGAAGAAGACATCAACAGAAGAATTGTAGACCAACAATGCTTCAAACACTCGATCAACAATTTCAAGAGCAGACGAATAAGTACAAAGGACACTCAAACTCCGGATTTTCGATGGCCTTATACAGAGTATTTTCTGTATAATTGTGAAATGTGGGGTACAAGAAATCTGATCACAAAATTGACACTTTACAAAGAAGACTACTCCGCAATGTTCTCACAATCAGATGGACCAATAACAATTGGATACCAAACGCCGAACTCTATGATGTGACCAATAACTCGTGTCTTGGTCTCCGAAGTAGCACATAGACGTTGAAGATTTTATGGTCACGTCGCGAGACTCCAAGAAGACGCTCCCAGCGAAGATCGCTCTGAGAGAACATTGAGACATACTACAAGCCAGTTGGTGGCCGTGACTCTACCTTGCTCGGAAAAATAAAAAATTTTTTTCCAAAAAAAAAAATCGCAATTCAGGGACATCAACATTAACAGTTAGAGGAAGCAAGAAACTCTTGCGCAACGATGTGATAGTGCGGGATGATCAGGCATGTCGGATAGACGAGACTCAACCTAATATACACAGAGTAGCTCATACCGTAGAGGGTCAGCCACTTTTTTAACGCATCGAGGTGTCGGTGTCAGTCCGGAGGAGTGGGGGGACATTTTCAAATTGCTACTATATTGAGCGCGTTGCCTCTCCAGTTAATATAATAGTCCACGCTCGTAGCTCGTAATTAGGGGTGCTTTAGGATTGCACGACGGCGACGGCCAACAACAACGTATGACGTAATGTGTTTCACGCGTGTAGAACACGTCGCCGTCCTGCAGGAAGGGCGCGTTAGATTTCTACGACCGTGGGTCAATGGCCAGTGCGTGATGTCGATTGCGAGCGTTTTACGATGCGCGTTTACGGTATGACCGTATAAAAAATTCCCCGAATTCCATTTGTGTAGCCTGTGAATCTGCCCGCGCGCTTGGTTCACGTTACGTCGTAGGGACAACGTGAACACTCGTGAAACAACGTGAGTGACTCCGTCGTGGATCGAAGTTGTACGGCAGTTGTGAGGTTGTCGCATGCGCAGTAGGTTTTTCATTGCGTCATACGTTGCGTTGCCGGCCCATAGTGAATCTAAAGCTCCCTATTGCTTTGGGAACGCCATGTCCACACGCGCAAAACAGCCGGGTCGGCACGCTATGGTTTGTATTGCGTTGTCTCGTAGAAGTACGCACAGCACGCACTGCAATCTTTGGTGTATATGGTACTGACAATGCATTTACTTCGACGAATGGCGCAATAATACCCTAGCTGCTCATTTACTGTGTTTAGAGAACAAATAGATAGATCGAGGAGATATGGATATCTCTAATCGTTGGGTATTTCGGATTGCGGGGGTGTAGAAATAGAATAAACTACAGCAGGTTGATCTTTACCGGTTCATAAGCAGTCTTGACTCTGAATTTCGCTTAATAACGAACTCGGCTGAGCCTCGTCGTTATTTAGCCCAAAAAATTCAGAGTAGCGGTACTGTTCTTCACCAGTTAAAGTCTCCAGTTGCGTTTATTCCTTAAATAACAATCAATGACAGGAAACCAAAACTACATTTCTTAGGAATAACAATCCATGAAAACTCAGATGGACAGTCATATTGCAAATGTTTGCTAGTATGGTAGCTACGGCAATGAGTGTCATCAGAAGGCTGCGCCATTTGTGTTTCCTTCCAATGTGATCTTTATGTATTAATGCCTTGATTGATACCAAATATCATTATGGCAATATTGTGAAGGCGAGTTGGTCGTCTTGATTGGTTTGTGGCTATCGAGATCATACAGCCCCAGTTGTTATTTATAGGCTTAGAACATAATGCCTATTATTTGACATCCAAATTTATAGTGGCCGTTTTTCATGTATCGTTCTCCGAAATGTTTTTGGAGCCCCCCCAAAACAATTTTAAATATACAATTATGTATAGCTGCGAGGCCATGATTATAATATCGGGTGCTGCTCTCCTTCGAAAACATAACCAAAGACAGAATGAGAAGAATTCTGTCGAGTATAGTGAGGTATACAGTTGGTGGAACCCGTTGCCCGCAACGTTGACTCCGTCGAAACCGGTGGGTATAGGTCCGAAAAATCTTGAATGTTATTTGAAAGTTAGGTCTCTATTGCTTCGGTCTGTCTCCTACTTGTTTTATCTTCTATCTATAAGTGTATAGCCTATTAGAGTTTGGTTGGCCAGACTCGTATAAGTTATTTCAGACTTTTTTCTGCAATGTTTCCTTTCATTGCCGTATATATTTTTTGATTTTCGTACTTGTAAGGGACTTTGCATCATATTTATATTCGATTACTGGAATTATGAATTAATCGAGATGAATAAGTGTGGCTATCTGCTCGACCGAAATGTTAACCAAATATAAAGGAATTCGGCCGACGACAAAACTACGAGGAGCTACGCATTATATTTATCTGCAACTAAGCTGACAGCAGTCCTAAACATTTATGGCTGGATGGAATACGGGCCTGGATTGAGTATAGGCTTGGAGACAAATTTTCGCGCTATCATCAGTGATCCCAAAACAGTATATTCATTGAATGCGACTAGCCTTTGAATGCCCTCTCTAAATTATACTATCAATGCTACCTGCCTCTCGGGTAGTCTATGCAAGAAAACGTATCAAGGTTTCCAACTACGTTGATGCAGAAAGATCTTCTGACTTTAGACTAGGCTACACTAGGTTCTTGAACAGAAACCGTAGTATGTACGGTTCCCACTCCACATAACTTCTGTGACGTTAGATGTAACATTGCGAACAGAGTGTGTAGTCCCAAATCACACTAGAGGCCTTACATGGAGAGTAATTCGCGCACAAGAAAAAATAGTATGCTATCGACTGTTAACTTGGGTTTTGACGAATATACGAAGAAGAATAAGATAGGCACGAGAAGTAATCTCAGATGATCATGATAATTCCGTAGAACATAAGAAGTGAGATCGATCCTGCTTTATGGGTGCAATACACATGACGTGCTCGACACGCACGCTTTGAAAAGAAGTTGCGAGGTATGAAACTCGGTCCGAGAGCAGGCTACGCCCAGTTACGCAACAATACGCGAATTACACCTTCCACTTTAAATACAGGCTACAGGCAATACTCTCATCCTTTCCAACTGGGATTCGCCATGTAATTAACTAGGACTCTGAATCAAATCCTCCTCACTGGGGCTTGGCGGGCACTTTGACCAGGACAAGTATAACTCCGATGCGAAATCCTCAAATGTTTACGACAATGTGTACAGCATTTGAGTTCTTGCAGAGCGTGGCCACACTGTATTTAGCCTGGACAGGCAGGCCTTAACTCGATAAGCTCGCAATAACTCCAACCCTATACACACCGCGCCTCTTTTCTTTCAACCTCCTTTTTTCAATTCTAAAATAGAATCTGGGGAAAGTCCCACTATTAGGAAATCCCCTGTTTCACCGCATTCCGCACAGTGGGTGCCGATACGTGCGCAATATTGGCCAAGGCCAACCTATACTTTTCGATATAGAAAGATGTCGCTCTTATTGAGGTTGATTCCGCTGTCTTAAGTAACGATATTAGCCCTTATTTAACCGAACACACGCAACTTTTGATAACGTTAGGTAGCTTATTGGTTCATATATACGTTGCTAATCCTTCGCGAATCTTCCACCCGAAAAAATTGACCGTGTCGGATTTAACGCTTTCAGTCATTTGGCAATAAAATGGACTACATTATTCCGCTCAGGCCCCACTGAAGGGTATTGATATTGCGCAAGTTGAATAAAATTAAAAAGTTTTAACGAAACTTTAAAGGTGGTCATGGATGAGATCGAAAGTGAACTTTGTTGACCCCATGTGTGTAAGCCAGAATCCAGAGATCATATAGGGGTAACACACTAATCAACACACTGAATGCTATAGTTACGGGAATTTACCCACGAAGGTTATGATTTTTCTCGCCAAATCGAACGTTTAAAAATATTGCCGAAATCGAGGCAGTTTTTCTTTTCGGGAATTAAGGGCCAATTCCTGAAGCTACTTAGAAATCAATACAAGATATGTTCTAAAGCTAATTAGCGAATTTCGAGCTAAATATTAAACTAAATTGAAATAATACTTGTACCTTTATTCTCAATTTAGCCATCTTTTTTTTTTTTTTTGAACGTGAAGGTGGTGCGTGTCTTACACGAGCCTGCAGCTGCGCTCACCTTGACTAGTATTATGTATACAGTTTAGTCACCCCCTTCTCGAAAAATTCAACTTTTCGGTATTTATCGAGTGTAGGAGCCCTGAAGTGTGGATTTTATGAAACAATCATTAGGAAAAACTCAAGAGATCTTTCCCATACTTATCAGATCAACATCCAAATAATCAAGTGGATTTGGCGTCATATTGGTATATCTTCCATTCAGTTGCCCAAGTATACTAAATAACAACTTACGCAGCCAGCTGATGCGAAAAAACGGGATACCAAATTTCGTTGCAAATATTGATCCATGACAGCTTTAAGAACTACTCGATACCCCGCCAGCAAGTTCAACGTGAATGAGGTTATGGTCAGGAGTTATAACGAACGTGACGAAACCGACGAATGGACGAACGGAGAGAAGAACGGAGAGATATGACACGGAGAGATATGATGTCGCTACAGTGCTTATCCACAGCACGAAAAAAAGGAGAGAAAGGACAAAACCGAGATCGATGTGGTCTCCGGATCGAGAGAAATAGAAAGACGAACTACAGAAACGGAACAAACAACGAGCTGAATGAATGCATCTATGCAAACACAACAACCCGTGGGGGAATTTTAGGGGGGTTTTCAAGGACCTGTTGCGTTATATGCTTTCAATCACTTCGGGGTTATGAACAACACGCAACTTGTCTGGTTTGGGTACTGCCTAGAATAATGTGAATGTACAAATGGATTTGCATCTCCGATGGATCAGTTATCCACGCATTCCATGGTCAGCTGATATGAGTAATACTGAGTATCATCTACCTAGAGGGTTTTGCTATGAAACGCGTTGATCTGAAGGTCGTGAGGGTCGGTGACACCGGAACACGCTGTTTCTACGCGGCAGCAACCATTGCTGGTCAGTACGTTATCTACGGCAATCCAGCTGATGTACGGACGAGACTTATACTACGTCATGCCGTGCCTTATTATATGCCAGTGTATGTTATGCCAGATTATTACTATCTTCTCATACGAGTTAGTGTAAGGAAAAGTTGGATTTGGAATCAATCGGTCCGGGTTCAAGTTGTGGATGGATCATGAAACGCAGGAGGAGAAATGTTGTCTCGTATGCGCTCGCAACAGTATGGTTCCTTTCTATCAATTAGACAGGTAGAGAATGGGAGGTTTTGTTATAGATTATTCGGACTGGAGATCGATTGAGGAACGTGGCGTCTGCGCATGTCGGTTAAGGGGTGACTGGAGAGAAGAGAGAAACCAGTATATGTTTTTATACACTAATTCAAGTGCAAGAGTCGTTTAGGACAGCTGGTATTGTGGTGATTTCTATCAATGAGGGGAATATAAAAATCAGAACGAATCATAACATGATGGTTATTGCTCAATACCCTTTGTGACGTCATATGGGATGGCATGAACCGTGTAATACCAAAAAAACCGTAATGTAGGTTCAACTGCTTACAGGTACTATGCCTATGCCTTGTGGCTTCATATTCACTACAACTACCAGTAACACAGTCTTCATATCGGCCAAATGGAATCCAAAACTGTTTTCTGGATAGCATGCAGGAATCTTGAGATATCAAAGTTTTTTTTCCCAAAACTGCCTCAACGAGCTTTGCTAGGCATTACCATCTCACGACTTGAAAAAAGAAGAGGACCGAGTAGGGCATGTAGGACGAAGGAAGGAACAGCTCCAGAAGTTTGGAGGAGAATTAGCCATGGTATTATCGACGGATACGTAGAAAGAAGACCATAGAGAGTTAAGAGATATACGAATGGAGAAGGCCTAAGGAGTCAGCAGAAAAGTTGATCATCGTTGATGAGGAGTAATGGCTTTCTCTAAATATGCGCAATGCCAATGAATGAGGAGAACAAAGCAATGGAGGTGGAAACTGGCATTAATATGGAAGTCTCGGAGAGCGGAGAGAGAGGGAGAAAGGAGAGGGGGGGGGGGAGAGTGAGAAAGGGATCACCGTCTACCCGAAACAGAGATGGAACGACCGTGTGAGGAAGCTGGCGGTCCTAGAGATTAGGTAAGGGTGAAACCAAATGCCCAGATGTCTAGCGTGCACATACACGGTCGAAACGCTTTGACAATAGCAATTACCCACTTCATCGAGACAGTAAATAACTAAGCCCGTTGTTGTGACGAAAGTGGTGAGTACGGCCCTAGTAGACCGGCCCTGCCAAATACCATAGTGATGGCGTTGAGAGAGAATGCAGGTCCGAAAAATTCAAGACATGTGAGTTAATTTATGGTTGCTAATGGAAAGGACCGAGGTGGTGATAGATTATGCAATCGTAGTAAGATGTTGTCGGACTTGTCACCCTTCCTAGGTACGGGGCAAACATTGGTATGTTTTCTATTATGTTTCTACCCAGAAGGGGTTTTTATCATCCCATAGAATATTATGGATGGTATAATTTTCCGAAGATAGTCGCATGTCAGTTCACGAGCAGGCTTCAGGAGGACCCGATGCTATTACAGTCAATGTCAGCTCTCTTTAATAAACTCACAGTTTAACATCACAACCGAACCGCTGTCCTGACGACTGTGACAAATCTAATCACAGAAAGCTACCCCGGAAGTTAGTCTATTCTGTATCGACCTGTAGTAGGTCACTCTATCTTGATGCAGTGGAATCATCACACACCACCCGCTTGAAGACTCATTTATATTTGTTGGTTGTATACCCTCGTTCCTTCCTTCTTCCGAATTCAGTAGAACTCTAGTTCCGAACATTTTGCTGTTAAGGAAGCAATGGATATTATCCTTCCTCATACTTCATAGGCTGCCCCGCCCGTATACAACCGTACTACTCAAATACCAGTGATCGCAAAAGCGATCTTTGTATGCGTGCAAGTATACGGCTCCATCGTCTCCTTTGATAAGCTCTTTTCCTGGAATACCGGTATAATACCCGGCTTCCACTTTCTAATTTACAGCTATAATAAGCACACGCGTAATAATCCGTCAACGTGATACCTGCAAGGTCAAGGTATGCCCATATGATACCGTAACGGATCCCCTAACCACCTCTATAAGGGTTTCCATGGGTGCGAATACATACGTGTAATAATCACCTATGGTAAATTACCAACCGCGGCCGGTGCGTCTCAACTGGACACGACTGTTTTGTATCTAACGTTCCTGCAGATCGAATGAATATTCATATCTGTACAACATACCGATCTCCCGAACAAGAGAATTGCAGTATTCTCCCAAACAGAGAATCTCCCGGCTGAGTGAATATCTTGGGGTTTCATGCAACGACAACTTTTAACCTTATTAATATTGTCTCCGACAACTATTTTGTGGGAATTGTCCGTCGTGAAATGTTAGATAATTCTATAACCGTATACCATACAGTGGGTATTACGTTACTGTATGATCTACTGGGGTGGTTAAATTTCAGTGCACCTGAAGGACGGTATTGACCTATTATCAACAAAGCTAGTAGTGTGGTTGGAGAGCTTCAGTCGACTAGATGTACCAGTGCCTACTTGAGTTTCACTTAGACAACCGTCTTGAAACTGGCACTATAGTCACCCTTTTCATAAACGTTCTCCCATGACAGACAGCTAGAAGAGGTAGCGGTATGGCTGAGACTCCTTTAAGTGAAAAAACCAACTAAACTCGAAATTTCATATTCATTCATCTCAAATTCCACTAAATTTCTAGAATCTCTTATATTCCTATCTCTGTATCGAGTACTTCAAGTCCCTGTATGGATGAATAAAATCTTACTGCCCCCTTCAACGTCCCAAGCTCCCCACTCCCCCATGTCCCCACCCTCTACTGTACTTACTTACTACTTACTTACTTACTTCCTTACTTACTTCTTACTTACTTACTTACTTTTCCTCTCCCCACTAACTCACTCCTCACTGCTTACTTGCTACTTACTACTCCCCGCGTCACCGACTTACTCACTCATTCCCTCACTCACTCACTCATGCAGCCAGTAGTATAACCCCATTGGGGAGGGTGAGAAATGCCCAGTGATGACATGATTAGGATGATGTGGCCGAACTACGCTCAGATCATTCGTTGCGATTCCCGACGTTGAGTGATATATATCGGTTGTTTAGACAGATAGAGCGCGAAAGCTCGAAAACTGATTGGACAGAAAAATCAAGAAATTACAATGTCTGTTGCTGGGCGAGTCCATATAAAATTGAATAAAACGTGAATGGTTAAGTCGATAGAATCCTCGATGAGACTTGCCAATGTTGCTGTATTAGGGGTAATAATGGACTGGGAATATTTGATAGTCTCAGATCAGGTGGAACCGTTGCCTACCTCCTGAAACCCTTGATATTTCTGATGGCACTGCAATTGTTTTCATATTTTTGTTTGCCACTCAATGTTTAATAATGTATTATTATCATCTTCCATGTGATCCATCAATGTTATAGACTGCTTATGCAAATGAGCCGATGATTAGTTTTGCTACATATTTACCATGTGACGTCACTCATACGAACAATTTCTATGCAAATCGAGTAACGTTGAGAATTCAGCACATATTGTGCGCACAATTGAGTCCGCAAAGGTCTCCCGCCTCTATTGCATACCACCAAGATTGACCCTGATTGCATATAGGCCTACCGTTCAAGAGTAATGAAGGAACGGATAACGAGCGCAATGGCACGACGAGCTTTGATGACTGTTGATTGTTCGCTAGCAGCTATATATACACGATACTTCATGGCCCACATACGCTGGCCAATTGGCCAAAATTGTGTTTCCTTCGAGACAATCCTTCCTGTACCCCTTTTCTCGAGCGCACAGACTTGGCGAACGGTCGAAAGATTCCCACAAACTCTAGTGCATTTTCTTGGTGCTTGAAAAGCGTGAATGTTTGGTTACTAGTGACTCCTATATCCATATAATAATCGGGACGATCGTCATTATTAATAACATTGCTTAATGTCGACGTAGCAGATCATCACACCTGGATGAATCCGGATACAAGGACCACTATTTCATGTTCAACTGCGGCAGCAATGCAGTAGTCGCTGAGATCGCGGACTTTAGCAACGAACTGTGTTATAGCCCCTATACGTGGTTTCCAACTAAAGAGATCAGATAATTCGGCAGGGGCAACTTCAAACGGCTTAAAGGGCAACTGCAGGCCTCGAATACACAGAGGTTATATCTGTTGGATATGGAAAACTGTATCTATAGGTCCAAACCCCATTTCAATACGATGTTTCTATGTGCAGTTATTGGCTTCAAAGTTTTGGGCCATAAGCAGAGAAATTGGGGGAGAATCCCAATTGCCCATTAACGCATGACGTCACACATGGACAGCAACCACGGAAATTATGTTATGTATTTGATTGTTTAATTTTGTTGAATAAGTCAACATTCAGCAGGAGTTCTGTTGTCTTTCTCTCATCAACACCTACCACCCACTACAGCGATCCATTCCAATAAAATAAATGTTTTTCAAAGTGAAATTACTGTTTGAATTTCAATATAAAACGAAGAATGTTTGCATGTTTTGTGCAAGTATGACATCATCTATTATTGCATGATGGGATGCATTTCAATCTTGCGCAATACACATGCTTCACAAAACACAAAACTTCAAATGAATATACCTCCGTACGGAAAGTCCTATAAACTTCCGGTTTGGACTGACACATTCAGTTTTACCCAGCTATTGAATGAACCCTTGTATAAGTCAGCCTGCAGTTGTCCTTTGAACTTCTCGCTGATCTCTTCCATGTTCCCGTAGTTGCGGCTGGTTGCACCAACATCGTTCCGCTGTATCTCACATAATCTGGTGACTCCACAGCTGATATACCTGTACATATTGTGAGTCTACATGTACTTTGATTTTTCGGTCACGATGCGAGACAACAAGAAGAAGCTCCAGCGAAGATCGCTAAGAGAGAAGCATTGAGACATACTACGAAGCTCAGGTGCGAGACCCCGTGAAGACCTTGCTCGGAAAAATCAAATCGCTATTCCAGGACATCAACATTAACAAATTTGACGAAGCAATAAACCTTCCGCAAGATCGTGATACGTGGCGGATGTTGATCAGTGAGCATGTCGGATAGACGGAACTAAACCTACGACTCATTATGTACTTTAATCCTACCTTACCTTTATCTTTGAATGATGACGTCTTCGCCACGAACACCACCTGCCCAGAATAGGTAGATGCCCCAAGAACCAAGTCGTCGGAGTATGTTTGTGCGACCAGTTGGAGCGGCAGGCGAGTGGGCGACCCGGTGTTAGCACTTATTACAGATCAGATAGTGGTACCAGCCAGTGCAGGCTCATCCCTCCTTGTTGTCGTCTTTATATCGCGTTCGAGTAGGCGCAGACCTGTGCGATGAAACTGATAAAGGGATGTTGTTAACGCCGTGTCTAACACCGGGTTCTACTATCAATTATATCTCAGCTCATAAAGTATTCCCCTTCGATTACAGAGATACCGGCATCGCCAGCGTTCATTCGTAACTAGCAATTGAAAATAGGTAATTGTGTCAGGGACAAGCAGTTCATCATTATATGCCACGTATATTGTGTTGGACTTAAGCCCAGGCGGGCAAGCCCCCCTTAAATCTCAAATAGCAGGAACGAGTTAGCCAGATAGTATGGGGCGTGACTTTAGGCAATCGCTATAGAGAATGAGGCTACAATACCTACCTACCTAACTCGGCCTACCTACATACCTACCTACATTCCTACCTACATACATACTTGCCTACCTACCCTAACTCTGTCTGTCTGTCTGTACGTCTGTTATGCGTGTCTGATATGTCCGTCTGTCAGTCTTACACGAATATTCCGTATTCGCTGCACTGTGATTCTAATCGTTAACGCAAGCCTGAATGCATTCATTCTCAAATGCAATGATGATAGATACAAAGCTGACTAGCCTGTGATTCTATTTCCCCCGTCGTTCCGATGAATAAATATTGACGATTGATAAATAATAACTGGACATGTGAAGAATAGGCGTATGGGCTAACCTCAGTATTATAATCACAAAGGGTTCATGCAACCGTTAAAGGCTAGCCGCTCTTTTGAATCGGTGTATTCAGTTCCCTCTTTTATTATGTTCAACCAACCTGATCCTTAGAGGTCGAAAAGAGAGCAAATTGCCCGTAGGCAGATGAAACATCAAAGTCTGGAGGTATATATAGAGGTGGCTATACTATTCCAGCTCCGAAGTGTGTTACCGTATGACATGCGCATGGCACTAATCAGCGACACGACCGCACTCGAATCATAAGGACTGATTGTTGCCATGTATACAGCCAAAGTGCTTGTATGGAAATGTTAATGAATTGCCTAAATTATGCAAATTAGACATAATTATTTGACTTACAGTGACCCATTTCCAATTTTGGTAGCGCCCATGACTAACCGTGCGTCTGTACGCGTATCTAATACGTTCATGGAAATTCCAACCAAACCTAAAAGTTGCGAAATCATGCAATTAAACATTTAAAACACTTAGACGACTTTTGATGACATGCGCTTTCTCAGACGATCTCATTCCAAAAACTAGTTTTTATCCTAATGACCTTTAGTTACCTAGCTTGGGTCTTGGTTGAAAATAACCGTCACACCACGGCCCGAAGGATCTATCATCGCGATATGGTCATCAGTGACCTTGGACATGCAATCGTGAAAATAAGTCCTGCGATCACTGAGGCCGAAATCTAAAGTCCATCATTTCGGGGCCAATTCAACTTCCCCTTGTTGAGAACTTACGTGGCAAGAAGAAATGCTCAATAATTCGATAAATCCGCGGGTTACCAGTAGATAAACCAGGTTTTTTTTTTTTTTTTTTCGTTTTCATCAAGAATAACGGGGTATCCCGAGCTCAAAAAAATCTCAGTTTTTTTAAACGTGGAATTCTGGCCGAAAGCTTGCTGTTTGTAATAAAGCGGCGCCTTGTTCGCTGCGAAAAATCGGTTCGTCGGATAGGTGATTACGGTCGCATAAAACGTGTTCATCGGAGTCACTGAGATTCCGGTTTCATCGTCGGCACTTCCGGTTTATCGGTCGAAACTCCCATTTTATCGGTCGAAAATCGCTATCCCGTCGAGAAACCTGATTATCGGGATACTGGTCATTTCGATTGCTTTTATAAAGACGCGAGCTTGTCGCTCAACAACGCATCGCGAGGAAGCCAGAGAATCACATAGGCTTCTTGTCAAATAAGTGGAACCAAGTATAATTAGAACATACATTCATCGAGTCAAAATATCAGGCAGACGACCCTTAACCATAATATATTTTCGCAACAGGGTAATATTTTGTGAAATGATTATCCATTATTCTTTTTGTATGCGCATGCCACCCGGATACAGTTATTTGGACACAGTGTACGGCTAGGTATAGGGACTCTGCGTTATAATAGACATTACGCCCAGTACATCACAGAGGGCGGTGTTGCCTTACGAATATGCCTACAGACATTCGGAGGAATTTTGACAAAAGTTGAGTGATGCTGGTTTGCAAAAATGGTGCGTATAGTGGCAATCGTTCATTGGATCGTTAGTAAAAGTCTCGATATTTACTTCCATTACTTATTTGATCCCGAAGTGAGAAGTTATTTTCGTCTAGTGACCCTTCCGAGAACTGTTCCGGATAGCTGATGAGTTCCACGTAAACAACAGTATTGTAATTCAGCGGCAGTATTTTCGGTAGAAAGTGCGAACTGTAGCGAACCACAATTAATTACTTCACGGTTTGAAAAAAACCTCTCGCAGTATATAAGGACTAACTTTGACAAATTATTGTAACGATATATAGTTTCAATATCGACTTGCAATGGGATGACTTTCCACCGTGACGTCATACAAGCGTCGCCGTCGCTATACGCCAGTTGCTATCAGACGATAAGGCCTGGAATGTTTATTCCCCTTCAATCTGCTTTCTGGGTTGCCGAGTTGCCGTCGGAAGATCTGAAGTTCCGTGCCGAGTAGGCGCAATATAAAATACCTACATTGGGTGTGCATGTGTTGTGTGCGTGTCTAGTAAGCATGGTAGGTGAAGTTTTTCGAACCGTTCGTCTCAAACAACCGGTTTTCCTTAGGGGTTACTTTGAATGTCTTGAGTTTTTGGTTGAAACTTGAAACGTTGTTAAAACGTTATTAAAATGTTACTCTAATGTTTTCCAAAACATTATTTTGTGGGTGGTGAGGGAGTAATTTATGTTATAAGAACATTTTGGGCAACATTTTATTCGTTATAACAAAATTAATAACATATTGAAACGTTGAAAAACTTTTTCGACCATTATAACATTTTAAAATGTTTCTAATAACACCACACTCAACGTTATGAGAACATTTTTGGGAGTTCTTTTCAAAATGTAATGAAAACGTTTTGTGTTTGGGTTGCTGGGTCTATACACGGACCTATTGAAATATCAAGCGGAACTAATAAAAACCTAGTACAGTCACGCAAGACTGCATATTTGGACTGCATATTTGTCCATTGTCAAAGGTCAAATGGTTCCTACAAATAAGCGTTCGTGATTGTCAGTAATTACAAAAACAAAGTGACACCGCAATTGATGTCATGGGCTAAGGGCGAACCCCTCGTTCACCAAAATTATACAATGACGTGATTGACGTCGATGATACGATCAGGCGAGTCATGTGCCTTATATAATATAAATATACCATTTGGTTTCAATTCATCCAAATTGCTGGGTGCAGTATATTTGTTTACAAGATTTATTTTAATTGACGACATATCCATCTTGTAAATGAATGCGTGTGTTCAGAGAATATTAACTGAAGGGAGGATTGAACTAATGCACAGTTATTTTAGGGAGGACAGTGCGTCATATACACAAGTACAGCGCGACATTTGAATGACAGAGAGAAATATAGAGCAACTAAGACAAGGGTGTTGTAACAGGTATCTAGAGACAAGGTGATCGCCCCAGTGCCTCGCCTGGTTGCGCGATCAGTTGTTTCTTCTATCAGTCACCGTGCAAACAATAACAGGGCATTCCATGAGTTGCTTCCAGATTGTTGTATTAGCATTTAACAGAAACAGCTTACTAATCAGTGACCAATTTCACTAACTGATTATTGACCGTGTCTACCAAGGAGTATAACTTTTGTGGAAATATGACTGAAATTGCCTAAAGTATGCAAATTAGACACAATATTACCTTCCCATTGACCCATATACTCATTATACATCAGGATCGATGGTGCGACCAAATCTAATACATTTCATAGGAATCCAACAACTTGAACATTTGCTGATGAAGCAAATTATGCACACAGAATAACCAGGTGACTCGAGGCTATGTTAATATTTTGGGGACTACAAGCAGACTATACCCATCAAGCTTCATAATTTAAAACAAACTTGAAATTTGGAATATATTATGCAAATAGACACACTGAATGACCTCCAGTGACCTCCAATCTAAGTTAAAAATGTTGGAAAGTAAAGGAAAGCCATACCTACAGATTTTCATGAAAATCCGGCAAACTTTAAAATTAGGCATTAATCATGCATATTAGACAAGTTGAATGACCTTCCGTGACCCTGAATCCATTATAAAAAAAAGGTCGGATCTACAACGTACAAACCATACCACAAGTTTCATGAAAATACAGCCAACTTCAAGATTTCGCATAAAATTATGCAAATAGACACATTGACGGATTTCCATTGACCCCGAATCTTCGATAAAAAGTTTTGGGACTGAAGGTAGACCATATTTACCAAGTTTCGGGAAAATCCGACCAACTTTGGAATTTCGCATGAATTATGCAAATTAGACGACTTAATCAGCATATTTTACGCTGAAAATCTAATCAGTTCATCTAGCTTATTCCCTGCACATGTGCCAAACCAAGTCCACCATAGAACCTACGGGTCATCCGTAATCTCGCTAACGAGCCCAAACAATAAATTACATAAAATAGGCTAATTACCCTACTTAAGTAGTGACTCTTGCGCCCAAAATCTAATCAGATCGTGGTCACCGAACCCCGATGCTTATACAAAATTTCACAAAATCGGGCCAACCGTTCCGGAAACATCCCCATTTGCTACCGGAATGTTGGGAGAAACATACACAAACACATACACACGCACACACACACACACATGCACACTTACATACACACACACGACAAAGTGATCGGTAAGTCTCTTCCTGAACTTTGCTCAGGTGAGACAAAAAACTAAATGTAGAACAAGATCGAAAAGAGACTGCAGCCAGTGTTATTCTGACTTATTGTAATTTGACAACAAGCCGAGCATTTGATCAGTCATCATCTTGACGCTTTATGGAACTTTCCTCGGGACTTTTGACAGTAATCGAAGAGGAAATGACAGCAGCCTGTGATCAGTTGTGAAAGAATGAGCATTCTTGCAAGGGGCGCAGCCACTAGGGGGGTCCGGGCGGTCATGACCCCCCCTCCAAACTTTTGGGAAGGCTTCCATACACAAAATGTTTCCCATCACTGCTTCGGATCCCCACAAATTGCTCTGACCCCCAACTTTCAGACGTGCTGCGCCCTGCATTCCTGAAGAACCCGCAGTTCATGAGCACCCTCCACCTCCCATCAATGAGTGCATGGTCGATCTTCTTGATAGTGACAACATCATTGGCGTGACAAGTACAGCGCCTTACATCGGATCTTCGAAACATGAACAGCAATCAGAGTCCACGACTTCTAGCAAAGTTTAGTAACCTGAGACTGCTGTCATCACGGCTTCATGAGGGAAAAGACATGACTCATAGCTATCCTACTGACACCAGTGGAGGCATTGTAATCAACCGGACTACTTTTGAGTCACAACACTGTTGAAACAGCAATCATACAACACCGACCTGAGTTGGGGATAGAACACCTCTTGCACTCAGTCATCGCTTACCCCGGTGCACGGAACACTGCGACAACAGATGAAACGCTCAAACTGATCAGCAGTCGCCTTATACGATGATGTTCGGTTGCTACCTGCGATACCAAGAGAGCAAGGGGTGGACACCCGGCAACAGCTACCCCTTGAGTATACCGAACACACTTACGTCCAAACAAATAACAGGGGGAACCACATACACTATATCCAGACCTAGCTGGCGTACCTCAGAGAGAACTACAATACGCGTTTGTGATATAGCTGAATGATAGGAAATTCTTGGCATAACAGTGGTGTACTAGTGAAGCATAACATGGACTGAAATGGGCATGGAATGCGTATTACCCTTTTATTCACAATATTAACGATAAAAAGGCAATTGCAACACTGTCCTTGACATGCCATTGGGTTGCTCGACAACACTGACGTGTATTACACCATTCTATTTTGAAAGGTATGCTCGTGCTCGGCAAAGGGTCACAACAGTCCATTTATCATGGGTCATGACTGTAAGTTATACACTATTATATACACTCGCCGAGTAGTCACATTTCAGCAATTACTGTGCTAATGCGGGGGACATGTATCCTAATCTTGGCGGTAAATTCATGAATGCTTTCCCAGACGAGAATAAATTCAGCCATGCTCATGATCAGCCAATCTCACACGGACTCAATGGACGAGTCTCAGATGATGAGAATAATTTGCATAGTCATGAGGCGAAGGCAGAGGTGTCCATCAAATACTGTTCCTATGAATATGCATGCAGTTTCATAGCTGTGATAGTTCAAATTGCTAATCAGTTTAAATTGCAATTCAGTAACGCTACCGTAGCCCGCAGATGCATTTGAGTACAAAAGAGATGAATAACTATCGGTCCGATAGTAACAACAGGTTCGAGTCCTCGGAAATGCGCCTCCATATCGATCCTTTAAAACCACGGACCATGTCGGGTCAACAATGCGCTGTATGACGTCCTGTGCCGGGTAAAATATGCTGGATTCAACAAAACGTCAGATAGTTTTCCAGTCTGGGAGCGAGGAAAGGCTGACTAGGAAATTTTCGGATTAATTGTTGAAACAGAACCCGACGACGAATCCGCAATCGCAAAACCGGTCAGCATCTTACGACGCAGCAAACTGTCAATGGACAGTGTGTGGTACCGGCAATTTCTTTTTTCTTTCATGGACAAACTTCGTCGTTCCTGTATACGTGCAGCGACATCACAACACTTTACTTATAACGTTTGCTGCTCGACGCAAGCGCATGTTACACGAATGCTCGGTAGAAAACTTCTTTCCAAAACGAAGTATTACTTGAGCCCTGCTGGAGCACTTGTCACTTATTACATGAAAACCTTCGGTTCATCAAACGTCAAAAATCGGTGGCGGTCTTCCGCAAACCTCAAAAACAAGAAATCCATACCAGACTGCTAGCAGTAGCCATATGCTGAGTAACTTCCCATAATAGCCCAAACTGTAGCACAAACAACCGTCAAACACTAAGCACTAAATAACTGTGTAGCGCTAGTCTGGATGCAGTTGTGTACAAACGACGATTGTCAGTGGCTTCTCACGGCGGTGGATGGCGGAGCGACTAAGCGTGATTGTCTTGCATCGCAACCCTGTGAGGTTGAACAACTGACTTACATTCATATTGCTCTGGTGAAGACGACTGCATTTAAGAGATCTCACTGTGTCACAGCCATCGATCCATACATGGGTGTACGAGAACGATGTGGCCGCCGTCTTGTAAGTTGGTGCAAGAAGCAAGCAAGCAAACAAACAACAACATGTGTCAGGTTTCGGGTACAATGTGGATTCGAAGTAAATGGGAACCTGTATGGGCGGAAGAAAATGAGCTACAGACTTCTTTTCTTCCAATACGTACGTGTACCCTGGTATTGGTAATCAGCACCTACATCAAATTGCCCATCCTTGTCTTCTTGTCATATACAAACTGTTGCTCCTGATTCACTGCGTAGCAAGAATCCAGGAAATCGGTAGTGGGTTACCATAGAGAGATCACGATTAAGCGTACAGAAGATAGCTAGCGAATATTATGAAGCTATAGTGAAGACAGATTTTTTCGTAGCGTGATTTACAACTATCCAATGTAAATTTTTGAAATCACCACGATAATCACAGGTGTCATCACACGAGCAAACCCTGCGTGAAAAAGAGAGAGAATGTACCAGCTCGCTGTGATAATACGAAAGATCCGTTGCAAACCGGCAAATGAAGTGCAGGTGTTGGATTTCTTGGGGAGTAACACTCTGACTTGAATTGAGTAAGCATTAGATGACAGGGTTTTCGTTGAATATATGAAGTGATGACCCTCGAAGATTGTGACGAGTGTCGACTATTATGATTCAAACCCATCCAGGTTCACGACCAATACTTCGACCTTTGTAGACGCTGTTGAAAGAATGAATCGCTGATGCCGAACACTAGACTAGCGCGCATGAGATTCGGTAAACTAAAAAAGGGGTGTTCTACTTTTATTCGTACGGGTCACCCGATAACCCCAAGACTACGGAGGAGGTAAGGGTTTATGTCATAAACTGTTACGCTATGCATAGATGCGAAGTCAATCCCAGTGACTAGACGAGGTAACGAAAAACAAGATCGCGGCACTTTGAGGATGACATGATGAACGTCAGTCACAAGTGCAGCTTCTCTCTTTGAACTCTAACTGACTGTTTCCCGCTTGATCGCGTCGGTAAACTCATCCTACCTTATCGACGTTTTCATTGTGAATGTCCATCGGTAGCCGTTCAGCAGTGGAAGAGGGTCAGCGATTGACGTTGTCCATACCGTCGTCTATTCGCCCTCTGGTTTTCAGCGAAGGGTAAAGCATTATCCTACTTCCCACCATTGTTCTTCGGAGTATGACCTTTGCAAGGCCGAGTGAACGTGTTCGTTCATCACATGTTCCTTCACAAGATGCCTGGCGATTTCTGTGCGGCTTATTATCTCCATAGCCGTGATTCCTTCTTGACGCTCTGCTGTCCATCGCAGCACATCAAATTTCTGCAATATCGATATGGTCCGTCTTTTTAGATGGTTTTGCTGAGTCTGCTGATTTCTGAGCACTCTTGCCATTATCTCAGTTCTTGAGCCTTCTCTGGTAAGATCACCTTGTATTTGAACAGTGTCACGCTTTGTTTCGCTAACTTTGACTCCACAATTTATGCCTTGGCTCGCCAGTTCATTCTCCGTTCTGTCAGGCCACCAATATCGTCTGCATTCGGTGGATATGGTCTTTTCCAGGGACATTACCCATAAACCTGTCCAGGTAGATGTTGGATATTGGATGTTGGAGATGGTAGGTGACATCAAGCAGCATTGTCGCAATTCGAAAATTTCGAAATTAGCTCCCAATGTCGCTGTTTGGGATGAGAGCGCCTTGTGGCCTTGTCATACGTTGCTCAATGATAGGGGCAGGATACGGACAAGTTTTTGCCATTGGTTACTGACCATCGAAAGAATTCCGATATCCACTGTCATGTGCACCCAGTCGAAGGACTGAAGTCTACTTTCAAATTGAAAAGTGTCTCACAAATCTTAAAAATATATAAACAACACACTCCACTCCTTTACGTGGACACATGCCTGAAGTGCGCCTATGCTGTGATGATCCGCCGCTTCCAATCACCCACCCGGTCTTTTCCATGACGCCAGATCTAGACCTGACAGCTATACCCAATTGAAAAAATGCGAACATTTGACGAACAGTCCTGTCAGCGTTAGCTCGGGGATACAGCGTTGTGAGGTGGTCAAAAAGGAACACAGTCTGCGCTTAGCAGGGGAGTCCACAACTCACCAGATTATAGCAGGGCTGGACGCACAACATGGTCAATAGTTCCTTCCCTCAGGTATCGTGACCGCCATACGCTGTTATCCAGTGACTTCATTCCTTCTTATATCCGTTCGGTTCCACTAACTAATCTTTGCACGTACAATCCCTAATGACATTGCTGAAGCAGACAATTGACAAAAGTCGAATACCATCATGGGACTTGTCTCAGTCCATGACCTGAGTCCCAACGGATTTGCCTCTTAACATAGTGCCTCATAGGCATCCACCAGAGACTCCGCGTAATTGAACAGATGCGTTGACACTTGTCCAAAGCACCACTGCCCGCCCCGCCCTCGAGATAACGGGGCAGTCGGAGACACAGACACACTAGGAACACAATTCACAACACTCACGCGGATTCATTGAGGATACGAGGTGCACACGATTGGAGAGACACGCAACGCTGTTCGTGTTCTTTCCGAAGTTTCTAAACACACTCAAATCCTTGCGCAAATCGATATAGGCTGCACGAAAGCCCCAATCAAATACTGCATCTGCACAGACAGTATACGGAAAACCAAGATGCGATCCACTGTTGACTTTCCGGGTGTGGAAACAGACTGCTCAGGACGCTGATGCGCAGCAGCTAATACGGCATCCTGCTCCAATTCTGCCAGGAGCTGAAAGTTGTGTAACCCCTCTGTAGGTACTGCGTCTCTAGCTTTATCCTTCCTTTCCAGATAAGAGTTCCCTTTCCAGTCAGTTGAGATGACACCAGGGGTAGAGACTGTTGAACAACTTAAAGTAAGTCAAAGAGTAACAGCCTGTTAACAGTCGCAAAAGACTGGGCTCTCATGAAGACACTCATGAGCACTTCGCCACACGCCATCGTTACTCGGTACTTACCACAATAGTTTTGATTAATAGTTGGCCAAACGGCGCTTTGGTTTTGGATCGTTTGGATCAGTTATGGTCCTAAATAAAAGCGTCTATGGCCCCTTGCAAAGCGTTCTGGTGGAATTTGTATTCCCGAAACACTTCAGTGTTCGGGGAATATGGTTTTAGGTTTGTGCTCACCGACGCCGCCGTTGCCGCCGTCTCCGCCGGAAACGTTAGGCGCAATCGGAACAACTCCTAAATGCTTCCTTCCCGTTGATCCTGAACTTGGTACACATGTCTCCCTCAGTAAAAGTCCGCATGGTTCGGAAGTAGACAAGTGGAAAATACAGAGCGGGTCCGATTTCATACAACTTGGATGGGGACAGAAATTGGTCCCAAACATTATCACGGTTACCAGAGGTAAAATCCGTACTTTTCGTGATGTTCCCTAACTTTCGTCAGCTTGAACTAAACTGGGGTGGGTGTCGACTGTTGTTAGTCCTAATCAACATGAAGGTCGTTTCAAGGCCACAGGAGATCAAATTCGCATTATGTATGCCATTTTGTCTAATTTTGTTATATTTAAACAAAACTTGGAGGAATGTGGACTACAGTTAGTGTAGAACAATACGTAGGTCATTTCAAGCACGGTAGGGGAGGTCAAATGTTATGGTTCAATTGCTTTTCTCTAAATGAGGTCCACAAAAGTAATTTCTGCGGAGATATACACGTCGGCGATTAACCCGCCTGCACACATGTCTAGTTTTGTATTGTCAGTTCATAGGATGCATCCATAATGCCCTTTTACATCGGGGCGTAAAAGGTTATACAATCCATTCCCATTCAAGACTCAAGACTTTGTATGGACGGAGTCACAAAGATAAGAGCCACATGCTGTCACTGCATAATTTAGTTTGCGGATCATTATTTAGCTGGATCAGGTCGGAAGGGCTTTTGATGTCGCCGTGAAAAATGTTATCATGCTTCTATAACAGAGCCAGAACGAGAGAACAATTGGAGCCTGGTACTAGTATTGGCAAACGATCTGATAACAATTAATAAAAGATCAGCACGTTGCCAGAAGACATATACAATTGAGGCGAAGAGTCGGGATGATTTAAAAGGGACGAATACCTAGCTATCCACGAGATCATTTAGGGCACAGGCTGCTCTCGATTCACGAAAGACATATTGACTCTGCTGTCGAGAAGACTGTGATAAATTCATGAATGGAGTCGACCACCTCCAGTCGTGTCTAGAGACAACACTGTTTTCTACCGCCTCTTGATCAGCCCCCCAATCTCTGGGAGGTGTTTACTGACAACGAAACTAGTGCGGTGTCATGGAATGTTGCATACCCGATGTGGTAATGAGCTCCAGACTTCAGGTATCTCCTGATTGGCTGTTTGTTCCGTTTGGAATTGATTGTTTTTGTTTTTTTTTGTTAGAGTTAGCGATAATGGTTAGCGATATTCAATTGTTCAGAGGTGCGGCTTCTTGAAGATGTTGTTCGGTCAAGATTGATGATACCCACAATACATCTGACTAGTATTCCGAGATATGTGGCCCGAGTTGTTTTGATTTTTTTTTTCATCGGTTCTTTTATGATATCAGTTTCGTTAACGGAATTATTTCTTCTTCTTTTTTTCTCATTTGAACCAGGCAATTCTTCCTTGCATGATGTGGGAAATGGTCAGCAGAGAATTTGTCATCAGAGTCTTTTTTCTCCGATTGCCAACCACCGTTTGCTGCAACTGGGCCTTCAATTAGTATATTTATAGTCAAAACCAGCTCTCTAATATTTGTTCGTATAGTCTTTGTTATGATGTGACAGACATAATTGGCAGAATCCAAGATAACGGATTTTAGTATTCGTTAGCGGACAAGACTGGGTCTCGGATTCTTGCAATGACTTTTACAGCGTGACTGTGGTTGCGTGCGCTCAATTCAAACTAGTCGAATCCAGTTGTGACACCTTCTTATAGCACTACAAATTCACATCGCTGTAGCTAGCGATTGGGGACGAGAGCCAAACCGAAGGCCTGATGCATAACCTACTTCAAATGCAACGCACAGTGCTGTCACCCTTATTTTCCGAGTAGTTCGTCGTAATTTTCGTTTTGTTCATTCGAATAGTAAATTCGAAGGTGAGATACACAAATGTGCTTTCCATGTGCATGTGCAGTAGTGGCGGGTTTCAAAGACGGGTTTCAAAGGCGGGTCTCGAAGACATTACAGTTATCAGCATAGAAACATGCGTTCATCATATTCAACACTGCCACATCGCTATATTATACATTTGTAGTTCACGCTTGTCCCTAGTCCTCTGTAATTATCTCATCGGTCCCGAAGGGCCAGATGAGATATATCGTAGTCAGTGTACCAGTTCACCTATATATACTGTTGTTGGTTGCCATAGCAACGGTTGCTATGGTAACGATAGTGGTTGTTAGAACTATCACTGAGGGTACCTATGGTGGGGTGCCCATGGGGGCGGATGCGTCCAGCAAGAGGTTGCACTCGCAAAGGTGTCCGTTTGTGTGTGTGCGTGTGTGTGTGTGCGTTTGCGTGTCCGTCAGATTTTTTATGGTTTTCCGCAAATATCTCCACTTTGAGGTGGCCGAACATGGTCAACTCGCATACTCCTAACTAGTCACAAAACACACGTTTACCCTCCAAATTGGACACATTCCTTCAAAAACATGGAATTCAGGTGAGTAAAAATGGCCATTTGGGGGTAAAAAAAAGTCAATTTTGCCCATTTCTCACGGTTGTTCAAGATGTTCGGTGATTAAAAAATGATAACCGAATCATTTGAGCTTCTCCTAAAGGCAGGACGAACAAAATTGACCTGTTCCTTGCATTCAAGCAAAATTTGCAAAGGAATTCAAATTATAGTTAGGGAGAAACACCAAGTTTGGCCAAATTATTGAAGTTTTCCTTTGAAAAATTGGCGACTGGAATGACTGAAGAGGTTCATAAGTGAATTGTGGATACAATGATGACAAAAAGTCCCGGAACACAGATTGCAACTTTACTTCTAGTGAAATTTATTATAATGTTGGGACTTGGGAGAGAAAAACTCATCAATTACGCCCTCCACTTGGACTAGACCAGGCATGATTGAGTAAGGAGGGGGGGGGGGGGGTGTTGAGGGGTAGGTGGGAGGGGTAGAGGCGAGAATTCAAGTGATTCTACCATTGATGGTTCCACAGTCATTTCAAATCAGAGCAAGACAAACTTGGAGCTGGAGATTCCTAGGCGGGTGTGATGTAAACATCGGCTATCAGGCCACGCCAAGCGGCCATGGCTAATTTACCCACGATATTCATATCACCTACGAAATTATCTTATCCTGTAATTATGTCACACTTTGAGCAACAGACACGTGGTTACAGCTGTTTGAAGAAATTCCGTTCTGGGTCTGTGCTGACCTCGAATGTCCCCCAACTGACACCAAAAACAATAGGGATCTTCTTGCCATACCTGCAACCTACATGTTCAATTTGAACACACACACACACACACACACACACACACACACACACACACACACACACGTACGATGCATGATTGAATAGATCATTTTTGCTCCAGCAAAGGAATCAAAAAGGAAGTTTTTAATCAGTTACCTTTGCGAGCCGTTTTAACAGTGAAAAGTTCCATCAGCACCTATTCATACAGCCAGGTAACTCAATATGTAGGTACGCTGCCTTTCTATTTGAAAGTTTCATGCCATGAATGACTTTCTGCTCGATCATGGAAGTCAAAATACATGTGCGTTCGTTTGCAGGAGACTATGGCAAGCAAAATGCCCAATAATTCGAAAACCAAGTTTATCGACCGAGAATCCAAGTTTATCAATTGATAAACCAAGATTCTCGATTGATAAACCAAGATTCTCGATTGATAAACCAAGATTCTCGCCGATAAAACTTGGTTTCTCGGAAATAACTTGGTATTTCGACCGAAAATCTTAGATTCTCGCCGATAAACTTGGATTTTCGATCGATAAACTTGGATTCTCGACGAGAAACTTGGTTTATCGGTCGATAAACTTGGTTTATCGGGCGAGAATCTTGGTTTATCAATCGAGAATCTTGGTTTATCAATTGTTAAACTTGGATTCTCGGTCCATAAACTTGGTTTATCGGTCGATAAACTTGGTTTTTCGAATTATTGGGCATTTGGCTTGCCATAACTTGGTTTCTCGGCTGATAAACTTGGTTTCTCGGAAATAACTTGGTATTTCGACCGAAAATCTTAGATTCTCGCCGATAAACTTGGATTTTCGATCGATAAACTTAGATTCTCGACGAGAAACTTGGTTTATCGGTCGATGAACTTGGTTTTTCGAATTATTGGGCATTTGGCTTGCCATAGGAGACTGGCCTAGCCAGCTTGGCTTTCTAACACATACATGAAGTTTGCCGCAAGGAAAGATGACACATTTAGTTCGGGTTAGGGGAATTTACCGTCATTTCAGTTGTACATCATCTGCACCGCTACAAATTGAAATAAACGGGTTTTCCCTAATAGCCACTATAGTAGGCTAGATAACAATTGGATACGGGGGACGGTAGGTGTTGATTTGAAAATTGTCACTTCTAGAAATGACATGTAACGTTCTAGGTTATTCCTTTGCCGGAGGCAAAGTATTTATGCATCTCATCCATTGTGTATGTATGTGTCCGTGTGTGGGTGGGTAGGTGTGTATGTAAGCTTCTCTTAGGAATATTTAAAAGAATCCGAGCATCCATTAAGTCCAAATTTAGACTAATTAGTTACAGTTATAAAAAGGAAGACCCATATTTTTCTGGACTCTGGGGTTACCTAAGGTCAGCAGATATCAAATTCTGAAGAAGCTTGTAAAGTTGATAACTGTGCAACGAGAAGATGTAGAACACTCATACTTGGCATGAAGGGTTCTTATGTAGAGTAGATACTCCCTAGTGCTTTTGGGTAAGGTCAAAGGTAACCGAAGGTCAACCGGGGTTCGAACGTCTGAAAAGCTTGCTACAGCCCACCGCATAACCCCCCGTGTTGCTCCCTGCTTCCTCCCGTTAACCGACAATGAACAAAGCACTATTGTTTTGGTGTCAGGTGCAAGGTCACCAAAGGTCAAGAGGGATCAGAGTCCGAAAAGCTTGTGAGCACAGTAATTGTGCAACGAATGATGTTCATACTTCATACTTTTCACGAGGCTGGCAATTGAGTAGGTTGACTCGCTACTGTTTAGAGTCAATGTCATCTGAAGCCATCAGAGGTCAAAGTCTAAGAACCATGCGAGCTGGGGCACCAATGATGTAGAGAGGCCATGCTTGGCACGAAGGGTCATCATAAGGTAAGTAAAAAACCATGAGAGCATGAGACTGTGGGCAATCGAATGATGTAGAAGGCTCATACTTGGCACAGAGGGTTTCGATGAGGTTGTGGACGATCCATATTGTTTGCAGTGAGGTCCAATGGTCACCTGAGGGTCAACCGGGGTCCAAGTCTGAGAAGTTTGTTAGGCACCATAACTGTGGCAATGAAATGATATACAAAATTCATACAAGGGTTGCGATTTGGAGTATAACAATGCCCACAGTTGAAACAGTGGCGCTTTGTATAAAAGATACAGCCATTGCAAATGTGACTATATAACTTCCTCACTCCTATTCCTTTAATATATAAGTTTCACTAGCTCCCAGTTTATATGAATAGTAACAGGCCATATTCAATTACAGCGATGACCGTCCTGTGGTTGTTCATATGTTCTTAGTGTATGACCGAGGATCAGCCCTACCAGTGTCATATGTCATGATATCATTTCGAAATTGTGAGATTCTGGATGCCACTACGTCATTGATCCGACGAGAACCTTTTTGTATTTCTTCCGTTCCTTCTTTTGTAATCCATCTTCTATCTCCAAGTAATCGGATCATCATGATTTCTTTCGATAACGATGATAACCGGCAAAACTAGTTTGCATTCGTGCTTCACATTCGAAACAACAGCAAAGCTCTACTACTTCTCTCAGTACCGGAATTCAGAAAGAATGCGAAAAACAGAGACAGGGTTCCACGACCCACCCAAGGAGTCTCACACATTACGGGAATTATATGAGGGTACAAGGAACCCCTTCCCAAACTCGCCTGATCGCCCAGAGAGGAACTCGAGAGAGGCAAGATGCGATCCGCAATGGGTTCCGTGAATGAAGGACGCAAGTACTTGATAGCGAATTCTGTTCAAGACGGCCCTGGCAGAGACTTTGTGAAAGGACCATAACCCCTGAAAATGATTTCAGTTCAGAGCACCACGGTGACCACCCTTCCCTTTCCAAATGGGAACCATAAATCCCTTTTAACACTCGATCGGGAGTTCCAAATAGAGCAGACGGGACTGTGCAATGACTCAAAGACGATTGCATCACTAGCCCCCCCCCCCACACGCATTTACCTAGTGGTTTAAGCGCTCGATCAAGCCCACAGCGGACTTGATCAGTCACGAGCTCACAGTCTGATGGGACCATGGCAGCTATACTAACTCTTTGCGGTCCCCCTCGATCTCCTCGGACGGTTTAAAGCATCTTCTCGTGCTTTGTCGGCAGGATTCAGCGGTCAGTCATTTCTGTCCATTACCGCATTTGCTCTAAATCCCTCAAAAACGAACTGACCAAGCTCATCCGTGTTACAGTAAGTACCCGGCGACACGGTTCCCCATTTGACCCGTGCGGAGGCGAGCGGACAGAACGTGGAGGACGCCGATGGACTTGCATGAAGTATACGTGGCAAATCGTGAAGGCCGTGGATGCCAGCTAGGTTGTTGAAATGATTAACAAAGCCACGGCAGTAACGGCGGATGACATACCTAGGTCGCCTAGTATGGGCCGTAACAAAATGTAATGGACACGATAAAACGCGACGGAACGTGATAGGGTACCGCAACTGAGGCGGCCCGTCGGGACCCGGAGTATGGATATATCACGCATCTACGGTCCTCTCTAGGTGGAGTCACGCTGTACCCCGATTAGTGTGCATTGTACCACGGTTTAGTCATCGACGTTCCAATTGTCATGTTAAATCTCAGTGTGACCCGTCGTATGACGTTATACGCGTTATACTACATAGCACACAGCACACGCAGTCTGGAGTGAATACATGACGCTGGACCCGACAGGCGAGTTAATCCGAAACCCATTTAGGTCATCCGGCAGAACTCGGGGACATCATGAAAAAATCGCAGCGAGGATGAAACGCACTGGTTAGGTGGTAGCGCCCCCCCCCGAGACAAAATGATACAGCGCATTGCGCCCCCGTCACTCAAACCCCTAACAACGTGTAGCTTCCAATATAGCTAGCCTTTAGCGATGGAGCTAAGTAGCCGAAGCAAAATAGCAAACAGCGTGTGAATAGTTGTGACGGCTGGATGCTCTAGAAGACAGCAGCTGATCTCGCATGCTGACTTATCTCCTTGTAGGGGAGGCGGTACGGAATTTCAAGTCCAGTAACCCCGGATCTCGAAACGTAAAATCTAGACAGTCTCAGACAGCTGTGGGGCGGGGGTGTACACTGGTTCTAACACTCGGAATGATGTTACGGAATGATGGGAGTTAGCAAAATTATCTAGCAGCGGGCTGTGCAGTTCCATCGCAGGTCACACACTTGCTGACTGTCTGGCGGGATCTTGTTCATGACATGCCGAGCAAGAGGCCCTTCATCTTGATTACCAGCATGTTACATTAACCCAACTGAAAGGACATATAGAACAGCGGATAGATGACAAACGAGCTAATCACGTAGCTCTGCCAGTTCATTGCCGCCCTGGTCCCTACGACAATAGGCCAGAGGGCGGATCCAGGATTTTCGGTTAGAGGTGGCGCCAAAAATTCTCAACATAATATTTCGGGAGAATATATGGGAGCGCAGGAGGAGCGACGCCCCCAAATCGGGGGGGGGAGGCGCTGAATCCCATTAGATACTTGAACTGTTAATTGATTTGAACGCACGTATCTGATGAAGTGGCGTAGCTAGAGATTCTTTAGTAGGGGGCCATTGGGGTGCCGACGGTCTGGGAGTGTGTGGGGCCACGGCATATGAGATTCAATCACGTTGACCCATCTAAGCGGAGCGCCACCAGCAGTTGCGGGAGCCGCGTTAGAAAATTTCTGGTCTGAGAGACTCCCAGATGGCCGGAAACGGCATTTTCTCGTGTATTTTGTTGAAAAAAAAGCATAACCAAAAAAATTAGAAATGATTGTTTCATGGATTTTGGAGAACACCTGGTGATAGGGCGGACGCAAGGGTTTACTATGGGGAGGGGCAGGATTTGGCATGGATGTCTGACATGGGGGAGGGTCTTAAAGTGTCCCAGCCTACCCTTTTTCGATTTTTTGAGTCATACTACTACTTAGATGCAAAATGGTGCCACATTGATACACTTTGTAAGGTAGCTTACGTCACACGAGTTTTTACAAAAATCAATAAAGCTGGAAAAAATAAAAATGCATGACAATTTTCCAAGCAAGTCATATTTCATTCGATACACCTGCAAAAAAAAAATCAGGTGAACCTGTACCTACGTTCTGTGCAGGTGGCAGGCTTTACTTTGTTACTTATGTAAATTCGAAGATCAAATAATGGCCGCCTATGGGTCGGGAGGATCACGATGCCACGTGGTCACAAATACGGCCGAGAGGCGCTGCGAAGTTAACTTTGAGTACTTTCTCCTAATATTAACAAACGGTGCTCATAAGGACCACAGGGTCCTCAAAACAGTTGAACATCAGGACGTAGGAAGGGTTGGTTATTGGGGGGATGTTGGATGATGTTTTGCCGACGATCCGCCATGGTGGACTTGATATGGGGAGGGGTCTAGAAGAGAGGGTGTCCCCCTCGCTTTGGAAAAGTTGAATTGAAACGTCCTCAGATGCCAATCTGGTGCAATATTTTAGTTAAACTGGGACGTTCAGTAAATTACTCGACCACGCTCACCACGTACGCGGGACATTTTCAATTTGGAACGCCGCAAAATTGGCCCGAATCCTAAACAATGCCCGATTTTTATTGCAGATCGTGGGTATGAAACCGACCACCGATACACTGGCGCGAAGCGCGCAAAATTTGACAACTTCAATGAGGCAATTGATTAAATTTTCAGCCATTTAGAATACAAATTTCAGACAATCCTTCCACTTTTGCACTTTTGCAACTCGCATGATGTCCCGCCTAAAACCGACTTTTCATTGTGACGTGCTGGAAATTCTTTCTTCTTGTTTTTCAGCAAACTGGCTCGAAATAGAGTATCTCTGGAATATAGGGCCAAAAGGAAACAAAAAACGTCAAAAGAACTGACAAACTCATGAAAATAGAATGTCAACGCGAACGTACGCCTTCACATTTCCCCTTTTGCCTAAATGCCGACAGACTCGGTCAATCGTCCATGTTATACCGAGCGGCGACGGGCCGTCACATTATCTAATTTTCGCCGACGGGCCATTCTCTTGCCGACGCTGAATGGGTCAATTAGATGAAGGTCCAAAAGTCGAAATAGCCGATTAATAAAGTCTGGCTTCGTTGTTTTTCTTCCATTCCATTCCCATTCCCTCCCTTCCCCCTTCACTACTTTACTCCCCTTTCCTTTCCCCCATTAATATCTTTTTTCTTTTCCTCTCTCCGACAGACCGAAAATTGGCCGACGGCATGAAATTATTTGGAGGGGGTGGGACACCACCCCCCGTCGCTACGGCCCTGGTAACATTACGATACATGCGAACGCTATATTCAGCAACAGTTTGAGTCTCGATTTGAGTCTCGATGAGACGAATAAAAAAAGAAAATAACATGAGTGGATAACGTATTTTGACACTTCACCCACCCCCGACGAAAAGTGTGCATTTTAAAACATCATTCTGCCGATTTTATTCTTTCGGCCCCAAAACCCATGGGGGGGGGGGCAGCCGCCCTCCTGCCCTCCCTGTGGCGCCGCCCTGCTGGTGGTCCATTACGACTAGATCCTGTATTTAACACACGTCAACGTTAGTATACTAACAACAATTTTGCAAGTAGTGATCCACAAATATTAACACATTTTTGGTGGCGTTGATGGACGAAGTCTTCACAAAGATCTTCCACTGCGCGTATGGAATTGACTCTTTTAATAATCGCAATCGTGATGAGTGAAATGAACAATTGTTTCGGATGAATTCGAAGGTCATCGAGATCACGAGAGGTCTACCAGTTGCACACAACGAGCACACCATCAATTGCCCAGATCAAAGGTTCAAAATGGACGTGTCGAGCTTTCTGGAGAGGAGGGGGGGAGGGGGGTACAAGAACAATTTTCGGTTGAGTACAAATATGGGTCATTGAGAAAGATTGTGAGATGTATTCTCGCCACATCGGACTGCCCAGAAGCTTGCACCGAAACGCCTGATCAAGCTGAAACCTTTCCTACTGAGTGGAAGGATCCTGTGAGTAGAATGAGGGCATTCTAAGAGAAAATTAATGAAAAAGTATATTTTGTCAATTTTGGTGTATGAATAAAACCGATAACACGATCCCCACCAACATTGCCATGTACGTTGGTTCCAAATCCCCATGGTAGAAATTGGTTGTGGCACCTTATAGCACAATACTTTTACTAGGCATGGATGCAGATTTCTTCAAAGAGGGGTTGGGTGATTTTGTGATGTAAATCGAGTACAGACAGGCCACATCCCTATGGCGCGCATGCAACCGGTGAATACGTTAGAGAATATGGCCAACTAACCGTAAATCAATTATTCGTCTGATAAGTAGTTATCTACCACCAAGGCCTCGGGGACAGTACCCACGCGTAAACGACAAAACAATGTAGATACAAACAAGGGCGTCGATCCATTTGAAAAGCGAATGCAATGACCATCTACGCGGAGCGCCACCATCGGTTGGCGCGAAGCGCACCAAGAAAGTCAAATTCTCATTACCCTCAGATCGAGGAAATGGCACTTGGCAGGCTCAAAAGCACCATCATTAATGTGTAGATTGAGGAAAAGACACACCAAAAGTTGTCATTGTGCGCCATACTAAGATGATTTACCGAATATGACACATTTGCGGGGGGATCCAGGGCAGTCTACCCGAAAAGTCCAGGTGGGATCGAAGGGTAAAGCCATAGGCGCACGCGGACATTGCATTTCGGGAGCAGAACATTTTACCCGGTTTACAAGTCAGCCATCGGGAAATACCGGCGCGCGCGAGCGCGCGAAATTTTTTTGCCATGTTTTCCTGGCATTTTATCGAAGAAATAACGCAGTTTTCACTTTGCTTTTTTCCTCCCAGATTTTCCACGATTTTTAATCTCAGAAACATTGAGGGGGGGGGGGCGTATTCTCCCAAGGCTACTGAAATTAATCCAGTGAAAAAAAATGGTTCGCAAGCATTACGTCCGCTATTTTAGCCTACAACGCCTGGATAAAAAAACGACATTGCGCGCAAAACAAATTATGCATTTTGGCTATTCGATTTAAAATTCGAGAATTCGGTTATGAAACATGGGGTAATCCTTCAACTTCGGCCTAGTCGGGTCCAGAGCTTCACCGGGGACTTAAGACCAATTTCCACCGCGATTTCCACCACTGTTGACCGCCCCTGGCTATAAAATTGGCCGGCCAGAAATTTTCTTCATCACAAAGAGATGTTGTTTCGCCGCAAAACATTCGAAGCGCGTCGCCGCTCGAACGTGGGAAATCACCACAAAGTCTCGTAAATCATGATAGCCCTGGGCATCGACAGCGCACTCGGTCGGTAACTAATAGTAGAGTTGCCCTGCCTAGATACGCGATAGCTTTAAGAGAGCTAAGATACCTAACAATTACAACCCATTCGCTCGTGGTGCTTCTTTTGACCTGTGGACAGATTGGCAGATAGTGCTTGTGTCAACTTTCCTCACGGCTCAGCCGGCCAAAAAATATATCCTCACGAGATTTTTAGGGGGGGGCGCGCGCCGTGTGCGCCCCCCCTGGATCGCGCCTGTAGGGGCGGATTTATCCTCGAAACTTCAAGTGTCCTTGGGATGGTATGGTTCTGGCTGCGCCCCAGCGGGAACACTCCCTTTTAGTGCTCTAGCTCTTCACATGCATTTTCTTTTACATGAAACCTGGATCCGTGTTCGTTCAGACGGAATCTCGGACACGTTTAAAAGTGTTTCGTCCGTTTGCACTGCTCTGACGGTGGCCTCTTGGACTTCCGACGAGACTTATTCTATGTCAAGGCACTACCCCTTCAACGCTTTGCTGATTTATTGAGAAGGCACTCTGATCTTCAGTTAGTGATCTCTGATGGGTTCGAAATTGGGTGTGGGCACACCGCTCCTATCACTGCTATCTTTATTCTTTGACGAACTGTTTTTTATGCATATTTGCGCGTATCGACTTGCGACGTTTTGAGACCACTTTCGTTTCCACCTATATAACAAGACCCCACCTGGCTGCGACTTTTATCATTTCGTACAACTTTTTTTTCTTTTGTGTGTGTTGTGTGTGTGTGTTTGTGTGTGTGTGTGTGTTGTGTGCATCATTCGCGCGTTTTGGAACTTGCGATCAATTTCGAGATAAATTTGTTTTTTTTTTTTTTTTTCTTTTTCCCAAGTAAACCCACCTGTTTTTCAATTGGCCATTTTTATTTTTCTCGCCGCAAAACTGACTATTGAGCAAATTTGCTCGTTTGGAAGCGTGGCGATCGCTTTGGGACTTTCCCCCCACCTGGTGCCATCTTTTGCAGTTCCGGATTTCAATGAGACAAAGTATTAACTGGATAGGCAATGTGGCACGCTAGAGCCTGTGACTATTCCTGTATAGGGAGGAGAAAAAACGGTCCCCGTGTAATATTGTACCATCCACTACAGTTTTCGTTACCCTAACCTTGAAAGTGTATGCAGCCCGCACGACAAGTTCTAGATAGAGCACCTGAACGCGAAATGCACTGGCATGTGTATGTGCAATCGCCTCCCGGACGGATGTGATGTTTTTTATAGTTAGCTAGGGCGCCAGCCGATTCTAGTTTTGAATGGGAATTCGCCAGAACAAAGCAGCGTAGTTGATAGGAGCCCGAAATTACTACCGAGAAATTAGACTTTGGGAGATCAATACCGAATGAACTGGCACCAAGACACCTTCCTAATAATGAGGGCGCATGTCACGAAACAGCCGGTGTATAGATGAGCTCTAACCATAGCTTATCATCACGGCCTATTTTAAACTGTCATCACTCTTCGAGAACGCATCCAATTCATTTGCACATGTCGGGTGCCATTGCGTGAGAGGATGGGGGAAATAGGTCGTGCTTGTAGGATGTATATATCTCTCGTCAGGGGAGTTCGGTAGATTGTTTTGTTAGGACGTTTCAGCAACATTTCGAAACAGCAGTGTAACATTAATCCCTTATGACTTTAACCAAAATAGTATTATCAGCTCATTAAGTGTAACAATGACAAGGGGGTTGGGGGGGGGCCGTATCGCAACGATGTCCGATGATTCTCCGAAACAGCCAGCTTGGAATGTATAACTTTCAGGTTGCGAGGGTACGGCAGCAAATTGACAGTCATAATACTTGGCTCAGTATCGTTGGCCAATGTTTGATCGTGCTCATGATAATTGAATAGGCCACCTGGACAGCAAGGGCCTACTGTACGCCATCACAGCTTCAACAAGGTAGACATGGATGGGCACCGGGACAGCAGGGAGCTCTGACGCCCGTATAAGTCTGAAAACGTTGTAGCCATGAAGCTGACTATGATGGTATGAGGATATCTGGCTTCAAATGAGTGGACGAGAAAAAAACGCTCCAGGAATGTAATGACAGGTTCAAGCATCATATCGGTTAAACATCAACGGTTATAGAGAAAATTATACACCCAGAAAGTGACATCACGTAAGAGGAAACCTATATGGATAACGAGAGCGCAAGCAAGCACAGCAGCTACTGAGAAGACATATGATCTATAGAAACGCTATAGAATAAACAAATGAGCTTTCAAAGAGTGTAGGCATAGATGGGCCACCAGAACCAGCAGTAGACCTACTGTCGCCGGTGATAAGCTGAAACAGGTGTAGGCATGAATGGGCCACCGGAACAAACAGTAGGCTACGGTAAGCCGTATAAGATTTGAACAAGTGTAGGCGATGGATTGAGGGCCCCCGGGACGGAAACCAGCAGTGGCCCTTTTTACTGTCGCCATATAAGCGTCAATGAGTATAGGCATAAATGGGCCACCGGAAACAACAGTAGGCCTACTGTACGCCGTGATAAGCTTGAAACAAGTACAGGCATGAATGGGCCACCGGAAACAACAGTAGGCCTACTGTACGCCGTGATAAGCTTGAAACAAGTATAGGCATAAATGGGCCACCGGAAACAACAGTAGGCCTACTGTACGCCGTGATAAGCTTGAAACAAGTATAGGCATAAATGGGCCACCGGAAACAACAGTAGGCCTACTGTACGCCGTGATAAGCTTGAAACAAGTGTAGGCATGGATGGGCCACCGGAACCAACAGTAGGCCTACTGTACGCCGTGATAAGCTTGAAACAAGTGTAGGCATGAATGGGCCACCGGAAACAACAGTAGGCCTACTGTAAGCCGTAATAAGCTTGAAACAAGTGTAGGCATGGATGGGCCACCGGAACCAGCAGTGGGCCTACTGTACGCCATAACAAGCTTCAAACAAGTGTAGGCATGAATGGGCCACCGGAACCAGCAGTGGGCCTACTGTACGCCGTGATAAGCTTGAAACAAGTATAGGCATAAATGGGCCACCGGAACCAGCAGTAGGCCCACTGTACGCGGCCATAATAAACTTGAAACAAGTGTAGGCATGAATGGGCCACGTGGACCAGCAGTAGGCCTACTGTAAGCCTTAGTAAGTTTCAAACAAGTGTAGGCATGAATGGGCCACCGGAACCAGCAGTAGGGGCCTACTGTACGCCATAACAAGCTTCAAACAAGTGTAGGCATGAATGGGCCACGTGGACCAGCAGTAGGCCTACTGTACGCCGTGATAAGCTTGAAACAAGTACAGGCATGAATGGGCCACCGGAACCAACAGTAGGCCTACTGTACGCCGTGATAAGCTTGAAACAAGTGTAGGCATGAATGGGCCACAGGACCATCAGTGGGCCTACTGTACGCCCTACTAAGCATCAAACAAGTATAATCATGAATGGGCCACCGGAAACAACAGTAGGCCTACTGTACGCCATAACAAGCTTCAAACAAGTGTAGGCATGGATGGGCCACCGGAACCAACAGTAGGCCTACTGTACGCCGTGATAAGCTTGAAACAAGTGTAGGCATGAATGGGCCACGTGGACCAGCAGTAGGCCTACTGTACGCCATAACAAGCTTCAAACAAGTGTAGGCATGGATGGACCACCGGAACTAGCAATGGGCCTGCTGTACGCCATAGTAAGCTTCAAACAACTATAGGCATGGATGGGTCACCGGGACCAGCAGTAGGGGCCTACTGTACGCCTTCGTAAGCTTCAAAGAACTGCAGGCATGAAGAATCCACCGGACCCCACAGTAGGGGCCTACTGTACTGTACGCCGTAGTATGCTTCAAACAAGCGTAGGCACCAGACGCAAATCGGTACACATTTAGACGGTCTGTGCAGTATTTGTTTTTTGGTTGGGGGGGGGGGTGGCACGATTGGCGCAGGGAGACGAGGGGAAGCCAATTCGCAGTGCTCTTACATGGTATACATTCACCCACCACATCAGGTACTGCCAGGTATATATATATATATATATTATATCTATAATATATAATATATATATATATATATATATATAGATAGCTATATATATATAGATATAACTATAATATTATATCGGTCCGAATAAATCCATATATATATTGTGGTGACTGTGACTACTGACTGAGGGGTTCGGGCGTATCATTCGGGTGTGCATGGAAATTTAGGAGTTAGTGAAGGGGTGGTGGTAACGTGTTAGAATAAGGTTCTGTTGGCGTAAATCACTGTGATCTGATTGAGGAGAGGGGGAATACTTTTGTTAGTCAGATGGCCCTCTGTAATGACTATCGATGAAGAAGTAACACTCGACCATCACTTTGAACTGAGTAAAACTGCATAACATAGAAAAAACCGTCAAACACACGGCGGTATACTCGAAACAGCATGATTGACGGCCTCGTTATACTTATTACTCTGCTGCGCAGCTTAACTGAATTCCTCTGGACGACCAAAATTCATGAAAAAATGGAACAAGTAAGGAGTTATATCGGTCCGAATATAAATCCTAGATTACACGTATGGTAGATAGGGACACCGAGGTGCGTGCACCGGGACTGTTACTACGAAATCCACACAAGAAGCCCAAGTCGACAATAGCAGCCTAACAGCGAAACATCAGTTTGAATACAATAACATCACGGGGATGCCCCATTTTACGTCAATTTTGTTGACTGGTTCAGTTTGGGTCATATCGGATACGATCAATGGATAGGCATGCGTGCAAAGTGCACATTCCACCTGAGCGTGTATTCTTTCCAAATGAGCATTTCGGTGCCACAACCACGACAGTACTAGAAGTGGCAACCAAGAAACAAACCTAGAGGTGATGGAAATCTATGCGCCGTCAGTGGTAGGGGATGTATGCAAGTAGCATATTAAACCGTCCATAACAAGGCCTAAGAATTACAACTTTTTTCTTTGTTCTTCAATGTTTTACAACCTTTCCATCGTTATTATAAACCGTAGTGGTTTCTTCATCGCAGGGCCTATTCCTACATTGGATGACATCGCGCGGACGGAATTCTTAGAAAATATACCGAGACAAAAACTAGGCTCTAATTATTATAATGGAGAGACGTTGAACTAGTGTAGAGGGTAACGGTTTAGCGCTCTAATGAATAGGTAAATATTAGACTTGCACCTTGACCAATATACTAGAAGTGATCACATTATAAGTAATAAAATACTGGAATAACATTAGCCTGGGCCTCTCATACTCACTGGAAGTTTCCTGGTGTGAATAAAACATCGTCACGGTCGCGATCATCCATAATCAGTATATTTGAGGTTGGTAATGATTGTTCCATGACAGCGATATTAGAATAATGCGAAATCAAAAAGATAACCCGCAGACATCATGTCACCACTAACGTAACCGCAGTCAACACAAACCTAGGAGGACTCCGGGCTTATCGAATTGCAAACAGGCCAAAACACACAAGCACGCAGTCTAGCTTCATAATTAAATGCAATTAATAAAATTACGACGAGGGCAACCGCATATTCATCCTTTTGTTAATTTCCAAACCCGCGGAACAAAATAGTTAGAGTCACATTCATAATGGAAAACGAAAATCCTCGAATAATGGGAACAAAAGTCCAACTTTTCAAATGGAAAAATATGCAAGCGTCTGTATTCATGTAGCGATGGCCACTCGCCTAATACTAATAGTTATGTCACACGCTGTGTTTTGCTTAATCGGGAATCCCTAGTTGCGACAGCGGTATATATCACGCATTACGTAATCTGTTCACTTTAGGCTGTCGAGGTTTATCGGCCGCGGATACATTGCGCAATGCAGGGTTTTAAACTGCACACTCAGCAGAGTATGGAACGCCAACGGGAATGAGGAATGGTTGGGTGAGAAATGAGTTTGGTTGATAGACTCAGGGGTTCTGATTAATGTATGGGCCAGTGACATATCCAGGCCGACATTAGCAGCTCGGCGCTATTGCCAGCCCATAAACATAAGACCTGAATTTAGATTGGCACGTTTTAACCGGTGCACTTATCAAGGGGAGTAGTTCCCCGAACGGGGGGACTAAGAGGGGTTTAGTGGTGCAAGAAAGGGACGTGTCCCCCCCCCAACCACACACAATCTAGAGACCTGGGGATATCCAGGACATGTCATATTTCTGTCGGGGAGAAAAACGGCTATCAGCTTGCAATAATTTCCACGGCGGATAATATCAAAATACGGTAACAGATTGTATCATTCTGAGACCCCTAAAATAGTCTCCTATCAGTACCTCCCCCGTCATAAGTTTCCCCGAGTGCCGACTAACAATAGGAGCGATTGTAGCCTGGAAGGCGAGATGAAACTACCACCACGTCTATAAAATAACACCACACGTTGTTTCCGCCGGAGTTAACTACAAGGGGGTGGAGGAGGTATCAGAGTCATGCCCTCAGCCCAAATCTTTAAGTGAGCATCCATAACTTCTAATAAAACAACTGCAATCGTAACCGGAGGTGGGGGATTACTTCAAGAAGTTGGAGACTGACCTTTGATGACCTTTGATGGCTCTCAATGTTGTCACCCAATGATAACGGTATTTACTGAACGCGATGTTAATCCGTCAATGTGAAAACATTTAGCACCATGCAATAGCCTGACCTCTGGTACCTTGGGACTGCCCTATAAACAATTGCAGTCTGTTTATTAATCGGAACGGAGCTAATCATGCCAATCCAGGATGTTGTCGTTCGGCGCTATATAGCAAATCAACTTATTTATTTAGCATATACTGTGCGCACTTTTGCGCAGTGAAGGACTCGCAACCGTTGTGCACCTGCTACCGATTTTGAACCGAATTCCATAGAAGATGAGCGGTCGTGACGACAGAGACACGTGATCTGTGTTGAAGGCATGAACATGCTCACACGAAAGTATTACAGGTAATTAATATTTACTCAGCAGCGTAGCCAGGCGTCAGAGTCAGATGTGGAACAAGATGTCCTTTCCCTCGATTTGGACTCTACTTCCCGGGTTTCCGTGAGTCTGACTCACCTGCTCACGGAAGTGCATGAGCGGGGCGGCGGGGCGGGGGAGGGGTGACCTTATAACTACTTGAGAGCGTCAAAAAAACAGACTTTTCTGTACCCCAACCATTTTCCACCATGTACCCTCAATGCCATTTTTGGGTCCACTTATTTTCTGCGGAAGTATTCAGGTTTATTTCGATTTTACTGGATTTTTTTTATGTCCATTTCAGGCATTCCTTCTCGTTTTTTCACTTCAATCCTCCTCCATATTTCCCGTTATTGAGCGACTCCAATTTCTCGATCTGCCCTCTCGAAACTTTGGGAGGGGGAGGGGGGGGAGTGGGGTGGCATGCAAAGAAAAGAGAAGAAGACAAGGAAAACAATCGTGACGCCGCAATGGGTGTGCGCTGGTCGACCGTTCGCTTTGACAAGGAGGAGGGAGATTCTTGAATTTAAATTCTAACATATTTTTAGCTGCGGAGGAAGCAGGTCTAAAGTATCATATCTCTCCGTCTGTCGTTCGGTCCGTTGTTCGTTCGTTCCGTTGTCGTCACGTTCATTCATAACTTCTGAACCGTACATGCAATCAAAGAAAATTAATGGAATTTGTAGTGAAGGGTCCCTGATGCAATCAGGTTGAAATGGTGGGTGGATTGAAGCATGCCACTACATTTGTTGCAGTAGTGTATGAAATTTTAATTCAATCCCAAAATTACCCAATAAGTTTCATTTGTAAGTAGAATCATAAAGGCATCAGGTTTTGAAATTGGTGGGTGGATGTAGCATGCCATGGCTAGGCTGGTTAATTTTGTTTGCATAGTGTTATTAAATGTCAATTAAATCCAATTAATTACCCCAATAAGTGCCCCCACAGAGGTTTGTTGACATTAGTCCCTTATCTTTTGGAGAGCACAACACAGAATAGACCATTCCAGAAAGAAAAGTTATCTGTCAACAAAGGTCTAGTTCTAAGCATTGGTGACCTAGCAAGGGGCGGTCTGTAGCGTGGTTTTATTCCATAATGAGGTGATTTGGCTGTCAACACAAACGCGAACGTTTCTGTTGCGATGAAATTGGGATTGGGGCAAATATTCATTAACCACGGGGATGGGGGAAGTCCTCCCCCTCCTCCCCCCACACCCCACCTCACCTAAATGATGTTTATGCGTAAACTTGTTGTCTGTATATTGCCTCTGGAGTGGTCCAACTATAACGATGAGGTGTCAACATTGTCAGAATCATTTTGTGGAGGCTGTTTTCACTGTCCATTGCCACAGGCCTAGGAACCATTAGGAATGAGTGTGCTGAGTACACAAAGTTTTGTTGGATGCAGAAAAATAACATACAGGCTTAGGAGGTGAGAATGCGGCTTTTGTTGGGGTAATTGTGCTGGGCACTGATAGCCAATATTAGATCCCAAGTGGTAGACATTTCTAAGTCATTCCATGGTTAGGACAGATTGTTAGTGAAGAGTCAGTTAAATGTTAAAAAACAATTAAATGTGAAATGGTTGAAGAAGAGCAGTGTATTCGCCACGGAATTTTGCCGTTCGCAGCTATCAAGACATTTTGTTTCTGTCTACATATTAAACAAGAGCACCTGTGATATAGATTGGCAGAGTATCGATGACTCGTTGTATTTGGGTGATTCCATATGTTTGGGTCGAGGTATTGGAAAAAGGGGCACTGGTCATTTTAGCCTGGCTCATTTCAATGCATTTGCTTAACCTCAGTCCTATTTTTATCGATTTTTTCCAAATAGGACAAGTCAATTGCCAAAAAAGCTGCTTAGATTCACTCGTAATGCTAATGATACAGATGTCTCAAATAAGCACATTTTAATAGCTAAAAAGGAGAAAATTAAAGTGTTATTTGATAGATGGACAAGATCTTGCTCAGAGAATTAATCAATTATGTTCTAGATATATGCTTGGACCAACATACCATGTAAACAATTAATGACCTAGTAGAGGGCGGACTTGAGATCCTAACAAAAATCCAGTTACCCGTTGCGATATTACATTTCCACCTGCCAATACGCGGGGCACTCTGCACATACAAATGCGGCATATGTGTAAATTACTAAATGACTATACATATTAACACTCACTGCCAGTAGACTGTGCATGGGTTTTTTTTTTATATCAGAAAGTTCAGAAATGGAAAAATTTTTTTTTTGAGTTTAGTTAGTGAATCACTCTCAAGTCCACGTCAATTGTGGAACTTCGTATGAAAGAACAAATAGGTAGGCCTACCTAAACATTGTATTGTATTACGGATTGGGCTATTCGTCTTAGTATGACTTCCAATAAAACAGTTATGCTAAAATTCCAGCCTTGTCACTATTTAGGATAATTTAAAAAATCCTAGTTCAAGGCTTTGTGCATATTTTCACGGGGACGCACAAGAAACTATAGTTACGCTCATAAAATTGAAATGAAAGCATTATGACATGAAATGATTCGGAAGGTTTCTTAATGAATAACTACGCGCTACGTTGAAAAGGTCCCGAAAGAGTAAAAACAGACCGTAGTGATCGAAACAATTAACGCACCACGAAAATGTGTCGCGCGCCAGTCCATGTCCAGGGGATCTCTACCAATTTTGTCCCCGGGAGAGTGTAGCCATATCGGAGATGGTTTTCGAAACACGAGGGTGATCTCGTATCGGTCCGGTGGTGTCGGGGGACATTTTCAAATTGCTTCATGTATTGCACGCGTTGCCCTCTCCAGTTAATATAATTAGCTCCATGGTCTGATCCCTGTGAGTAGGATTACTACTAAGCCAGTGGTATACGTGATCACAGTACAACTGATACGCGATTTGAGTCTAAATTATACTTAGCCAGTTGGAAACCGTGACTCCCGTGCCGGAGGAGGAAAAAATCCCAAATGAAATCAAAAGTGGATGCCGACACAACATTGATTGGTCTGGAGCTAGTGGTGATATGCCACAAACATCGATTCATGTCGAAAAATTATGACATTCTTAACTATTGCTTTATTGTGGGACATATCTAATTTCCAGGGACGTCATATTGTTGTTTTTCACCTAAATAACTAATACAAGGTATATGTTTGGTTAGAACTCATCTTCATGACAAATGTTCATTTTTCTGGACAAAATCATAGTCCAAAAAATGCCAGCATAGGAAACTTTGGTGTCCCCCCCCCCAAAGAAGTGTAACCTATGAAACCCTTTGAATTGGATGTGGATTGGACAGGAAGGTAAATTTATTTGTGTATTCTTGGTTTCTGAAGACAATGTGAAAATACAATTGATGGCAGAGCTGGAGCAACCAAATCGAATGTAAGATGGCAAAAATGATTTAAAAAAATATGGAAGGGACTTGGTGTCCCCCCCCCCCAAAAAAAAAGACTTTGTGGAAACTTTTCCAAGTCCACTAACTATTACTTCCCAAAGGTATTTCTTGTAAATGTTAGCTGACAGTGTATCTGTGACATGATTAATTAAGGACACCTAACATTATTTGGTAAGCTACTCCAAATTTTCCGAAAATTGCGGGAACAATCGCTTGGTGTCCCCTTCACCATGCACCAGACAAAATTTCTTGTGGCCATAAAAGGCTGATATTACTATTAAATGGAGGAAGTATTTGATATTTCTGTTAGAAGGACCAGGTATGCAGGGAAAAATTAAGGACCTAGTGAAAACCTTATGGTTGATTTGACGATTTTATATCATTGTTGTCCCCTTTAAAGTATGATACCCCCTAATATCCAATTTGAGACCCTTGGATGTCGTGACAATATTTTAATGCAAAATAGTACTGTCTGATCATTAGAATGAAGAATCATGCAAAAATCTACTTGGAAAGGATTTTTTGAAATAATTCAACAATAGATGAAAAAAATATTTTGGGCTGAAAGTCCAGTCAAGTTGTGCCCCCTAATCATGGAAGACTCATTTTTCGGGTCACGTCGCGAGACTCCAAGAAAAAGATCCATCGAAGATCGCTCTGAGAGAAGCATTGAGACAGGCTACTAAGCCAGTTGGGAGACCCGTGACCTACCTTACTCGGAAAATCAAATCGCAATTCAGGTACATCAACATTAACAGTTTTGAGGAAGCAATAAACCTCGCGCAAGATCGTGATACGTGCCGGAGGTTGATCACTGAGCATGTCGGATAGACGAGACTCACCTCGTACTACTACTCCATGGTCTGAAGACAATGCAAAACCGCGCATACTGCCATTTTACACACCAGCGTCACCTCAGCATATAGGGCCTGTTTAGCGTTGGAATTGCCGGGCTAGGTACTACGTCGATTCACGACGTGACGGGAGTCACTCACTTTTCATTTGTCCCTATGGCCCTCGACGTGAACTTGACCCAGCGCGTGGCATCATTCAACGGGCTGACCAATGGCAATGCGGGGAATTTTAGCGGTCAACACTCGAACGCGCAATCGTGAAGCGCGCGATTTACATCACGCAACTGGCACATGACAGTCGTAGAAATCAAAAGCGCCCCCTCACTGCGGGACGGCGACGTGGTCTACATATACAGCGTGGAAAACTTACGTCATATGTGCCGTCGCCGTTTTGAAATCTATATCTCCATAATAACCCAGGGGCGTCAACAGGTGGGGGACTGGGGACATGTTCCCCACTTTCAAAAGTGGGGGATATCATATCGTTTGCCCCCCCACCTTTTCCGGACCGGTAATAAAAATAATAGGCACATGCCCGATTTTGTATCACTCTAAACGGATTCAATTTTTGTCTAACCAAACAATAATCGCGTTGGAAATTGTCTTAAGTCCACTAATTCAAGTTGGACCACGGTGAAGATCTGGACCCGACGATGGCCGAAGTCGAACGATTACCCATGTTTCATACGAGTTCTCGAATTTTAAACGAATCGCCAAAAGTGCGGAAACATGCAAATTTTTTTCGCGCGCTTTGCGCGCGCCGGAGTTTCCAATGACTGACTTTAAAAATTCGTGTAAACATGTCTTTTTCTCCTAAATGGAGTGTCCCGTACGCCTATGGCTTCTCCCTCGATCCCACCAGAGACAGTGCGGTAGACCCCTGGACCACGCAAACGAAGCCAGAGTAGAGATGGTAATAAAAAAAATACCATGTGTGATTATTCGGTAATCATCTTAGTATCAAAATGACACCTTTTTTGTTGTCTTTCACTCCAAATCACACATGTAGATGTTTGCTATTGAGCCTGGCAAGTGCCGTTTCCGTCGATCTGGAGCGTATGAAAATCTGAAATTTTCTGATCCGCTTCGCGCCAACCGATAGTGGCGCCCGCTTAGATGGTAATTTGATTCGAGTGTACCCCCCCTCCACTGTCAAAACGGTCCGAAGCCCATGCAATAATAATAAGATAAGCCAGTAAGGTAGGCTACTTTGACACAACTATCAATTGATTATCATTAAAAATAGAAAAAGATGTTGCAATAGGCAGGTGATAGGGAATCGCCTGGTGTGCAATCTACTGCGGCATTGTTGTATCATTCCTGGAAACATGAATGTCAACATAGCCATAGTGTTAGCAATTCTGTGTACGAACACTTTATGCTCTTCAGCCACATGAGAGCATTTAACTGACTGATAACTTGAAGCTTGCCGATGAACAGCAATGTACAATACCTTTATGAGTAATAACGTGCTTGGGTTTCACACGGTTCATCTTTAATTGGTCGAACGTGACTTTTAAAGGTCAGTGGAAGTGTAATCGTCACAGTTTTCCAAGTGCCGTGGATCGTTTTGGTACTTATAGACGGAAAGAGCGTATTTCACACCCTTTTTATCATCTCGTTTTTGTGTTATGTATGATGATAGTTTAGGTCCAATGACGTCACAAGGGAACCGATTAACATCCGCTATTGAGTCTGCACAGGGTAATTGATGAATTTTGTTCCTTTATGAGTGAAAAGTGCAAGGTAGTCAATAAATTATTCCATCTATTTATTCTGAGGATTTTTATTCAGTGCCACCATTCATGTGTGACAGAGTTTTTAAAATGTAGATTTTGCATTGACTTCTCATTGACTTCTCCTTTCCCCCGGATGTATTAAGTGCGACTGAACATTAGTTTGCGGGCCAAACTATAATTTCATGTTTATACCCATCAGAAGAATATATTCTTCGAAGTCATGTTTCACACCTCTCTGACGCTATGATTCTTGATCCTACAATGACGAATGGAGTACAGTTTGTTTATAATATGTTTACACGAACCACCGATCACGACCGGTACGCGGCGCGCATAAACAAGGCAAAATAGGGAAAGTGTGGACATCATGGGCCTGTCCAGTGCCAGGTTACAAGTGCGCAAGCGCACAGTGGCAACATCTCGCGGGAACCAACAAGAGGGTAACCCCATAGCACACCACTGTTGTGGCATATCATCGAATGTATGGAGGAGTATATACACTTTTCATGTGTCACGTGACACGGTTGGGTTTTCCCTCGTGTCACGTGACTCACTTGACAGTTTACCTCGATTTCTATCAGGTCCATAGCACATTTATGGCTGAGATATGGGGCCTCCACTCTTAGGATAACTGAGGCCTTGGTCTGACTCAGTAATTATATCTCCACGACACGAATTGTCCGGGGATATTATGGTTTCGGGTGTGTAACAGCCGCCGCCTCCGCCTCCGCCGCCGCAGTCCCAGGCTCCGCCGCCGCCTTCGGAAACTTTGGGCGTTAGCGTGTGAGCACATTCGTCCCTCCATTGCGCTTTATTAACCACGATTAACGCTTTCCTTGTTGGCCATGTCATTTTTAGCCAGAGCCGTGCCAACATCGGGACCATTTTTTTTTTTCATGTAACATGGGCTAATTATTTAAAAAAATAACTAGATATGTGCAGGCGGGAAAAACCGCCGAGTGTATACATCCCGCGCAGAACCACCTTTGTGGACCACGTTTAAAGGAAGCACATAAAATTATGGTCCTTTGACCTCCAGTGACTTCGGAATCCTCCCGTTTTTCAGGTGCCAGTGTGTCCACATTCCCCACGTTTTTTGTTTAAATACGACAAAGTTAGAAAATTTTGACTTCCTGTGACCTTGAAGTGACCTTTATGTTATTTAGGACTAACACAGTCCACATCCATCGACTTTTGTTCCAATCCGACGAAGTTAGAGAAAAATTAACGAAAAACACAAATTTGACCTCTGGTGGCCATGAATCAACATCATGTTATTCGAGACCAACTGTTGTGCCTACCCACCAAGTTTCGTGTGAATCGAACTAACTCTGTATTTTTGCTAAGAAAAACGACACGAATTTGACCTCCGGTGACCTTGAAATCACCGTCAGTTTTTAGGGTCCAATTTTGACCAACCACAAGTGTCGTTGAATCGGGATATAAACTCGGGTTATTTTCGTGTAAAACCTGCAAAATAGAGGGCAGCAGACATGCAGTGATGCCCATTTCGAATTCATCCGAATAGTTCACCAGGGGCGGGACATGTGTACCAACTTTCAGATCACTCGGATAAAGCGTTAAAGAGTTATTGCGCCAACGCCTAAAGGTTCTGGCGGCGGCGGGAGCCTGGATGGCGGCGGCTACGCACCCAAAACCATAATATCCCCGGACACTACTCGTGTGCGCGGGATATAATGACTATTACGACCGTAGCAACGATATAATTATTGATGTAGGTGACGAGGGTATCGTTATAAAAAAGAAATCATTACTTATTATTGAGAGTAAACCCTGTCATATACGTAACGGGGTGAAACAAACTCGCTAATTAGGTTTACTGCTGATAAAAGAAATCTGAGTAAAATACTTCTTGGAGAAAGGGTTATGACGTCCGTTATGTTAAGATATCAAATGAAAGGTCGATGAAATGCAATACGATTTTCATTTATGCTTGTTAGTATCCATGGATAGAATTGCTTCGCATATGCTATTTTTAGCTCGAACCAGCTGTCGCACTATGCTGGGTGAGCTATTGGAATCTGCATGTCACTCTATCTATCTATCTATCTATCTATCTATCTATTATCTATCTATCTATTATCTATCTATCTATCTATCTATCTATCTACTATCTATCTATCTATCTATCCAGTGTGTTAACAATTGCCTTTCTGGCCCCCAAACAGTCATTCTGTGATGGATTTGGGACCAAACTTGGACATAATGTTTTTATTGCCCTGGACATGAGGTGGTCAACACAAATAGGGGAGTGGGACCGTTTACTAGTGGATGTCAAGGTCAAAGGTCCTAAAAGGGGGGCATATAGGCCATACTGTTAAAATTTCAAACTGTATCGCCTCCACAATTTTGGTGAAAAAAAAAAACAACACCAAAAACAAAAAAAAAAAAAAAAAACAAACACCCAAAACCACAGTGCTGGATGTTCCGTCATATGTGTTCTAAGCAGCCGTACCTTCGGGTGTTCAGGAATTTTCGGTCCAAGTTCCCACTTGGGCCCGAGGGCCGCATTTCATGAATTTCCACAATAGTAACTTGAAATGCATCTCCCCCACAAGATTCCATTGATATTTTACAAGTTACATGTATGGTCTTGGGTGGAGGGCCATAGGGTGTTCAGGAATTTTTGGGCTCAAGGCCCAGTCGGGCCCTACGGTCCCATTATATGAAATACCGCAAAATGCTTGTTATCTCCTACAATTTTGTTCACAGTGCTGATGTTCAGTATAATGGTGGTCAATGCTGTACCTTCAGTGTGCCCATGGATTTAGGTCCCAAGCCCAAGTGTGAGCCGCCTAGGGCCCATCAGGTTGAATTACACAAAACGCTTCTCCTCTTACGAATTTTAATGCACAGTGCTGGCATTCGGTATATTTTTTTTTTTTTTTGATGGTCTAACAGCCGTACCTTGTGGGGTTTTCAGAATTTTGGTCCAGGGTTCCCCACGTGGGCCCGTGGTCCTTTTTAGGAAATTTCACACACTTGTACTTGAAAGGCATCTCTTCCACAAGCTTCAATTGATTGTCTTACATGTAGACACGTTACATGTAACAAGTTACATGTAACGGTCCTTGGTAAGAGGGCCCTGGAGTGTTGGGAATTTTGAAGCCCAATGCCATATATGAATTACTGCAAAATCTTGTATCTCCCTACAACTTCTGTCCACAGTGCTGATGTTCAGTTATAATTATTGTCTAACAGCTGTACCGTCAGGGTGCCCAGGATTTAGGACCCATGGCCCAGTGTGAATGTTGGCCCTGCAGCCATTTTGTGGAATATTTATTGACTGCTAAGACATCTTGGGTCATATGAAGATCATGGTCAGAATGTCATAAAGGGGCATAATAGGCCATTGTGGTGGAAAATGCAGTTGGGCTCTTATGACTGAACATTTCATCAATAATGTACTTAGTCTTGTACATTCGTGCAGTTTGAGCTACAGCACCATTGGTGCTCTAGTTATAAATCCAATGAACGTCAGTAATTAGGAGCAGACGACGGATAGTTACAGTTATGGGAAATCCCCTGTTGCCGTTCAGTCTATTTCTACAGTCTATTTCTACAGTCTATCACGCCGAGCATGACGAGTGACGCAATAGGCCTACTGCAAAAACTCTCGAGTGTCGAGAGCACTTGCCTCCGACAGTGCGTCAGGATGTAACGCAACCCAAAAGCCCCTATATTACGCAACCACGTCAGTGACGTCACTATAGAGATCCTTGGTAAATGTCGCTGATAACAACTGCTAAACTTACGGAATTTACAGCAACGTAGGAGGAAACATGCCGTATTTAACACACACAAATGTACACTAAAAAAGGACTTTTAGACGAATAAAGTTATCGGTTGCTGTGTGAGGCCTATATACAATGGGCCTACTTCTAAAGGTTATTGAGAAATGTTGAGCATGTTTCGCGCGTGACTGTCACGGCAGTAGGTCACTTTCTTGGTGGTCGGACCCAGAGTCATGAAGATATTTATTTTTCTATCAATCAATCACGCCAGTGCGTAAAAAAATGAACAATTTCCGACGGCTAACCTCAGGCTAAACCTAGTCATTGTGTCCATATACCTAGGACTAGGTTTACATCATACACGGAAGTTTTCGTAGTGTGAAAAAAGAGAGGAACTAAGGAGCATATCGAACAATAGTTCTGGCAGAGCAACATTGCATCCCATAACCCGAGGGCCCCATCACTCCGATGCCGTGCTACAAATCTGAACAACTAGAATGGTTTTACGCATGGATTTATAATAAGTATGCAGATTTGTGCAATCGGGGCATGGAGGTTTGAGGGCTAGCTGATGTGTCTGAAGTGGGAAAGTTTTCGGGAACGTTATATAGCGAACATAATCTTTTTCAAGAATGTAAGTTGAACAACTGTTTCATGTGTGTTTCTCCCATCCAGATATGTACCCCCATTCTACCAACGCCCCTCTCCTCCCGGCCCCCTCCTATGCTTGGTTTCAGCTCAAATTGTCATTGTAGCCGATGGTAAGCCTTCAAATTTTACAAGCCCACTTGGAAATGACTAGTGCCATTACTTTCCCCCAACCCCAGTAGCCTGTCCAGTGTAGACCATGAGGTGTTGTCAATTGTCTGTCCCCCCTCCAGAGATGTGCCACACCCCCCTCATCACACACCCCCTCCCCTCAAATCCCCTACCTCCCTTTCCTTTCAGATTATAACTATAGCCAATAGTAACCCTTCATATTAATAATAAGTCGCACCATATAACTGTGCCATTACTGTACTTCCCAGAAAGATCAGGCAGAACTTCCCTTGCAATCGCGAACTCACGGGATTCCCAGGGTCAATGTTTACATTCCGGGGAGAGCTGGCCAACAGGCGCAGGGTTCCTGGCAACCTGCCCAGGTCATTGTATTTGGCTGTCTGCCAATTTATTTTTAGTTACTGTAAGTGGAGTATCTGGTAAGTGGATTATTGTGCAAGGCATACTGTTTGTGCCATACTGTTTTTAGGCAGTAACTTGAGTTACAGCCTTCGCACAAGAGTACCTTAATTGACTTTTTGATTCGTCTGGAGGGGGCGAATCCAGTCTATCTCAAAACGACCCAAAAGTCAAAGTGGGTCATCAAATGTATTTCACCTAGACGACAAAACTTTCCATTATCCCATCCCAAAATATATCGTTTCGAGATATCGATGAAAGAAGGTTGCCTGACCTTTTTTATTCATTGCCGAGGGCAAAATGAATATATGCAGTCATGTCTGTGTATATATATATATAATATATATATATATATATAATATATATATATATAATATATATATATATATTAAGAAATATATAATATATGCGTTGTGTGTGGGGGGGGTGAGTGTGACGCCCCTTTCTCGATGCGATATCTAGCGAACGCAACAGTATCAAAGTTCAAATCAGGCACGTGGATTGCTCATGTAGTGAGGATGAACCTATTGTTTTTAGTACCAGAGCACGGTCATTCAAGGACACGACAGGACAAAGTTCAAAAACCTTTTCAGCACGATATCCAGCGGATAGCAAGTATATATTACATTCATATTAGGTAAGTGGTTTGCACATATAGCGATTGGATGTCTATTTCGTAGTTACGAATCGATTATAGGAGTGCCCAGATAGCAGGCAGTGTGCACTCTGTTCAGCACGGCAATCCATTGTCGTTTCGCCTCAAGCGTCTTTCACCAGTTGACCGGATGCGGAACGATGCAGTTTGGCGACCCATCGAGACGTCGTTTCGCCGGTAGTGGCTTCGGCGATCCGACAGCGTTTCGCTGAATATCTGCATGTTATCTGGGTAGCGACCTCCATGTTCAATACGGATTGGTGAGCGGCCATTGTTAATTGCGCCCTGATGCTCAGTTCGGACTAGCATCCACATTCAGAATAGAGTCTCCGGAAGAAGCAGTTCCCGTTCTGTTGGGCAGTATATACGCTGCACAGCTAACCATTTATGTCGATGCTTTGAATGGTTTTCGGCTGCTGCACTTGTCGAAGCACACCTGCATGTGCATACATGGATGACATAGGTCTTGTCCAAGACGTTTTCATTGTTGCTCCTCTGCGACCCCTCCATCGACTTACTGGTTCGCTTTTAAAGGTGATAATCTTGTGATAGGTCGATTGAAATGTCTTGTAGCACTCTCTCAATGCTTAAGGCACGAATATGCATAATCTTCACGAGTATACAACCCAGTTAACACGGTTAGGGTCTGATTAGATGGTGATAACCACCTTGACATGCATTTCTTATTATGTTAATGAGTGGACGTGTTTTTTTTTTTTTTTTTTTTTTTTCTGTGGAGATAGCGTAGTAGGTTAGTAGCGGTCACTAGCGTGTTGAAAGTGTTTTCATTTTACTGGTAGGAGCTGAAGAGATTTATTTTCCTATCGTAGGAATTGGAATATAAACGAGGGTAATCAAATGCAATGTTGAGTGGGGGGGGGGGGGGGGCGACTACACATGGTCTAAGCACGGTCAGATTTAAACTTGGCTGTCTGCGGTTCAGCTGTGCGTGGACTAATTGGCCTGGTCTTGTAGTGCGTTCTGATGCAAATGAGAGTGCATCATAGCAACGTTACACAGTGAATACTGACGTAATTATTAAATCATGGAGTCCACACGGGATGTTCTAACCTGCTAAAAGTTGCCAGATCCAACCCTGAATAGTCATAGAGCGTCCAAAACACATGACGTGATCGATCGTCATATGAAGATGGTTAATTCTAAACAAGTTGAAAAGCCCGTATGTGCAGGATTAGTCAATGGCTTTTAATATTTAAAATAAAGTCTTAACAAAAGATAATATTACACCAACACAAAGTGTCAATTTCTGCAACCAATTTTGTTTATTTTTAATTTTCACTAGAGTGTTTCTCTCTAAGGCACTACGCTGTTTGTAGTCTTGCATATTTTCGAGAAGATTGTTCATCGCCACGAGTTTGCCAATATTGACGATTAAAATTTATCTAAGTTACTTAACTAAACTGTCGATAGCAATGGCCGTATAACCCCCAATTTTTGGGTTTCTTCCGGCATTCAACGCGTGCTCCAACACAGCAGACACAGAGCTGATCCTCTGTTGAGGTAATTAGTCATGTGGTTCGACTTGGGAATAATTGCGTAGTAAAATTGTTTTTAGTTCGTCATTTTAAAGGGAAATCGTTCTAAGGAAGAACTATGAAGAATCCCATGTGTTGTTTTTTTTACGAGCAGGTTGCGTATAACGATATTCAGTCAGTCGTAGTAATAAATCTTCAAAAGGCCTTATGAGATGGGTTGCAACCATGGTTGAAGGAAACCTATGTTTTTTGGGTACGATCAAGGTCATTGAGGTACCATAGTGCAATCCTTCTATATCTTGGCAAGGACATTCCAGAGGCGAACTACATCTGGTGGACCTACTTTGACCCTCTACATTTGACCTCAGGACCTCGAATTTTTGAACGACCAGACTCCTATCACACGCTATCTTATATGTCCTCTGAGAAAGGGTGAAACAGCCTCTAAACACTGATGAATTTCATTTCGACGTCGAGTCACTGAAACATTTTGGAGTATTAGCGTGAACCTCGACTCGGCCACAGGTGTATGTTCAATTTTGTGTGGTATATGTAATTTGTCAGAAACTTTGGGGGACTGAAAATATCTACTATGTATCTTTTCTAATTGAAGGAGTAACCCATTCAGCAAAATAGCTGAATGAATGAATTATTAGTATTTCCCACTATGCAAGACTTGTAAAAAAAGGTATACATAAACAGAGGGATAAAACAATTTCGGATGATTGGTATTACTGCATTAGGGATGTATTTAGTGCATATGCATGGTTGCATGAAAAAACTCGAATAGGGTAGTGGTAGACTTTCTGACGACGTCCAAACTGGTGCAGAAACCACAATGGGTGTGTGGAAGTGATTGTTGCCTTACTTACCTGCTTAGAATATAAATATTCAGATGCAGCTGATCTGGGAGTCTCCTCCTGCCTGCAAAAGTTGGATAATACTTTTGAAGAAATAGCAAGGATCGCTACGCATATTGCGTTTTGTTTTCCTATGAACCGCATGCATTCAAAAACAAGATGCTGTTACTAGGCTTCCTTAAAACTGGCACTGGTGGAAACGTATCCGCGAAGTACTACATCATTGCGAACGATTCAGTGATTTTTTTATGATATAACCAATTCAATCAATTACCCGCCTGCCATGTCTAGTTATTCTTAAAAATTATGAGGCTCGATATCCCCCTTTCCGTGTTACTCCTAGCGCACACGGAGGAAACATTGTTGCGCGTTCGGATCATTCTATCCCCGGGACATTGTAGTGTCCAGGGGGTAATTAGGGTTTTGTGGCGGCACCGTCGTCTCCGCCGCCGCCGCTTCCTTTCCTCCTCGTTACGCTCTAGCTTCTTCAACGCATTGCCGATTTACTTGAAACTTGGCACCATGTTCGTCATGAATAAATCCGCGGACAGTTCGAAGTGGGCGTCGCCACACGACTCTTGAATGATTATGTGTTTTTATTGCGTGCACCATTTAAGGTATTTCATATATAGATATCACGTTTCAGCAGGTTGCTACCTGTTCCGTAATGTCAGTCTCTAGCACCATCAGAGATTAGTATTGCTTGATATATAACCGTATGCACGTGGTGCACGCCGCACTTATTCACACTTATTACGTAGTCCTGTTTTCATTTAGACGTCAGAAGCGAGACGACACTTTTACTTATGTTTCTTCAGTTCTAGAATATACAGACCATGGCTCATTCAGTATCTCCTTTCTTATGAGTATCTTGTCTAAACAGACTGACACTATAACATGGTGGCAGGCCAAAATAAGCGGAAGACTTTAGTTCACGCAAACGAACGTCCTGGATGGATTCTTCCTGGACCGGAGCCCATTATTGACAATTAATTGCTCGTACGTACGAAGCTACTAAGAGCATATGAAAGCATAACATTATGCAACGCTGAAGTACAGTCGATTATCACTACAAGGCAAATACCGGTCGTGGTGACGTAATGTCCCCCCCCCCCCCCCCCCCCAATCAGAAATTAATCGATGTGTCTGCAATATCCTCCATCGAGGCAAGTGCCCAGCATTTGGTAGTAAATGTCATTCGTGTGGTAAAACAAACCACTGGCAATCTGTTGTCGATCAAAACCAACTGGAAAGTCCGTGACTCGTCAGGTCTCGTAGATGGTCAAAGTCACTTTCACATTTTATTTCTCGTTAGCGCTCTAGCTTCTCAACGCATCGTCCGATTTACTTGAAACCTTGCACCCATGTTCGTCATGTTAAAATCTCGAACGGGTTCGAAAGTGGCGTGCCACATCCCCTCCAACGCGGCCATGTTGGATTTTTCGACGACCTGACTTTTTCGCAGTGATGCGCGTTTCGGAACATGGCGATCATTGTGGAACCAACTTTATAGTTTTTCGCCCCATTGGACCCCACATGGCGGCCATGTTGAATTTTCTTTCTCGCCAAAATAACGCTTTATCCGATGACTTGAACCTTGGTTGTACAGGTCCGCATGAAGAAAACTTAGACGATTGCGAAAGTGGGCGGGGCCACACCCCTCAACGCCGCCATCTTGGATTTTTAGACGGACTGACTTTTTTGCAGATATGCACGTTTCGGAACTGGTGATCGTTGGGACCACTTTAAACTTTTCCGCCCCATCGGACCCCACATGGCGCCATTTTTAAATTTTTCGCAAAAAAGAACGCTTTATCCAATTGACTTTGTGTACAGGTCGCCTGAGAAATCTGAGACGATTTCGAAAGTGGGCGTGGCCACACCCCTCCAACGGCCGGCCATCTTGGATTTTTCGACTAACTGACTTTTTCGCAGTGATGCGCTTTCGGAACAGGGGCGTTCATTTGGGACCAAGTTATAGTTTCGCCCCATTGGACCCCACATGCGGCCATGTCTGAATTTTCCTCGCAAAAATCACCTTTATCCGATTGACTTGAAACTTGGTGTACAGGTCCGCAGTGAAGAAAACTTCGACATTGGCGAAAGTGGGCGGGGCCACACCCCTCCAACGGCCGCCATCTTGGATTTTAGACGAACTGACTTTTTTTCAGATATGCAACGTTTCGACATGGTGGACGTTTTGGGACCAACGTTAATTTTCGCCCATCGACCCCCACATGGCGGCCATTTTTAAATTTTTCGCAAAAATACCGCTTTAAATTAATCCAATTGACTCGTTGTGTACAGGTCGCCCATGAAGAACTCTTAGACGCTTTCGAATTGGCGTGGCCACACCCTTCAACGGCTGCGGAACCTATCCTGCCTGGTTTGGACGAACTGCATTTCAAAAGTCAACCATAGGTCAAATAGCCTAAAAATTTAATGCGATTCTTTCAGAAGAGTCCACGAAGCCATTGCTTGGCGGTTCACCCGCTCACATGTCTAGTTCAATATTGTTTGATTTGACAACTCCAATCTCTTGGCGAACAAATTGTTTCAGATGCCCTGTGCTTGACTGTTTTGAATTCGCGAAAACGGGAACATGAACCCCGGGAACATCGAAACTTGTAAACATCGAACCTCGGGAACATCGGACCCGGGGAAAATTCCGACATCGAACCTCGTAAATTCGGGTGCCATTAAAACTTATACGAAACGGACATCGAACACGGGAAGACCCCGGATTAATTTTCGTGCAAAGTGTCACGCTGGCCACACTAACAACCTTCGGTCCGGATGATAAGCCGTTAGTATGTAGTTTTGCTCCAATATAAAGCACAATGACTCTTACTGTCTTAGCTCAATGCCGAATGTCTCTTGGATTCTGGTAACTGAGGGTCCTGACATCAGTTCATCACCAAGTCTCTTGGCTTCAGGTATTCTGCCAGTGTAGTTGCGGAATATCAATCAATGGTGTTTTCCTTTTTGACACCGCCTGTCATTTTCTGGGGAAACGAAATTCCCCTCTTCTATCCCGCCGGTTCATTAATCTTCCCGTACATACAGACTGACAGCTTTTCCAAACATCTCACAAACTGGGCTTATAACACAACTGACCTCAGGTTGTTGTGACCATCGAGATGCTAAATATAGACTTTTCAACATTGTCAGTTTGACGGTCTAATTTAGACCATTGAACTGGCGGTACCTTATCATGTCCATTTCTTATGCTTCCAAGAATACTGCATTAGGTTATATATTTTATACATATGGTCCTGGGACTAGGCTGGGCAGAGACAATACATACAGCGATCGCCAAAAAGTTGTCTCACCTGTTGCGCGTGTGGGTATTTAAGTAATTCACTCACTACACAACAACCAACTGGTTCATGCAGACCATTGGTCATGTCAAACGAACATCACATATTTTCACATATAACACATAGAAATTCTTGAAATAACTGACAATCAAGTTTTACTCTTAATAAAAAGGTCCTTAATTTGTCTTTATTCTTCTTCTCATGTTTTATTCTACAGAGGCTATTATATATGGAATTATCATCATGAAGAACAAAAAACAAAAAAAACAACAACCTCAGATCAGCAAATGTAACGGACCATACCTACCAAGTTTGGCGAAATTCTTCCAAGTTGGAAATTGGAATAAATTATGCGAATTAGGAACATACATGAGCTTATAGCACCATGGTAACATTGTCACAAGGAGCGTGGTTTTACTAGTTCCTCCTCAGTACTTTTATTCTAACAGAAGCTATATATGATGGAATGATGATGCAATCAAATCATGAACATCAAAAACACCAGATCCAGAAAAAGGTTAACGGACCATACCTACCAAGTTTGGCGAAATTCTTACCAAGTTGGAATTGGGATAAATTATGCAAATTGGGCACATACCTAAAACCTCTACTGTACGCTTTCAAAATGATCAGGATCAAAGGTGGATCACATCTACAAAATTTGGGGATCCCACAAACTTTCAAAATTGCATAAATTATTGCAAATTAGACACATTAAATGACCTTCCAGTGACCCCGACTTCACTTTCAAATTCCCTCTGGATCCATGGTAGACCACTTCCTCCAAGTTTTCGTGAAATCCCGACGCAACTGGGAAAATTCCGCATGAATTATGCAAATTAGACCACTTAATTAACATATTTAGGCTGAAAATCTAATCAGTTCATTCTACCTATCATCCAGGTCCTCCATGCCAAACTACTCACTTACACATACGGTTCTCGCCGTAATCTTGCTAACGAGCTTAAACAATAAAGTACATAAAATAAGCTATTACCCAACTTAATAATTGACCTTGCTGCCCAAAATCAGATAAGATCGTGTACACCCAACCCTGTGCCTGCACACAAAATTCGTCTAATCGGCCTCACGGTTTGTGAGAAATCCTGCTAACGAGAAAGTGTGATACACACACCACACACGCATATTGACCACTAAGTCTCTTCCTGATCTCATTCAGGCGAGGCAAAAAGTAAAGATTTATAATGCGCACGTACAATGGTTAAGGGATGAAGCGCCATGTGACGACAAAGGATATAATAGCTACGATACAATACCACTAGCTAACCAGAACATACCTTCTGTGAAGCACTGGCGTCAGCGAAAATTGGCTTTACCCCTATTTGCAAGGCCCCCCCCCCCCCGGCCCGCCCCAGGATGATTTATACAGGGGTTTTTGATAGCTGGATGAAAAACTGAATGCGTCAGTCCAAACCGGAGTCCAAAGTTCATAGGACGTTCCGGTATGGAGTTACAGTCATTTGAAGTTTTTGTATTGTGAAGCATGTGTATTGGGCCAGATGAAATGCATTCCATCATGCACTGATGAATGATGTCATACTGGAACAACCCTGCGAACATTCTTGTGTTTTCTATGAAATTGGAACAATAAACTCAATTCGGACAGGCTTTAGTCTTGGGAGTAGAGGATTGCTGTAGTGGGTTGGTAGGTGTTGATGGTTACTTTAATGAAAGAAAGACGACAGAACTTTCTGCTAAATGTTGACCTATTAAACGAAATGAAACAATCAAATACAGGACATAATTTCCTGTGCTGTCTATATGTGACGTCATGCGTTATTGCGCAATTGGGATTCTCCCCAATATCTCTGCTTAATGCCCAAAACTTTGAAGGCCAATAACTCCACATACATAGGAACATCGTATTGGAATGGGGTTTTGGACCATTCTCCACAATATAACCTCCGTTGTATCCAAGCCTGCAGTTGTCCTTTAAAATCACTCTTCCCGAGGAGCGGTCCTGTGATGATCTTGGAAAGAAATCCAGAATTCCATTCCAAGCATCATTCATCGATCATGTACTGATTCTTACTACTATGACATAGCTCATGGGTGAAACATTTTTTCGTTTCATCTAACAACGCTACTTGATTAGGACCGCGAAACAAGTAACTAAATTCCATGAACACTGTGTATTAAACATAGTCCATGATAAACACTGATCATTTATCATGGAATCCACCTAATTTGTAGGAGAAGCATTTTGCAGAATGCTCACATATGGCCCATACTACCCCTTCAAGTGTTTTTTTTTTTTTTTTTTTTTACCTTGAACGAGGTCAATACAGTTTCCCTGGGGGGTCAATAACATTTGGCAGATCGGTCAATACTGTCAGAGGAACAATTATTTGAGAGCCCAAAAAACAACAGTGTCACTTACAAGAACGAGTCCCAAACCAGTAGACATATAGATCTGATAGCTCAACCAGAATAGCTGGATTCAGCTAATAAAACGAAAATATCTGAAAATAGACTATAAGAGACACTGCCAAGAACCTGACAGTCATTTCAAACCTATTACAATACCACAATCTCTGAGCTTTTAGAGCACTAATTACAACTGTATGTGGTTGTCATACTTCAAGATCTGGTCCAACCAGAAAACCGACCTGACTGAAGTCAGATAGCCTGCAGACGCTTGATCATAATGGTCATGGGTGAACAGAGAGAGAGAGAATTCAATACCGATAAACGTGATATCTGTATCTTTTATTGAGCGCACCTCTTAATGAAGATAAAATGCCTGATCAATCAATTTCCAACTAGTTGCACAAACTTCAAATATTAGAGAAATTTATCATTGATAATCCCGGCCAAGACTTATTGCTTGGATGCCTCAAATAGGTCAGTTACTGCATAGAACATCGGTTCAATAACCATTTTCATTCTAAAATCTGTTCGATATCCCTCTTATTTTTTATCATTCTTCAAGGATATACTGCTGAGCGGACGTTGAACCTATCCAGGCCCTAAGGGCTTAGAAGCTATAAAGTAATCTCAATGTCATTACAAGTCACTAATGCAGAATAATCATCCCTGCTGTGCAGTCCACTGTACAAACACTGATAATTTGCAGACAAGTGACTAACATATTGAGTATCTTTAGCCGATCAAGAAACTGTTGTCCACAGGCACTGACCATGCTGACTGATCATCAAACCTACCTGGGCTCATAATAAATAACTACATTCATTGTATTGGGGTAACAGTCGTACCTATTTGATAATAAAGTTATCCTCGCCATCAAAAGTTTTCCTTATTCCATATGCCCTCTCATTGACCTTATTTGACTGTTCCAAAGGGAGGCACAAATACTCAATTTTTTATCATCATTCTCGAATCATGAAGCCCTGGTGGCACCACATATGCATTATTGGAACCACATACCTGCACTGCAACCTGTTATACATGACGCGATGAGTCAACATAGCCCCATTGTCAATAATTACCGTAAATTAATGACGCATTAACCACTCGAGGTATAAACAATGTACTACCTAAATGTGTTCATGCTCTCATGGACTAGCAGGCCCATTCTAAAACCATACGGGAGAGTCACATATGAAACAAACTATTGTTAGAAGGATGAAGCTTCGAAAATGACAACGCTAATTGTTGATATCAAGTATGCTCGAACACACCCCACCAGGAGAGAGAGGCCCATAAGTCGAGCAGGCTGCCTCTGGTAAGACAACCCTGTTGACCTGATAACTTGCTCCAACAGAACTATGGGGATTTGAATGAATGTCAAGCTATATCTTGAAAACATATTAGCACTTTCATATGCAAGTCGATTTTCTGTGAACAGACCTTGTTACAATTTGATACTTGTTGCAACATTTTTTCAGCACTCCTTGCAACAGTGGCTCTGTGAAATTGAAGGGAAAAACTCTTCCCACATCAGCAGACAACAATTTAAGGACGGATATAGGCACAATTACCTCCCCCAATAAAATTGTTACACACTAATGTATCTATGAAATATTAGCATTGTTCAATAATCACTATTGCTGCCATTAGATCATAGCCACTGATTAACTTGTGCATTAATAAAAAAAAGGTTATGATCCAATTTCCATCTGTGCTTCAATATCAAAAAAAAAAAATCGTTGGTAAAAAAATGCAGTGGGCTCTCATTACAGTATAAACTCCCATTAAAATCAATATGGTATTGTAACAGATCCAAGCCAGGAAAATGTGTCAACTCAAGAATATTGCTTCTAATTAGCAGTCCTAAACCATGGAAAGTGGCACACACTGCAACTTATCCACAGTATGATTAGTTCAGTCATGAGTTCTCCATGATGCTATCTGAAGGCGTTTGATGGAGACCACTATTTGAGCATTGGATAGACACTGGCAAGGTCTTGCCTTTGTTTTGGTATAGTGCCAAGATTGTAGCGAAAGGCAGGGTTGATAAATCCTGAACCTCGGTACGCCATTTTACTTCTGTCCCCTTCCGAAGGACCCGAGTGGAAGATTCAACATGCAGCCACTTTTCTGCATGTGAGAGGAGTGAAGCGTTGAAAAACACCACTGATGACTTTGGCAGACGAGAATCTGATACTTTCAACAGGGAGTCGGCCACTCCACTGACAAGCCCACGCCCAGGACACTTGCAGGAGGTCAGGGTTTTCTATAGACAGCTTTCATACTTCTTTTTCTCTGACTTCTAATAAGACAATTGCAAAACGGGATGAGGGACATCTTTATTTCAATCCTATTAGACAAAAAATGCAACTGCTTCTAGGGGATCCACATATCCTCTAAGACCAAGAATAGAAGCCATTTAAGTGCCCTCTCACAACAGCATCCATAGTGCCAGCTGGGAACCCTCAACTTCATCACATGGTTGTGACATTACCTGCAGATTTCAATCATTACTGAATGACTCATGTGCTGGTGTAGACACAGCAGATCGGATCGATGCGTCGGCCACATGACTGTGAACATTATATGCTAAGAGTCATGCATGAATGTCGTAGCACGTCCAGATGGATATGATCCAGCGCTGTCTGGCATTTTAAATGAATGACGATGTTCTTGTCTGGAATGCGTCAGGACAGGAAGGGGGCATTAACTGATATAATTCTAGATTAGAGCACACCAGGCTGCTATCGAGGATGTCTATCTCCACAAAGTGTTGGTGGTAAATCAGTGGCTCAATCTATTGATAGACCCACACACACACAACACACGCACACACATCAGTGTTATATTGCATCAGGAAATCTACCCGACCCCAACGTGAGGAAGAAACAAAATCTTCAAAGATGATTTTAACTTTGTTTGGCATTTAAATAGAATTTCACAAAGGGAATTGGAAAGCTACCCTGATGAGACAAAACTGGCCAATTTGAGCAATAACTCAGAAAAAATACATTTGTTGAAAATGCATCCTTCCATGAACTGTGGTACTGATGTAATATCTCTGAACCAGTCTATCTCTCTTAGTGATGCTCCTCGGCAGATAGATTTTGCTACCCCTAAAAAAAAATAGCGCCAGCAACTTTGAAACCTACTTCCAGTTACCAAACGATGTCTGATAGGTTCGGTTCTGCCTGCATGCAACAGGGGATATCCGCTACAACTGAAATGAAATTGAGACTGGATTGACCCAGATACATTGTACTTGGTGCAGTTCGCTTTTAATGGATCAAGTTTAATACTCCCATTTCTTATCCGGGCCTGATTAATTCTACGCCCTGACGTCAATCTCTCAAGGCAAAAATTAGAACGCCTCCTGGAATCTTTCCAGGTTACTACCAAACCCCAATCTTGATCTTACACTTATTTTTTTTCTCATCTTTATCTTGATATTCTCCAGGCATGGGCAAATCAGTTGCAAAAGACTGACAAAGAGGTCAGTTTGAGAGGACTCTCTCTCTGTTTCTCTTAAAGTTCTATTCAGCCTTTCATGGCTCCTTTCCAGCCACAAAACTATCCATACTGGAGGAATCTATTGCATTGACTGATATGAAAACCACAACTGGAGGAAAAAATCTGTTGAAACGATAATATTACTGTAGGTCAAAATTTGTAATTTCACCCCCTCCCTTTTCGGTCCTGTGGCAAAACATATACCTTTGCACGGCTCTGCTTTTGTGAGAATTCACGGACTGATCACCATTTTCTCCAAGAACGGAAATGTTTTTGAGTGCTGTAATTTTGACTGAAGTCTTCTTTTAGATGAGGTATCAAATGATGGCATTCATCCCCAATATCACTGATGCTGTTATTTTCTCAAATATTTGAAAGGGTGAGTGGAAATTTAATGCCAACTCAGAGTTGTTATTCAATGGTTATCAGCCTTCATTTTGGAAGTGGAAGGGGGGGGGGGGGGGTTTCATTCTCTGGTTCATAAATTGCTGCAGTTTCACTTCCTCTTCTGCATTCCCTGCCCACTTCCTCCAGGGAAGGTTCTGTTGGGATCATGCCAGATGGATTTCTGCTTTATTATTAGTTTCGTACAGACCACACTTTATGAGGTCTTTTCATATCTTAGGAGACCAATCAAGATTTAATGTTTCCCAGGTTGACATGCATTCCACTCTGGGTTGAGTGGCAGTGGTGTGTCATTCAGCGAACATAGCAGCATCAGCATGTGTCTAGGCACACTGCCCTTGGGCTCCGACCTAACCCCCCCCCCCCCATGAAAAATCTGCACGTACGCTACTCTAGAGTGGGCACAAGCACAAAGGACTCCCCGACTCAGCCACCAATAGTTGCACCCTATTGGTATTATCTGGGTTGATTGCCCCTGCCCTAAACTGTGGCTTGGGGGAAAAATGTTAGCTAAGTGCCTCTATTGTGTCGATGCTAAGCACAGCGTCTTAACATAAACAAGTCGCCCCGGAAAGCCACCGTCTGCAATAATATTGAATAAGTCAGCTCTCAGGAGAATTTGTTGGCCTTATGGTAAACAACTAGCATTTAACTTCCCTAATGTACCAGGCACATCCATCCAATTCTTGATTACCTGGATGCAAGTAGTCACTAGAAATTTCGGCTGAAATCAATATGTATTATAGTTTAAATTACACAATTTCATTCAAGGAGTCCACAGTCAAACGGTTTTAACATTGAGACCCATCTAATGTTTTCAGGTAGGTCCAGGGCATGGTCCCACAGCCTCTCCTCCTCTGACTAAAACAATTATCATTTCACCCGACTTTTCCCACATTCATGACCTGTTTATTAAATTCAGTTAATTCCTTCAAACTAGCAAATCCTTCTTGCCATGTCAAACTTTTAGCCAGGTCTATTGTCTGCCCAACAAGTGTGTGCGGTGTGCACCTAACTATTTTCATAGAGAAATCAATTATTTACACATAACTGGTGGACGAGTTCCAACCCTAACAGGTTCATTGTTATTACACAAGAGAATTTATATGTTTGCTATTTTCTGGAGACCTGTAGATCACCAATTCTTTGGTTCCTTAGTAGACCCCAGTTGTTTCATTCATGTATTTTTCGACAGTTGAGGATGATCCAGACTGATCACTCATCCTGTACTTTGTAACGCAATATCAACATACCCAGGTATTATCATGAGGCGGAAAAAGTCACACCGAGAGAAGCCGCCCTTTCTGGGCTAATGATGTAGCTGTGTCGTGGCAGATCTATGCCGCCGTTTACGACCGACAACACGCTAGTAGTGAAAAACAAGATTGTCCTTGGTGGTTGAGACTCTTGCGACTCTGGTCCGATGTTTTTATGAACATCGTAGGAACCTGCGGTCACTAGCGGCAGTGGGGTTGGGATTTCATTGCAACGGCACTGTTCTCCAACGGCACTGTCTCGGGACCTATTCTGCCTAATGTCTAACCTGACCTAACTTTTCATAGGTCAATCTTGGTATATATACTGTGAGTTAGTTGATATCACCATATTCCTATGTTTATTTGGAGATGTTATACTAACTTTCAGACAAGTGATCAGGTATGGACCAGATTCAACTTTTCTAGTTATTTCTAGGTTTCTTCATTCCATTTTCTAGATCAACTTCTCCAAGACCAGTGTTCACTTTCAACACGTCAATGCAGCTATAGCTCTTGGTTAGACTGAGAGAATTCCTTTGCTTTCCTGCTCCTTCCTAGAGAAGCATTCTCTGCTCCATTCATCAGCCCTCATGAATCTTCTTGAATATCTCTGGATTATTTAGCTAGTGTTCAGTTATACACAGACGTAAATGCCATGTATCCATAAAAACTGACGAAGTTAACATCTCACATTACCCATTCGTCGTCACTTCTTACAACAAGTGCCTTACATGTCTTTCGAGAGAAACCTGAATTTCATGTGAACTTTTTTCTGCTTCATCCAAGTTTTCTCCATTCATACAAGTAGTTGACAGACTGCTAAAATCAATCTGACTCTCCTTGCCACTCAATACCATGTACCTGCCATGTGGTCTTTAACCTGATGGTTAACACGACTGACTAACACGGCAACAGGCAGGGAATATAGTCAATATACCACTTTTCAAGGAGCCTCACCTTCCAGGATGATTCCCTTCTGCATTATTCCAGATCCCTCTTGCCATATAGAGCCATTTTGAAAACCAGTTGGAATAATTTCTTTGTTCTACTCAGTACCAGATTCTGTAAATCTTATCTTCTATTTCGCCACTCTGCACTAGAAATTACTCTTGAGTAGTCATTACTGAGGACGATGACTGCATTGGATTAACTCCATTTAACCATCACTCCAGATGGTGAAGTCAGCATGATGAAGACCACCTGGATATCTGAATCCCATAGTCGCATCTGCTTGTGGCTCATTTGTGAGAACACAATCTCTCTCTTCTTCAATACTACCTCTGCTGTATATCAGGCAGTTTCTCTCATTGCCAGGTGACAACTTCCAAGGAAGCTTTTCCCCCCAGGATGATCACTCTTGATTATTGCAACACTGAAGATTTTTTTCGGCCCTTCAAAGCTTCTCGACAGTTCCAACCACAATAGGTACTGAATAACTTCAATTCACTTTGGAGTTGCCAGTATGAATTGGCTAATATAAGAAGCTGCAATTTTCAACCAAGTTGACAGAAAAACACTGGGCCGACTGATTCATTACAGATGAGGCAGCAAGCTTGGGGACTGGGTTCCATGCCACCCACACACGGCACGTGTTGTTGCGTTCTCTCGTGGAGCACGCTGAGGGTGGCCAGATTTCCCTGGTGGACGGTCAGTGGATTACACAGATGTATTCGTCTTGTTATCAAAGCTGCACGATTTCAGTCAGCCGAAGGAGGGTGGTCTCTGTCAGGATTTCCTCAACGACCCAATGAAATGCTGTGAAAATGATAACAATGAGTTATCTACTGCATATACATTCACTATCATTTGTGTGGTGGAATTCAGGGGAGGAAGCTCCGTTTTCTAGGCCCCAAAATAATATCCAATAATATGATATCTAAGTGCTTGTATAGTGTTCTTTCGATGTGATCAAATCGCTTCACAGATATTACCCCTGATCATTAGTGACTTGTCACACCTGTACTAGTTATATAGTACGAGCTCTTTATCGTCACTCCTGGAAAACACCATTTCAGTGCGCCATTCATTGTGTCCCCCGGAGGACTTCCCAATAGGGTTGCGCCACATATGACGCACACCTACAAGTCACACTCACAAGGTCCTCATTGTGGGTAGTGGGTGTGGGTAGCGCGAGACAGTTGAGGAGACATGCCTTGTTTAAGGGCACTACGTCTGCAGGCATTGTGGGATTCAAAATCACAATCTTCGGAATCACAAAGTCGGAAGTTCTGCCGACTGAGCTAATCTGCCTCCCCAAAGTAGAGAGGGAGGAAGAGTAAACATGGCATATGTGATTTTTACCTAAGTTCAAATAAGCATTATCGTTGTTTACATTGCATCACTACAAAACTTGTCTCATGGTATATTTGGAATAATTTCAAATGGTTATATCATTGGATGATATACTGTATCAATAATGATATGCATATGATGATTTTCCATCAAGGCATCATGCATATATTGCAGTTGCTTTTCCCTAATCTCCACCAGACACATGCCACCAAGTGACCACTCTGAATTTCTTGTATGCTTGGGGTTCATTTGGAAGAAATACCGTTCTATATGATACCATGACCTGTAGGATCAGCAATTTCCACTCATCTATATATTTTTTTTATATATATATTCAATTGAATTTCCTACCTCAACCTTTTACCTAGTTGGAAGTTGGTTTTGAAAGACACAGTTGGTCAACAGAGGTTTTTTATCATGGAAATGGAAAACTCTAACTATAGGTCCAAACCTCATTTCCTACGATTTTCCTATGTGTAGTTATTGGCCGTCAAAGTTTTGTTCCATTAAGCAGAGGAATTGGGAGAATCCCCAGTGCGCAAACGGCATGACGTCACGCTGGACACCCGAAATTTATTTCTGTATTTCATTGTTTCACTTTGTTTACTAGAGTCAACATTAGCAGAATTGCTGTTTGTCTTCATCTCCACCAAGTACCAACAACACCTCCCAACCCACTACAGTGAATCGCCCATGGACTAAATGCGTTCGAAGTGAAATTAAGGGTGAATTTCACATAAGAAAACAAAGAATGTTTGCAGGGTTGTGCAAGAGAACATCCATTTATTATTGCATGATGGATGCCTTTCGGCTCTTGTCAATTCACATGTTTCACAATACACTAGAACTTCAAAGGCTATACTCCGTACGGACAGTCCTATGAACTTCCGGTTTGGACTGATGCATTCAGTTTTTTATCCAGCTATTATTTAGCTTTATCAATCATCATGCAGTTGTCCTTTAATCCTACAGTCAGGTAGTCATTCACTAACTTTTGTTTGAAACGTGAAACTTTGTTTTATGGATGATGAAAGACCAGCTTTTTTCAGAGGCATGCATGACCACAAACTGTAATCAGACAGGTGAAAAAACACAAGTGGGATATCCCAAGTATTTAGTACCTCATATCTCACAGCTGTCAAACATCTGTCAGTCATTGCGTTTACCCTTCCACAAGGGAACTAGTGGTTAAAGGTCGAGCAACAAGCAGCAGGTTTCAACTGGCACAGACCCGAATGAACATTAAAAAACCCTAAGTCTGTTTTTTGAAATTCGAAAAATGTGGGTCGCAGTGGATCACTGAACAAGAATTTTCCTTATTGGTAATCATAAACCTAACCTCTGACCCTAACAAAAAAGACAATGGATTACAAACATCCAATCTGAGAACACCTTGTGATCTAACTTGAACAGGTTGCCTGGTTGAGTTCAGATCCAATTCAGTCCCCATTTGATTGCTTTTAACAGGATTTTGACAAATTGATATTATTGGCATTGGTTTTGGCAATTATCGTAGGTTTTTTATGCAGTTTGCCCTCCAGTGCCCCAAGATATATGATGCATAATAGCAGATACCCATTTCACTGGAACCTGCCTAACAATTTGTGAGGCGATGACTAGAGCCTGATGTAGTTACTGCAAGTGGCCTCAACTGACTGCAAACCTTGCAAATTCAGATGGCAGGTTGCACCCAGTGAACAATCTTAGGAAATTCTGTAAGGCATACCCAGTTTCAACAAGGCAAATATAATATTAGGCCCATGAACATATGGAGAACGTAACGAGTCAACGTTGAGGTAGTATCGTTTAGTTTTATCGTTTTTGCTCCCAGCGGTCCAACATCCTCCAATAGATCTTTGAGGATGTCCAGACAGACCTCTTGAATGAAACATGACTATGTCATTGGCGAATGTTGCAATTTACTGTAAGCATCGAAAGCACTATCCCCAAGATTTAGACTTTGCAGCCTTGATTCAGGACAGCGGTGTCACCAGCGTTTCAAGATGTTGGTCCGTTGGTTTTGATTTCTTGATTGCCACTGAAGGCAAGGTTCAGTACATGATGTCAAGTGGACCTGTCCCCCCACAATTGGTCTTTAATTGGTCACAATAAACACAGTCATTTCAAATTCGTTCCTTATCTCCAGTCCAAGGGCCGAGGGTGATTTTAGCGAGAGAGAACCAGGCTCCATGTGGAAGAGATTGAGGCAAGTAGTAGGTGTGTGCTTTTCCCATTGGGTTATTAGACACTTCCACAGCTCAGGGCACCAAACGAGGCTGGCTCCAGCTTAAAACCACCCATGTCAGGGCACAACCAACATGTTGGACGTTGAGGGGGCCGAAGAAAGTTGGCAGTTATCGTGGGCAAAGGCCATTAGGTATTGGAGGACGCTCATAGGAGTTGGGTGGGGGGGGTATATGACCTCCCCCAGTCTGAGATATCTGCCTTCCAGTTCATTACTCATAATTACTATTAATTACTCGATTAGATGACATCAAATGTAAAAGGTTCCCTATAGTCGTGTGTGGAAACAAGACAGAACTTCTGAGTAAGGGTAACTATACTTGGTAAAATATCATTCAGGTCTAAATATAACCAGCATTTAGAGGAAGAGTGTGATACACCATACTACTCTGACTGCTTCCCCCACCCCCTTATTTTGCTTCAAATTAACATATTGAACTACCTCCAGTCCCTATTTTGCAATGGAGGGTCAATAAGGAGTCGGTATTAGAGGAAATCATTGCACTGTACAGGTTTACAGTGCACTGAAGATGACAGTCAGCAGGACCTCCCCTCTAGAAGTTCACCTGTTCAGATAGACAGTATCTCGGGGTCGCTTACAGACAGAATTCATCGGCTGCTTTTTGAACACATTATCCATCAGAAATGAGTCTGTACATTATAGATTTCTGGTAATCCTGCTTCGAGGAGAACGGAATGGGGATATACTTTTCACTCTATAGGGACAGTATTATTGAAAGATGCATGCCCAAATTTCAGCGGAGTTGGCCACTTTTTTTCTGTTTCAAAATTTTATGGACTAGAATAGGTCCCTGTCAAGTGTTTGGCGGAAGAGTTTCCAGCGGAGAATTGCGTTCAGGAAGCACCATGCCAAAGAACTAAACACCCTGTGTAGTTAAACGTCTGGAACCATCATGGTATAATTAAATTGTAAATCTTGGCACTGGATTTCTCCGAGCTTCTCAGCAGTGTATAACACCTCCCAGATAAATCTTATGGAATGTGCCTGGATGGCCAGGGATGTATGGACCCAACTTAGTCTGTAAGTAACCGGGGGGAAATTTAATAGGAGGAGTGCCAGCATCAAAGGTATCTCATATAGACATACAACGAGAAAAGAGAACTGAAACTGGTGCCAATGGCAAGAATCCCAAAGTTCTATGTAGCTCAGCGGGACCCAGAGATCAGATACCTGCCAATTCACCAGTCCATGCGAAAGGTCACAATTAGATTTAATACTATCATGGCTGGTTTCTAGGGAAGAAACACTCCCAGGAAAACAAACAACAAGATTTGATTGGTACTTGACAAATACCTAAACTACATGGCAACCCCATATGATTGCCAACCAAGTATTTGATGGTGGAGTTTGCCTTGTTGAAGCACTTCCTTATATATTCAACTCATATGCAGCATTATCTAATATATTTACAAAGGCCAAGATAAATATGATCAATAACAAACTTGCTTCCTCTTTGGAGAATCTCAAGTCGAGCTATCCTATCACTCACTACAGTAACTCAACTTCTAGCGAACGACTATCTATTGCTTCAAATGTTAGAAGAAGATAGACCGCCACCGCGTGGCTGTAGATGGTAATGTCAGCTCTAGGCATTAGCCTATAAACGCCAAATTTTCATAACACAAGTTGAGAAATACAGAAAAAAAGGATAGCCATTAATCAAAAATATATATATATATATATATATATATATATATATATATATATATATATATATATATATATATATATAATGGATTGAGAAAGTGACTGATCATCCATTAAGTCTTAGGTGGGGTTGAATGAGAATATCATTGTTAGGAGAATAACTAGACATGTGCAGGCAGGTAAACCGCCTACTTGTTTATATCCCCGCTTTTGAGCAATCACTGAAGTATCTAACACCCCAATGAAGACCTCCATTTGGTCAGAAACCAAGATAGCCTTCATAGTTTCGTTCATATCTGGTTTGGAAAATCACAAGTTGACCTCCACAATGACCTCCACATTTGGGGGTCAGGATCCTATAGTGCCTACCCACCAAGTTACTCTCAATTCCGCGTAAATTGTGCGAATTAGCGGCCTCCATCATTGCAGTGGAGACCACTTTTGAGCTCATCCAAGATTTCACTAGGGTGGCATTTTACAAAGTTTTCAGATCAATCGATAAAGCATTAAAGGTTATTGTTAGGGCTCTACCGAAATGACTTTTTAATGCCGATCCGATGGCCGATGTTTTCCTTTCAAACATCGACCGATGTTCGATCCGATCCGATGATGGACGGCAGGAACTATTACGAACATATATGACCAGTTGGTTTTGTTTCATTGGGTCAGTGTACCGGTGTATGGTTATGTCTTTTGAGAACCTCTTAAAAGAAGTGGCATCCACAACCTTCAGATGTAAGCCATTCTAAACAGATTATTGATGAAACAATTTGATCACATATCACTGACCGTTTTTCATAGAGAAAACTTGAAAATTGGGAGCGATTCGATCACTAGTTTGTGTTTCACTAGTGTTTATGTGCTAAAGCTAACGTTATTCCGTAACATCTGCAAACTTTTGTCACAATTGTGCTGCCTGGGGTACTTACATTTCAGTGCTCTCCAAAAATATTGCGATGTTCCTAGCACTATCTGCACTACTCAGTACAGTTCCTAGTCATTGCTGCTCTGAATTAATTACTTTTTGGCGTGCTCCAAAAATATAGCGATGTGTTTTAGTGGGGACTACGTAGGTTTCGCATCTTCCGCAGTCTATGAGAGGATTGATTTTGGTTAAGGTATGTAGCGTACTTGTGTTTGTGTTAGTTGTTGGTCTGCCGTGACTGAAACTTTTTTCCAACATTTTTCAATTCATGATTAACAGACACTCATACAGATCCAAGACATGGATAATATTTAGAGAGGGAACTTTTTCCACTCTTGAAATATGTTTATTTTTGCGCATGCTTTAGTCTTCGGAGTGCTTATCATCACTTTTCCCAAAATTAATTGCAAATCTTTACAGAACATTGGAACTGCTCGACGTTTCATAGGCCTAATTTGTGCGTGCGTGTGTGTGTAAAAAATAATTCAGTGATCTTCTCCATGATAATTCGCCGGTCTGGCGGAACTTCATTGAATTTAGAATTATTTATTTATATATCGCTAGAAGGTGTTGCATCGGCAGTTCCAGCAGATCATTCTGTTATTTTTGTGACAAATCATGATCGGTGATGAACAGACCACCAAAATTTTTGATGCACTTTTTCAAATGTTTCTGAAAACCGAGTGTTTCGGTGCTATAAAAACACTTGTCTTCTAGTAAATTTTGTGGTGCCCTGGGGTAACCACGGAAACTTCGTATTTTTAGCAGCTGAGACTTCTGTACTCGTGTAACATGTAAACTCCATCGAGAGAGCTGATTGCTGTGCGCATGTTTGGCTCCACTCCACTGTCTCTGATCTGAGCGTGTATTTGGGACTTCCGGCCAGCGGTATGCATCATTATACATGTATTAGGCCGTTCGACGGGATCGAACTAGAGCCTCGCATATGCAGGCCGCGCCTATGAATTAATAACGTACGTACGTCACTGCAGGGTCATATAGTGAATATTCATATCGAAGCCACGATCAGGATGGCGAGTTTAATGACAGCGGAGGGGATGGAATTTATAAATGAATCCTGACTGTCACAATCGCGGTGGACAAGTTCGCCAGCTTGTCTACTTTCAGCGAGCCTGCGGCAGCGGGGGGTGACTTCATTCTGACATTTCTCTGCTGAGTAGGGTGAGGGTGGGTGAACTTGACATTAGCAAAACATCCGTAGAATTCGTTGGTCATTGCGCCGATCCGATGTTTTGCCGATAGTGCAAAATATCGGGCCAGTCCGATGTCAAATCCGATTATCGGTAGAGGCCCTAGTTATTTGCTACCGCCGAAAGTTTTTCCAGCGCAGTGGAGCTTGACGGTGGGCGGCGGCTACACTCCCAAAACCATAATATCCCAGACACTTCCAGTGTCTAAAATGATCTAAAATGCTATCGATATGAATTATGTGAACAATTGGATATCATTGTCTTGTCTTGTCTGAACTATGCAAACACCAAACTAGTGGTTATCACTGCATAGGGGACAGAACCAACAGGCAAAGCTTATTGAGAGTCGGAGTTGAAGATGATTAAGAATTTACACCATCACACGAAACACCACGCTACTTAATTCCCTGCATAGTGAGACTAGATGGCATTCCAGTCGGGAATTTGTTCTGGCCAAATACCCCCCCCCCCCCCGGACCCCTCCCCCCCCCCCGCCACCCCCGCCCGCCCCCCCCCCTCCCCGCGCACCAACAAAAACCCCCCCACCCCCCCCCGCCCCCACTTGAGACGGCGGTATTAACAATAACATTTCTATAGTTAAGTGCATTCACTGATGATGATCGGGTGCGATAGCTAGTCTGTAACTCCACAAATCAGGAACCGGTAAAGCCAATATGTCGTTAATGGAATTATGAAACAGCTTGAGTCGTGCAATGCGCCTTCTCTACTGCAAAGTAGGCATTATCATTAATATCACACCAGTGAAGGATCATCCATCAGCATCATCATTCTGCTTATCATGAGGGGTGGTGGTAACCTGGCTATCACCACTATAGCAACAGTGTCAAATCTCAATATTAAGAACCCTAATACTACAAACAGACAACCTCAGGACCCGAACAACAACAATTGGAACCACACGCAGTCGTCAAACTGCCGAGCTGCTCTTTATCAAGGAATTCCAACAGGATTTGAAACAGGATGTGTTAATTAGAATACCACTATATTATGAATGAGGATTCTCATTACCAGGATTTCCAGTTCTCAATTCCTTCCTGTATCTAGATATGTGTAACCAAATGTAACCAAATGGCTGAAGGACCCATCCACTTGATCGCCGACAAGTTTCTTTTCAGGACAATATTTCTAATAGGTGGTATAGTGTAGATGAATGTGTGTAACATGCGGTCTCTCCCTTCGGTGCCTTCCTATGAAAGGCAGGGGATTTAATAACAGAGCCATGAACCCCCAGACTACAAGCCTGCTGAAACAGGCGTTTGCTTTGTTCACCTCGTATCACCCTCATTCACACATAACTTTTGTAGGATGACACTTCACCAAATCAGTGATTTGCATATACCCAGCCGTGCGACTTCTTTTCGCTCGCTGTCGAACCGAATTATGGGCGTAACCAGTGGGCGTACGACTACAAGGGCGTTGATTGTGCAATCAAAATTTTCCCTATCGTTACATTCCAGGGAACAGCCATACTGAAAAAAATCCACTCCATTGATCTTGATCTGGAATTGTTCTGACAACCTCCAACATAATTTCGACATACATTGAATGGATATTTCGATTCTTCTGAACTTGTGCTACCAAACCAAACCAGTTCTCTTATAAAATATCATGACCCATCCATTTTTGGTTTGATTGTTAGCAGAAATAATTCAGGTTGCCTCAATTTCCATATGCAACCGGTTGGCTACTACTGATTGACATCTTGTCACTGGATTGTAATGAGCCAGAAAATCCCATTGTTTTTTGGTATTTGTCCCCAAACATTCTGCAGACAGCTGAATTTTGTTCGTATCCCCATATTATACATGTATACGAAAGATTGCTAGCCCCCTCTATTTTTGGGAATGTCTCCCATCATATCCTTCTGCCTCCAGCAGCTACCATCCGCAGGATAGGGACAATCCCCTAGCAATTGTCTGTTGGTATGTCGTCAAGTCAAATAATCAGGTTTTGTCAATTTCTTAGATGGTCAGTCACAAGTGGCCTCTGTGGCGGCCATGTCCTCCAAATTCAGTAGGAAAGATTAAAATGTTGGCCCCAAACTATTGGGGTCTTGTTTCAAGAAATTGTGAAGGGAGTAATACCCAAGGGGTGCGTCATACTCAGTAAACCAAATTACTGGACTCGCGTATGGGTGGGGGGGGATTAGTGTTTGACATTTATCTAGGTGACAACCCCGTGACCAATATTAATGTGACCAATGTGACCGCCATACCATCCTAATGAGCATACCGAGAACACCTCATGCCGGGGCCATTACAATCCATGAGGCATACCGGAACACCTCATCTGGCTATGACAACCAGACAATACGTAATGCATTCATATCTTGGAAAAGGAAAAGTACTCCTTGGGCCGGATAATTGGACATTTAGACAGATGTTTTGCAGCATACCAGGTTTCCCCATTAATGAGAATTGCACATGGAGGGAATTTCCCTATGAATTACAGATTTAAAGCTGAATTATCTGCCTTTAGCACAACATAACTCGAAACCCCCCCATCAGGGTCTTTGCCTCTCTGAAAACCAACCTCCTCCAATTGACGTGATGAAAATATTAACCTGATCAGTCCCAATGGCTGTGGAGATTCTCCCCCCAAACTGTCAAGGAGGGAATTTTTCTTGGATCTTGCGATTTTCCCTTGAGTTTGTTTTGATTTCACAATGGTAACTGGTTTAACTCACTGTGTTACAAGGATGCAACAATCCAAAAGATTTTTGTTTTTCCGGCAGGAAAAAAGAAGAAAAAAAAAAACACCCCTGGTCTAACTGAACTGCTGCTGATCGTCAAATTATCATTGGCCCAAAATCTTGGCCCCTTGTCTGTTTAAACTGGTGGGTTGAATGTTTTCCGTCTGTATCATGACCTTCAACGTATACCAAATCCTTTGGTTTTTCGTGATCAAACGACCAACAAAACCACCATCGACCACATAATACCACCATGAAACCGACTTGATTATGAATCAAAATCTTTTGCATTATAACCAATTAAATTGTAGGAAATTTCCTTACCCATTAAAATAATTTCTTTGAATTACTTTGGGGGTCCATTTTCACTCACTATGCCATAGGAAAGCCCTGAAAATTGAAAAAGAAATAGCGATATGAAATTAATCAAATATTAGATACTCAAATATTAGATATTGTATACCATGTTTTTAGCAATAGTGTTTTTCGTACAATTTTTTCAACCTCCTGACTAGTTACAACCTAACTGCAGCAGTACTATAACGTCACATCCAGCTGTCGGCTATGAAACGTGTTGTTATATGTGAAAAATTCTCGTTAATATCAAGTTGCCTAGTAAAATATGCATTTTAAAAATCAAGAAATTGTTTAACTGCAGTAAACCAGGCATCGACCGCCCAGTGTCTCGCCTGGTTGTGGGCGATCAGTGTTTCCCTATTATCACCCATCAACAATTACACTGCCATGGGTTCCATGTGTCGCTTAAAGATTTGAGTATTATCCTTTTAAAAATAAACGGCTACTACTCAGGACCCATTTCCAACAATTCCTAAAGGAACGATTATTGACGCAATTGTCTATGAAAGGATAAATGTTTTGTGGAAATGTGACTAAAATTGCCTAAATTTTGCAAATTTAAAAAAAAAGTTCACATCTCCAAGTTTCATGATAATCTGGCAAACTTTAAAATTTAAACGCATAAATCATGCAAATGACCGTAATATCTCCCTTACCCGACATCCATGCTACATTTTTTGGACGCTCAGTAAACCAACAAACCCAGGTTTTCAAGACAATCCCGCACCTTTTGAAGATTTTGGCCATAAATTTATGCAAATTCACGTACGTTGAATTTACCTCCAATGACCCAGAATCTTTGTTTAAAAGTTTGGGGACTGAAGGTAAACCATAGTCACCAAGTTTCACTATTGTTTTGCATAATTATGCAAAATTAGATGACTCATTACCATAGTTAGTCTGAAAAATCTAATCTTTTATCTACCTTTATATCCCAACGCACTAGTGCCACACCAATCACTATAACACCTTGGAAATTTCAATCCTAATCTTGCTAACGAGCCTAAACCATAAATTACTAAAAAGGCCACTTAACCATAATTTAATTAGTGACTTTTTTGTTGCCCAAATCTCATCCTATCTGTTCATACACCCAACCCCAATGATACCCTGAAAATTTTGCAATTCACTTATACTTTTCGAAGAATCCTGCTAACTAGAAAGAGTGTTACACATCACAACATACATACATACATGCACACACCCACACAACCGCCATGTGACACACTAGTCTCTCCTCCTGAAATTCCATCAGCGAGACAAAAGACCCTGCATTTTGATGGCATGCCACTCGTGAGATCCTCATTCTCCGCAATTTCATTTTGAATCAACATTTTTTTTACGTAGCCCTGAATTACGTTGGTTTTACTTTTGCACAACATAATAACATACTAGTTCACATGGTAGTTATTAAACTTATTCATCTTAGGGACACATAAACCGATACTCGGGCCTTGTTTTTTCTTCGCATTAAACCGGTGATCGTCCATAATACATTTTTCCTCCCATATTAAACGAATATCTGTTATTTATTCCCCATTCTAAATTTTCATTTCTCAAGAACATGTGAAATACAAGGGAAAAGACCTCCTCTATTTGATCATACTCACTTCTCCCAAACTGCGCCACTTAAAACCCATATCAGACCAGAGAATGTAAACACACCTTGACACTTGTTCAAAGTCCCGTTGATGTCATTCATGCCCCCCACATCTTGTCCCCAAGCCGGTGTTTTAGTAACTGGTTTTGAATTCACTTTCATTCACACACTGAACCTCTCATACATAGGTTTCCATGGTAATTCTGAATACTAGTTTCACACTAACTATTCACAAGTGACTAGCAAACTTTAATAAACGCACTGGTGAGGAGCATCAAAAAAATTGCACAATAGTAAAGTCTCCAGTCTAAGACATGTGAGGAATTTCTGATAACCTTGCTGTCAACACGATGCGCAATATCTTCATTGTACTATAGCACTAACCAGACCTTTGGCACCATACAATAAAATAAAAGGTGAACTGGAATGAAAGGTATTCCAAACTGTAAAATGAAGGTATAGTGCACTAAATTACAGCACTCTATTTTCAAATCAATGAAGAAGGAATATGATTGCCCGTTTCCCCCATTCCTGTCCCCAATCGGGTCCCCTTAAATATACCAACTGTAAAGAAACGACGTGTAAAAACATGTTTCTCACATGAATTGAAACAATTAACACTGTTGTTGTCCAATCTTAGGTTAACACATTGCATACACAAAACGAACCCTCCCCCCAATGAAACCAAATATCACAGTAGGCATAGGCCTCAACTATATTTACTGATTAGATAAATGTAATTATAAAGGAATCAAAAACAACTGGCATTTCGCACCCTTTTACCTGACACTCAATGCTTACACTTTTGTTCCATATTCAGTCACACCAGAGTACACAATGTAAAGACACGGGGCACTGAACTTACAAATTGAAGGCCCTTTAAGTATACGGTGACATGCTCTAACAGGTCATCAACCAAAGTACCTCCTCTGTGAATACAAAGGGTGAGGTCTCTGATCATTCTGATGGCTAACACAATGCAAACCTCGAAATGAACTCCTCAAAAGAAACCAATATTCACAGCAGCAATATTTGATTAATAGATTTATTTAATGATTAGAGAATGCAATCAGGCCGGAGGAAAATGAGCGGCAAGTAGTGCCCGTCCTTGTCAAACAAGCACCCAGTGAGCCCTCGGAACACAAGGGCTGAACACTGGGGTGAGTTGTGCGTGTGCTGAGGGGCGTCATGGCCAGAAACGGGGGCAGCGATAGCTGACAAGTGCAAGCTTCTTTAGGTATACAGGAGGACAAATGCTCTGCATGTCGTTCGACCAAAGGTAATCCTCCTGCAATACAAAGGTTAGCTTACCCTTTTTAGGTTCTCGTTTGGGAAAGAATCATTTTCACGCACCAGTGTTGGCGCACTTGCGTGGGAATGCCCACATTTTGTATAATCCATATTCCGCTTGGTTGTTGGATAATGTATACCCGAGCTGAACTATATGACCTAGGCAGTAACTTACAACTCAGATCATTATCCAGTGTTAGGCTTCCCCCACCGAGCAGCCATCCAAATTGTTGCCAGTGGAGCAGGAGTACATTGGCTTTGAAGGTACACAGATGAAGAGATTTGAACCATGTTTAACCGCAGTTTTTGTTACTCCAGCTCCTAGCAAGGGATTCATCCTTTTCAGAAGACTGTCTGGTGGTAATCATTGATTATTTGCACCAAACATTCCGGGCGTGTACCAGCATTTCACTTTCATATACAAAGATTTCGTTGCTTCGTTCTGTTCTGGGACAGAGGCATGATACGGTACCATGAAGCAAGGTGGCCAGTGAGGGGGGACGCCCAACTCATTTATAATCCATTTATGATTGGTTTGCTTGTTATGTTTTTACCCATGCTGAAATGATATCAACCAGGACATCACTGCATTTCTGGCGAGCAAACACCGATTTTGAGCATCCTATTTCTTTTTACTCCAACGTTAAAGCGCTTCCACCGCGCAGCATACTTGTTGCCAGGTGAGACAGATTGGCTTATAGCACACAAATGGCCCATGTTTGCCCAGTTTTGTTATTCCACTCATAGCGTCATACACGACCGCCAGACATCACATCCATGATTCATGAAACTCCATATGCCAGGCAAATTCTACGGACCTCAGTCTCTCCGAAGCAAGTCACTAATAGCACACTGCCGAGGTTAAGCCAAATTCTTGGTGACTTCCCACGTTTGTTTGTCGCTCGGCTCCACACCTTGTCAGACCCAGCAGCACTGCCCAAGATTCCACCTGAAGACTGGCATCTATCTTGGTTCAATACACCGGGGGGTGGAGGCCCAACTGATTTTGCCTCTTGAACAATGTTTTCAAGGGCCTCAACCACAGATCCCAACTCGGTGATAATGCAGCATCATCTTGCATAATTGATCCAGGTCAAAACCCTGACTCCCCCGAATGAGAACCCCACACACAGTACTGATCCACACCATTTTTCATAATCCAGTCCATACAGTATTAAAAAGTGTTTGGAACCATGACCCTCATCCACACCTGTGCAACAAGGAAATTCCGGCCGACTTACCCACCATCCACACCTCCAGCACTCCTTCACTCCAAATACCGAGAGGATACAGTGTACGGACGGTTGGCACACCACGTTGAGCTGATTCCAAGAGCCTCCCTAACTAGTCGGTAGGCCTTAGTAAATCACATAGCCACAAAAGCCTCTAAACGGAATTTCCCGCATCACTCCGCTCAGACGGACACGAGAGCCAAGATTGCGATCCACATTGAATTTCTTTGGATTAAACCCGACTGCTCAGGACGCTGACTGGGCCCAATCACTGACAACCAGAATTCCTGTTCAGGATATCCTAGCTAAACCTATTCCAGGTACTGAGGGATTGTTACCCCCTCTATAGATACCAGTTGTAAGTCCCGAGATCACCCTCCTCTTTCCAAATGTAACTACAAGTCCCCTCTTTTTCAGTCAGTTGGGATGACTCCAGGGCTCCAAACCGAGCATAAAAGCCAATTGCAATACTCCTAAGGGCAGCCTGGCCACCACCCAGACATCTCTGGATGTAATGCCACAGACCCTGTGCCTTTTCGGCCCTCCAACTCTCCAATGCCTGGACATGACAGGAGGTTGGCTACTAGAGTTGCAATATTAACCCATCTTGGAATTTCCAGGCCTTGATGAGTGCCCTCATGCCATAGCCTAGCTCCCTGCACAGAGTCTTTTACCACTGAGCCCGGCGGCCGGAGGCTCCCCGCCTCGATGCTTTTCAACCTGGTTTCCATAATTGCCCCATTATTCCATCCTAGGCTGCTCCAGGGTGCAACTCTTCCTGCTGTTTTGGGAGATGCAGGCTTTGAGGGTTTTTTGTTTGCCTTCCTGAATGCATCTATTTCAATACTCTACTCATCCCTTATCGACCAATGCCCCTCGTACCCATTTGCACCATCCTAGCAGGAGCGCGTACCCATGTATGGATGTTCCATTAATCAGACCCTGCTAGGTAGGTGGCTAGAGAGGCTGAGAGAGCCGCCTTAGCGAATGACCCTTCAGTGCAAAAAATTGTTCACATAAGTAGGTGACGAAAATTTATTTTTCGTACCCTACAAATGTTCCCTAGCAACCGGCCGCCCACAGCGAACAAGGCTCAAGATTCCTCAAGTCCCAACTTCAACAGACCGCGTGTCGACTAGCATGATAAACGTGCGGCTGGACCCACTCTTCATCCAGCGTGAGATATTCACCATGAAGCAGATGATGCTCCCTCGCGAATAAAAACTCCTAATCCTCTGTTACACCGGCACTTCCTCTCAAACTACCCGCCATGTTCCTGAAACATGTCCCCACCACATTCCCCTGAGGCTTGTCAGAAAACGACCCCAATCCGTGTGGAGTTGATCTGGCAATGGCCGATAATCCCCAACATTGTCCAGACTAGGAGAACGAGCCGCGGTACGTCATACATCATTTAACCAGAGTCGATAGGAAACCTTGAATTGCTTGACCCAAGAGGTAGCAATCCATAGGAGCGCCGAGGAGGAATGGGCCATCTGTTTCAAGGTTTTAGCTGCTATCTTTTCCTTTGAGCCTTGTTTGGCCATAAAATCGTGGGTATTTTCAATTCAGCATAAATTATTTTTTCTGTCCCCACATTTGCCATGTCTCTATATTGCCTATGGTCGTGTGAAGGCCTTGCGATGAAACAAAATGGCCCACCGGCCTGGGTTTGCAGGCCCTTCAAGGGACTTCCTCTGATTGATTTTTTTTTTCTTTCATATGATCAAAGCATCGTGCTTTGTTCGATTATATAAAGAAACAAACAAAGGATGACAAAAAATTTAATCAAGAGGGTAAGGGCCCCAGACGCTGAACATGCATCCGGTTTGGCCCCCCATGTCACACTGTATGTACAGCTGCGACCAAGTATCAACCAATACCTCACTGGATCAAAGTGACTTTTTTATCCTTTATATTTTTCCGTATATTTTTTTTGAGGCATATTTAACCCACTCCAGGTGTGTTTGCACAATTTAACATTCAACAAATGTGCTGGCTTGCCAACCGTCTCACTGTCCTCGGACTGATCCGGTAATTAAACTTTTAGGATAATCTTACCGAACCAAACCCGGAAAACAAAAGCTTGAAATGCAAGTGAAACCAGTAACATGCATGTTTGCTGCCTACTCACAGAGAATACCCCAAAGAACAGTAAAATGCTGACAAATTTATTCTGATCGACATTCTCTGTTTTTTTTAGGACGTCAGCATTTCCTGTAAAGGGTCATGTGTGTGTATCTGAAGGATACTGGCTCGGTGGCCAACCGGAGTGGCTGGGCCTCCAAATGATCCTGTTAAAGCACGAGGAGGCAATGCCGCAACGAACACTGTTTCTCTTCTCTAATTATTTACTAAACCTTTTGCATTTTTTTTGCGAATATTCTGGAAATATAAGCGCCCACAAAGCGCTGGGTCATATGTCTACGCTACCATAATATAACTGGCTTCCGTTGTGAACACATTCCATCGTGCATTTTATCTTGCTCTATTTGATTACAAGAACTATGAACCTGACTCCGTATCTACTTAATCTACTTGCGTCAATTGATACATGCATGTTCTACTCAAAATTGTTCCAAGGCTACATTCATTGTCTCTGGTAATCGCACCCACTTTTGTGCATATAATGCACAATAGATCTCTTCACCATAGCCATACTGAATACCGGTTGTTTTCTTGTTGTTAAGTTGTTTAACATATATTTGAGACCTCCAACTATACAAATTCCATACAACCAGTTGATCGCTCCCGGTGCTGATTACTGTGCACTGACAACCACCTCTGTGCCATATACACTGGGCATTAACCTCCAGTTATACACAGTCAGCCTGCCTGAATCATGCCAATCAGAAGGGGAGGATTACGGCAATATTAATGAACAAATGAGAAAGGTAGGGGGAATCACTGGAGGCCGCCATTCACAAGGTAGCTCCCTCCGGTCACTTAAAGGACACTCATGATGAAAATTTACCTTGCTAATATATTAGTTGGGGAAAAAACAGATGTTTTCATTCCCAACCCTGAAGTTCCTCAAACTTTTTCTCTACTAGTTACAGTCCTTTGTTCTTGGCATTGTTATTGCACAAATAGACAGCAATCCCATCATGCACTAATAAAGTCATATTGCACAACCCTGCAAACACTTTGTTTCCTATCGAAATTCCCACTTATTTGCCACTTCACAAAGCATTTTAGCTCGAAGGGAGCGGTGGGCTGTAGTGGGTTGTAGAGTTTTATGATTAACGTTGGTGAGGGAAGGAACAACACACTTCCTGCCTGTAATTTGACTTTTTCAACACATGACAACAATGAAAACATGACAAACTTTCCTGGGTTGTCCAAGTGTGCATCATGCTTAATTGATGGAATCCCCCCCATTCCTCTGAATATGGACCAAACTTTGACGCTAATAACTCCCATGTGAACATCGTATTTTTGAATGTGTTTGGACTCTATAATATACCATTTTTTCCCATTCGCCAGGATAGAACATTCAAGTCACCTATGAGATGCCAATGTTGAAGACAAAACACAACTGTGCTCCAAAAGCATTTTACCCATTGTTTGACATGAATGGTGGCCCCTAATCCTGCCCCGAGTCGGGTGGGACAGTTTTTGAGCATCGGCCGGCCCCCACCCATATACCGGAGTTCGATTCCCGTTCCGGGTTATACCATGCAAAGACTTTAACAAGGCGACCGCCCCCAGTTTCTTGCCTTGTTACTCGATCGTGTTTTCTCCTATTTAGTCACCATGCAAACAATTACAAGGCATTTAATGAGTGTTTCTTTAAGATTCTGGTATTAGTAATTAACAGGAACACCCGACTCATCATAACCATTCAAATCCTTACTGTATTTATTTGACAAGTCTATCCATTAAGTTTTTTGTGGGAATGTGACTAAGATTGCCTAATTATGTCAATTAGACACTAATCACTTTCTGTTTGACCTGTTTCTCACTTCACTATTCTCCACCCATTGTGGACCCACACTTAATACATTTCATCGGAATTCACACAACTTGAACATTTGCATATCAATCATTTTACCCACTGATAAACCCCTAGTGACCTGGATTCATTTTAACTTTTTGCGAGACTAAAAAGTAGACCACAGCGCATATGAAAGCTTGGTCCTATCTAATAAGTTTTCTGTATATCCTCCTTGCCTCATAAGATTCCACTGTTAATCCACCTCCAGGGAGTTACTCTCCCCCCCTATCTCACAACAACGAGGGCTACTGCATGGGTACCTGACACCCTTCATTCTGAATAGTGCCTGGAGTAAGTAGACGATGACGAGTTTTAGACTTTATAGGTCAGTGTAGGGGGCCCTAGGAGAGGTTAATGCAGGCCAATTGACCCTCAAGGTGAAAAAGTGAGTTTTTGACAATAGATAAATCTCCTGTCTATCCAGATGGTAATACTAGTTTTTTAAGATGATGGAAATAACATTCCTGAGGGGTTGAAATGATTAAAACTGGCAACACTTTTGTTATTGATAGCATGCTGTAATAATAGTGATTCCAGCATCATGCTGTTCAGCTAGGTTGCCCCATACATCCATTCCTTAACCCAAAATGGCAAGGCATACCGCGCTAAAATTCTGGTCATGGATAGGTGCTACTCAAGAATTTTTCATGTAGGAATTTTTTTTTTTGAGCGAGTATCCTGAGTTAATTATATCCCCCTGCCTTGAGTGGGTCCATGGTAGCCTGTCCATATGCAAATGAGATTGACAGTCCCCGGTTCCCCACATTTTGAAAATCCAAAAAAGTTTGGCCTCGATTACCTTGAAATGCCCTCCACTTTGATCAGGACAAATGTAGTGTCATCCCCCACGTTTTTCGTTTCAAATATGCGACAAAGAAAAAAGCGCATAAATCATTCAAATTTGACTTGATGACCTTGAAATGACATTTTTCGGGACAAATTTTTACCCCTACCCACCAGTTCATTCCTGTCTGACGAAGTTTGAAAAACCGCGATAAATTATACAAAGTTGACCTCTGATGACCTTGAAGACCTCCATGTTTTCGGGACGATTGTTACACCTCCCCCCGGATTTGTCTACAGCGAACAAACTTAATTCAAAATTTCGCATGAAACCTCCAAATAAAGGGCAGCAGACATGCAGTCATTTGCCCCACTTTCGAACTCATCTGAGCTTTTTCATAATGGGTTGGACAGTTGCACCAAGTTTTCGTGTCCAATCGATGTCATCCATATCTGGCGTTCTGTTAGAGATCATTTTTGCATCTATACATGACCTCTAAAAGATAGGTTAAACCATGCACACTCCCATTACTAACTCCTTCCGTTTCACCGAAATTGTGGTTGCTTTGTCAATTCCCTAATATGTTTTTGGTGCTCTGAAATAGATTTTTGATTTCGCTGTAAACAAAGTTCCCTACTCTGGCCAGTGGCTGAAGTGAATCGGTCATGGCTATGAGTTTGGCCGCAAGCCAATGCGGGCCGAAAATTTTGCACAAGCGTAGCTGGCCCGCAAAAGGCATGACAAGCTACCCCGCCTCCCAAAAACAAACCTTTTTTTTTTTACCATTTGGTATTGAATGCGACCATGAACCCACATTGAAACTGGGTAAATAATTAAGAACACTAAATAAACACAAACAACATATCTTTCCCAACCGCAAACAGAAACTGGAACACGCTTAATCGACACCCTTGCCGCGGATCCGAAAACGTTACGTTTGACCACTACACACCCTGCGTGTCTTTGAATGTTTATGGAAATTGTGAATATAGTATCCGACATCGCGATCGAATGTATCGGATGTAAAGATGCGAAGACCTGGTTTTTTGGTCTACTAAAAACTGTGATTGTATTATTTTTTTCGGGAAAATTTGTTGAAAAGTGATTGTAGACAATTCTCAGGTACCCCGTTAGGCATTTTCACTGACCCTCATTGGAAAGGAATCGAATCCTGTTTCGTGACGGCGGTGTCGTGTTTTTTGTTTTGTTTACCCTAGTCCTATTAATTGCCGTGAAACTGCAGGCAAAAGCACTTAAAAATTCTATTATTTTATGAAATAATAGCCTATTTTATTTAACACATTTCCTTTGAAGGTGGAGCATAATATCAGGATTACTGCCCTGTATCGTTTGTTTCTTACACAGTCAAAAACATCTAGGCGAATCCTTTTCCCAAGACTTGGCCCGGGCGTTGGTGTGGTGTGGAATCGAGCTCGTCTCTGGCCAGTGTCTGCTCATTGACGTTAACGAATCAGCTTCCTGGATTGTCGACGAGCAACGCTATATTGGTGGTTATTTTATGGGAAAAACCCCCCACGACCTCTTAATTTTAATTGCGCGAACCAGAAATTATTCAGTCATTTCGATTCGTGGCAAATGGAACTGCTAATTCCCTACAATACAAGGCGCTCGCCCCCAGTGTCTCGCCTGGTTGCCGATCAGTGTTTCCTCCTAATAGTCACCATGCAACAGTTGCAAGAAATTATGTGTTTTGCTTAAGTTAGTATAAGCATTTTAAACACCCACTAAGCAGGATCATTTTCAATTCGTAAGGACTGATTTATGGCAATGTTCTACAAAGTGAAGAATTATAGTTTTTGTGGAATGTGACTACGATCGGCCTACATTTGCAAATTATACACAATATTCAACTCCCATTGACGCTTTGGCTCCTTTCACATATCTCCGGACCACCCTTAATACATGGGAATTCAACAAAACTGAACGTTGCATGAAGAAACATTGGATACACACTGCTAACCCCCGTGAACTCGAGTGCAATTTATGTTTACATTTTGGGGAAATCCACTAAGGTAACCATACCAATCAACCTTCAGGAAAATCAAACCAACTTTGAAAATTTGGAAACACCATGCCAAATCGACACACTGACTACCTCCCAGTGTCCTCCACCCTATGTAATAATACAATTTTATATAGAATAACTCATAGTGCTCTATTCACAGAATGATTGGTGAGCAATGAAAAAAAATTGCCGAACTGTGATTTTTTTTGCATAAATTCTGCAAATAGACGACTATTACTATTGACTCTGAAAATCTAACATACATCTCTTCATATTCCCGCATCTAGGTGCCACACCACGTCACAACAGCACCGTACGGTTCCATCTTTATTCTTCCTAACGAGCCTGAACAATAGTTTACCTAAAATAAGCTAAGTAATTACCCAACTTAACCCAACAACCGGGGGGCCTGGCGTAGACCCGCCAACTTTATATCCCCCACTGTGCCATAACCATTCTATTTTTTTTGGGTCACCTTAACTCCCTTAAATAAGCACATTTTTCAAAACTTAACCTTTAACCACCCGCAGAGTCAAAGGGAGGTTCAGAGGTCACCCCATGCAGGTCAACCAAATTATATCACAAGGGTGAACCTGGCCAGCCTTCACAGATCTCAATTCTCCGAAATTTTAAGACGGCCAGGAACAGTTTTTTGACCCCTAATGACCTTTATTAACCTTTAATTACAGGCATTTTTATGAAAATTGGGAACTCTCCTGTGATTACTCCACGTCCTAAGACATTTTGCATTCTGATAACACTCCCAGTGCTTTTTCCAAAAAAGTTAATCATTTTTTGACCCTACGTCACGTTTACTGACGCTTCAATGACAAGGCTGTTTTAAATTAAAAAAATTGTTACGAACTCCATGTGATGGGCATCCACTCCTAGCGGCATATGGCATTCCATAACACGCCTATTGTTATTGTGAAGAGCTATTAACTAAACTTTGACCCCTTGTAACTACCAAGTATGCTCCGATCGAAGCGGGAGTTGTTTCCTCCATAAAACCCACACAAAGGTCTATCCATATCCAAAACCAATTTTCTATTTTTTTTTTGCCCGGAAACTCCTTAATAACACATTTGATTCATACTCAACCTTTAACCACTGACCACCCGACAGAGGGGAAATTCAGGTCAGAGGGTACCACACACATGCGGTAGGTCAACACTTTATATGACAATGATGACCCTCCCCTTCCAGATTCATTCTCCGATTATCGCCAGAAACATTTTTGACCCCTTAGTGACTTGCAGGACCTGCAATGACATGACAGTTGTTTTTGAAAATTGGTAACTCTCCCATGTTATACATCCCTCCGTAGGAGCCTTTTGCATTCTGATAACACACCCAGTGCTATGCCAAAAAGTTAAAAATCAGTTTTTGACCCCTACGTGAACCCTTGAATGGAACCTTCAAATGACGGGCAGTTTTTCCATAAAAATGTTACTCCCCTGTGATGCTGCCACTTCCAAAGCAATTGCATTCCAATGAGAACACCGCCAATGTTTTTGTGAAAAAGCTATTAAAATTACACTTTACCCCTTGTAACTACCAAGTTATGCGTTCCCGATAAGCGGAGTTGGTTCCTCTAAAGCTCCCACAAACAGTTCTATCACCATCGCAAAAATACCGGTTTCTATTTTTTGCCCGTACTCCTTACTAGCACATTTGATTCAAAACGTAACCTTTAACCACCCACAGAAGGTCAATTTGAGGTCATAGTCACAAACATTCAGGTCAACAATTATATGACAATTGTGAACCTTCCACCTTCACAGAAATATTCAATTCTCCTATTATCGCCAGAAAACAGTTTCTGACCCGTTAGTGACCTTGAATGACTCTTGATGAAATGACGTTTTTTATAAAAAGTGTAACTCACCTCCATGTTGAGAACATCCACTCCTACATAGCATTTTGCATTCTTGATAACACTCCCATTGGGGGGGGGGTTGTCTTGCCCTATTGCCAAAAAAGTATTAATCCTTTTTTGACCCCTACGTGCCCTTTTAAATGACCTTCATGACCTGGCGGTTTTTATAAAATTGTTACTCTCCATGTGATGCACCACTCCTAGAAGCAATGCATCCATTAACACGCCTAATGTTAATGTGAAAAGCTATAATTAAACTTTGACCCCTTGTAACTACCAAGTATGCATCCGATCGAATCGGGAGTTGGTTTCCTCCAAAAAGCACACAAATGTCTATCACATATCCCAAAAATGACCATTTTTTTTTCTATTTTTTGGCCCTACGCTCCTTAATAACACATTTTGATTCAAACCTTACTTTAACCCACCCACAGAGTTCAAATTAGTCAGTAGGTCACACACATGGCGGTCAAACCATTAATTCACTGATGAACCTTCCAGCCTTCACAGATATTCATTCTCCGATTAATCGCGCAGAAAACAGTTTTTGCCCTTTAGTAGCCTTGAATTACGCTTCAATGACATGACTTTTTTATAAACTTGTAACTCTCTCCATTGTGATACATCCACTTCCTAGACATTTTTGGCATTCTGTATACACCACGCCAGTGCTATTGGCCAAAAATATTCCACATCAGTTTTTGATTGACCCCTACTGCCTTTTAATACCTTTCAATGACATGGCGTTTTTATAAAAATGTTACTCTCCGCATGAGCATGCCACTCCCTAGGAATCTATGGCATTCCAATGTACACGCCTACTGTTATTGTGAAAAAGCTAGTATTAACTTTGACCCCTTGTAACTACCAAGTATGCGTCCGTACGAAGCGGGAGTTGGTTTTCCTCCTCTCATAAAGCACACAACGGTCTATCACATAATCCACAAATACCAGTTTCATTTTTTTTTTTTGCGTAAACTCCTTAAAAGCGCACATTTATGTTCAAGACTCACTTTAAAAGACCAATGACGCACCCGACGAGGCAATTGAGTCAGTTCACACACATGCAGTCAACAATTAATATCACAATGGTGAACCTTCCACCTTCACAGATATCCAATTTCTCCATTTATGCCCAGAAAACCGTTTTTTTTGACCCCTAATTGACCTTGAATGACGTTTAATGACTTGGCAGTTTTTAAGAAAATAGTAACTCTCTCTATGAGATGCCCAGTCCCTACAATCATTATGGATCTCAAAGTTACTGCCGATGCTATTGCCAACAAGGTACAAACCAACCTGTGACGCCCTCGTAACTTGGACCGCGTGCCCGATTGAACGGGAGTTTGTTTTCGTCTATTCAGCACACTGCGCTCTTGTGCCACATAATCCATATTTTGACCAAAAAAATTGACATTTTTTTTTTCTTGCCCGGTAACTCGAAAAATAAGCACATGCCTAGTTCCACTTTGACTTTGACCTTTTGACCTCATTTTCCAGGGGTATTTTGACCTTGCTGATTCCTAAAAATCCCATGCAAATAACTACAAACATCCGAACGGGCACTTAAATTGTCTGAATGGAAAACTTTGAACCTTCTGAATACTTCACACACACAGTCCCAGGGTTCAAATTATGGTTTCATTTCGATTCGAAGGTACCTTTTGAGATCGAAAATTGCCAACGAAAATTTTTATTCAGCACAACATGGCAAAGGTCAAATTGAGGTCAAAGGTCCACACGATGGGTCAACGATGCTCACAATTGTGCACCTCCCCAACCTCGCACAGTTGGTTTTCCCAAGTTTATGCCAAAAAACCAGTTTTTGACGCCCGAATTGACCTTTGATGATCCTATTTTACCTGAAAAATCAATCAGTTATCTACCCTCATATCCCGCATCTAGTGCCAAACAGTTCACCTAGCACCCACGTTCATCCTAATCTTGCTCACGGCCTGACAATAAATTAACTAAAATAGCTAATTACCTTTACTTAATTAGTGACTTGGTTGCCCAAATCTAATCATATCCGTGTTCAACCCAACCCCTCTTCTACCCTGAATTTCGTCACGGGATTGCACTTGCCGTTCGAGGAGTTCCTGGCTCCGAGGAATGTTGACATCACACACCACACAACGCACCACACACACACACACCACGCACACACTACACACACACACCATCCATATGACCCCTGTATCTCCTCCTGACTTTCATTCAGGCGAGACAAAATACATTTTATCGTTTGTTTACTTACTTCGTAAGGGCCAGAGACAAACTGTTGAAGCCAAGTTGTTGCCTTACAACGTCTTTCCTCTCCGCCATTACCATTGTCAAACTTGATTGAAGCTGTTCGGTACTGTCCGTCGCTCCAATTCTGACTTAACCTGACTAGAATTAAAATATTACCAAACTAAATGCGCATGCCGCTGTCATCGATTGCTATAGCCTTTGTTGCACACTCCCAAGACAACGTTCATATTATAACATGACATTCCATTGACTACTTTTTTGAGCGACCTTTCGTCACGAGGCTACAGAAATGTACCCATCGCACCAAAAGCCTACAAGACAAGCGACTTTCCCTCGCTCGGAAAAAGTAGCATACAGTCTCTAGAAGTTTTTGCAGGAAATGTTATTATTTGAACAGTTTTTGGTCCATAAGGACTTGAATGCCTTTGGATGACATTAACGGTTTTTTATGAAACACCCTTGACAAGCATCCTTCCCAAAATTTCACGCCCAATCCACACAGTCCCAGAATGAATTGCAGAAAATGTTTATAATTTGGCAGTTTCTCCGACCTCGGATGACCTTGGATGACATTACTGTTTTTTTTATGAACAATCGTGCCTCATTTGATGCACCAACCCAATAGCCTATGTAATCAGGTACACATTCCTATCTATCCGCCCCAAAGTATTAAATCCAACTTTAGCCCCTTTGTAACCATGCCAGATTTCCAGATCAAAGCGGGAGTTGGTTTTCGTCTATGGAGCAAGACAGAGAACTATCCACATATCCAAATATGGACAGTTCTTTTTTCTTTGGCCTGTAACCCTAAAATAGTCACATTTTCTTAAAACTTGACCTTTGACCTGTCTTTAGATTTGTTTTTGATTACTGGAATCCCCCAAAAATTTACCATGACAAATCTCTACGAGCACCCTAAATGCACTCATTCCAATTGTTACTGGCCATTTTGAACAAATTCGAAAAATTGCATATTTATTGCAATTGCAATTATTTCACATTAAATACCTTAAGTGACCCTTTACACTGTTGTTAAATCAGGATCAAAGGTGTAACATCTCCACCAGGTTTTCTGATGATTCACCCAACTTTAAATAGCAAATTATGCAAACTACTATGTAAATGCAGTTATACCATGAAATGACCTTTGGCCCTTGTCCCTACTGTAAAATTCATTGGGACTATAGATCCCCATCGCCACCGAGTTTCGTCAAAATCCAACGAACTCATCAATCAATTCGCAGCAATATGCAAATAATACTACTTAATTAGCATTACTCCAGGAAACTAATGCATTTGTGTACTCTTCCTATTTGTTATACTACTCGAACGCATCACCATGCATCTACCGATCAGAGATATCTTGTCACAAGCTGCCCATGCCAATTTTCATTGCAATATGCAAATTTATGCAAATGATATCTTTTCAGGCGGAAAAGTGGATGCCATCGGCAACCTTCACCGCGCACCTCCGCAAAAAGGTCCCAGCATAACGGCTTTCACGGTTCAGGGGAAAACGAACCGCAGGAAGCCGGACCGATGGACGACATACAGACGGCTGACGGAAGGACAGACGACGACAGACTAGCAGACGACGGACTACGGACGGACGGACGACGTACTGGGACAGAACAACAACGACAGACAAGACAGACAGACACACAAACAAAGTGACCACTATTTCTCTCTTTGAACAAAGTTTTCGTCTAGACAAAAATGGACCTGGTGCCTTCTGCTGGGCGCCTCATCCAAGGGATTTGAGAATGACAAACGGGTCGACAAGTTGCAAGTTGCTGTCTGCGTGTTGTACCTCTACCCCCACATTAAGGTCCGCCAAGATGCAATTTGCCTTAGTTTCCCGGTATCTGGAAGGCATTGGCAGCTGACAATAGGTTGGCAGTAATTCCCGGAACCCTTGCTGTTCAGATGGACAGACGAGACGGACAGACGGGCCGGACAGACAGACAGACACCAAAGTGACCACGCTGTCTCTCCTTGAACAGGTTTCGGCGGACAAAGGGTACCGGGTGCCTTCTCTCTGTGCCCGCTCAGCACAACGACAGAGAAGTCAACAGGGGTAGTTCAATTTGCAAGTTGCTGTCTGCGTGTGATTTACCACTCACCCCCCACATTGGTACCGCCAAAGAGGCATTGCCTTTATTCCCGGTATCTGGTAAGAATTGGGGCAGCTGACAATAGGTGGCATATCCAGGACCCTTGCTGGGCAGACGACGAGACGGACTACGTACGGAACGGACGTACAGACGGCGACCATACAATAAACACACAACACAACAAAGTGACCCCTATTTCGTCTCCTTGAACAAGGTTCAGTGGGCGGACAAAGGACCTGTCCTTCCGCGGGCTCTCAGCACACGCGACTGGAGAAGGACAAACTAGGGGTTAAGACAATTTGCAAATTTGCTGTCTGCTTGTGATACCCTCACCCCACATTAAGTACTGCCAAAGAGGCATTCTTTATTCCGGGTATCTTGTAAGATGGCAGCTGACAATAGGTCAGTATCCGCAGGACCCTTCTGGGCCTTGAATAGTTCGATCCTCTGCTCGGGCAAGTATTTCAATACCTTTTCGCGCATACTATCTGTCAGAGTTTTAATAGTACAGGAATTCCTGCCCCCAGGTAAACTGCCATCTTCACGCCTTCCATTCGCTGAACCTGAGGGAATTTCAACATCATCACGTTCCTGCACGCAAAATCACAACACTTAGTCCTTGTTTTGTGCATTCCATTTTGTGGTATTGTAACATCCATCAAAATTTTAGTAACCCTGTGCCAGCCTTGATCTGACGACACACTGTGCATATTCTCCATCTAATGTGACTGATTAATTTTACATACTCCAAATATAGGGAAAACACCCTTTTTTCTATAAATATTTCTTGACCTGACCTTGCACTGAAACCATAGGTTTTCTGTTCTATCAAACTTCCAATCTACGGCATGATTCAATCATCAATTGTTTGTCCCCCTTTCAGTATCATGCTTTCCTGAAATTTGCCCCCTCCCCTTGAATTTGCCTCGAATTGGCTACTCTTCCCCCCTCTCCATACCCTGCAAACCATTTTTCCTTGATTTTTTGTTCTGGAATTTGACCTCTCTTTGCCTCTTAGAAGACGTGAACTGCTGAGTTGCAACAATTAGTATGCTCCCTTCGCAGGATATTGACATTCATTCTTTTCCTAACCATTTTGACCCTGAAAAACCAACGCCATTTTTTCATACACGTATTGACTATAGTAATAGCAAGCGCAAAAGCTGAAGTATTATATAGCCTATTGTCCATGTAGTTCCAATGAAGGAGAACAATGAAGTACTTGTTTATGGAACCATCCATGTGTGACACATGATTTCGATGACTCACTTCTCACAGGTATTGATACTCTGAAAAAACTCCGTATTTCTCAAAAGTGGGAAAAAGAATCTGTTATTCTCGAAACACAACAAACGTACTGTCCTCACCTCCTACCCATAATTAGCTGCGACACTTGAGATAGTGCGTTTCATAATAATTAGCCAATCTTATCAACCGTCTCAGTAAGATTCCAAAATCAACCGATGGACCTCTATGTAGGAGGTCTAGAGATAGTTAAACCTTCCACAATCCCCCCCCACGTCTCCCCTTCACCAGGAAACCATTGTAGGTAGTGCCTTCACTTCCCTTTATTAGCCTAGAAAAACTGGCTACTTAGGATTCGAGGTGTTTCCGTGATGAGTGGGAAGTAAAGCCACTTGGATTTTCCTCCCTCTCACCTGGTGACTTCTTAGGCACTATGCAGGGTGGGAAGGGGGAATCTAGGGCAATAAAAATGCAACCAGTCTAGATTAGAGCCAAGTGCACAAGTAAAACAAGGTTTCTGACAATTTACATTTTCTCTAGGAAGGGTGTGATGGGGAGGGGATGGGGTTGTAACTATGGTAATTTGCGCTATTGAGGGGGAATTTCAACGATCAAAGAACCATTGACAACTATTGTTAAGTAAAGGGAGGTGGGGGAGGGTGATGGGGTTTTTGGGAGTACCTCTCAATACCTGGCAATAAGATTGTTAAAACCTGCAATCACTACAAGAGGCAAGAGGCGAAATCATGTGTACATAATTACATTCACCTCTCTATGTACCATGATCAGTGAATATCTCAAGACTTCTTCAACACCCATAGAATTGATGTGTACTACCATAATAAACTATATATTAGACTCGTTGATCAGAATAATCAGGTAGGACTAGTTTACAAGGAATTTGCAGAGTTGAGGTGCCTTGTCCATCCGAAAAACACCATCAACATTACCATGTTGATAGATATAACCAGAAACAAAGGCGTAGTGATTCCTTGACTATTTTGACAAAAAGGCAAAGGGGAATTATACTAGCTAATTATGGGCAATAATATGACACGTCTGGACAAAGTTCCCATTTTCCAACGAAAATGATGTACGTATCTTGACTTGCAATAGATTCCTGTACTTTGATAAAAAAATTGAATTCGCTCAATCAGACCAGAACATTCTCAACTTTCAACTTTTTTCCAAAGGCTTTTCCAACTTTGACCTATCAGGCGAAACCTGAAATAAGGGAGCAAATCTGTCATCATTCCATGTGAACACCATACCGAGTATGAGCTTAATCCAGTTGGATGGGGTCAGAATTCACTTTTTCTCAGCCGTCTTACATAGGGTACCCTTTGCTCTTGATAAGGGAGCCAACACACCTAATTCCAATTTAAATCTGGACAAAGCATACTTTAGGTACACAAGGATTTTCTGCCTTGGCCTGCAGTGACCTCAGGTGGCATTGAACCTGATCATCAAACAGAGTTTCGTGCTCATCATGGTGTACAGACATACCAAGTATATGAGTTTCATCCATCCACTAGATCAATTTTTCACAATTAGGGCAAGATTATTCTTGCTTACAGCTGAATTTTTTGTCAAAATTGACCGACTGACCCAAAAAACAACAGGGTTCATTTACTCCATCATGGGCGACACCCATACACAAGTATTAGCCAACTCCATCCAGGTGGGGTCAATTATCGTTGTTTGTTTACAGCCAAAATTGGACAAAATATTGACTTTTCACATTCCCTAGTTTTGACCAAGACATTGAAAAGCAATAGGGTCCCTGAACTCTCCACAAGAGAGCTATACACCAATTACAAGGTTTTCAGACTTTGAACCTCTGCGTGGCGTCTGACCTGACCCCAAAACCAGGGTTCTGTACCATCATGGGAACAAACATCCAGTATGAGCTGATCATCCAGGTGGGGTCGTTATTGTGTTTACAAGCCAAATGCAAAATATGATTTTCACATCACAAATTTTCTAATTTTGACCGAAATTCACCCGACCAAACCCAAAACAACCAGCTTCCTGTATCCCCATATAAGTATACAACAAAATTTTAACTTGATCAGACACCACATTCCGGTACTTATCGTTTACACAAGGTTTCACACTTGAGACCTCTGATCTGAACCCCAAAACACTAGGGTTCATGTACTCCATCATAGGGACACACCAACTATGAGCTTCATCCATCCCTGGGGTCAGTTATCATGTTTACAAGCTGGTTGTCACATACACACCCATCACACACGTACACACGTACACAACTGTCATGAACTGCATATATTCCTTTGACTTCATCAAGGATCAAAAAGCTCTCGGGCTTCGATGCTGCGACTCACATCTATTGATCCTAATCAAATCTCTACCCTACCGACTGAGCTTAACCCCGCCTCCTCACACTACCTCATGATCATCCAATTCACCATGAGAAGGAAGCATTTTGTTCACTATTACTTTCAAATAACCCTTAAAATGACCTTTTTGACCTCAATCCCGATGCAGCATTTGGCGTTCCGATAACACTCCCAACACTTTTCCATGATCAATCAATTTGAACTGTAGGAAGAGCACATTTCAATATTTTCTCAAAATGGCTGAACTGACCTTACATGAACCCTTGACTAATCATCAATGTGACCTGTTTCTATCATGAACAATCACAGAATGTGGGAGCCGCAACTGAATCAAACTGTGGACAGAACAACGAATAGATGGATAGATAGAGGACATGTATGATCGCCATAGCCTCACTCAGCCACCAAAGAGAAGATGAGTGGTGAACCAATCCCATGAGGTCAAAGGCAACCTTTTCAAATGCCAAGACATCACAGACATGTAGCTTATATTCTATCATAGTCAGACACAGCAGATAAGGAAAATGGTCATAACTCATTATGTCTATAAGCCATGATAGATTTGAACGTAAGGAACTTCTGAGAACAAGGTAGCAGAACCGGGACCAACCTGTGTTAACTAGGTCATCTAGTGACACTTCCGGTGGGATTGATCCATGCTTTGTCAGTTGGTGTGAATCTTCTATTATTACTATTCAGACAAGGCATTCTCCAGATATTAGGGTGACAGACTGGCATCTCAGTGTTCACCCCCTAAGTGCGGGAATGCGCGACCCACACACACAAACTAAAATCCTGAAAAGAAAAAGAAAAACATTTATTGGAGGAATTCCCACACAGATTTCTACAACAAGGAATTGCAAAAAATATGCTGTTTTCCATGCACTCATATATCATTGTGTGTCAGAACAGCGTATCACACATTCAGGGATCTGTTACACAGGGGCAGTGTATGACATTTATTATGGCATGAGGGGATGTTTTTCAAGATTATCAGGCCTTCAAAGACCAACACCTTAGCGGAAAATTGTACGAAAGTCCGGTCTGTGCTCTATTACATTAGCCTCTTCATTACTGACCCTGCAATTGCCCTTATAATCACCTTGGACAGCGACCATGCCAAGACCCAAAATTGTGATAATAAATTAATTGCTCCGAAAGTACAGTCAACAAGGATGACACCTGACTTCTGTTAACCTGCTACATGTTGTATGGAGGAATACAGTCATCAAAACACAAAGAAAAGATGTTACAGAAGATCTTGCAAGGTGTTCGCCAATTGTCGAGGTTGTTCAACAGCCACAGTTTTTAGTGTGTACTGTAAATATTTATTCAAGTGTAGGATTGGAAACTAGGCCAAAAAACAAGGGCGCATGTGTGAACAAGGGTACCACGGAGGGAGGGATTTTACCACCTCCCACCACCCAATAATGGAAGCCTCCCTACATCCCATTTTTTGCCCCAACAGAAAAAAATGCTCATCCCTGATAGGACCCCCCTCCCTCCCAATTTTGCATTGACATCTCTCCTCAACCCCCCCCCCCCCCCCACCCCCTGAACTAAAAATGACTGTTTTGCTCCTGATTGTGACATGCAGCATTGACCGTCCGAGATTTCCACGAGACTACTCAGTGATTCTGTATGCACTTTCTTGCCTGTAAGGTCCTGGATATGCTCAATACAAAATAAATGCAATGGGGAACAGGGGTTCACTACAGACAACATGATAGGCATGTTAACCATTCTCTTTCACAATTCTTAGCTCCTAATGCTCAGTTTGCTCCAGGATCCATTCACTTTTCCCATTACCTGGAGAAGAGTGGCAGCAGAAGATTTCATGGTCAGATGTGACTGCTCACAGCTGACTGACAAGATCTATGCAAATATCCAGAAACCCACGCAACAAAATCAGAGGCAGATAGCAGCTAGACCATTAAACAAAATCAGGGCCAGCGTTTCCTCTGAAATTAGGAGTCAGTGAGAATTGTGATGAGGTCAAATCCTAGTGTGCACCTGATTGCGAAAGATCTGTTCTAACATCCTGTCAGAAGGTCACCCTTGTGTCGAATTAGTGAGGCGTGCATCAAAATGCGTCATACAGGCCTTAGAGGAAACAACTGGATCCAGGCCCAATTTGTTGGTCATCAAAGTCAAGGACGAGTGAAGTTCGAACAGAAATTTGGCTTCAGGGTTGGTGTAGCAGAGGAATTCCGCTGGGCTTCTATTTAGGGAAACAAAAAGTTAGGCAGAACACAGGTGCCCATTTATTAGGGCAGGAGCCTCTATTAGAATGAATACGTAATTTATGTTCACAGGATTTTGAAAAATTGTTTATAGCCCTCTCAAACTCTTCTATCGGAAAATAAATTGCCAATTTACTGGCCCCAGACGGAGGATATGCTTCCCCCCACCACCTATGCGGTTGTCAGGGAAAATAGCTAGTAAGGGGAGGGGGGAGGGGGGGGGGGGGAGGGACCAATTAGATGCAGTCTGACTGGAAATCACCAGATGACGAACAGGGAATATTCTTCTGTCTGTTTGAATGAAATATGCCTCCATATGAGTCCGTATAGAAGACACCATTTTGCACTAATCAATTTTATTAATACGCCAGTGGGAGGCGAGGAATCCAAGTTTCTTTGCTTCCGGGTTAGCTTGCTAGGGTAGCTACGATATCAAATAGACGGTTGTCCCTTGACAAGCACCTGTCAGTTTGGGAGAATTAAATATGACCCCTTTCTCCCGGCCGGTTTAATAACATCTGTATACACCAGCAGAGTGGCAGCTTTCCCCAACCATACTGGCAATACATTGACATGGTCGTGGCTAGTCCAGAAATCACTAAGCAATGGTGTGATATCCATATGATCAAGGACTTTGTGAACTGTTTTCGTAACAGTTCAGTAATGTACTGTACATCCCGGACACTTGCGACGTGCCAACTTCGCAGCGTTGCAAAGTTTGATGTGGCACCGCAAGCGTGTCCACACACAGAAAACTGTAACTGCGAATAGGAGGTTATGGTTGTTCAATCATTCAAATTCAAGCTCTGTCAATTAGAAAGTGCTCTGTTCTCTAATCAGGCCGATTTGTGGCATAATTCATTGCTGCACTTGGATCAAGTGTGCTTTCAGGTCTCAAAGACTAAAATCACAGGAAATTCAGGGATTGTAGAGAAAGAGTCACTGTGGTGGCTGATTGAATGACCTAAATATACCTCCATATCTACACAGAGGGACATGGTATCCAGTGTGGACATTCGATATACTACATGGTCAGTATCTTCCTGTAATTATTTGTCCAATCAAGGCAGCCAAAACAAGTTTGCAGCACATTTATCACAACAATTTCTACTTGAAGTGAAGGATCGCAAAAATGGTTGGAAAATCGGATTTCGCTGGTTGCCCAATTGACCGATTGGAGCGGGCAATGCTCTCCGAACTGGCAAACTGGCTTAAGGATACACATAATTTGGTACTACTGTTATGGGGATGTAGAAGTAGTTTCCATGACAACCTCACACAATAGGACACTCCACCCACCATTGACGTCAGAGAGCTGTGAAATATGTTGAAGGTTGCAAGTAAATGCCACATTATTGGCCGTTAACACCCTACGCGGTTTACTTAGGAAGGTAAACAGGTTAGTTGGGAAACAATCAACTGCTGTTGAGATTTGTATGACCCTCCTAAAAATTTGATGGGTCTCATATTGTAGTCTATATTACATTGATGAATTACTCCTCTTCAAAAGCCAGCTAGGTATCAGTCCCAATCCATGTTTGCTCAATATGGGAGTAGTAACATTAAAACATTTGCATCAACAAGGTGAATGAAATTATGTTACAACCCCTTTGTCAAGCCTGAGAGCAACCATAGGTAGGGAAGTGGAAACAAATATTGTTTTGAAACAAACCAAGTTTGGTCCTGTTCCTATTCTTTTGCATAGGCTGCAACCAGGAACAATAGTTTCCTTTGTGATGAAACATCGCCCATGCGTCAATGATGCTCTTTATAGCTGGAAGACCTAGCTCCCTCGAGCAGGTTACGTCCGATGCTCGTGATCTCAAACAGAGAAAAATTGGGCAATAAATTTTCTGATTCACAGAATGGAGTCTATAGGGACGATTCTCATTGAAACTATTTGTTGCTTGCCTTGAAGCGATGATGTGATAATTCAATAACCAATGTCAAATTGTTTGCTATTATTCTGCACTACTTGCAAACAAGGATAGGTAACAGATGCATGCATGGATAAATTTCTTTTCTAACCAAACCCTTCTACTGAAATATTGTTGTAAAAAACCAATGACACGCTGTACTCTTTGTTCTACATCATAAGTTGTGGACCTGAGATCTATCCACAGTACACGCATGCAGTTTAGACCAAAAACCTTTTTCCACTGATGATGTATTGTAAACAACCGATGATGCAATGTTCTCTATTGTTCTACAGCATTCAGTTGTAAAGTTCTATCCACATACATGCATGCATTCAATGATATATTTGTTCTGATTGCAACCCTTCTACTGAGATGGATTGTAAACCACGATGACCACTGTTCTCTATTGTCTACATAATTAGATTGCAATTCTAAGCTCTATCCACATACTGCATGCATTCAATATATATTTGCTCTGAATTGCAACTCTTGTTACTGCTGGGACGTATGTAAACAAACCGACGACACACTGTTCTAATCACCATGTTAACCTGAGCTCTAATCCACGTACATGCATGCAGCCAATTATAATTATGTTTGATCATAATCCTTAACTGATTGATGTCTTGTTCAATAACGATGACACACTCTATCGTTCTACATACACCCAGTGCTGACATTTGTCTTGTAAACAACAGATAACACAATGGTACGCTATTGTTCTACTCATCCATTGTAACTTGAGCTCTATCCACATACATGCATGTGCCCAATGATATTTTGTTTTTTTAACACATTTACCGATGTGTGAATGTGTAATGAATGACGAACTTCTCTCTATTGTTCTACAGTGCTGACATTCTCGTGTACTGAACCAACCCCGTTAATGACTATTGTAAACAACGGATGAACACATTGTATTTTCCGTTCCATACACTAGTTGTGACGCACAGACATAGGATAGTGTCGATATATTAGTTCCATCGACTGGAGACCTAGAATGAGGATCTCAGAAGCAGGAATATCCACCCCGCCTCGTTGAACTCTATTTGAGTAATTGACTCTTGTGAGACTTGTCAATAACCATCTACAGTAGTACTCAGGAGGTGGTAACTACAGGCACACCCTATTATTGGGCACCAAATTTCCACGCCTTTGACGACCTGTTCCAGAGGCATGAAATGACAGTCACTATTAGGAAAAAATATTGTGTGAAAATGTTTTTGGTGAAAGGTATATGTGTGCTCACATCAGGCTAGCACACCATACAGCACAATACTTGTCTGCAATAAGTAGTAGTGAAGGAGTTTAAAAGGGGTTGAAAGGGGGTTCAATTAAACATTTGCAAACTATGAATTTGCAACGTGAATTATTACAGAAATTCCATTCCCCAAGAACTCCAAAAGCCACACCCTCCTCCCACCTCCTAATTTACCATGGACTATTCAATTAGGGCTCATTTAATATATTCAAACATAATTATTACAGCACAGTCTGCTGTGGACCTCTTCCAATGGGGAATCATTATCATAACAACCTCAACGGGGCTGTGTCTGGTGGGAGGATATGCTGGGGAAGACTTCTGCGTAAAAAACTGAAGAAAGTCTGTTCCATTCGTGGAGAATACAACTTCAAAACGGAGGACATTTCATTCAAGGCCTGTGGAGAGAGGAATGAAACCTTTGTAGGCTACAATTATGGAATGATCGAATGTTCAGGAAAGGATTGACACAGATTCAAGGGAGAGACATGTGACATCCAATTTGGGAAAAAAACGTCAAGTTTGAGTGAAGTGGACATTATTTGGTGATGAAGCTCTTTTCAAAAAAAGTACTCAATGAAGGTTTGCTCGATAAAATCGATGTTTTAGCCTACAGCTTAACTAGTCTTTCTGGTCCACTGCGAAGGAGGACATTAAGACAAATGAGGGCGCGGGAAAACATTGCTGCCAGTCTACAGTGTTCAAAGACAGCAATTATTTAATTGATAAATTAATTTGAAGCCTGAAATTTAACATCATTCTTGCAAGTAAAAACTGTGAAACATTGATAAAACAACATAAGTGACATATTTAACGAGATCTGTGTGCCACATATTTACTGCTAATTATAAATACGAATTACAATTTTGTCGTTATCAAGTTCAACTACAAATGAACAGAGTACAGACGAGACAAAAACAGGAGTCTGTTACCAGATATTACCCCTAATCATTATAATTCGCCAGACCTATTGAACTTTCCAGTAGGGTTTCCACTTGCAGCACCGAATACTTTCTTAACACTTACAAGGTTTGCAATTTTACACATGGGTAGCATGAGCCAAGTCGATGAGGCCCACTGCCACCCCAGATTTCCAGGCCCCCATTCCGATGAAGTCTTTCATTTGTGATTTTCCTCTTTATAAAAAATCCTCTTCTCATTCTTTCACTGAATTGCTTGATTTCTTTTTCCTCTAGTTCCCAGTAACCTTAATAAAAAAGCTCACCTCAACAAAAAAAAATCGCTCCACAACCATAAAAGATTCGATTCGAGCTGAACACAGTTCACAGCAGTCTCCGAGTGAAATGAGCCAAACCATTCCACTGGAGATGCGGTTCTAGAATATTCAAGGGTCCTGCAGAATCTGGGGAATCAATTTCATGACTTTTCATGACCAATAAAGGATTTCCATGACCTTCTCTATGACATCTTGTATAGAATTTTCAAATGAAAACATCCAAAAGAAAGAGCCAAAGCAACAAAAAGTAACAAACACTTTCACTATCAAAGATTTCCATGCCTCAACAACTTTTCCCTGATTTGAAAACTTATCTAGCCTGGATTTTTTACTGATGAAATTCCATTACTTTACCAGGTTTTTCAATGACCGCAGGAACCTGAATATTCCAATTTCCATTGAGGTGAATGACTTGAGTACTGTGAGGGCAACTTTTATCCTGCAGGGCTCTGCAGTTCTAGATGAAGAAGAAAGCTCAACCAAAACTGTTTGGGCATCAGTGAGGTCAAAGGTCGTTTTCATCGGAGCCATGAAGCAGGCCGGCACCACATACTCGTAGGGGTATTCTCTGAAGAGAGGCATCCCGTTCCTGCCTCCCCACACGTCAGCCAACATCTTCACTATGTTGAACAAGCTTTCGCGCGAGAAGAAAGAGACTAGGGGAGCGCAGTGAGGTCGAGAGTGGAAAAGGGAGGATAATGGTTGAGGGTGTAGGAATTACAGGGAAAGAGTGGCATGTTGGATGCTTTACGAAAAGGTATTTTTCCCAGAGTATTATAGTGCCATGAAGTTTATGAGGAGTTTCGTCAACCAAGGAAGTTGTTTCATTATTCTCATATTATTTGCTGCTCTGCAATTATAATTTAGTTCTCTAATTCTCCAATGTTTCACACTGCATTTAACTACTACATTTCAGTCTCCAAAATGATGAACTTATCTGCAGATCTAAAGTGACAGTCCCACCTTTGTGCGAGACCTCTTCAAGAGAAAATCACTCATTCTCTAGAGATTAGATTATGTGTTAATCCTCTATGAAGTTCACCACAGTAAACTGTGGTAAAAATCATAGATCTTTGGCAGATAGATAAGCCGTATCCCCGTATAGAGCAGAGCTTTGGCCTACACATAGTTTGAGTTATCTGAAGACTGGACTCAACCTCTGGTCCATAACTCTGAGCAAGATTGATGGATTGTAAATAAACAAGCAACTCAGTCTGAGCTCAAAATATTGGGACCATAATTCGACCATGCCAAACCTAGAACTGAATAATAGGTGTGAGAACGAAGGAAGAGGTGGGTTTTTCATGGCTGTTCTAGAGGACCAAAGTGCCTTGATGTGCTTAAGGAGTTGGGTTCCAGATACTACAGAATAATTCTGGAGGGTGGATGGAATTCCTTGAAAGATTACAAGTTTGAAACTCCTGCTAACACCTCTACTAAACTGTTTTTTTATTAGCTTAGTTTGGGCTGGAATTGCATGGAGAGCTGTAAACATGTACCTCCATCATGTTTCAATCAGATTATGCGACCCAATTCTTTGCTCCCAAATTTAGGCCTGCAAAAAGTTGTTAAAGCTTGAAGTTTATCCAAAAATAGATCACTTCTATCTTCATTACAGGTTATGGCTCTAAGTTTAGAGCTACACATTCAAGGCGGGTGGTAGGCAACTCTTGTATTGCCGCCCGGGGAGGTACCAAGTGACCCTTTGGGTGCCTTTAGTGATGTTCTATGCGTTTCAGGCCCCTCTTGCCTGTAACAGTTGCATCATTCCAAGCTCTCGGGGTCGGTTGGCGGTTCTTCTGAGGACCTGGTAGGTCCTGTGTTTACCACGGTTTCGCCTTGATACCATGTTTTCTTTCTTGGGCAGGTAGGGGGGGGGTTTTTGGGGGGATACAGGTGGAGTCGGTGCGTGCAGGCCTGCCGTAAGATAGTGCAGAGGGCCCGAACCCCGGGGAGCGCCTGGGGAGGCGTTGCTTTTAATCTGGCGTTAACGTAAAATCCCGAAGCCAACCCTCCTAATGCTAGTTCGCGACTAGGTGTCCACCCTAGGTCGGTGTTTGTTGTTTCGGGGTGCCACTCGAGGTCCGTGCTCTACGAATTAGTCTTGGTGGTGGCTTTGGTCGATGCCAGGTTTTCCCATTGCCTTCCTTGTCCTCCTTTCTTAACTAACCTTATCATGGTTATTTCAGTTTCTATACGCACCACTGCAGCCCTCACGTGACATCTGGTTCTTTTTTCTTTCTATTCGCGGAATATACGCGGTCTCCACTGCAATCTCAACCATGTCACCAACTCTCATGCTCAGCATCCTCATCTACGTTTTTTAATGAAACACAGATTAAATCATCTCTTGATTTAAACACAGCTCCAGTGTTCCCAACTATATTCTTCATACTGTTTCATTTTAAGGCTGGAGTGTGCGCCTTTGTCCACTCCAGAATCCCGGTAGCCGCCTTTATGAATTTGATCTCTGTTGTGATGACGTTCAACTTCCTGGCGCAAAGTCTCTCTTCCTCGTTTTACTAAGGTGTCGGTTGTGTTTTTACCGTTCGCCCAATCGTAGTAATCACGAGGCTCTATTCTAGCATCTCACCTCTGCTGTAGATTACTAATTCAACGATATAACGACTGTGAAAAATTGCTATACTGGGTGATTCAATGTGCATACCGCAGAATGGCTCATACACTCTAACGGCTCTGATAGAGCTGGTGTCGAAGCCTGGTTTTTTGCTATACAATGGTCTCACCGCTCATCAATTCTCCACCCGTATCCCAGATCGGGCCTCGACTCTGCTAACTGTGGATCTCTTCTCACTACTCAGCCCCTATTTACAGTCCAGCAACAGTCTCTGCCCCTATTGGCCCCTCCTCCCCGTCCTGACCCTTGCCTAGTACCCTGTCTCATCATCTAACTACTATATGGCAAGCCTCCCACCAAAGCAGAAAATCTGGAACTACTCCAAAGCTGACTGGTTGGTCTTCGGGGATTTTGTCGTCTTCCCTTGGGATGAAACTACCTTCTCAGATGACCCCTTACCTCTGCTTCTGCTAGTTCGGAAATTATTCTTTTAGGATGAACACTTTTATTCCCTACCACTTTAAGCTCAGCTCCTCGTCATCACCTTCATGAGTTCAACCATCAATGTATATGCCGTCCGGAGAAGAACCGATCTTATCGAGGCTTGGCTATCTCTCTTCACATGATTCCGTCAAGCCTATGTTACTGCTCGTAAGGGGTGCTCGAGACTATCGATGAGGCAAAAAATTCTTTTCATTTTCACGTTAGGGCGAATAAACGCATCCTGCACTTATGAGTAGTCGTTCATTGTGGTCTGCTGGCCAAATCTGGGTCCAGGAACCTTCTGTACTTCCAAATTCCCTCCGCTGGTCAAACATGATTGCTCTTTGCTAGTGTGCCACCTCTAAAGCTAACTAATTTGCCGAGCTATTCTCTCTAATTCCACTATGAAAAACAGATGCTCATCCTCCCAGTCTTTGCCGCTTCGTGTGAACGATCTTGGATGTTGTTTTCACTACTCGCATGGCCCGCCAAACACTCAGTTTAGACATTAATAAAGCATTTGGTCCTGATGGCACTCCTCCTATAGTCCTCTGAAGTGTTGCCCCCGAACTTGCGGGCCTAATCCTTAGAAGTTTACCGGCCTTTTGTTAGTTATGGGATTGCTACCCTTACGGTGGAAACATGTTGTCTGCCCAGTCCCTTAAAAAGGGTGACAAATCCAACCCCTCCACTACAGGCGATTTGCCATCACCTCGGTCTTCAAAGTTATGGAAACTTAGTAAACAAGCATGTTTTGAACTTTCTTGTTTGCAGTGTCACCTTCATCAGTGAACAACAGTTGGTTCAGGCATGGTCGATCTACTTAATGGGGACCTACTATCTTTTGTCACCATCAGGGGGCCCAAGCCATTGAGTTTTCGGTGAAAGGAGGGCTATTGCCCTTGATATCGCTAAGGCTTTGACCGTGTTTGGGCACGCCGGACTCCTTGCCAAATTAACTTCCTTTGGTTTTCAGCCCCCTTATAACCTCCTTGGACTGCCAGTTTTTTACGGTCGCTTATCTATGTTAGGGTTGATGGTGCCCTCTCCGAGACCTTCCCGTATCAATGCTGGTGTTCCTCAAGGTTTGTTTTTCGCTCTACATGTTTCTCATTTATCAATGATATATTACGCTTACATCCTATGTATTCACTATTTGTGATGATTCTCTTACCACCTTGTGCTTTCCTCGCCCCCGGAAGGGACGCTTTTGTTCTACACCGTTCCCTAGTTGCCAATCAGCTGAACAATGTCTTCATTCTATTTTGAATGGGGGCACTGCTAATTGGTTACCTTCAAACCAATCTAAAACTCAGAACTCGTCGATTTCTGGTCAGCGGGTTTTCTGATGCCCAGCTATCATGGCTGAAAAGATCCTCCCTCAGTCTATTTCTCTTGATATCCTTGGTATGAAATCAGAAAAACCCTCCTGTCCGGAAAAATCCCATCTCAAGTCTATCGCTACTAATGCTTCTAAGAAGTTGGGCTTATATTACGCACAGGGAAATACTTCACCCCACTAACAGCTACTTCTGCTTTACAAAGCCCCAAATTCGCTCCCTAAGGGAATATGGTTGCCATATTGGGGTGGGGCTTCGCCATCCTCTTCAGGTTCATTGATCGTATCAGAGAAAGGCCATTCGTTCATAACGCGAGATATCTTAACCTCCTCACTGAATCTCTACGCCATCGCAGATCTGTATCATCTCTATGCCTCCTTTTACCGGACTTTATGGCAAATGGTCGTCTGAGCTTGGGGATGTGTTCCTCTTTCTAGAGGTTACTAGCCATAATCGTCTTCTCTTCCAGCCACCAGTTTCGGTTGCATCTTCACGTCTCGCACCGAAACCTATTCTCGTTCCCTTTTTTCTCGCACTTCGCGTTGGACTGGAAAGGCTTCCTCGGGATGATTTCCTCCTGATTTTGACTCCAGCAGTTCAAGGAGTAGAATTAAAAGCTGGATCTCTCCTCTTTCTTTAGGTTGCGTGTGCTTGGGGGTTGCCTTTTTGTTTAGCATTATGGGTTCGCCCTTCCTCATGTCACTTTGTTTAAAAAAAAAAAAAAAAAAAAAAAAAAAAAAAAAAAAAAAAAAAAAAGGCATGCCACAAGTAATTCGTTATTTGATTCTGCCGTTACAGGAACTGACGTATCATGACACGAGTCACTACCAATTGTTGTAACCGTACCCAGGTAGCTGGTGGTAAGGGCCCTTCCACATCTCAGATTTTTAACAAGATTTGGGACATTCCTTGGCCATGGCACTCGTTTCAGGGGTAAAACCAAATTTTCCTTTTTCATATTTTCCATCGTGACTTGTGCAATTTCAGGGCCAGGAAGTCACATGGTCATGGAGAGCCTAGTTTCAGTTTGTTTGGACTGTCACAAGTTAGGGGGATATCCGTTAGCAACTTCGGGCGAACATTTGCGGTTTATACGACCTCTTGCATTAATGGATACCCTCTTGGATATCAAATGAGATGCCATCGTTGCCCACGAATTGCACAATGTGGAAATACATATAAGTTGGTTTTCTACCCAGCTTAGCTTCGATCATGTTATAGAGGGCACTCTGCTGTTTTGATGTCGCCAAAAAAGTTCCAGACAAAGAACAGGATTATTATGATCGGAAGTACATATCATTTCAATATTATGTGTGTTCTTTTTTAACGATACAACTTCTGTAACACCTGTAGCTCACCCAGTTAACACATGAAGGAGCTTTCTAGTCAAAGGTTATTTTATACTGCTGGTAGTAGGCGCTTTTACCTTATAAACTCCATCAGGCCGGAAAGGCAAGAGGGGATTCACACCCTCGGAAGTGCATGAACTGTACGTCAGGAATGTGGTACTGCCAAGGAGAAAGGGATTTATAAGGGTGTTCTGATCTGGGTAAAAGCCCCAATAGAGAATATACAGGAAGTCTGATATCCTTGATTGATTAGATGTTTGTGACACATCAACATATACATACTCTATCGGTTCAATGGAAGCGCACTACACAAAGACAATCTCAAGACCATGTGGACGTTTCAGGACAGTTGACTCACAAGCGATCTACATTACTACTGATGACACCAAGGGCTCTCTACCATAGTTTAGTTGCAGCCCATCCATCCTGAGGATTTTTTTTTTGAAGCAGGAGTTTTCTACGAGTAGTATGCCATGATTATTACCCCACACTCAGTTTCTTGGAAGAGTGGTACCGAGAGACAATAGGCATTTCCCGCATTTTGGAAAATGTGGTGCGAAAAACACCCTCTGTGATGTAAGGGATATACAACCGCAAGGCAGCAGCTCGAGAAGGGTCAATGTCCTACCCAAGGACCAAGGGTGGTAGCAAGTCTCAGATCTTGGTTTGAGACTTGAATAAGATGATAACGAACTCACCACTGGATCCTTCACATCGACAGATGCCTGAGCTACGGTGATTAGTACTTGCTTGAAGTTCTCAGGACCTAGACAAAAAGAACAGAATATTGTTGCTGATACGAGTAGACAGTAAATTTAAAATAAGATGAACAGTTAGAACGTTACAGACATGTGAGTCTCACCAGAATTTCTTGGAAAAGTACAATTATTGATGGAGTTGGTGTTATCTTAGTTGATTGTAATTTCCTCATAGACCCATTGTATGAACTAGCCTAATGGACAGGTCATCTTTTAGTTGGAGAGTTCAAATCAGTAAAGTGAAACATTTTGTGTTCCTGATTCAAAGTTCAGCATACGTAGAGTGACTAATAGGGAAAATGTTTTTGATCGACACAAATATGATGATCTCATTACAAACAAGAGTGCCAATGGCACAGTAACTCACCCATCAATTTGTACCGTTGAGTGCAAGAAATGTGCCTAGTTTTTGAAGATATCTTACATGAACTTTGACATAATATGTATCATCAGTCAAAAACAGGCTTAATATAGGTCAAGTACAAACCTCATGATTCTCCTAACTATTCTGTAGAAAGAGAAGCCAAGCCACACAAATGTTCTAACAAAATGGAGTGGAAGTCGCTTGACCATTTGAACAAAATGGCATGAAAAATTGACCCCAAGATGGCCTCTGACCTCAAATTCCTGAACACTCCATACTGACTATTGGTCAATGGAAATAGTGACCACAATTCATGACCATCTTATTTATTCTGTAGTAGTACAGTAGAAGGCAGCTGCTTGACCATATGTACCATAGGTCACAGATGATACTGACCGAGTTATGCATATTTGATTGAACTGAAATGACCTCTGACCTCAAATTCCTGAACACCCCGTATGTACCATTGGTCCAATGGTAATAATGACCCACTATCATAATCATCCAATTCGATCTGTGGGAGAAGAAGCATTTTGACTGTTTTGACCACAAAAATAACCTTTATGGCCAAAATGACCCCTAGATGATCGTTGACCTCGAATTCCTGGACATCTCGTATGTACCATTGGTCCACTGATAATACTGACCAAGTTTCATGAACATCCGATTTAACTGTAGGAGGAGAAGTTTGCATTTTTCTAAAATTGTCAAAATGACTCCTAGATGCCGTACCTCAACTTCCTGAACACCCTGTATGTACCATAGGTCAATGGTAATAATGACCAACTATCATGATCCTACAATTCAATCTGTGGGAGAAGAAGCGGTTGATGTTTCACCCAAAATGACCGTTTGGCCAAAATGGACCCCTAACTGACCGTTGACCGAATTCCTGAACACCCCGTATGTACCATTGGTCCACTGATAATACTGACCAAGTTTCATGAACATCCGATTTAACTGTAGGAGGAGAAGCATTTTGCAGTTTTTTGCAAAATGGCCGAAATTGACCCCTAGATGACATTTGACCGCAATTCCTGAACACCCCAGATGTCCTTCACTAAGTGATCATTGTGACCAAGTTACATCATGATCGACCACACACTGCAGGAGGAGTAACATTGTTGACAGACAGTCTGTCTAGACAGACAGATAGATAGATAGATAGATAGACGTGCACGGCCACAATAGCTCACCCAGCCATATGGCTGTGGTGAGCTAATAAAATGAGCTTCTCATGAATTGAAATGACAACTTAGATGACCACCGGCTTCAGATTCTTGAGCAAGTACTAACCCCATAAAATACCATCGGTCACTGATAACAATCACCACATGTTATGATCATCCAAGATATTTTCAACATACGGTAGTTTATTATGCCCTTTGATGACCTTCAACTTTAAATCCCCGAACAATCCAATAGGTAACCTAGTCCATGGTAACATGACAGAGTTCCATGGTAATCAAACTTAATCTGTGAAAGAAGCATTTTGCATTTACAGAAAAATGTATTATGCCCTTTCTGATTATAAATCCCTGACCATCCTATAGGTACTACTAGTCCATGATAGCACTGACTGGGTATGAGGGTAATCCCACCTAATCTTACAGATGAAAAGCTTTTTGTAATTTTTTTATGAACTAGTATATTAGGCCCCTTTAATGAGTTTTGACCTCCGTAGTCCATGATAACACTGATCGAATATGATGGAAATCTATAGGACTATAGGAGGAAAAGCATTTTGCATATTTTTTGCAGTTTTCATATAATAGTTCATCATGTCCCTCCAATGACCTTGTACCATAAATCTCTGTAGGTACCACTGGTTCATGATATCTTCGACAGAGTTCCATGGTAATCCAACTTAAATTGTAGAAGAAGCATTTTGCTGTTTTCCACATAATGGCCCATTGCGTCCCTTCAATCATCTTTAATAGGGGGGGGGGGGGACCTTTGTCCACCTCATTACACACCACCACAACAGACAGACAACACAACTAATTCTTTGAGCCTGCAGCGAAGACCAGAAACGTCCAACCCTTAATCCAAGGTTCCATATATAAGATTAAAATCCAACTAAATTATAGATATCTCTATCAAAGAAAGTTGGATGAATAAGTCTCTATTTTTTTCAGTCCCGAAACTGACTGCCACAAAGTTTGCATGTTTAGTTAGCAAGTGGGTTCACAAACCGCTAGTCTCACCTGTTCCGCGACCAGTGGTTGTTTTTGACAAGGTATTTGGTTGGTTCCAACCAAGGGGAGAAATAACCATGTTTACCAAGTGTCGTGGAAATGTGACAAAATGAGAAGTTTGAATAATTTATGCAAAATAGACAATATCTATAGTGCCCCCCTTCTCCAATTATCTCAGGACCGAAGGTGCACCACGTTCACCATGGTTTGTAGGAAATTCAACAGACTTCCAAAATTTGCATAAATAGTGCAAGTTAAAGTACCTGATTAGCAAATGATTAGGCCCTGTCAGACATTACCGGGAAGTATAAACCGAGTGAGTTCCGCAATTTTTGGATTATTCGGCGGGAAATTCGAAAATTATGCAGTGGTGGCTGTGCTGATACAAGATGGAACCGCGTAAGAACAGGGTGCGAACGGTGTTTGGACCGAGTAAACCGAGTGAATACGGAGTGACCACCGACCAAACCGGGAAAAGACACCTCCGAGCATCACATAGTTGATACCGAGTCAGGCTAGGATTCCATAGATGCATATGCGGGTACGGTATGCATGTGAAAAAACGCCAATTTACGTGAACTGAGCGGGGGCTTGTGTTCGAATATGTTCTATTTAGTTTGCAAAGATAGATAATGGTTCCAAAGAGCGAAACAAATTATTAAATGAAGTCAAACCAACGCTGAGTAGGCGAAATAAGCACATGTACCAATGCGTATACAGATGCGTATCCCCGCGAATGAATTCTATATGGAATAACTTTCTTAAAAAGCCAAGCAACGGCAATATGCATGGGCTGCTGCCTTCGTTTGGTCTTTTCGCATAAACTTGCAGTGTTTTCTCTTCACTCTATGGAATCCCAGCCTAAACCGAGTAAGAACGGAGTGGATACCGAGTGTGTACGGAGCAAACCGAGCTATTACCCCATAAACCGTGTGTGTACGAAGTGACTGCGGAGCTCCCGCCGTGTGAACAGTGCGACAACAGAGTGTGTACCGGCCACATGGCCGAGTAGACCGACATATCGTATACGAGCAGTTCAACGGCCTATGAAACAGAAAATTTGTGAACGCTGTGGTGTCTTCTCTGCGAAGCTCTACCATCAGCTGGTCGTACAGGCCATACTGTAGCCGCCTGGTAGGTCCCAACCATGCCCTGCACCACCATCGGCGCAGCCCTCATCTCCTCCTTCGGTTGGTGACATATTTATGAATATTCAGGTTGGCCTGCGCCAACTGAAGATTGGCCGCAGCTATTGCTGCCTGGGCCTGAAGGCGCACCGACGTTCACAGTCCATGGCACTCTCACAAATAATTCAAAACGGGAAGGACCGCTTCATATACCTTGCAAAACGTCCTATTGACTGTGGTAAACGTTCAGCGTGTGGGTGTAGTGTTTAATCATTCAAGAGACTGCCCGACTGTTAAATATATTGCCTCTCCAGTTAATATAATAGTTCCATGTTCCAAACACGTTGTCTCTCAGTTATCACTCCGTACACACCGTAAAACACTCCGTTGACACTCGGTCCACTCTGTCGTGACACGGTATATGCGGTTTCTATGAAATTGCACACGGTTTCAGACTCCGTATTCACCCGGACTTGCTCGGTAACAAGCTCCGTTGAAGGCCGGTCCACTCGGTAGTGGCAGCACGTCTACCGAGAATCACCGAGCGACAACCGAGTTGAAACAGTGTGCAAACCACATAAACCGAGTGAATACAGAGTGACACGGAGTCAAAGACCGGCGATTTTTTCGGTGGTGACCACCGCAATTTTGTGCAGGCACAAATTTCCGGCGCATCCACCGAGCATCGACGAGCCAGGAAAGGTATAACCGAGTGACCACAGGGTGCCTACGGAGTGTCACCGGTATTCACCGGAAGTAGCACGAAATCCCAAAAAATTATTCGGTTCTCACACGGTTGTCATTATTCGGTATAGGTGTGACAGGGCCTTTATGCTGGGAATCCAATTCAGACTCCTCTCTATGAATATTGAAAATCACGACAAGGTTCAGGCAAAATTATGCTAACACTTTCGAAGAATCCTCGAAAATAGAAAGTGTGACATAGACACACGCACACGTCAAAGTGATTGCTGAGTCTTTTTCTGCCAACTTATTGAGGCGAGAAAAATGTGGAAATTGTAAAAAATTCAGGTTTGTACATGTTTTACATGGGATTCAGTTACATGACGTGCAGTATTCAGTCGGCCCCCTATGCCCCGTCATAATTTTCCTCTCCGTCTACTCACTCAATCATGATGAGTTATGCCCCGACAATATGCTGTTACTGATTCACCCCCCTTCTCCCCCCATTCTGAATACTGCCCGTGGTGGTTGCATGTAACTAAAAAGGGGGCCCCTAATGAGATTACCATTAAGCGCTAATGATCGGCCTAGTATATTGACGATATAAACACACATTACACTGTAGGTTTCAAATCTGGGCCTAGTGTTAACGTTATGTCATAACCCAATCCCCAATGGCTATTTAAAGATGTTTACCATGAGTTATTTACTGAATACAGCTTCTTCACCTAACCAATGTTGCTTATGAAGGGTCAGGAGGAATAATCCTAATGAATGACACTGAAACCACTACATTCCAAAAGAAGAAAAACAGAACCTAAATGAATATGCCCACAATTCCTGAAATGAAAAAAAATCACGCCTTCTGTCCTCGAGGCATTAACACTCTTAGACCAAACAACATCTTCATGGAGGCTGTTCCACTTATCACACTTTGGGAGAAACATATGTCTGAATATCTGACCTGCGCCTACGTTGGCCACAAAGCTGATACGATGACCCCTGTTTAATAGTTTATTGGAAAATTGAAAGAAATAGTCAAGAAATAGCCATCGAAACCATGGACATTTCGAAAACCTTAATCAATTCACCTTAAACTTGCCTTAGCTCCAATGAAGTCAAACTGAGATGTTTCGATCTGGTATATAAAATGATTTTTACACCATTGTGGTGTTGTAGTGTGCTAATAAAGGTTGCATGGTAGCCTAAATTTGTTCCTCTTTCTGACCAGTTTCTGAAGTTCCAATTCTGAAAGATAGTAGTATGCAAAGGAGAGGGGGAAGGGCAGGCCCGAACAGGATTTTTTTCCTTCACATACAGGAGAAGCTTCTTCCAACTACCATGATCCAGATGTTCCAGCGAAAAATATACAGACTTGTATACAATTACCATCAGCTATCAAAGAGTAGGAATTATCATCTTTCATAAACATCCAACAAGCTTCCTCCTTTAGGACCCAGAGACCTTCATTTTACCTTACTCAATAACAACAGTCCACTTTAGGTTAAGCATAATATCAATCAATCAACCAATCCTATACCATGAGTGTTATCCCAGGTCAGTGTTTCAACATCGGGGATTCCCCTTCCTTGCAATAATCCCCTCGATTCCCAGGGTAGCTCTATGGGGCATACGGAACTGATACCAGTAACCAGCGAATGCAATACCCAATATGTAGCATCTGCTCATATAAACCTTGCCCTCTCTGAACCAATACAAGAGCATTAGCTGGATGACTCTATACCCTGGGAATGGCCTGAACCAATGGCACCATAACACTCAACAGTTGGAAGAATTGGAAACACCTGAGTGAGGCCAGTCGCCATAAATGTCCATGAGAGTATCAACTATCGAAGTTGGAACAATTTGACATCAGGACATGTGCTATAAGGCTATAAGTACTTGCAGGCAGTGGAAGTATTGTACTATAAGGGAAATGGGCATCTCAGCTTTGAAAATGATGCGGGGGGGGGGGGGGGGGTGTTAGGTGGACAATAGGGCATTGTTGGTTTTTTTTTTTTGGGGGGGGGAGGGGGGAAGAGGGGGATGGGAACCATTTTCGTATTATTGGAAAAAATGAAGTCTAATAGTAATATATGTGTAGGACATTTCCACATAGACCTGCATAGAGTGTATAGGAAGGGGGTTCTCCAAGTATTGTTGGCCTGAGGACCACTCCTGCTTGTGCCTGGTAAATATGGAGCAATACTTATGATATTACCACACATAAGCATATGCAGAGTGCCACCATCATTTCAATCTTTGTGGACCACTGGAATGCATGTCGTGTGGTTCGCAAATTGGGAGCCCTGAGTTGCAGGGGCGTAGCCAAGAGTTGGATTTTTTTTTTTTGGGGGGGGTGGGGGGGGCACAAAATGGGTTAGTGATCGCCGTCTCTGGGAGGGAGGGGAGGGGGACGCCCATGGAATGAAAATAGGAGGGACGAGATGCAGAACGAACGGTGGACTTCCTGACATATGTATCATGTGTTCCATTTCTTTTTTCAACAACTAAATTCAAACCGAAGCATTGGGCAAACGTTCTTTTAATGGAAACCACACTTTTTTGTTTGCTGTGAATCTTTTACCAGGTACAGAAATAGGGCACTGCTTTTTCAGCAGTACCTTCTATGTGGAGGTGTGTTAATACACGTACCAAGACAGCAACTTGCCTTATCCCACGTTGTCCCTGTTCCAATCCATACATGGGGACTAAGAGCCATTCATGACATTGAGGGAAGTGTAGCCTATCTACAATATCCACAACCACCATTTATCATGTTTGAATTCTGTGATCACAGGACAGGTTGGTGGGTGCTGAGGGGAATGAAAACACTGGGCTGCAGTAGAGTTGTTTGCGGATTGTCATCATTGTCATGTAATTTCATTCCCGGTCTTGCAATACAAAACCACAAGGGCAGCCTAATGGGACTATATGGTGTCAATGACAGTAATGACTTTGGAATAAACCTTGCACTCTCCAAACAATATTGGGAATTTAGGTATGATGCAATGGACAGGACCCTGGGAACAAACTGACTAACAACAAGCACACTTGACAATATATAGTGATAAAACTGATGACTACTGTGTGAGGCCGTAGCCATAAATGTCCGAGTAGGAACTGTATTCACCAACACCTCAGCTAGGTGTAGATATAGGCTGAATGTCGTGAGGAGTTGAGAAATGTGATAACAAATAACAAGAAAATTCAATGGATAATTGTCAGTGACAAAATCGATAGCCACTGACGCTATGTGTGGTATAGTGAAGTTTAAAGAGTAATCTTAGTGGTATTTAAGAAGGTCTCAGACTGAGGGGAATTAATTAGCCAATTTATATTCAACTTTTGGTAACAAGGTGAACGACACAGAATAATGGATTTTGTCACTGTAGTGAGACAGAGATTACCACACAAGTTGTTAACCGTAGGATTTAGGCGCAAAAAATTGGCATTTGAAGTTGTAGAAGTGATATTGGGGATTGGAATGACTGGAGGGTTATATTTTTAGTGACAACGCAAACCACACCGCTCCACGACATCCCCCACAGCACGCCCGCCCCACCTACCAACCCACCCCCAACCCATAATCTACCCCACCTCTTCCCAGATCCCGCCCCTCATCACCCCCAACACAACCACCCCGACCACACCCCAGGCAATAGGTACAACAAAACGCTTCACTCCCATTCACTAAGGAATCCATGGATTCCGAGGGTGACTTCATTCCAAAGCCAATCTTATTTTCACATTTTCAGATTTTGTGGATGGGTGGATGGGGATGGTGGGGTTATTGGTTTTTCATATTATTGTTTGGATTTTTTTGGGGTGGAGGGGGGAGGGGGAGGGTAAGTATTCGTACTATTGGGAAAGTAATTAGTGAAGGAAGAAATTGTGAGGACAATTCCACCATAGGCCTGCATCAGTGTAGAAGGAAGGGGGGGAGTTCGTCAAGTATTTTTGGCCGTGTTTGTATTATGGAGGGCGAAACTGGTGATTGTTACCCACACAAAGAGCCGTATGCAGAGTGCCATCATCATTTCAATTCTTTGTGACCACTGAAATGCATGTCGTGTGGGTCGCAAATTGGGAGCCCCTCGAGTATGGCAGGGGCTGTAGCCAAGAGTTGGATTTTTTTTTGGGGGGGGACAAAATGGGTTAGTGATAGCCGTCTCTGGAGGAGGGGAGGGTGTGACGCCCATGGAATGAAAATAGGAGGGACGAGATGCAGAACGAACGGTGGACTTCCTGACATATGTATCGTGTGTTCCATTCTTTTTTTTCAAAAAACTTAAATTCAATAACCGACGCATTGGGCAAACGTTCTTTTAAGGAAACCACACTTTTTTGTTGCTGTGAAATCTTTTACCAGGTTACAGGCAAATAGGGCACGCCTTTCAGCGACCTCTATGTGAGGTTTGGTTAATAACATACCAAGCAAGCATAGGCACTATCCCACGTTTGCACTGTTCCAATCCATACATGGGGACTATAGAGCCATTTATGATCATCGGGGAAGTGAAGCGCCTATCTACATTATCCACCATTTATCATGTTGGAATTCTGTGATTCATGGTGAAACTGATGTGTTTAATGGGAATGAAAACACTGGGCTGCGTAGAATGCAATTTAATTCCCAATCGTGCAATTAAAAACCGAAAGGCCAAAAGGGCTTAGTGATTCATTGACTGTTTCTGCAACCCATAGCCAGACACAGGACAAAGATGGGAGATAGTGACAAGGGCTCTATATAGGCCAACCATAACGTCTGACAAAATTCAATTTTACCAACCAACTAATAGGGTTCCTGTACCCTGGTAAGAAAGCTACACACTAAATTCAAGGTTTTTCAGACTTTAAACTCTGGAAAACCCTGAGATGACCTCCGACTGAGCCCCACAACATGGAGACTCATGTACTCATCAGTGGGGAATCACACACCAAGTATGGGCCTCAATTCACCCCGCCCTTTACCAAAAAAATAGAGTTCATTGACTCCCCAGAAGAAAGCTTTACACCAATTTCAACTTGATCATGACCAACAATTATGGACTGATAGTGTTTACAAGGTTTTCAGACTTTGACCTCTGGTGACCTCAGATGACATCTGACCTGACCCCAAAACATCAGGGTTCATTGGTACTCAGCAGGGGGAACAACATACCACGTATGAGCTTCATCCCATACGGGTGGGAGTCAGAGAGGAGTATCGTGTTTACAAGCCAAAATTGGCCAAAATATCAAATTTTCACCAAATTTTCTATTCGGACCAAATTCACCAAGCCAAATTGCCCAAAAGGTCGAATTCTCAAAATTTGCTATTTCGACCAAAATCACTCCCGACCTGAACCAAAAACGATAGGGTTCCTGTTACTCCCATAAGAAAGCTATCACCTAATTTAACTTGATCAGACCAAACAATCTGGACTTATCGTGTTTATTAAGGCTTTCTAACTTTGACATCTGGTGGACCTCAGATGACCTCTGACCGACCCCAAAACAATAGGGTTCATGTACTCATCGTGGGGAACACACATACCAAGTATGAGCTTCATCCATCAGTGGGTCGAGTTATCGGTGTAAACCCAAAATTCGGCCAAAATTATCGAATTTTCAAATTTTCTATTTTCGACCAAAAGTCACCCGACCTAAACCAAAAACAATAGGTCCTATTTCAATACCAAGATATGAGCTTCATCCATCCAGGGTGGGTCGAGTTATGTGTTTACCAAGCCAAAATTGGCCAAAATCTAGAATTTTCACAAATTTTCTATTTTCGACCAAATTCACCCCGACCTGAAACAAAAAACAATAATGGTTCTGTAACTCCCCATAAGAAAGCTATACACCTGATTCCACTTGATCAGACCAACCATTCTGAGACTTATCGTGTTTACAGGTTTTCAGACTGTGACCTCTGGTTGGCTCGATGACATCTGACCCGACCCCAAAACAAGAGGAGTCATGTACTCATCGGGGGAACACACATCCAAGTATGAGCTTCATCATCCGGGTGGGGTCGAGTTATCGTGTTTACAAGCACGAAAATTGGCCAAAATTTTCGAATTTTCACAAATTTTCTATTTTCGACCAAAAATAGTCACTCCCGACCTGAACCAAAAAACAATAGGGTGCTGTACTCCCCAATAAGAAAGTATACACTGATTTCAACTTGATCAGACAACCATCTGGACTTATCGGGTTGACAAGGTTTCGATTTGACCTCTGGATGACCTCAGATGGACTCTGACCTGACCCCAAAACAATAGGGGTCATGTTACTTATCGGGGGTTAGGGAACACACATTTTTTACCAAGTATGAGCTTCATCCATCCGGGTGGGGTCGATTTATCGTGTTTACAAGCCAAAATTGGCCAAAATTTTCGAATTTTCACAAATTTTCTATTTTCGACCCAAAATTCACTCCCGACCTGAACAAAAACAATTGGGGGTCTGTACTCCCCATAAGAAAGCTATGAACATGATTTAAATGAATCAGACCAACCATCTGGACTTATCGTGTTTACAAGGTGTTCAGACTTTGACGTCTGCGGAGGACATCAGATGACTCGGACTGACCCCAAAACAATAGGGTTCATGAATTCATTATGGGGAACCCACATAGACCAAGTATGAGCTTCACATCCGGGTGGGGTCCGTTATCGTGTTTACAAGCCAAAACTTGGCCAAAATATCGAATTTTCACAAATTTTCTATTTTCGACGCCAAATTCACTCCCGACCTGAACCAAAAACAATAGGGTCGGTACTCCCCATAAGAAAGCTATACACCTGATTTCAACTTGATCAGACCAACCGTGACTTATCGTGTTTACAAGGTTTTCAGACTGACCTCTGGTGACCCCTCAGAATGACCTCTGACCTGACCCCAAAAAAATAGGGGTTAAGGAACTCATTAGGGGGAACACACATACCAAGTATGAGCTTCATCCATCCGGGTGGGGTCGAGGTTAACGTGTTTACAAGCCAAAATTGGCCAAAAAATAGTCGGAATTTCACAAAATTTTTAGTTCGACCAAATTCATCCCGACCTGGAACCAAAAAACAAGAGGGTTCTGTACTCCCCATAAGAAAGCTAACACATGATTTCAACTTGATCGACGACAATCTTTCTGGACTATGCATGGACTTCTTTCAGTTTACAAGGTTTCACCACTTTGATCTATGGGGACCTCAGACGACCTGACCTGACCCCAAAACAATAGGGATCATGTAATCATCATGGGGAACCCAGAAACCAAGTATGAACTCGAGCCATTCGAGGGGGGTCGCTGTTAAGGTGTTAACGAGCTAAAAATTATCAATTTTTCCACCAATTCCCCATGTTCCCAAGTCTGACCCCGATTTACACGAAAAACATAGGGTTCTGTAATCTCATAAGAAAGCTGAATACCGTATTTCACATGATCATATACCAGGTATTCTGGACTTATGTGTTAAAAGATTTTCAGACTTGGACCTCTCTTGACCTCTAGGGAACCCTCTATACCAAGGATGAAAATCGATCAAGAACTGGGGTCAAGTTATCGTGGTAACGAGCTAAAAATTACCAAATTATATCCAGTTTTACATAATTTCCCAATTTTCCAAAAATGACCCCAAAGTATACACCACAAAACAATAGGGTTCCTGTGCTCCTCATAAGTAAGATGCTATACCAAGTTTCGTGTGCAACAAGATTTTCAGACTTTGACCTCATCTCGACCTTTAACCTACACCAAAACAATACGGATCAGTACTCATTATGGGAAACATTACCAAGAATGAACTTTTCCAGCCAGTGGGGACGAGTATCGTACTAAGCGAGCTAAATTGCCAAATCATCAATTTTTCACAATTTCCCAAATCTGTCCCCGAATTACACACTAAAAACTAGAGGGTTCCTGTACTCCTTATAAGAAAGCTGCCTACCGAATTTCAGCCTGATCGTACCAGGCATTCTGGACTTATCGTGTTACAAGATTTTCAACTTTGACTTCTCTTTGACCTCCGATGACCTTTGACCTGACCACAAAACATAGGGATCATGGACTCATTATGGGTAACCCATATACCAAGACTGAACTTTAGCCATTCAAGTGGGTCGAGTTCTCGTGTTAACGAGCTACACAATAGGGATCATGTACTCATCATGTGGCTACTCACAGCCAGTAATGAGCTTCATCCATCCAGGTGTGGTCGAGTTATCATTTTCACAGTCCAAAATGGCCAAATCTCAACCTTCACATTTTGTTTTCTTTTCCTATTTTTGCAAATACACCCCACCCAACCAAAAACAATAGGGTTCCGGTATTCTCCACAAGAAAGCTATACACCAAATTTCATCTTGATAGGCCCAACTCATTCTGGACCTGACCCCAACTCACTAGGGTTCATGTACTCAGCATGGGGGAACACAATCTGAGTATGAGGTCATCTATTCTGCTGGGGTAAGAGAGTTATTACCAACAATCGGAATTCTGTACACCCCATAGGAAGCTATACCTTCATGTTCACAGGTTTTCAGACTTTTGACTTCTTGTGACCCCAGATTACCTCTGATCTACCCCAAACAATAAGCTTCATGCACTCAATCAGAGGACACACATCCAGTATGCGCTTGACCATCCAGGTGGAGTCGAGTTATCATGTTCCGAGGCAGGGGGGGGCACATACTGAGCGGAACACACACACACCCACTGTATTATTATCTTTTTTGGCGGGGGGGGGAAATCTTCCAACAATCACCTGTTAGTCATATATTTTATTTTAGCTGCTTTCACTAGACCTTCAATTCATCAAATTTTCAGCCATTCAGTACAAATTTCAAAATCTTTCCACTTTGCACTTTTGCCATTCTTTCTTAATTGTTTCTTAATTAAAATGGTCCGAAATATGTATCTCTGGAATTATAAGTACTCAAATAGAACGAAAACTGCAAGAACTGACAGACTCATAAGAATAGACTGTCAACGCGACCGTAACGCCTTTATTCCCTGGGTTTGCTGAAAGGCCGACAGACTCGGTCAACTCGTCCAAGTACACCAACGGCGGCGGGCCGTCACAATATCTAATTTTTGGCCGGCTTGCCATTCTCTTGCCGACGCTGACTTTGTCAATTAATAGAGCAAGTCTAATAGCTGATACTAAAATCTGACTTCCCGTGTTTTTCTTTCTAATCCACTTTCCTTCCCTCTTCCCCTTACTCCCTTACTTCCATTTTTCCTTCACCTTCCCCTCTTCTTCTTTCCTCTCTCTTCTTTTCCTCTTCTCCTTCTCCTCCTCGTCGTTTCGTCCTTTTCTCCTTTTTTGTCCGAAGACCAAAAATTCCGACGGCATGAATTATTGGGGGTGTTTGACACCCCCCACACCCCCCGCTCGCTACGGCCCTGAATTATGTGATAATGTTCAAGATCATTAAGCCAATAGGCATGTTTCAAACATGCCTATTGTGCCCTGTAACACTTTTGACCTTGACTTCATAGGCCAAGATGTCTTAGCACTGCAGTCAATGAGCATTACACATGATGGACCCAAGGGCCCACACTGACCTTGGGTATTAAATCCCTGGCACCCTGAAGGTATGGCTATTAAACCACATATGACCGAACATCAGCATGTGCAACAGATTCGTGGGAGATACGAGATGTTGCAGTATTTCAATGCAACGGGCCGAGGGTGGAAACTGGTGCCCTGGGCTCACAATTCCCGAACACTCTAATGGCCCTCTACCCAAGACCACTACATGTAACTTTGAAGTAAATCAATTGAAGGTTGTGGAGGAGATGCATTTTAAGTACCACCATGGGAAATGTCATAAAATGGTTTCAAAAATGTGGACCAAAAATTGACATCAAAAGTGGTAGAGGAGATACTTCAGAAATTGTGCACATAATAGCCTATATTCCCCTCTAATGACCTGGCTCTGAGCTTCACAAAGTCAAACATGTCCCATGGGTCAATTCACATTGTGTCCAAGTTTGGTCAACATCATACATAAGGACTGTTTGGGGGGCCAAAATGCATTGTTTGACACACTGGTGGGTAAATCCGTCGGTCATAAATAGTTAGATAGAAAGAGTGGGCTACAGATTCAATAGCTCAACCAGCGTAAGCGGTTTGATTAAAACTCTCCCAAAGGAACACTGGGACCTGGTTTACAGTCTAATGTGTTGGAGATGCATCTAAAAAAATTGCTATATTGAAGCCCATCGTTCCCCTTGACTCTATACTTTGATATATCCAGAAGAACATTCCAGCAGACAAACTTCGTGATTGAGTTTTTCTTCAAAAGCCTGCCATATAACTTTGTGGGGGCTAAGGCTGCATGGTTATCTCTCGAGATAACCACACGGTTATCATTTGATATTCGGAGTCAACCATTTTGTTGTTGTTAGTTTCATCTCACGTACTGTCGTCAATTTCCTTCCTGGAAGGCCCGTACGGTGTCAAGAAAGTCACTGAGACATTCGCAAACCGACTATACTACACTGCAATACTTCCAGCCCCCTTCCATGAAATGTATTTTTCACAATGGTCTTTTTTTATCCATCCTTTCATTATTTAGAAGATGGCCCAAAAAAAAAAAAATTTCAAGATATATAATGTTTATATTTTCCGGTTTTGTATTCTATACTCAACACCACTGTCAAGCTGGTAGGCGGCAGAAATAAATGTACTACTACTACATTCTCGATACGTACCTATGGTATGTGCGCCCGGCCCGCACATACAACATCCTATGCAATTCCGGAAGCCCAAACGTAACTGTATATTCAGCAAGGAAACGGAAGCGAGGCACAACCTAAAATTCGCCGTAAAATCCACCAAATCAATGTAGACCTTTATGTCTTTTGTTTTTCCACAAATTTCCTAATTAATCACGTTCATTCATTCATAGAATTGTAGGCCCATGCAAATGATCTTGCAGTATCAGGGATCGACAATCATTAATAAATTCAGTCCGATCTTTAATCACAGAGTCAACGTAGAATTACTGAGTTAAGTGTATGCAGTTAAAAGGTTTGATGTCGCCGGCCTGTCACGAAATCCATAGAAACGCTGCGAGCGCACTGTATATTGTCAGTGGGAATCGGGACCACGTGTTCAAGCAGGGCTATGTTTATAGGTCTGAAACGTATGCACACATCGGCCGAGTGGCCTCGGACTGATGCAGTTTTTAATTATTCTGTACGAAAATAAAGCTGCGATGTCCGCACGGCTGGCCTGGGATATTCAGAAATAAGTACAAACACTGACTAATCTCATGACATTATCCGTGTTGAATTTCATGCAACTCGGATCTTTGTGAATACGTGCCTCTCGGCGATACCTGATGAATTTCAATTTTTCAGGGCTCGGTGCCGTCCATCGAGTGCCGCGGGTTGCCCAGATTTTTTTCTTTTTGAAGACTCGGCTGTCCGGGGTTATTAACGGATGACTCGGTTTTTCGGTGACTCGGTAGTCCAGTAATCTGTAAATTACCTAACCGAGGACTGGTCAACGGTGTTCATGGTTTTTTAATAGGAGAAAGAAACGTGGCCAGCCTTAGTGGGGCTCGTAATATCTCTGACCTGATTTCACATTTTAACCTCTGATAACCTCAGATGACCTTGCATTGAAATTCTAGGCCAAAGCTGTGAGAAACTCCAATCAAGGTAAGAATCCAGTTTAAAGGCCAATGGTCTTGTAACGGATTTCCTCCAAACTAGCACAAGTGGAAAGAGGACATATCAAAATGCCACAACCCAATTTGGAGGTTCAAGTATTTTGCCTTGTTTAAGTTGTTTCGAAATTACTCTTGAGGAATTTCAGGAAGCTATGATATCGCAGGGGGGACGATGCAAATGTGGCCCATGGACCCAACACAGAAAATACTGTATTTTCCCACCATGATAGGAAGGCGAAAATAAATATTCACTAAGGAATTGATGAGGCTATTCTTGAATATTTTGTGAACAATTTTGAAAGTTTACGAGAAATCTCAAGAACGTGGGGGAAGAAAGAGAGGGCTTTCAACTCCTTTCAACATGAATTACTCATTGTACTCAGTATTTGGGCATCTGATTCACTCTTCCACCTTTTCTCTATAGAGGACCTCAGATGACCTTGCATCAAACATCTGTGAACAAGCTATGAGGAACACTGCCCAAAGCACCTTATTCAGGAGTCAGAAGATTCCAATGCTCTTTTAAATTATTTTGCACTACTGACCCATGGTTTATCATGCCCACTGTTTGACCTTGTTTTGTTTCGACCCTATTGACGAACAGTGAACGAGACAGGAAGCACTACCCAATGACATTTCACTTCAGTCAGGCTGTCGATATTTCACCGCAGCAAGTACGATCATTTAATGCCCCTTCAATGACCTTTGAAACTTTCATTTCACTCCATTTATTCAAAATGTTTTACGGCTCTCAAATGATCAATGATTTCTTAAATGTCATGAAACCTCAAAATGACATCAACGGAACATTTGCAGGATCAATTGAGGACATTGTTGACAGATTGTGGATGGATGCTTGAAATGTTCTTCCCATCTAGTGCGTTTATCTGTCATTTTTTTTTTCTTATTGGTTCTCTTTGTTTCCTCCTTTTGGTACATCAGAACCTTTGCATTTCGCGCAAACTAAAATGTTACATATCATTTTATTATGGACCAATGGGTTGGTTGGAGTGCCATAAATTGTCATATTCTTCAGAAAGGAGTCAAAACTTGACCCCTCTTAGACTCCTGGCCCATATTTAACACCCAGAATATAAAGCTTCCTTGGTAATCACTGTGAAGTTTCATTTAATAGGGCAGAGAAATAATATAAACTTCACTCTAATGTGGATCAACAACAGACACACAGACATACATTATAATAGTTGTATGACTAATAGAAACCATGTTTAACTCACACTCTGATTAATGATCACTTTTACCCATCATTGTGTATTCGTCGCTGAGGGTCTGAAGAAGCTTAGAGAGAGATAGAGATGGGCAAGCAGGCATACAGACATTCAGACAGACAGCTGTTAGATAGTATGTATGATGACCAGTGTGTAACTCCTCTGATTGCTGATTGACTTCTAACCATCATAGTGATTTAGTCCCAGGAGGAACGGAGAGAGCTTGGATTGGAGAGATGATGGGCAACGATGGCCATACAGACAGACAGGACTATCAGATAATATGTAACTTTAACCAGTGTGTAACTCACTCTGATTGCTGATGAACTTCCTACACATCAATAGTGATAACTCCTGAAATGAAACTGAAATGAGCATTGGATGGATAGATTAGACGGGTTGGCAGAACAAGAACGGAACATACGACAGACGCTTATATATAATATGTATATTTAACCAGTGTGTAACGCACTCTGATTGCTGAGGACTTCTAACACATCATTAGTGATCACTCCCTGAAGGAACTGAAAGGGGCTTGATGGATTTTTTTAGACAGACGACGGCAACGCCTAAAGACAGCTGTTAGTACTATGTAAATTACTCACTCTGATTGCTGATAGACTTCAAACTCATTAGTGATGATTCCCTGGAGAACTGACATAAGCTCTCGGAGCGAATCCTTAGTCTCTCTGAGCCTGGGGCAGTCCATTTCATCTGCTGGCTGAGAGAGGGACGTCTGAATAATGCATCTACCACTGGCAGTGAATGCCGCTTGGAGAAAAGAATGATGTTTTCTGTGCAAAGAAGAAATATAGAGCAGCAGTGAACTTCTTACGTACACTCATTGATCGAATGAATACGACAAATAAGAGCTCATGTTACACAGATATGGATCAAAGTTATCATACACTTCCTGTCTTGGGCTCTAAGACTCCGGTCAAAGTTTAGGCAAAATATTAGGGGAACTCGAGAAACCAAAAGACTTAGTGATTCCTTGACTGATTCCGAGCATGTTGAAATTTAGGCTATTTCTTGAGGGGAAAAAGAAATATGGCAATCCCCAAATATTAAACGAGAGAACAATCCCCAGAGTTGTCCGAATTACTGAAAATGTGAAACTATCCAGTCTTTTCTATCAACCAATTATCTAGCAAGTTGCAAATAGTGTGAATTCATTAAAATGTGTCTGAGAACAGCATTTTCCTCAAAATATGTCTGGAAATATCATTCTCTCCCCTCTATTCATAGAAATTTCAGGAGATTTGGGGAAAACACTCTCGTTTCGATACTTAGTACCTTGTTGTTGAAATCTGCAACTAATCAGTCCTTCAAACAAACAAAAACAAGTTGCAATTTGTGTCCTCTTACCAGTGTCTTATCGGCCTTGAGGCCACACTACCCGAAATTGAGTTATTTACAGTACCTTGGTATTTTTTGTGCTCATGGCAGCCCACTGGCCAATATCTTCGCCCATGAACTCCATGGCCGAGATACCCCCCGCTTTGATAGCCAAAAATCATACAAAAGTATTTGCCTATGAGAGGCTAATTCTGCAACCACGCCTTGTGTTAATGAACTATTCTAGCCAACAGGCAAATAGTGGGATAACTATTTGTTCTTTTCAGAGAGCAATACATGTAGTTTGTGTTTTTCTTTTATTCCAGTGAGCATGTGACACAGTGTGTCAGTGTAACTCTCGATAACTCGATCAGCATTGGCATACGAAGCGGAGGCCAGGGAATGGCTACCTCCCGATTTTTTAGAGTAGAAAGTTTGTATAAGGAGTGATAATGAATGGTGTAAAAAAATGACAAAGGTTAAAAATTGCCAAAACAGCCAAATAGCTTTCTGAGACCCATTTTTCATCGAATGCCTGAAAATGTACTATCTTTTGTGCTATTAGTGAATTGGCCAATTCTAAGGACACTGCATGTCTATGCCAATCAGTCCTGGTTATATTAAGCACATACTTAGTAAATTACTGCCTTCTACTTAATGAGTAGGCTCTATGTAATTTTGGGTTTTGGGTTTTGGAGGTTCAGGCCTTCACTACAACACTGCCTATCACCCTGTTACAAAATCTGAAATCATTCAGCTATTGAAATCTGCAAGTACCTTGAAAAATAGCGAAATGATGAATTGCCCCCCAAGAAACAAATTCTCTCCTAAATTTGAGAATATTTATCCCTTTGCCTAATTTCAAGAGAAATGTGTGTTTTGTGACTATTTAGGGCGTGTGTAAAATTTTGTGATGTTAGCCATTCAAAATAATAATTGATATTCAAAATAATGACTGAGATAATTGCGAAACAATTGAATAAATTGGTGAGCACCCAAACGCACGCACACACACTAGAAGACACTTTTCAAATGCACCTCAGTTGATACTTGACAGTTCTCAACCACCAAATTGTTACCATAACAACCATCGTTATTGCAACCAGCAACAGTGAATATCAGTGAAATGGCGAACTGACTGCATTATCTCATCTGGGCCTTCAGGAAGATGAGCTAATGATATCAGGCAAGCCCATCTCTATAAGTGTTACCTAACGAGAGATAGAAGATAAGGCAGCACTCACCTTGAATTTTGACACAATCTGATTGATGAGAGGGATGAAATCATGGACGTCCTTGACCTCTCCCTTCTTCAGCAGATGGTCGACGGCTACGGGCCCGTATGGGAGTCACGGCGTCCCCCGAGGCCCAACGATCATCCTGTGGAGGAACTGCCTGACTGCAGAGTGGATGAGGTGGTGCTGGTAGGGGGTCTCTAGGGCACACAGGAACACCTTGAGGGCCTCGAGTACACTGAGAGCCCCGACTGGCTTCAATCGTCATGCTGCGTGCTGAAGGCTTTGCTTGATCGGCTGGAGGGAGGAGACGAGTTTTGATTGAAGGATGACTGCAGGCTTGAATAAAATGGAAGTTTTATCATGGGAAGTGGAAAAACTATATCTATCTATAGGCATTATCCTTGTAGTCAAGATCGGAGGAATATTGCTTCACGCAACTTCTGTAAGACTATTGACAATTGATAGGTGATTTTCGGCAACAAGAAAAATCATGAGACAACTTCACGGTGCTCTCTATGCTATATGAAGACCCGCTGAGTGCTTAGTATTGTTATTGTCAAGGCAGGGAATAATTTACCAAGATGGCACACTAATTAGTTGGGATTTCCCTGGATCCTAAATATCACTATATCGCTGTATAAATACTAAATATTATCATGGCAGTGTATGAATTTACTAAGCCGGCATACTACATGGTCTGTTGTCTGGGATCCTTACTCCGGATTAGCTCAGTCCGAGGCGGATTAGCTCAGTCCGGAGGCGGATTACCTCAGTACGGAGGTGGATTAGCTCAGTTGGCAGAGGACTCCAGACTTGTGATCCAAAGATCGTGAGTTCGAATCCCACAAAGCCTGTGGGCTTTTCCCGTAAGCGCTTAGATGAGGCATGTCTCCTCAACCGGCTCACGTTACCCAAGTGTAAAATGGGGACCTTGTGAAGTTGTAGGCGTGCCTCGTATGTGGCTGCACCCTATTGGGATGTCCCTCGGGGACACAATGAAGTGGCGCACTGGAATGGTGTGTCCGGAGTGAACACGAAAGAGGTGCGTACTATATAAATATAGTACAGGTGTGAGAGTCACTTAGAGCAGGGGGGAATATCTGTGAAGCGCCTTGATCACGTTGAAAAAGCGCGCTAAGCACTTAGGTTCTATTAATTACTATATGTGTATATAATACTAAATATCATTATTAATATGAGGGTGGTGTATGAATTTCATGTAGTCTGGGTCGCCAAAAAGTATCTCGCCCTGGTTGCGCGATCGGTGGTTTCTATTATTCACTACACTACACACTACACAACCAACACCAAAGGAACATCACATATTTTCACATATTACACATAAAATTCCTAAAAAACTGACCAATAAGTTTGACTTTATTACAAAAGTAATTGCTTTCTTCTTCTTCTTGCCCCCCCACTCTTCTTCCATAATACCCAAATTTGAATAGTTTCATCGCTCAGTCAACTCACTTCTTTGACCCCAAATCCAACTTGAAATGTTTTAATCCCCTTAGCAGCCCCCGGGCTTCTTTGCCTTTTAAAACCATTTCCGTCATAATCATTGCCTTTTTCCAAGCAGCCGGGACATGCCCCCCAGCCAGCAAACACCCTCCCCCGCCTCCCCCACACACCAAACTATCCCCATGCACAGCAAAGATGTCCCAAAATTATCTTTAGGAAACCTCACTTTTGTCCCCAGTCCCCCCAGGTAAGAGAGAGGAAAGAAAAGTGTTACAGTATTGTTGAAGGTCTAATCAACCAATCAAATTGATTGGGTAAGAGAGGGTTGCTTGTGGGCAGCTTAAAACCAGCACAATTGTCACAGGATGCTATGGTTTACTATACTCTTTCCTCAGAGCTTAATCTAACAGAAGCTATTATAAAATGAATGGAATTCAATCAATTCATGAACATCAAACACATCAGAATCAGAAAATGGTAATGGACCCACCTACTGAGTTTGGCGAAATTCTTACCAAGTTGGAATTGGAATTTATTATTGCAATAGGTAGGGCACATACAATGACCCTACTGACCCACGCTGTACCTTCAAGAAATCAGGATCACAGGTTGATCCACATCTACCAAGTTTTTGTGGAAATCTCAACGACTTTCAATTTGCATAAATTATGCAAATTAAAAAAACACATTAATATCTCCATTGCCCCCCCGCTTCATTAAATTCTCGGGAATCCTGGTCGACCAACATTCCACCAATTTTCGTGAGAATCACAGCACTTGAAAACTTCACCTAAATTATGCAAATTGACCCCTTATTGCATATTTTAGGCTTAAAATCTAATCAGTCCATCTACCTGTCATCCAGGTCCCCCATGCCAACTACATCACTGTAGCACATCCGGTTCTCGCTTGCGTAATCCTGCTACCGAGCTTAAACAATAATTTCCATAAAGAGCTAATTACCCAACTAATTAATGACGTTGCTGTCCAAAATCTAATCAGATCGGTACACCCAACCCCCGGTGCCTACAACACAAAATTTTTGTCATAGTCTGCCTCTCACGTTTTGGTGAGAAATCCTGCGAACGATAAAGTGTGAGCACACACACACGCACACCCATAGTGACCACTATGTCTCGTTTCCTGAATTTCATTCACACGCGAGAAAAAATGATCAATAAATCTATGGTCCCTCTAAGAACATTACACATTTCCTCTGTCTTACTCTAGCCAGAGCTGATAGCATGATTGATAACCCCGCACAGCTCATTTGCTCTGCCTCATCTTGTTCTCTGATGCATCTGTGCATACATCGTCCTGAACTTCTCAATATCCGTGGCAAGTAGGTTGGTTCATCAGCATTTCTTCCTCTGGGGGTGTGGGCAAAACCAGTGAGAATTTAAAATTTTCCCTCCTCATTTCCATTTGATTATTGTTGGCAGCTTTACAACATCTTAATAATAATAATAATAATAAGGCAAAAATATTTTATAGCGCATTATCAACCCAAAGACGTACCAATCACTTCACTTCACAGAAAAGTCCAAAAGAACATAGAACAACCAACAGACTGAAGAGGCCACAAGCTACAAGTGTGAAAAATCCCCAACGAAGAGAAGCGTTTTAAGCCTTGATATTTGAAAACATTCACACTAATATAGGAAATAGGAAGTCCATTGAATAAACGAGCAGCAGAATACGAAAAATATTTTTAATAACATAACTGGTTGAGATTACAGAAGTACACTTATCGAGGTTGGGTAAGGAACAACGAACGGCCCTGGGACATCTTATCAATATTATTGCTGATGATACTCAGGGTAGTATTGACGTTGTCGGATATATGCTTTATAAGCAACTGTATTCAGATGATGTTGATAGATGTCTTCCACAAGCCCTGCACTGTTTCTGATTTGTTGACACAAGTAACACAACTATCAATTGGTGACTGTTTTGCTGCATTTCATTGCAGAAATAATTGTTAATTTAACCTTCCTTCTGATAGATCTGTAAAGTAACGAATATCATAGGTTTCAATGCCTTCTGGTCAATAGGTCAGAGGTCACTAGGTACACGTCACCCGCCACACAACATTTCACTGCATACTTATCAACAATCGCATCCAAACAGATGGGAATTAATTTGTTGCGTTTTTCAAAGAGTGATACAGTAAATCTGCTTACAATAGCTGCAATGATAGAGCTAATCGGAGAAGGCTGCCTAACCCTCAAGCTTTTCAGGTGAGCATGCACACTCAATTACCTGCTAAACAGAGAGGGGGTGTGGACTAACCGAGCATAGAGGTCTGTTTCCCATGGATACCAACCTCTACTGGTAATGAGCTGGCGATGATGACTATCCTCAGCTTCATAGAGGAACAGTTGATCATCAGTCGTGAGGAGCTCTGGCAGCCATGCTTTCCTGCAGATAATATATACAACAAGGATTAGTATTTGTAGCTTTCTTTATAAAGTATTAGATATGTGTAAATTTGAAGCTGCATGGTTCATGAAGTGAAGAATTTACTCCTCCCCCTCTCCCTAATCAAGGCCAACTGGAGAATTGTTATAAGATTTAATTATCGGAAGCAACTGTTTTTTTTTTCCTTTCACGGATGCCTGAAACTGCCAGCAAACTGCGATGTTTGTGTCTTTGAACTGACATCTTATGACTACCATGTTCATGTTTCCAACAACAACCAACACCCTACGACATGCGATAGTTGGTGTTACCAATTAAAGATGGATTGTCGTCTCTAATCGTCCGCGACGAGCACGGCGATTGTGCATGAACTACGACAAAATATCGTAATTGGGGTCTTATATGTAAATTTGAAGCGATACTTTTCTACCTTAATTATTATATCATTCTATTTGGACTGAAAAAATGCTGAAATATACCATTTGGTTTTCAATTTAATTTATCCTAAATTGCTGGGTGCAGAATATGGTTTACACGATTTTATGTTAATTGACGACAATCCATCTTTAAACATCTTGTGACATGATAGGTCCTGTCTTTTCTCTGAAAGTAACCTCCTATGACAATGCCACATTGTGTCTGCGGACTAACATACTCTGACATGCCATGTTTCTTCCCAAAACTAACATCTAATGACATGCTATACTTGTGAATCCAAACTAACATCTTATAACATGCTCAATGTCTCCAACAGCAACAAATGGCATGGGGCTATGTTTGTGTCTCAAAACTAACATCTCATGACAAGCCAAGTTCACATTTCCAAACCAACGATTTATAACAAGTTATATTTGTGAATCCAAACTAACATCTTCTAACATGCTCATGGTCTCCAAACTAACAACTTTGATATGCTATGTTTGTGTAACCCAAACTAACATCTTATGACCCTGCTCATGTCTACAAACTAACACTTTTGACTGCTTTGTTTGTGTCTCCAAACTAACACACAAATGACATGCTATGTTTGTGTCTCCAAACTAACATCTTATACATGCCATGTTCACATTTCCAGACCAACAATTTTAACAATCTAAGATTGTGATCCAAATTTCCAAACTAACATCTTATAACATGCTCATGTCTCCGAACTACACCTTTGACATGCTATTGTGTCACCAAACCCACATCTTATGACCTGGCCTCTCACGTCTCCAAACTAACAACTTAACTTATGACAATGCTATGTTTCGTCTCCAAACTAACACCAAATACAATGCTTGTTTGTTCTCCAAACTAACCTCTTATGGCATGCTATGTTCATGTCTCCCAATAACACAACGGCCATGCCAAGTTCACATTTCCAAACCAACAACTAATGTTTGTCCTCCACCAACTAGACACCTCTTACATGCCACTTTTGTGTCTCAAAACTAACATCCTGACTGAGAGGTTTTGTCTCTCAAAACCTAACATTTTATGGTCATGCATTGCGTGTCCTGTAGACTAACAAACTGTGACATGATGCATGTTCTTGTCCGAAACTAAACATCTCATGACATTGCCATGTCACAAAAACAAACCATATGGTTGTGTCCCAAACTAACATCTTATAACATGCTATGGTCATGATGAGGGAGCAACCCAAGAGTATAATGAGCTTTATTTGATACAGAGCCACAGGAGTAGGATATGACTGCAAGTTTGCATGAATACCTTGAATTATCTCTTTCATGTAGTTCTCTTTCAGTCCATGTTTACCCCAGCCATATTGATTTGATACAACATCATTTTATATTCACTTCCAGAACCTAAACAAGGCCAAAGGTTACCCCACTTAGGGACTAACATTTTTTAAAGTATCACGTTTTTCGATAGCAAGCAATATTGATCCTCTGTAGAACATCCTCCGCATAGGGTGCGATGTGACCTTTCAATTGCCTCACAAAACGAAAAACTACCGAAAGAGTAGGCCCGCCGGCTGCGAACGGTGTCCTTACTCTGACGGATACCCCTCTCGTCAAGGAACGCAGAAAGAGCTGCAGGTATATGTTGCCCGTAGGAGTTGACGTGAAAAACTTCTCGTATCTTGCAAACGGTCCTCGAAGTACTGTCAAATTGGAGGGGTAATTGAGGTATTATGCTCTCAGAACTGGTTTCCCTTAACATTGGCCATTTTAATTGAATTAACATGGACACACAAGTCATCATTTTATGCTTTGATGTTTTTTTCCCTCCCATAATATTTAATGAATGATACGAATGAACGGGGAATGATTTAGACATGCAGGAAATTTTGTGAAAAAACTCATGCACCAACATCATCAAGAGTAAACATAATTTTAGTACAAATCAGAAAGAATCCTGCCTCCCCATCATCTTAATTATATCCACGCAACATTGTAAGTATTCATGGGATGTTATGGTTCTGGGGCTGTGTTCACCGCTGTTGCAGTCCCTCGGCTGCTGCCAGCAGGAAACTTTATCTAGGAGGCGTTAGCCAATACTTTTTGTAACGTTTATTTTACCGATTGGTCTGCATGTTATCATGCCAATTTGCATAAGTCCATGAGATTGTCCCTAAATTTGTTGTGTAAAAAAAAACTGAAAAAAAGGAATGACTAGGCCCCTTCAGTTGGTTCTGAAACAACAGGCAGGTCATTTCAAAGTCCCCCTGGAGGTCACATTGACATGATTCAACAAAACTTCACGTGTTTGTAATCTGTGAAGTATGAATACTTACCCCATATGGAACCCTGCACCCCACCCCAACCCCGCACCATTGAACGTCTGGCAATAACACAAAAGTCCGGGGGTTGGTCACCCACGTCGCCCTTCTCTCTCTTTTTCCAGGCGAAGGCGTCCTAAGAAGTGGGGGGGAAGGCCCGCAAATCCGACAGAGGGAGACGCCCTTGATGCCCGAAAGTGGGGACGGTTGGTCGGGATGTCCATTATGGGGTAATTATTCATATACTTCACAATTCACAAACCAGTGAATTTTTTTGGTGAAGCTATTTCAGATATTCAACTTACAACGCCCATATTGGCCCTGCACCAGACTAGCACAGGCCACTGGCGGTGGGCCCGGCCGATCACGGGGACATATGAAATGGTGGTAGACGATGGCCGGACAGTTCTCGTGAAGACAACTTCAGCGAGTTGCCATCCCTGTGCCGTGGAGGTATGAGGCCCATACCCGGCCTCGTTGCGAGCCGTGCGAACAGCCCCCGCAGACGTGCCGACCGGCCGGGCGACACCACACGGCCCGGAAAGGTTGCCCTTGTTCTGAAGAGCCGTACTGGTTCCGGAGAGCCGATTGACGGTTCTGGAGAAACCGGGATTCGACCCTCAGCCTCGCATAGCTGATCAGGCTCCGGATGGCCGGAAGAACGACCGCGCTCCGAGAGCCGGAACTGAAGAGTGGTCAACGGCTCTGTGGAGGGCCATTCCTAGGCCTCGGAGAGCCGATCCACTCGGAGTCGTTTAATCCAAACGGCTGGGTAGAGCTGATCTGGTACGCGCTCTGTGTAACTGTCCCCCACCGATCCGGCGAATTGCGGAAGAGCCAGTCCGCGGGCTAGGTAGCTTGGAAACCCGACTCCGCGACTCAGTGGTAGCGCCGGCGTGGCTGCGGAAGACCGCAGAGTCGGCCAGGGCCGATCATACTCGACAGAAGCCCGGAAGGCTGGAAAGCCGGTCCACGGCGGGAGATCTGATCAGGTCCGGAGGATTCGACCCACGGCTCTGGGGCGTCGATCAGGGTCGCAGCTACGCAGCTTCTGGGCGGCCCCACTAGCTGCTTCGGAGAGACTATCAGAGTCTGAAGAGTCGGTAACCCCAGCCCACGCGGAAGAGTCATCCGGAGGGCCGAAAGCGTCGGCCCACGGCTCCGGAAAGCAGCCCGGGAGAGCCGACTCCTCCGGCTCGGGATAGCCGTCTTCGAGGCCGATAAAGGTCCGGAAGAGTTAGCCCACGGCTCCCCCCTCCTCGGCCCGGGAGATCCCGACTCCCTCGGCTGCGTGAAGCCCGTCCTCGAGACCGATACGAATTTCCGGAAGAGTCGGCCCACGTCTTCCGAGAGCCGGGAGAGCCATCTCCCTCGGGCTTTTTTCTTGAGAGCCGTCTCGGAGATCCGATTAGGAGGTCCGGAAGATCGTGCCGCACGGCGCCGGAGAACGGGAGCCGACTCCCTCGCTCAGGAGAGTCCGTCTCGAGAGCCGATTAGGAGGTCGGAAGAGTTAGCCCACGCTCGAGAGCCGGCGAGCACTCCCTCGGCTTGTGAGAGCCGTATCGGAGAGTCCGATCATGAGTCCGGAAGAGTCGCCTACGCGTCCGTCAAGCCTGTAGAGCCGAGCTTCCTTCCCGTCTTCTGTCGTGAGAGCCGTCCTCTGATAAGCCGATTAGAATTAGGGTCTCGGAAGAGTTAGCCGCCCCCACGCTCGGAGAGCCGGAGAGCGACTCCCTCTCTCATGAGAGCCGTATCTGTAGAGCCGATAAGGAGGTTGGAAGAGTGGGGCCCACAGCTCCGAGAGCGGAAAAAGAGCCGACTCCCTCCGCTCGGGAGAACCGATGTCCCGAGAGAGCCACTAGGAGTCCAGAAGCGTCAACCCGGCTCGGAGAGCCCGGGAAAACCGACCCACCGCGGAAGAGCGATTAGGAAATAGCCTGGATAAGATCCGCTCTCCGCTTCGGTAGAGCCGATGTCCCGGAGGGCAGGAAGGCGTCTGGGCAGCACCGAATCTTGCCTTCGCAGATCGAACGAGTCGGCCCGCAACTCTGGAGAGCCGGGATTGAGGGCCGATACAACAACGCTCAGGCGCTCCATAGAAGGGCCTTAAGTCGGTCCCACTGCTCTGGATGGCTGGACATCCGACCCACATCTCATTCGGAAGAGAGAGGTGGTCGGGGACGCCGTGGATAATAGCGGACTCGGGCCTTGGTGACTGAAAGTCTGGCCAACTCCTGGCAGGGGTGAGCCGACTCCATTGTTCGAAGGCCGGAAAGAACGTTTCAATCACGGCTCCGGGATAGCCTAATCCCGACTCCGGGGCCGGCCTTCGTCTCTAGTGCTTTAGTGAGCCAGGCCAATGTTGGGAGCCCCAAGCGGCCAGGGGGCGCCTGGCACGTGCCAATATGTCGGCGTCGTGGGCCCGGTGGGGAGCACCACGGGCGGCCCGATTTTGATCCGTAGTAGTGAGCAGGTTGGTCTGCGAGCGTGCCGGTACTGGGACTGGTGAGAGGAAGCCTCTTCGCCACTGTGGGCTGTGCTGGGAGACCTGGTTCCATGTAGGGAGCGCGTTTCGGCGTAGACTCCACGTTTTAGAGCTGAACTTTCTTCTCGTTGCTCAGTCAGCCGCCGCCTGACCTGTCCATGACGTCGTTTTGGTCCCCGGTCCGGCGCAGAGGCTCCCAGGGCGATCCTCTGGTCGTCGATGTAGAATACGTCGAGGCCCCGGCGGCATAGTCCAAAACTGGAAACCTGTCCCCCTGAGGCGGAAGCCAGGAGATGCTTATCGTCTTGAAGGACGGAGGCGTTCTTCAGATCGAAGTAGTTAGCCTGGCCTCAGCACGGTAACCATTCTGCATGACTTTTCGGGGTCGAATGAACAACTTGTTGAGGGGCTAAGTTGCGGTCGGCGAAGAGGGGGCGTCACTAAACGTGCTTTCCATGACGCCCCCGCCTTCATCAGTCAAGGTGGTGTGTAATTTCGTGCAGACCGCAGAATCTCCCTGTGACGGCGCGGGTACTGGAGTTCTGCCTTAGGGAGGTCGGAACAGGCGGAGCCGCCGCTGCCACCCCTACCCCAAACTCCTGTGGGGAGCGGTGGGCCTGCACTTCCTACTTAAAGGGCCGGAGCAGGTGCTGCTCCATCGCTCCTGAAACCGATAATATCCGCCGGATGGCTTGAACCTCCCCCTCGGGAGTGTTTCTCTCCTCCGAGGCTCACCGGGGGCCGCCTACCGCGCGTGAGAAACGAAGTCTAATGACCTGCGACGGCAAAAAAAAAAAAAAAAAAAACGGACCCTGCTGTGCATCTTTATCTCCCCTGGAGACAAGCTGAACGAAGGATGAAGTGGTCCAGGATGGCCCTGCTGCTCTGGCTGGGAAGCCTCCCTGAAATTTTCACCCGATTTCCAGTCCTTAAGCCTCCCCATGTGAGGTGATTTGGACGTGCCTTCCGATCCCCCAAACCGCGTCGGTTTGCTAAATCGAGTCCTGAAGCCTAGAGCAGGGTATCCCCCGCCATTGGAACGCCCTCTCCGGCAATGACGTGTCGGGTCCCACCGCATCGGGGGAGGCCTCCGGGGTGCTACGGCATCCGCAAAAAAAATCTTCTGCACCGGAACCCGGTTCGTTTTCGGCTCCCTCTCCGCGCTGAGGTGGCCTCCGTTTCGGACGGGAGATTCGGCAAAATCCGCCGGAACTGGCCGATCGGCACCCTCCCCTCATCCGCGCCGGGGGAGGCCTCCGGCTCGGACGAGTGTCACGGCACCCCGCGCCGGGCCGGCTAAGCCGGCGGCCGGCTCTTGGTCCTTATCCAGCGATGCTTCGACATTTCCCGCGGCGGAGATGAATCGCTACAAAGAAAAATTCCCCGCGACTGTAGGACGAGGAGGATCAACGACGAACGACGACCCTTATTGCCCTTGCGTCTACTGTGTTTGCCCCTGGTGAGACCCTGCGACTCCTTCGCCTGTTCGAGGACGTGAACGGTCTCCTAGGAAGCAGAGGGAGAACGGTCCTGTACCACCGGTGTCGGGAACGTTCTAGTGTTTTCTTGGGGCCACTTCCAACTCGCATGGTCGACGTGAGAAGAGGCCTGCCGCGATCCCGTATGGACCGTGAATACCTGCTGGGTCCCGTGGGGTGGCAGCACCGTTCCCAAGTCAACCCCATGGACCGTGGTTGCCGGGCTCCGGCAAATGGTCTGAACGCCTCCCCCGCCCGGTTGGTCCTGCTCCCTCCGCGCCGGAGGGGCCCCGGCCCGTGAACGGGCGGGTAACCGCAGTCCAACCGAGGATCACCGCCCGTCCGGCCCGGTTTGGGTCGGCTCCCTCCGCGCGGGAGAGGGGCCTACTCCGGCCCGGACGGGTTTTACGGCACCCGAGCCGGAAACCGGCAACGCCAAGTTCGGTGTGCAAGACCCCGAAGCCGAATCTCGGGCTTTTAGGATCACCCGGCACCCGCCCAAGTCCTTGGACCGGGATGATCCAGATCTCCATGCCTGGGCGAGCCGGCTCCAACCGGCCTAACACACCCCTGCCCCCGAAGGGGCCGAGCTCGACGGGAGTCTTCTTGGTACTCCTTATCCCTTCTTCTCCAGGGGCTTCCTTCCTCGATGACCGAAGACGCTGACAATCCCTCTCTGGTGACGATCCCCTGCCTTCTTCACTTTCCGACGCCGTGATTTCCGCCCCGGGGCTTAGCGCCTCGGCGCACATGACATACCCGCTACCTCTCGAGTCGGCCAGCACGGGACAACTTGATGAGCTCAACGCACTTCTCCAACTAGTAGAAGGGCCGCTGAGGAAGTCTTTACGTCCCTGAACTCCTCTCGTTCACGGACATAAAAATCAATACCAGCAACGTAGCATACACCGCACACAACGCGAACAAGGTAACAAAGCGTCCCCTTTCTCAACTAGGAGAAGGGCACTGATGAGTCCTCTACGTTCATTAACCCCCGCTCATGGACAAGAGTCATACATGGTTAAAAGTAGCATACATAATGACAACTTGGAAATATCGGCGGTCAAAAGTGTGAGCATCCCATTTCCCCATAACTGGAGAATGGTTAAGTGGTATGGCAAGTATCATCACATTGACGATCGGAGATGAAACGGCCCACTTTCTCCCTACCTGTGAAGGGCGCTGAGAAGGGGGTCTCTATTACCACGAACCCTCACCCACGTGCATAAACCAATATATATATATATCCACAATGGAAACATGCGAACACATTCAAACATTGCGAAGTACAGCTCACACCCGTAAGGCACGAGCCGATAATCATGCAAGGAGCCGATCCCACGAAGAGTGGAAACTATGGGCAGTTTAAACCTTACAGTAATACGGCTCCCGCACGCAATGGCAACAGCCGACAATTCATGCAGTGAAAAACCATATACATACAGACGAGTACTTACTCCGAGTTCCCGTTCCCCCTCTCTCACTCGATTTACGTAACTAGAATCCCTAGAGCTGCGCGTGGGACACCCCAAACCCGGGCGGGGAGGGAAGGAAGGTAGGAAGGGGAAGGAAGGGACCCAGGGGAGGGGGAGGGAAGAGGGCGGGCAGGCAGGCAGGAAGCACCCGGGACAACAAGTCCCAGCCCGGCGGCACGTAACACAATACGGGTCGAAGTCACACACGCACGGGACGTTAGGGCAGTAGGACGTGTACACGAATACTGGTAGTTGCAGCTTAGGCTAAACAAAAGACTTACGCCAAATCGAGATCGGGAGAGAGAATAAGTTCCTTCAAAAACGTATAATCCGTAAGAAAAAAGCGTTTGGAAAAAGTGAAAATCAACTGTAGACAGGTTGACCAAATGATAAAACGATGATTGGAGTCGTAACGAACGAAAGCTAAGGGTGATTGAAATTCTTGCCGAATTTCTAAGCCAAGATGATCATTGTAGACGAAACGTCTGGCAAAAAGAGAAGGGCGATGGGGTGGCAACCCGGACTTTTGTGTTATTGCCAGATGTCAATGGCGCGGGGGGGTGGGGTGCAGGGGTCCAATTGGGGAGTGAATTATCTGAAATAGATTTCAATGTGCTTTCTCTAAATGAGGTCCACCAAGGTGATTTCCGCTGGCATATCACGTACGGCAAGGTCTATCTGCCTGCACTTGTCTCGTTATTATTGTAAACACACAACACGGACTACAAGTTGAACCCGCTGCAAATAAAGCACCATAACTAGCGGTGCAGCAAGCATCTATCTTCGCTGAAGGGTCACCTTTCCAGATGGCGAAGTGCACCTGTGTGTGGGTTCAAACTGAGTAAGACTAACCTTGAGTACCAAGAAACCTTGTAATGTTGGTAACCTTTGATTATGTGACCACCCATATGGAGAGCATCACATGTGGATGATTGGTACCGGTTAATCCTTTGCATCGCTATTGCACACCTTTCAGTAGGAGGGAAACTACTGACCAGCCGGCTTAGTTGGATGCAGTTAATACAACACACAACCACACAAAAACACCATGCACTGTACAAGCCAGAGAATATTGCTGTGGGCTCCCAGGGGTCAAAAGATCAATAGTAGAAATTTTGTTTCAATGGCCAATGGTCCATGTCGGATTTGATTTTTCCCAGAAGAAAGCACAGGTGATGAGAGGACATTCCATCCCCCTACCCCAAATTTGGAGATGATACTATGTTGCCTTGTTGAGTATTCCATATACTTCTGAGAAATTTTAGGAAATCTATACATCAACGGGGGGAAACGAGCAAGGCCGTCCATAGCCTACACAGTAAACTGCATTTTTTCGCCATGATTACAGAAAGAGACCAAAAAAGATATTCACTTATAACTGAATGATATGAGTCTTCAACATTTAGTGAACAATTCTGTAGCTTTATTTAATCCATAATAGTTTGCTAGTAACAATATTGTGAAGGTAACATTTTACATCGACCTTGTATTGAGTGACCTGCGGTTCCCCCATGTGAACTCACCGGCAGATGTGTAATAGGCGATTGTGCCTTATCGGTACACTACAATCGGTGTGTGTGGATTTTCGTCTGTCATAATGTAATACTAGAACGTACCAAGAGACCATCATATTTACATGACATTGGCCTTTAAGGCTGTCTGAGCAACCTCCAGCTGGGGACCACAAGCCCACTTTGCACTTCCGCCCCGGGTCCAAAATGAAGTATATTCATTATTGCTGGAACAGTCCAAGAGCAGGTCTCGACCAGTACCAATCAGGCCTTTACAGGTTTGCCCCCGCTCGTAGTGGGTTGCGCATTGCCTGATGTACCACCCTCCTCCTTCCTCTTCCGCTAGGAGGTTTAACGTGTAATAATCCACGAATTCCTGTCATGGTCTTTTTTTTTCCGTTTGACAGCCTCCTCTAATTCAAACTTCGCATTAATGAGCTCTAGTTCACTCTGTGATGTTATACTTCACGCCTACCTGGTGTTCTCCCAACGTCAATCGATTTTATCTCCGACTTAATTTAATTTGTTTCTGGGCCTTCTGTACTGGATCTTCGAACTTTTCCCTTCATGGTCCTTTTCTTACCAATGCCCCACATCTATCTGCCTAACCAGTGGCCGGTAGAAAACATTGCTATAAGAGGGCCATAGCTATACCCTCTTGAAATAGTGGCATGTACCATATGGTCCACATACCTGTAACTTGTAACTGCCACAGTGTAATGCTCCGATACAACCGCTCTCCATCAGCTGAAAGAAGGCTGAGGAGGAGAAATGGTGAAATGCATCGAATGAATTTGGAGACCTGATCGAAGGTGGAAAAAAGGAGACAGTCATAACCTCATACCTAGGAAACCTGGCCTAGCTTAGCTGGCAGGAGTCCTTATAATATTACCATCCTTCAGTGGGGAAATTATGTAGAAGTACAACCACATCCAGCCAAAGCACAGAATGTTGTAATGTTGGTAACCTTTGATTATGTGACCACCCATACAATAGGTGCCACATGTGGTTGATTGGTACCGTTAATCTTTGCACCGCTATGCGCACCTCTCAGTAGGTGGTGGCCACTGACAGCCGGCTAATTGGATGCAGGTGTTACACAACAGTTAAAATAAGTGAAATAAGTGGAAATTACTTATTTCCAGCACTAACAACCATGAGCTAACAATTATTATGAGTACTGGATCCTGATGTGATCGAGCCAGAGCAAAAAAATATCAAAGTTGTGCACAAGAACAAATTGTGCTACTATAATAATTCGACCAACAAACTAACATAAATATTGCACAAAACCCTGTTGAAATATAACACCAGTTGGTGATTCATAAAAAAGCTTGTTAACATGAACAAATGGAGATGGTTCAACATTAAAGCGGGCGCTTAGCTTTGTTCGTAGAGCCAGCAAAGATCAACCGTGTGTCAAATCTTCTCCAACAGCTAGGGTTGCCTGCACTGTCAGGAGAAGAGGCGTGATTCACGACTCCAGCTTTCAGGAGTCAGTTGACAACTGAAGGTCTCGCAGTATCAGATTTTGTTGAGCAGAACAATCGACAATCCGATCATCATTAGTGAAGGCTCTGGATACCGACAGGTTTGATCATACGGATGCTTTCAAATGGTCATTTGGCCCAGGAAAACAATTCCAGATTGTAACCATTACACTTTTCATCAAGTCTCTGAACAAAGCAAATGCCGATTGCTATAAGAGGTGAATTAGATGGTTACCTTCGGTCTTTGAGCTTGAATGTTGCAAGATGCCCCTTGCAGTGATAGCCACTAGTTGGTATTTGCATAGACCAGACAAGGCAAGATAAAACAAGACTTATTTTTCCATGTATGGGGTTTGTTATATATAATAGGACGACTAAAATGTCCCAACTTATCACTGGGTCCAGTGATAATCCTCTGCCAGAGTTATTGCCACCCCCCCTATAATAGCCCCACTCGCCAGCAGGCAAACACAAACACCAGGCTTTCCAGTCTCGCCCTGACTTGTGCAAGTTTCAGCTGGAAACGGCAAACAAGCCACATTGCAGTCAGCATTGATGTGCAGCATTGTGCAATTTTGAGAAAGGGTTTCAAAAAACAAATTCGAGGCCCATCCTTTTCGTTGTTAGGCCAATGAGGCCCATCTGGTATGAATGTCAACCTAAAGTCATTTCACATGCAAGTCACAAACTTCCACTGTAGGCCTTAAGTATGCCCACTTGTCAATTAAGTGAGAATCACACGTGCTAGCCCACTAACATACTGTAGCATTGACAAATATAAGCTAGGATGTACATGGGTTCTCCAAAAAAGTGTCAGGAATCAGTGTGGTTTGGGATATTTTCAGGTTGCAGTTGGCATAATTACAACAAAATTACAACAAGAAATGCACCTGCGTGATGTTCAGGAATATAGCATATTAATTTCAGATATTTGGGAATTGCCAGAAAATTTTGCACTGTTTTGGCTTGCAACCTTTTTTTTTTGGCAGTGCTACTGTGACTGTGATCAGACTGGACTTGTGCAATGCATTTAGTCAGCAGCTCGTTTCTTTTGAGTGCATCTGCTTTGAGAGGAGTGAGACAATACAGGATTCTCATCAGGCAGTGGTAAATACATGTGCATAATGTGATGAATGTTTTTCCTGTCCGCAGTGGCAAGTCGCGCTATGTGGTATGTATAGACCACGCAGTAGATATAACACTGGCTCCCGCCAGCGGTGGGCAGACACCAAACTTTTCTCTCTAAATTGCAATTACATTCATTCAACAGTCAGATTGCAAACAGACATCAAAATAACATTGTTATCAAAGCTTAGAAATGTCCACTCTCATGAAATATAAATTTTGTGAGCCGTACTCCCGATCATCAAATTTCTATCACAGGATAGGAACTACAACATAACTTTTGGTTAATCTGCCTAAGGCAAATCTGCCAGTCATGCAATGTTGCGCTATGCAGGATTGTTTCAATCATTATCCACAGAACGACGTATCAAGGTTGTGTTCAGATGAGTGATTTCAAAAACTTGAAAATGAAAATTGAAAATGAAGTAGATAATGCTCCTATAATTATATCGAATTTCTAGTCACACAATGATTCAAATACAACAGAATAAACATAATTTCCTGATGTCTATGGACAATTTGGGGACACACAACTTCGAGGAGAATGTTTTTTGTTTTGGTTTTTGGCAGCGGGCAGCAGAGTTTTGTGGTTTTAAAACTCTCCAAAATGAGGTGGTATTACTACCGTGTTATGGGAAAGCACTACTACTGAGCATGTATGTAGAAACGAAATACTTACAAGGACCATACACTTGTTCATGACAGAGTCTTTCTTCCAGGAGAACTGACTACCTGTACCTGAGGAACAGCCTCGCCTAGACTGTAGAACATCGTGAGGGCCAATATTCAACCTTGGTGAAAAACCGAGGGTCTGCCAATGGCTGGAAGGAAAGTTAGTGGTCAGCATATTGTAACAGAGAAATGCCGATCTTAGTGCTCAGGGATATTTTTTTTTTCCCTGATTGAATAAAAAGGTTATGTTCTTTGAATCATAATAATGATAAATATAATGATATTAATAGTAACACTGATAATACTACTACTACTACTGATACTAACGATGACGACGCGAGAACAGCGGGGACGACGACGACCACCACGTAGTAGGCAGTAAGTCGACCCATCATAACCAGTTCCTTGTTGAGCTTGGGTCCCCAAAGAAGACCATCATATTTGTTTCCTGTAGCCTATGGTGTTTTGTAATGTTGGTAACCTTTGATTATGTGACCACCCATACGATAGGTGCCACATGTGGATGATTGGTACCATTTATCTTTGCACCGCTATGCGCACCTCTCAGTAGGGGGTGGTTACTGACAAGCCGGCTTAATTAGATGCAGTTTACACAAACAGCAGAAAAACAGTTTTGTCAATGATTCTACAATTCTCACAATGTCCATCATTGTGAATCAAGTCCCAAGTCATGTAGCCTAAGCACCGTCTTAGCCCTGGTAGGCTATACGCTTAGGCTAGGGCACCAAACGCTACGAATTCACAAAAAAGAGGAGTCACAAATTGCACATCGCAAACAAGTAAAAAAATGACAGAAACGTACACAATCAATTAAGAACCTCATTAACCTCGTAAACTTGAACTGGATTTGGCTGGCATAAACGGAATGGCGGGGGGACCACCTCGTGCCTTAAAGAACATGCCAGATTCCGTTAGCTAGTAGGCTAGCGTACTGCAGATAACAGTGGTGAAAGGTAAGTCAGATCTGCGCAATAATTACTGGATTCCGGTTGGTTGATTGGGCCAGAGCCAGGGCTTCAGCTGGAGAGCAGTCCAGGAGTCATTTGGACTCCCTAAATTCTAGATGCTACATACGTTTTCACATTTTACAGTACAAATTTAACGAAAACCACCCATGTGAACTACCTAGCATCCTGGGTAATCCCCTGGCCAGAGCACCACTAGATAGTAGTTGTGCACAATAGAGAAATTACTGAAATATTAAAACAACACATTAACAGTAAAAATACTGCACATACAGGTGAGAGTATCTTTGTAATAAGAGTTGTTAAATATAGAAACTACAATGTTTACATTTCTCATCTGGTCTGTTTCTCAGGCTCTCCTAGGAACAATACACCCTCCCTCACACCCTCTTCCTCCCTTTACCTTAAAGGCAAAGTCCAGCCACTTATACTCTTTGGTGTTATAATATTAAAGAGAATAAGAAAAATCATTTCATGTCACTTTGTTCTAGTTTATAGCATGTTCGGTTGGGAAGATATGGCTCCTCAAATTCAGATATAATTTGATGATTTTGGCAAACGGCCAATCGTTTTATGATGTCATATCTACCGATTATAAGGGGAAGGCCTTGACGCCACCACTATGTATTACTTTCCTCAAAATGGTAGTATGACATCATCAAATGTTGCCAATTTGCAAAGTTGCAAACTTCGCAGTGATAAATTGATAATCTTTAAAAATGTGTAACTTTATAACCAAACATGCTATGAACATGAGACAAAGTTTTATAGGCATGATATTCAATGCACAATCATATGACACTCAAATATTTTTGGCTGGATCGCCCTTCAAACCCTCCCATGGTGGAGGAGGCACATACTTTAGAGTTGTCTCCAGTGGCCCAGTGTTGGCGCTAGGATTTAATTTTGGGGGGGGAAATTCCCCCTTCGGGAAAAATTTGGGGGGGATCTGACAAAAGCTACCCATAATGCAGTGCCATCGTATTTTGCAATTGATATTCTTCAGCAGGGTATATGTCAGTCCTACATGCGCCTAGTTGTGATGAACAATTGTACTGTAGCATGTCTGTTTTTTTTCAGAATTATAACAAACAGCACTACAGCAGAGATGCATTGTATGTTTGATTAAACCAGAAAGCCAAAAGGCTTAGTGATTCCTTGACTCTCCTGACAACCTATAGCCAGACACAAGGACAAATGGGAGATTGTACCAGCTGTATGACCTCTGACCTGACCCAAAACGATAGGGTTCATGTACTCATCATGGGGGACACGCATACCAAGTATGAGCTTCATCCATCCAGGTGGCGTCGAGGTATCATGTCACAAGCCCAAAATATGGCAACATTATTGTAAATCTTACACTTAGCTTGAAGGCAGAGCTAGTAAAATAGGAATATTGAAGTATTTCTATTTTGACTCGATCAATTATGTCTGCGATTACGCAGAACTTGGCAGGAAGTAACGTTAGCCTAATCTAATACAGCAGTATATTATTAGCAGGCTAATTAGCTCAGCTAGCTCCGACCAAAGTACAGTGCTAGTGAGTACTATGTGATATGCACTGTACATATCTTGCCCATAGAAATCATACACGTAGAACTAGAAGTGGCTAAGAGTTGTTAACTTGAAGCAAATTGGGTTGCGTGGAGTGCTTGGGTAAGAGTATTGGGCATAGCTGTTGTGTAGTGCCTGAGGAATGAGTCGTCATCATGTATACGATGGCTCTTCTACGTTAAGCATATGACTTCTGTGATATTATGAATGGAATGGATATATTTTTTATGTGTCATAATAAGTACTGAGCTTCATGGTTGTTATTTTGTTGGTGTATGTGCCAATCTCCATTGCGAAAAAGAGTGCGGGAATTACCCGCATATGAACCAATTTCTCTGCGGGAATCATGAGAGGAGTGCGAGAATCCCGCAATCGTGACCTTAGCGCGAACCCTGCAGTGGCCTATGGACTCCATTCATGACCACTTCCTGGTTGAGCCTGGCCAAGTTGCCAAAGAGAACCATTATTTGTTTCCTGTAGCCTGGAACCTGACACCCTACCAACCCACCCCCCCCCACCCCCTACCTCAAACCCTCTCATGGTGGAGGGGGCACATACCTTAGAGTTATCTCTAGTTGTCTGTGAACTCCATTCATGACCAGTTCCTGGTTGAGCTTGGCCAAGTTACCAGAGAGAGGAGAGGCCATCAATTGTTCACGTAGCCTGGGAACCTCACACCCTACAAGCCACCCCCCCTCAACCCCCTCTTCAAACCCTCCATGTAGAGGGGCAACATACCTTAGGTGGTTCTCTAGTAGTTGTGGACTCCTTCATGGACCAGTTCCTGGTTGGCGTGGAATAAGTTGCCAAAGAGGACCATATCTGTTGTCTGTAGTCCAGGGACCATACCGGTCTCCTCCCCCTGAGCGTCAAAGTTGTAGGACTCCTCGTACTCAAACTTCTGATGATCACTCCAGGAGGTCTTCCCATTGCCAAACTGTGTTGTGGGAGCTGCCGTGACCACCTGAGGACATTGAAGGTCAGACAAGTGAAACTCACATGTTTACATTGCACTGGTCTTGCTCAGAAACTAGCATAGATGGAAGCGCACATGTTCGATAACCCTTATGGGAGTTCCCAACCCTTTTTTCGTGTTATCAACAATTATGTTGAGTAGTTCCAATGAAGCGTGACCAGAAGAAAGCCAATGGATTAGTGATCCTTGATGTTTCTTACAACCTATTAGCCAGACACAAGGACAAATGGGAGATTGTACCAGCTCAGTTGGGCAAATAACGTGGACCAAATTCCCATTTTACCAACCAACCAATAGGGATCCTATGCTCTCGAAAAGAAAGCTACACACTAAATTTCAAGGTTTTCAGCCTTTGACCTCTGGTCACCTCAGATTGGACCTCTGAATGACCCAAAAAAATAGGGTCCATATCAATTCATAGGGAGCACATACAAGTGTGAGCCTCATCCATCCAGGGGGTTGTGTATTGTGTTCACAAGCCAAAAATTGGCCAAAGTATTGACTGTTCCAATTTTTCTATTTCAACCAAAATTCCCCCGACCTGAACCAAAATCATAGGGTTAAACTACCCATAAAAAGCTACACACCAAAATTTAAACTCTTTCCCTTCACAAAGCTCTTCCGATCTACTTATCGTGTTTACAAGGTTTTCAGACTTTGACCTCTTGTGACCTCAGATGACCTCTCACCTGACCCCCAAACAATAGGGTTCATGCACTCATCATGGGGACCACACATACCAAGAATCGGCTTCATCCATCCATCAGGTAGGGTCTAGTGGCTATCATGTTCATAAGCCAGAATTTTCCCTTTTTGACAAAAATTCACCCCTGATCTAAACCAAAATCAATAGGGTTCCTGTACTCCCCATAAGAGAGCTACACACCAAATTTCAATCCGATCAGACCAACCATTCTGTACTTATCATGTCCACAAGGTTTTCAGACTTCTGACCTCTGACCCCAAAACAATAGGGTACATGTACTCATCATGGGGACCACACATTACCAAGAATTCGGCTTCATCCATTTTTTTTTCCCCCCCCCCCCCCCCGGCCCAGGGGGGGTTTGGGGGCAAGTTATCCTGTTAACAAGACAAAAAATGGCCGAAATCTCAACTTTCCACATTTCTTGACCAAAATTCACCCCTGATCTGGATAAAAAAAAACAATAATGTACCTCCCATAAGAAAGCTACACACCAAATTTCAATCCGATCAGACCAACCATTCTGGACTAATCGGGTCACAAGGTTTTCAAACTTTGACCTTGGGACTCTCTGACCTGACCCCAAAACAATAGGGTACATGTACTCATCATGGGGAACACACATACCAAGTATAAGCTTCATCCATCCATAGGGGGTCGAGTTATCATTTCACAAGCCGAAATTGGCCAAATATTGCCTTTTCACAAAGGTCTATATTCTGGACAAAAATTCACCCCAACTTATACCACGAATATAAGGGTTCCTGTACTCCCCATAAGGAAGCTACACACCAAATTTCAATCCGATCAGACCAACCATTCTGGACTTATCATGTTCCAGGCATTCTGGACTTAATGTGTTAACAAGATTTTCAGACTTTGACCTGACCTCAAACAAAAGGGATCATGTACTCATGGGGAACTCATATACCAAATATGAACTAGATCCATCCAAGTGGGGGTGAGTTGTCGTGTTAACAGCTGAAATTGCTGAGGAGTTCCCAGTTTCTCTCAAATCTGATCCCCAGTCTGCACTAAAAAAACATAGGGTTCAGTACTCCCAATAGAAGTTGCATACCGATTTCAACCTGATCGGACCAGCATTCTGAACATATTGTGTTAACAAGGTTTCCAGACTTTGACCTCGGATGACCTTGACCGACCCGAAAACAATAGGATTTCAGTACTCATTATGGGGAACCCAAATGCCGAGTATGAACTTGACCATCCAAGTGGGGTGGATTTATCGTGTTAACAAGGCTAGGCGTCAACCACCACCACACACTTGTCATGACTGCATAGATTGCTCTAACTTCGTCAAGGAATCAAAAAGTGCAAGTTAAATTTGTTGTCTTTGAAGTTAATGAATGCTTGAAACTATATTTGTCTGGAGAATATGTGCATCCACATTCAAATCAGGTTCACCATGCTCATGAAACAAAGATTTGATGGGGGAATTTTCCTTGACCTTGCATTGAGCAAGTTATCCCCTCCCCCCCCCCCTTCATCCAGAGATATCAGGAAAACATTGAACAATAGTAGTATGGTCCCATTTTCACTGTCTTACAAAAGGTCAGTTTGATTTCCTTCTTGTACTAATCAGAAGGAATCCCAATCTCCAGAGTCATATGTTTTGCACTTCCACTAACCTTCAAATTAACTCGTGCTGGTGGAACTTAGTCTGATACTGGATATCAGGAACTGGCCTTGGTGACAACACAGTGACAAGTGTGGAGTTCACATGTTCCCTGTGGGTCATACAAGGAGTATTTTCCATTCTCCACGATATAACCTCTGTTGTATCCAAGCCTGCAGTTGTCCGTAACATCACATTATCAGTCCATTCAATACCTCATCAAGATAAATCAGTGAAGTCACTGCAGGTTAGCTTGGGGTTCTGTTCAATGAATCCATTGGATGGCAATGTTTCAGCTCAAACTAGCGCACAATGGTGCGAGTGCAATCCAGACCAAATGCAATTTTTTCATTGCTCTGGCCACTGAACCCATAAGGCTGACTAGAATTCCATAGATGTGGGAGTGGTGTGCCGAATGAATGTGGAAATCATAATTTTGCAAGGGAAGTTGATATTATAAGAGGAATTAAACTGTATGATATTGTTATGAACGGCCATACATATCTCGCAACTCATGCATCAATTCCATAGGATATACTCATAATATATTGCCAGATATTCCATCTGCAGGCATTGCCTGAGCATGACGGCACTCACTAACTGAGATGAGTGGCAGTACATTCTAAGTTAGCTTGTTTCCATTTCTTATTATTATTATATCATCATTTTTTTATTGAAACCGGCTGCATCTATGTTAAACATAAAACACCAGCGTTAATTCCTAAGAACCATTTTTCTAAATGTTAACGATTATGGCCCACCATTGAAACCTCACAATTGACAGGTTTTTGGAGATTTAATTAGCATATACTTGACACGTCAATGGCTTAAACATGCAAATACGTGTTCAAATAGTGTCTAGTCGTTAAAAATTAGAGAAAAATTGTTTACAATATTATTACGAGTGTTGAAACAGTTACGAGTGTTGAAACATTTACGAGTGCTGTTTGAAACATGAGTTGTTCTCTCCCCTAGCACTATCGTGCTCTCGAGCCAGTACGAGAACAGGAAATCCCTGGAAACTGATGAGGAAATAACCACGCATTCACAGCGTGTCAGGAATGGGTCTATACAACTTATAGTGAGCGATTTTACCCGCCGAGTGCCTGGACACACTGTTTAGACAAAGATAAGGACAGATTAGCCTGCCCCCCAAGCTGACTGATCTCGTTGCTTGAACATGTCTTGTCATATACATTTTTGCTTGAAGATATGTTTCCTATTACCACCCTGTTTCAAAAGTCCTATGTACTCCCTCGCAAAGTCAATAACAGAAAGTGACACGTCGTCGTCCTCGTGTGCCGAGGAGGAACGCACAAATGAAGGAGCGCTTCGGGATGGACTGTAGGCCCTCGGATTCTCCAACTGAACCCTCCCTGGCTAACATGATGAGAAAGAAATAGAAAAAAGATGAGTATCCAATGAAGATGGCGGATTATGGACTAATGGTCATTTTTGAACCAAATCTGAATTATGTGATGTTCCCAATATCCTGATTTGAATGGGACTTGGTTGATGTAGTCAACAACATTTTGGTCCTGACAAAAGTGGAAGTCATACTGAGGTGATGGACGTCGCATTATATTATACTAAACTCTGTAGTATTTAAGCTGTGTGGATTTGAGCAAACCTTGTGTATGTGTAATTTGGATTATGGAAACCTCCCAATATGATAGGCATAGCCACCCACTGATAGGTTCAATGTGTGGGTTGACAGATAGTTTACCTGCCATCATGTGTCACAATTTTGGCATCAATGTGCTGCATGTCCAGTAGAGCTTTGGACTACGAGTGGGGCCCTGTGGCAGCCCTTTTTTTGTACTGGGACGGCCCCTCTGAGGGTACATGACGTGACGCCTCCATTGCGGCAGAATGGGAGGAGAGTGCAATCGACTGTGAATACTGGTTGAAATCACGAATGAATCCCTGTGAATTATTGTGAAAGCTGTATGATATGTGGGTTCCATATGAATAGAGGGATTATAAAAATTTTGAATCATTCATCACTCGTTAAATTGTGCATCCCGAATAGATACTGATGGATGTCATACCACTCTGCAGCTACTGATTAACAGCCAGCCCTGTCTTGATGAGATTAGAAGCTTTGTCCAGGTAGTCCACATCTCATCCTGGAAGGAAAATACAACCAAAATGTTCAAGATGGTAGGAAGAACCATTAAAGGAAAATTCCAGCCAAATTAATCATTCACATATCACTTTGTTCCGGGTTTTATAGCATGTTGTCGGTTGGGACGATATGGCTCCTCATATTTCATAAAGTTGCTGATTTGGGCAAACTTGGCAACCTTTTTATGATGTCATATCCTATCCAATTACAAGGGAAAAGACATATTTCTTAATAACCTTAACATTTTCTTGAAAATGGTAGATATGACGTCTCAAATGTTGCCAATTTGCAAATTTGCCAACTTAGAGTGATAAATTAATAATCTCAAAAATGTCGAAACTCTTCGTAACGAACACGCTATGAACATAAACAAAGTTTGATTGGCATGATTTTCAATTCAATGCACAATCATATAACCTTTGAATATTTTTGACTGGAATTGTCTTTCACATTCCGGCACTTGGGCACAATTTTCACTAACCACCCCGAGGATACTGAAAAAATGAATAATTAGCCTTAACAAAATTTGCTGCATCTCTGGGGTTGTAATTATGCTCAGCGTGTTTTTCTACCTGACGGGTGACTAACCCCTTCTGTGTTATTCTCGCACACTAAGGGCTGCAACGGTTATCACTCTCGAGATAACCGCACGGTCATCATTTGATTACGGAGTCAAATCGTTGTTCTTCGGTGTTTTTCGCATCCCACGTACTGTCGTCAATTCTTCCTGTAGGCCCTAATGTGTCAGAAATGCCCGAGACATTTGCGAAACCTTCTACACTTCAATGCACACTTGCAGCTCACTTTATGGGACGTTTATTTTCACAATGTTCTTTTCTTTCATACATTCTTTCATCATGTAAAGAGATTGCCAAAAAAATATTAATTTGTGTGTGAATGTTCATATTTTTCGGGGTTTGAAATCGCTACTCAATAGTTGAAAAGATTCTGACGACGTGGTACACGCACTGCATGCGCCACTGTCATGCTGGTAGGCCGCCGAAATCCATGTACAACACTACAACTACTACATTCTCCATACGTACGTAGTATGTACGCCCCCGGCCCGGCCCCGCCAGTAAAACAGATCGGCTAGTGCAATTACCATTTTAATCATTTTTAACAGGCTGTGATAAAGCTGCGATGTACGAGGCGGGGGCGGGATTACATAAATAAAAGTATATCGCACTGGATTTCAGTTAAATTTCGATTAGGACCGGGTTTTTTCACAACCCTAGTTTCAGTAACGTTTCTATCATGCTGGCAAATGACTATACTCTTCTGAAGTTATTCCGGTAATTCATGCACGCAAGATTTTTGTGATACGTGCCTAGCTGCAATACCTGATAATATTTCAATCTCTTCAGGGCTCGTGCCGTCCTGTCGCAGTGCGGGCCGTGGGCGAGATTTTTTTTTTCTTTTTTCTTTTTCTTATTAACACATGACTCGGTTAATGATCAGTGCCTCATTCTTTCGTTGCCTCTTAGTCGGCTATCTGTCAATTACATAACCCATTCCTAATCCGTTTTCACGGTTTTAAAAAACCGACTACCATCAGCCTTACCCACACTGGGTCTTTCCAGTGTGGAGTCGAGTCCATCCAATCCGAGTCCTAGCCAAGACCGAGTCCTCCTCACTCCCGTCCGAGTCCAAGACCGAGTCCCCTCAACATTCAAGTCTGAGTCAAGACCGAGTCCTCTTGTCCTATCCCGAGTCCCTATTATAAACCTTGGCAATAGCAGAAATAAGAGGGCCTAGTATTGGTATACAAATAGCCTAGGTAATCAATAAGTGTTTGCATCCCCCAAAAACTGTATAAGATAATATTGCACAAACGCCATGCCAAAATCATAACGAAGTTTCCGCATATTTCTATTCAAGAGCTGGACTCTCATCGAGAAGTCCATAGCAGTGGGCATGTAATTGCAATGTAGCAATGCTAGAATTAACAGAACTAAACACCTAAACGTCACATACTTATACTCCCTCACTTGGGCTTGCCTACCTTCCATTTGGGAGGCCATAACAATTCTAGACCGCAGTTAGATATATGCAGCTTTGTTTTTTTTTCCTTTCAACACAGCTTCTGCCGTTTGGCTGAGCAGCTAGGCCATCGCTTACTGTTTCGAATAATGCAAAATTTTTCCCAGTCACCGGTGCCGAATAATCTGTTTACCCCTGAGTTTTGTCGACGCGTACCACAGTCGGCATTTGCACCTACGCCTTGTGCTAGTGAGGCCTACTTACAGACTCATTGCTGTACTGGTATGTAGTGTCAATCTCGCGCAACTGGTTTTTTCATTTTAAATAATTTCACTCTGATTTTTTTGCCGTCCAAAGCTTACTTTCGTATTCTTTAGGTATTTTTCCATATTTCTCAAGCAGAAAATGTATTTTCTATTTACTACGAGTTCCCCGAAATAACGTGATAAAATGACCTGTCGTTGCCTAACGTAACATCAATGGTAATTGCCACATAGGCTTCAATCCTTTTGGGTGCATTTCCCAGATTCACCGCGTGTTCAATGCTGCAAAATATAGAGCCGACCCTCAGTCTATCTCTATTAAATGTCCTATGCTTATTCGTGTAGCGTCACTTTAGAATGACTGGTATTTTGCAGTGGATATCTTGGGCATAGCCAATTAAATTGCTCTGAAAAATTGTTATTTGTCTGTTCGAACGTGAATAGTATCCCGGTGTCTCCACCTTATTGTTAGGCCTATTCAACCTAATTTCTATCCAACCCTAATAAATTTAACCCTGAACAGGATAAAAAAAAACTGGGCCTATACACATGGGAACCCGGTTACGTATGCTTACCCCAATACGAAACTCTCCAGCAGTCCTGATCCTGATTTTGTGCGATGTGAACACATCACAATTGCCACAGTCGTTGCGGACTGTGAGGAGAGTGCGGCATGTTCTCCTGTGCTGTGCATGTAACACCTAACCGCCGTTTCAACAGGTACAGCTTGGTATGAGCGAATTCGCGCATTGACAGAAAAAAAAAGCACAGTATAGTCCATCATGTTTGTGATTATCAATGTTAGAATTTTGCAAATGACTCTTCTTCATAATTGTCAGGATATTTGTCAAGGATTTTTTGGTGCGGTCTTGAACCTGGACTCGGACCGAGCCCCGAGCCGAGTGCCGAGACCGATCTTCATTGAATCCCGAGTCCCGAGACCGAGTCCTTCAAAATTGGTCTCTACTCGAGTCCTCGCAACACTTGTACTTCCGCAGTGACAACCCTTTTCTACCTCGTGCTGGTCACAGTTGTGACTACTTGTAGACACCAGACCAGATTGCGTCTCCTCTAGAAGTTTTGCAGTGAGTCAAACTGCAATTTTGTGACTTCAAAGGTTTCTTATCTATTTACACCTGTAGAGGAATGGCTCTATCCACCCCCCCCCCCCCCCCCCAAACTCCATCACAGTATGGGTTGTGGTTGCCACATGTAGGGTACATTCTCCAATAACCTCTTGTCGCTTAAATGCTGTTAGAAGGATTTTTTTTTGGAAACTTTGCAACTGTGGATGCGCCATAATGAAGGGGTTAATCCAACAACTACAAAATGATAGTTATCAAAATTTAACTGGGGGCAGCAATGGTGCTGCAGATCAAACCACACAAATGCAATTATTTAATTGTCTTTTTGTGACTCAAAATGACACTTAGATGACCACAGACTACAAATTCCTGAACACCCACCCACTCCATGAAACAGACCATTGCTCATGAAGACCAGTTTTTTTACCACATGTTATCTATGATCATCCTTGTTAATCTGGAGGAGCAGCAATTGACTCTCCAAAAGACCCTTTGGGTAAGAACATCTCCCAGATGGCTGCTGACCCCAGACCCCTAGATGATCACTGACCCCAATTTCCAGAACCAACCATATGACCAAGTGTTGGAGCTATGTTGGGCACTCTTCATCCCCATAATGCCCCGAACCTCTGTCACGATGCTTTGTCTACTGACCAATCACAAACTTACATATTTGGGTGGTAGCACCCAGCGGTCTGCAGGACATTGCTGATGGACTCGATCAGTTCTACTTTGGCATTGCTATCCATCCCCTTGTTGATTATCTCACAGAAGCAGTCACATGACGCCTCTCTCAGATCCTCCATCCACGTCAGAATGGTGCAGCAGTCCGTTCGATGAACCGATCATTGGCGATCAGGCGATTTCGTCCATGAACGTAAGCTCCTATTACCTCCAGCACAAACAGGTCAGCTCAGGATTCTCGTTCTCATATGTTTTCTGAGAGAGAAAGCAGAAACAGAATGTAAGAGAGCACGAGTGGCGGAGAATCATTAGAGAAAGCCTGACCTAGTAAGAGTCCACCACTTTATTGTGTGTATTAATATCATACTAATCTACAAACTCATCATCATCCAGTTTTTACTCGCGGTTCCACTTCCTAGTGGTTGGACGGCTCATGGCTGTACGTACACATTTACGCCATCTATTTCTCTCAGTGGGTGGAATATCTGAGAGATGTCTCATGATGCAACTGCGCCAAGACCTTTGTGTCTACCCCCGTCCTCCCTCTTCTCCAACATCCTACTCTGTTCCTATCTGCAGTCCATCTATCGCTACGTTTTGAAATGTCCATACCATCTTAGCCTCATACTTTTTCGCCATTACCCAAGTTGGGATGTCCTCACGGCGACAGAGACAGAGTCCAAACTGATTTAATCCTCAGTTGAGACCCCACACCCCACCTCAGCTACCTCATTCATTCGGTTGAAGCTGGCAAGATCCTCTTCACGGACAGACACCGAGTACAGACAGCCATCTAACAGGTGATTAGTTCTCTAACAACTCCCAGGTGCTCTGAATTAGTAGTTAAATCCTTACAAGCACTGCAGTTGAATGTGTGTATGTGGTACCTCGCTAGAAATTCACAGATTTACTAAGTACCCTACACTGTTATGATCAAAACAGATGGACAAAGGTCTGGGTTTCCACTTTCCGCCTTACCATACCCAATCAAGGTGTGGATATGTCTACAGCGGGCTTGACTGGGAGTGTGGGCCTTTTCTGAACACCTTCACAGAACAATAAAGTCATTTTATTAAGCTAGGTTGGACCTCTATGATTGATAGAATTGTCCAATGACTTACCAATATTTGGTACCATGAGTCCACCAGTGCTGGCACACACTGTACCCTCATCGTATCCTTCAACTGCGTGTTCCTCTGAGTCTCCTGTCAATATCAAAAGTGTCAGAAAATGTGTTGTCTGTACCTGTTTGTGCTTATTGACAACATGCTCATCGGATATACTACAAACTTTCCAAACCACAAAGCATTGTTCGAGGACACAGATCTGTCTCTTGTTTGGGTTTTTTCATCATGTGCAGTTTCACTATAAAGTTCCAGGATATTTTTGCTCCCGTGATCTATTTTTAGAAATTCTCCCTAAAAGACCTGTGCTGTCCAACCCATAACCGACTATCTATATGACAGTTATATTCATCTTGCTGTACATCCATTGGCTTTGGTTCAACAGAGCAAGGAACGTCAGAAGCGTTAATAAAAAAAATAACAGTCCGGTTTTTTCAGAGTATAACAAGATGGATGTCCACAGAGGTCATTAAATGACACAGTCATCGGTGATCGTGGCCAGACAGAGTATGGGCCTAGGCAAGGTCCGCATGTGTGTAACTCCCGAATGACATTATTCCTGTCAAAGTTATGGAACCTCTATGAAGTCAACAAACTTCCTGCACTAGAGCAAAATGAGCATATCATAGCAGGCTATTGACCAATCAGTTTTCTGATACGTCTTCAAGCAATTCTCCATTGTTGTTCATTATACCAGTGGTTTAATGGAGAAACCTATGAGTGCTTGAACAGCGACACTCTATTCAGCCAACCACCACTTACTCTCGGATTTTTTTTAGAGTGCCTAATGACAGTACCGTCCACCTGGGGGAAGACAATCACTTGGTGGTCCTTTGCTGGAACTCAACGTATGCAGGTTTGCGTGCGACGATTCGGTGATTCCCAACTTGCCATTCTCTCTCTCTCTCTATACAGATGTATATACATGGGGTACTTCATCACGTCTACGCCAAATCAATTGGCAAGTTTGCATCCATGGTGTAAGACGGATACAATTCGCTCCAGACCAAGATGTTATTTATCTATTTGCTATTATTTGTTTTTCCACAATAGATTATCAGTATGGCACAATATAGATTGTTCAATGAAAATGATCCAATGTGGATGAAGTCAAACCAGAGAACCTGTGACGGCCTAATAAGAGGTTAACTCCCTGAAATATATGCAAAGAAACATTAAACTGAATAATAACAAAATTTGCGACAAAGAACTCATTGTCCTAACCTCAGGGGTATGGACAATGTCCCTGTCAACCACCTCGATGTCTATGGCCAGAGAGAGTCCTCAGGTAAGAACGTCTAGACCCGTGGGCCCGGTGGAGGTTCTGTAACGAGGTCCTGGTGAAGGTGGGCCATTGTTTCATATATCCAGGACAAAGACCATCGAAAACAGCTGGGCCACTTTGTTACGGATGAACTGTTTCTCTTCAGTATTTGAGTATGCCTGCATAGAAGGAAGTCAGGCCTGGTCTAAATTTCGGGTCATTGCTTGGGCAATATGGGGAGCTTTGTGTATGGTGTGCAAAGCAATGTTTATACGAAATAAGCTACCTACAACATTGTGCTTGCATTTTTTAGAACATTTGAAGTGAGACATTAAGCTAACAAGCCTAATGTTACAAGCTTACGGTTACAGTTGAAAGCAAAGTCCAGCCAAATGATACTCTTTTGGTGTTATAATGTTAAAGAGAATACAAAATCATTCAACTATCACTTTGTTTCCAGGTTTACAGCATGTTTGGTTGGAAATATGGCTTCCTTCCTCAAATTTCATATCATTTGTTTAATTTTGGCAACTGGCAAACTTTTTATGATGTCATATCTACCAATTATAAGAGAAAGTTTAGACATTACATATTTCTAGCGTTCCTCTAACATTGGTAGATATTCATCAATGTTATCCAATATTCACAAATTGCCAACTTAGCAGGTAAATTAATCATCTTTAAAATTTGTTAACTCATAACCGAACCATGCTATGAACATGAAACAAGTTTGATTGCATGATTTCCAATGCAACAAGCATATGACATTTAAATATTTTGGCTGGACTTGCCCTTTAATTAGATGCTATTCAATATGTTTTTTTTGCCCAAGGTTATGGGCGTACCTTGGTAGTTTGACGTTGCCCGACCAGTGCGCAGAGAAAACCTTTCAGGAACGTCTCGACAAAAATTAACACACTCCTACCAGCAAGCACGAATTTTCCCCCCATATTATCAACAATGACATAGTAAAACATGAGTTTAATCGATTTCGTTTTCAAAAGTGGCAACAGTTTGAGAATAGGCTATAATGATAGCGCTATGGGAAGAATCTTGTCTACATATGCTAACTAATATGGTGAGCACGTGCACGTACACCTGTGAACAGCTCATTGGCATTCGGTCCGATCTGATCCAAGGAAGAGGCAGGCCTGAATTTCTTCCTCTTCGATTGCAATTGTTGATTGATTCGTTGATTGATTTACTTACAGTACCTGACGCATGAAGCTGTCTTTTCGAAACATGTCGTATTTGTATATTTGTGTAAATGGCGTTAACTGTGCGAATATATGTTGACTTTGAAATCTGTGGTGTGTGCCGTCATTTTGATTGATTTGGGTTGAAACTGCAATTTCAGGAAAACAGGGTTAGGCTCAAAGATCAAAACTCAGGATAAGCTAGTTTGGGTTAAGTTAAGGGTAGAACATGTAACAGTAAGCTGAAGGTTGTAGCTCTCTCTAGTCTGGGTCTCTCTATGAGAATACTGCAATGCTTCGTGCACATCACGAAAAAATTATGTGAATGCCCAATACTTCTCTATTGATTCACCACAACATCTCTGAAGAATTGCTCTACTGGGAATCTCGCTGAAGGATGAACCGTTGCCAACCTGTTCTAGATAGCTACGACTGGATGAAACTGACGATATAGACTGAAACATAGTTCATCAGGGGTGACAGAACTCTTCTCAAGTCGCCTCATACAAGGGACACCTCTGGACAATTTGACTGCCATATTAAAATCAGCAGCCCAGTGAGTTGAAGAATTTATACATATGTGATTAATTAAGTTTAAAGGAATTTTAAAAAAAAACAAAAAGTCATGTCATATGTAACTCTATGGGGAATAGCTCACTGCCGTGTGTAACTCTAATAAGGAATAACTCGCTGTCATATGTAACTCCATAGGAAATAACTCGCTACTTGCCATATGTACCTCTAGGGAATAACTTACTGTCATATGTAACTCCATAGGAAATAACTCGCTACTTGCCATATGTAACTCTATGAGTAATAACTCACAGTCATTCGTAGCCACGACATCAGGAGTTCTTTAACGGTCTGAGTGTCTTCCTGGCTGGCACTGGAGTATCTGTAAAATGGGAGAAAACATCTCTGAAACTTCATGTGGCCATCCCAGAAATGCCACTAAACCCATCATCTTTTCGTAATATTCATTGTACCGTATTCATTCCGCTAACGCCCAGGGCGCTTGGAAAGTTTCAGGATGGGCGCTCACGAGAGTATGACGTTCCCCGATTATTTTTCCATAATAATATTAGGGAGGGCGGGTTGTAGAGGGGGGGGCAGATGCACTGCATGTTGGGAATAGCAGTAATTGTTTGCCTCATCCTGTGCGATATTTTGAGTGTGTGTTTATGCACACAGTGTTCCACTTTCGAGCAATAAATTTTTGCAGTTTTCCGCCTGCAGCCATGTGTTGTGGGTAATCGATCTGCATTGCCAAAAGTTGATGGGCGCCTACGGGAGATGGGCGCTTAACGGAATGAATACAGTAATTAATTTGAAATCTTTTCTTCTTCCAACTTTGGATTGAATATTTACTTCGAATGAAGTATATGCCAAGTTATAAACCTCTCCTCCTAAACCAAACTTTTCCATCGAGTACTACCTTTATATCTAGATGCAGGATTTTTCACTTTATCCAATGGCATTCTTCAGAAAATTGAGTTCAAGGTTTATTTTGGTATTTTGTGATGTATTTGAAGTGAGAGGCAATGCACAGGTCGACAGCAAACAGCCTGACATGGCAGGTACAGACAGTTCTCTCGTTAACAATACAAAGTTTCCCCCTCCGGGTTTCCAGACGTCCCAGATATGTGAGAATGGATCTCCAGATGAAGACAAGACACTCGGTCTGACTCCATGTAAGCTTTATATTGTTTTCTTCAATTTTTTGCCATGTTGTTCCTATAACTTTTTATATTTTCATGGTAATTCTTTGTAAAGAAAGCCCACGCTTAGAGGTCTCTTGGGGCATTTCTGCGCTATATCAGTGGCCGTTTTATTATAATTATATTAAGCTATATTGTACCTTCAGATCACAAGGGTACACTGTTAGACCTACACAGGAAACATCCTCGTGAAGTGCTGTGTTCTGATGAGAGCTTTAAGGTACAATTTCTCTAGATCGAATCGGGGTGTGTTTCGTGATAAATCAGAACATGTCTAAATGCATGCAAGTTATAAGACAACTTTGGTTGAAAGAATGGAAATTTATCCCTTCAGTTGTTGCAGATCGTGAGCCATATTTTGCAGGTTGGCCTTCCATGAGCGCTGGACTACCATAGTTAATGCAGACACAATGGGTTGACTTGGCTCAGTGTTTTCTATTGTGCAATACTCTTGTGAGTTCACGGCAGGTAGCCGGTCACATAAGAATGAATCCTGGTTTCTGTGTATGTAATTTGGAGTTGTTCATCCTGTTGGCTGAAACGGATGCAATACAGGTGTATTCCAAGGAGGAACCATGTTGGAGCATCTGATAATCTGACTCCAATAGAGCGCTGTCTCGATGATTGATGTTTCTTCTCTGAGTTATAGTTATGATATTGTGTGTTCTTAAAGCTTCCATACGTTCTCATGTGAAATTGTTCCCATTCTCAGCGTTCTCATATGATTTGTATTACTCTCATAGGTTCTCATACAATTCTCATGAGATCTCTATAATTTCATGAGATCTCATGAGAATTGTTATGAGAAGTTTTTTTATAATGGTCCGTTGAGGAAATGAATGTAAAGCTGTAGGGGAGCATGGATATAGTCGAAGCTATATCGACGCTATTTGGGGCCAATATAACCTGGCCTATATCGGGCGAGCTAGCGAATAAATTCCTAAAGATACGGGGTTCTGAAGGAAGGCGGACAGAGAATTCAACCGAAATAACGACGAAGAAATGATTTATAATATGTTGACAATTTAACTATCGCAATCCAACATTAATAATAGAATATCTTTACTTCTCTCCAGCGAGACCCGGGTCCACCAAAAACGCCTCCAAATCGCAATTCACCACCCCCCAACATACAGCTGCACACCACACGGAGCTCCGTATTCCATCATCTCCAAAAAAAACAAACAAGCGCCGTTAAACACAACCGGCTCCAGTTCCTTTAGTCATAATCAAAATAAACACGCACACACACCACATCGGGAAACAAACAGCCACACGCGGCCCGCACAGCAACACAGAGGGAAATCCTCTATGGCGCAAACAAAACACAATACTGAAGCTTAGTTAATTAAAATGAAGGCGCGACGATCTTAGTGATTAAATGACACGCGCGGAAGCGCAACGCGACACACGCATACACTAACAATAGACAATTGGCGGGAACATGAGGCTGTGACATATGACGACGAGTGTGTAGACTAAATCACGCACTATCTTACATGCACGTCCCGGATCAGTCACAGGGGAGGGAGAGAAAATCCTCATGAACTTACTTTAGTTTGTGAAATGCTCCAAAGCAACTGTAGACACAGAAGAAATTGATTGATCATCCTGGTACTGGTGTTGATGATGGCATCGGCGCAGAGCTTCCAGCCATAGTCGGACTGCTCATCTTTCAAAGTACGTCCGGGGCTGAAAATAAGTCGACGGGTGAGATTGTGATCATGGTGGTATACTGCATTCAAGTACATTTCCCTCCAAAAGGAACCACAGTGGATGAGAACTGATTCAAATGTACAGATGTTAAAATGAATGCCTCTTATCTGTGAAATTCTTATTCACAATAATGACTCAAATGGCCTTTCGCCAAAAGTGACCACAAATACACTTGACTGAATTGTTAAACACTCCGAGGACCCGGTTGCATCCTCAGTCAATAAAACGGATGGGGGAAGCGTAAAAGAGTAGCAATATGGATAAACTGGAATATATGAAACAAATGGAATGGACAGGACAGATAGATGCATGATCACAATAGCTTGCCAAGCAAATAGCTGAATAATTACAGGGCTTCACCATTGTAGCACAGGTGCCAGTACAAAACTTCAATGAAGCTGTAAAGTGTCGTTGTGACAGCAATAAACACAACATGTCTAATTTGCGACCAAGTTTCCCATAGGTCCCCTATTAGCATAGGCAGAAAGGAGCAACTAGGCGAACAATCAGGCAGAAAAGTTATTCACAACCTCTGTCGATATCCTGTTGCCAGTGAGGGCACTCTAACAAAAATATAGTTGTATAAATTGGCCAATTGAGGTGCCCCTCAAATGTGCAGTTCAAACTCAAATTGTAGAGTATTGTCATGATAGATAGGGACCTGAATGGACAGTAAGGTGAAATGCACCAGAAAAGGGAGCTCGCATCCCAGAAAGTTACGATCGATCATGGCTTGATTGGAATATTGAGAAAACCTCTTGTGGAACCGGTGTCAGAGCTCTAATGAAACCTGGTAATCTGACCTTTCCAAACACACACTCTGGGACGAACACTAGAGAGAAAGCACATCCATTAGCTTTTTAAACTCACATGAGAAAGGTTGTTGTGGGTGTGATGAATAAACAGCATACGAGTCAAACATTTCCCATGAAGTGAGTCCTTGCTTGCCTTTCGACTGACTATGCCTGTGGCCTGCCGGCATACAGTGGCTTCCTTAATGAGGGCCCAGATAGTGAGGGCTCAGATAGTGTGAGCCCAGATAGTGATGGTCCAGATGGTGGGGGCCCAGATAACGAGGGCTCAGATAATGAGGTCAGATAGTGTGTGGAACCCAGGTAGTAGTGAGGGCAAGATAGTGAGGGGCCAGACAGTGAAGCCTGACTACACAAGCACTTACCAGTCTCTGGGATTCTGTTGTGGCGAATGCCCGAGGAACCCTTGAAGAGCTACTTCATTCATCTTTAATCCAGGATAATATTTACTGGAGAATGAGATGAGATCAGGCCTCCTAATTTATTTTGTACCTCTCAGTTTATTCAGGACATGACCAGTCTCTCCTGATTCTGAAAATGAGGAGAGAAGAATGGAATTGGAGAACCTGAATGGGAAACCTCCGATGGCATGAAGCCTTCATCAAGTTTCTAGCTAGCAAGGACTGCTACGATGTGCTGTTATATGTTCTCCACTCTTTAATTCTTACATACTCACATCATGCCTAATATAGGGCCTAACTTGACCAATGTTTACCTTCATCATATATTGTATACCAATTGGGGGTTTCTCAGTCTTGCATGGCATCAAAACTTCACTGTGGTAGTTAGAGCTGCCACTGAACAACCACTGTGCTGTTGGAGCTATTATTCTCTCCTCCGTCGTCATTAAAGGGACCAATAGGTTCTTAGGGTATTTCTCCTTATGGTTTACACTTTAACAGGTACATGCCGGCAGAGGATTGAACCCATTCAAGGCCCAGCAAGAGTGTCAGACCTGAACTACCAGCTTCTTGTCTCTTCAAATCCTTCAACCAGGTACAATGGATTAGGAAATGATGCCTCTTTGTGGCAATCTTAATGTGGGATAGGGGTAAACCATGCAGGTCCACAGTTGCAACTTACCTAATGTCCCTGCTTCGATCCCTTTTGCTACGTATGTTTCAGTCATCAAAATGAAGAATATCTTTGATTTCCCATACCCTCCTCAGGAAAAGAAGTGTGGGCGTAGCTCCCGTAAAAGAGGTGTTTCGGTTTAACACGTTCCTGTCTGATGAAGTGTGGGTGTTGTAAGGTTCGCAGTCTTGCCAACCCATACACCATTGGAAAGAGATATTCACCCTTTTCAAACTTGGAGAATGACATTCCAGGATATCCCTCATAAAAACTTGCACTGGGCCTATTAAAAGTTTACCTGCTTTTGAATTTATCAACTGAATACCACCTCCGCTCTTCACAAACAAGATACCCATATGTGGCACAAAATTGCATGCAACGCTGTGTGTCATTGTGTTATAATCATGCGAATCTTAACATAATTTCCCTTGATAAAATGTAGATTTGATCGAGTGCTTTGAATAGACATTCCAAAAATAATAATACGAAAGCAGCATATGGCAATGCATTACAGAAACTAGCATACCGCCCCTGGCCTTGCCTCTCCCACATTAATGCAAATTGGCAGTGTAACCCAGAATGGCACATGGCATTACCATATGTCCATCAACATCTGTTGCTCGGCTGGCGGCTGCATTTTACTATCAACTAGCAGCTTGACAAGAGCTGTCAATCAAACTTGTAGAACTGTTCTTGTTCAAAATGAAAACCGAATCCTGGGGACTCCCACAAGTTGAGTGATGGGCCTTTGTGACCTGGCAGGTTCAAACTAACAACACTCTTTGCAACCATTCACCAAACTCAACCAAATTTCAGATTCTTTGTAATATATAATACACATTTAATGACTAATCATGGACTGCTATCATCCAATATAGTTTCACTCAACTTTAACACCTCTCTATACACCCAGCATTGTTCCCACCTTGTTCAGAGGGTCGTGTCCAGAGACCACACAGTTATTTCAGCGCGCCTCCTGATCCCCTCACGATTCCTCGGGCTCTTGCCACACTAGCAAGTTACCTTTCTTTGCATTGTGTTCAGGAATCGAACACTAACCGAACACGTCTTCTGCAATATGCTCATACTCTGCACATGCTTACCAAACATTCTAAACACTACACTAGCACATGAACAACATGACACTGTGTTCAGCATTAAGCTTTTTTTAAAAATGATGGCAAAATAGGGCTTAGTCTGATATGGTGTTGGTGTCCGACCCTATCTGGTGTCAGTGTGGGGCCTCCTAAATTTTCAATACCGTTGGTTCAAGAGCTCTGTATACTGATGCCGGTGTCAGATTTGCAGGTGTCATACGCAACACTGTAAAACATAGTACTTCTTCCTCATTGAATTGCATGGTCACAGCCCACTGGGAAAAACAAAAAAAAAAAAAAAAAAACATTTTCTGATTCACTCAGTACGCATTAACCCTGACAACCATATCTATTACTAGGCCCGCTGCTTGGCAAGTAGGCCCTACACCATAAAAAAAAAAAATAATGAAAAAAGGCCCATGGAATGCTGCCTAGAGTACAGGATACCTCAGCACCAAATTTGTCAAAAATTATAACATATTTTTGGAAATTTCAGTGACCATTCAGAATTTTTTTGAAAAGGAAGCTCGGTCTATACTCAAGAGTCCAGACATACATTCCCCCCATTCAGGACTTTCCCAACAAAGACAAATAGTTTATTTGTCCAGAATGTCTAGTTAGATTCACCACAATTTGTAAATCTCGGTCTTCCGGCATCTACTTCCTACACAAATTTGGCGCTCTGCGCCTGGCATTTTTTATGAATCGTCATGACTGATGTTTTTGTTGTGACATTAATTACTATTTCCTAGGTCACCAGTGTGCCTCAATCCTCTAATTCAATGGACTAGCTACGTTCCATCTGCCCAAATCCAATGTACCCAGCTAATTGTGACTGCACCTGCACGTACCTCTTGTACTTGTAGTTGTAATGGGCGAACTTGGGTGGGGCGAGCACGTTAGTGGGGTGAAATTGAAATGGGGAAAAACGTCCTGTTTCCAGTCTACATGGGGTACTGACCCCTATATCCGACCCCCCTAGGTTCCGACCTCCCAATATTCGACCTCCCTATGTTCCCACCTCCCTATGTTCCCACCTCCCAATCTGAAGCCTACTGTTTCTTCCACCTCGCTAAGGCTGCACGGTTACTCGGTTAAACTGAAAAATCCGGATTGACTCGGTTCGGTTTAACTCGGTTGTGAAATTTGCGCGAAAACCGAAAACCGTACAACGCGTGAAAAAAAACCGAAGTCGCCTGACATCAGGCTAGAAACCGAGAGTCATTGAAAATCTGCACGCATCCACACTCGGTTAGCGCGGCAGACCCGGAGCCCTGAGGGTTTTGAAACAATCATGTAAATTATGCACACGCCATTGACGCCCGCCATATAGTAACTCAAGAAATGTCACTGGGGATGGAGTAGTGTACTTTCCTTCAGCAATTAAAATCATAGTAGTGATCTAATAAGAACCTATCAATTTCAGTACGCTGTGTCTCTAGTTTGTCCTTCTTTTACATTACCATCGCCTATAAAGTACATCATATCCCCATATTGTGCTAACTTGTACTATCTCACCTTCAAGACAGGTAAGTGAATGTAAGTATTTCTTTGGTGTTGATGTTAGCCACGCCCATTTCAGTTTGGACTATTCCATTTATGACAAGGTAACAAACTCACAGGAGTGTGTAACGTTGTAGCACTGTGTACTAAAGTTGACAGCTTCCATTGTGTCAACATTCAGCTGTTGCGGAATTAATTACCGAAGCTATCCAACACCGGTACTAAAATCAAAGTAGGTATTTCGACGATCCAAGCCGACGCATACTTCGCAACTCACTGCGCAACCTGTCGAAAACTTATAAACTGCCAACGGCCTGGCCCCACGGTGGTTGCGAGCTGTGTAACTTTCATTATTTTGCCAAATTTACCCGCCGCCACGGACATCGCAGCTCTATGGTAACGTAATAAAACTGCATGCAAAGCTAATGTTCTTGCCTACTCGCTCATGCTGTTTGCACTAGTTTCAAGAAATAGCCCTGTTTGGAACACATGGTCATCACCTCCTTACTTGTTGACTAGCTTCTGACAAGTCTTCCACTGATAATGTATCGTCGTTACCAACACCAAGCGGCACTCCCATATTGATTTTGGTACAGGCCGCCGACAGCAAACCTTTTTATCGCACACACATAAACATCTATGGAATTTCTAACGACTCTGTGTCTAAAAGGACTGACTTATTAACGATTGTCGATCCACTTCGATCCGCAATACTGCTATGTATTTTCGTGTGGGCGTACAATTCTATGAATGAATTAATGTAATATTGGGCAATTGGTGAAAGACATATTTACAAAGGTTTAGCGCAGACTGTGGTTTTTAGGGCTGATTTAGACTGTGCCGTGCTTCAGTTTTCGTGCTTAAATATTCCAGTTAGGTTTGGGGCTTTGGGCTCCACCTTTAATTGCACAGCGATCTGTTTGTACTGTATGTGCGGCGACAAGCCACGTTGCCTGTTTTAATAAGAAAGACACGTGTACTGATGCTCTGGTGGCAGGTTTATTTGCAATTATTTGTTCATTCCCCCATAGTATAATGGAACAACGTCTGTATTGCATGAAAAGATTGTCCTTTATTTACCCAGGCTGAAATATTGTACTAGACATAAACGTGAAGGGGATACAATGCTGGATTTATCATTAATGGCACGTACTGGATGAAGTATGGAACCCCACGATATCAAGATCATGCTGACTTATTTTCTTATGATTGTTTTGATTAGAATTACAATTCGTACCTAAAATAATGCTAATGGATATACATATCTTTTCAGCTGGATACCATGCCTGTCGTGCCTGAAGGTTTTATCACTCGCCCTTGGGCGGGACCGTGCTTGGGGTTCACGGAGAAGTCCGTCCACCGAGGCGCAAATACTTTTTGTTTGCTGTTCAATCGAACAGCATCGGTCAAAACCGAAAAACCGGATTGACTCGGTTAGCAAATCGAAACCGACCGGTTTTTGCTCAGGCACTAACCGTGTCCAGCCTACAACTCGCCAACAGCGACTGGGAGGGCCTTCTTGACTCCCGTGCCTTCTGACTCGCCGGTCGATGGCCCCCTATTCTTCTGACTCGCGCCGTCCGCGGGTCTCCAAACTCTCCTCGGGCTGACCCCGGAACATAAGACACTTTGTCACTAAAAAAAACATCTCATGTTCCGACCAGTCGGAATCTAAGAACGATTTTTAATCGTTTAAAAAAGACTCCTGCTCCAACCAGTTCCGAACCAGTCGGAACACCGACGGTCGGAACACAGACAATTTTTGTTCGAAATAAACGTCTCTATATTCCGACCATTCGGACATAGGGATGTCGGAATATAGAGGTCGGAACATAGGCTAGAGACAATTCTTTCCGGATAAAAAGAATATCTCTATAGGCCTATGTGCCGGACCATCAGAATATAGCATAGGGATCGGTCGGAATATAGAGAGGTCGTATAATAATAGAGAGGTCGGAAAATAGACTATTTTTTCTGAATAAAAACGTCTCTATGTTTTGACTCTGTTTCGGTCTGAACATAGGGAGGTCGGTTATATCCCCTTGACTCCTTGGAGTTTGTTGCAGTAACTTACAGATAGGTTGAACTATCGGTATGAACCAACCCTTTAATATACAGGCTATAAGGACTCTGAGAGTATGTTAACATGTGTTTGAAAATTCGATTAATATAATTTGGGCGATACCCACTGACCGAATCTTGGTATCCTTACCTGTTTACTGTTAGTGTTACTGGCCAAGTTGTGTGTCATTTTTAATTAGCACTACAACATTGCTCTGTCAGTCTGTGCTTGGGGAGGCTACACCGTTTTCTAGTTTCACGTCTGTTCTTGCCGCTGTCAACAAAATCTGGAAATTGATAACCCATGAGAGGTGGTGACCAGATGAACGAAACTTTCGTGCAATTCTGGCTGCCAGACGTGTCTTAACTCAGCTCTTGCATCAAAGCCTCTGGATGAAGTTACAGTTCGTAGCCTACAACATGCATAACACAGCGCGACATTAGCTAGGCTAGGCCCCATCTTCTGTTTGAATTGAAATGTGATATCTCTACTCGATTTTGCAACCATGCCCCGTCTGCCGGTACTGAAACTCCTATACAAACCCGAAGTCAGTGTGGAGCCGCGTTGCTATAGCAAACAGCGCCCTCACGGACAGTGGTGTTATAGTGACATGGCATTCAGGCTAACAAGATTCGCATTTCTCGTCGTAGAATTAAATATGATCCTTTGACCAGCCTTCCTCAGATTCGAGCCTCACATTATTAGCTCTAGTTCACTCACTCCGTGTTGTCGTACCTTACTCCTAGATGGTGTTTCTGCCATACGCAATCGAATTCGTATTCCCGGATTATTCATGTTGTTTCTGTGGCTTCCGTAATAGACACTGATTTCCCGCGTTTTCCTGAAACAGGGTAACACTCACTGATGATGTTGCAGAATCTTGCAACTGATGGTTTACCACTATCCGTACTATGGAGCACCAAGGTATTTTCGGTGGTCTATGGTCGAGGAATTCGCGATAAGATTAAACAAACTGAATGTATTGCACGATTTACACACAATAGTGCCTCCTCAACGTTGCCGTTGTGTTCTCTGACTGAAATGACCGGGCACACATACACGGCGCCTGATGTCCTCTCCAGTTAATATAATAGCTCCATGGTTGCAACACATGGGTAGTGCCACTGATACATATTCATTTTTTACTTGAGGTGGCCGACCCATAGAAATAATGTTTAATTCTATGGTGCTAACTAACTCAATAGTCTGGGTAACACTCACCCCAGCATAGTGCGCTATTTCACTCGTTTAAATCAACCACAGACCTACGTAAACGTGTTTTCAGCTGCGGGTAACAGCTCTACACGTCATCATGTCTCTCTCCGTCCGTTCGTTTCGTTGGTTCATTTCATCCGTTAGTTTTCGTTCGTTGGTTCGTCCATTCTGTTCGTCACGTTCATTCGTAACTGCTTACCGTACATGGGATCAGTTTGAAACTTGGTTGGTGGATGGTGCATGCCACTGGCTAGGCTGAGTAACATTTTTGTTTTCATAATTGATGAAATTTCATTATATCCAACTAATTAACCCCAATAAAGTCTTCATTCGTAACTTCTGCCCGTACATGGAATCAGGATGAAACTTGGAGGGTGGATGCCCGCATGGCCACTGCTAGCTGAGTCCCCCCTGAGTTCATTTTTTTTTTTTGTCTGCATAGTTCGATATAATTCAATTGAATCCAGGGTAGAGGTCAAGACCAAGGGAAGTGTCGCTTCTTATTTTCAATCCTCCCTAAAGAACATTTCGAGGTAACGTTAATGAGATATATTTATGTGTGAAAGTTCATAGGGGAATGACCGTAGTTCAACATTGAACGACGGTACACTGTGTAGAACGTCTTTCGAACTCCCCTCCCAAAAATAATGAATCCTGCCAACACAAACGTTCCCAGATTTCCCTTTCCCTTCCCCCGCATACTTAACAACGATAACAGCGAAGCATGGGATGAATTGATTGCGTCTCGAATCGTGGTGACAGTTTCAAATAAGCCGTAACAATATGCTATGGGGGACCTGACTGAGTCTTGTCCTATTCCCGCGAACTGTTCTTGGTGACATGCCACTAAGAACTAAAACTGGCTCATTGGCAAAGGCAATTTATGGGGCCCCAGCCCCCAACAATGCTATATGTTCATTAATTACCTAATACAGCTGTCTGAACGTCTACTGAACAGTGAAAAAGCGTTTTTAGCTGCGGATAAGCACCTTCAAGTCATCATGTCTTTCCGTTCTTTCGTCTGTTATTCGTTTTCGTTTTGTTCGTTTCCGGGTTCGTCACGTTCATTGTAACTTCTGAAACGTACATCGATCAGGTTGAGACTTGTGGGTGGACGGAGTATTGTCACATCAGGCTAGGAGTTACATTTTTGTTCGCATAGTGTGATTAGATTTGAATCCACTTCAATTATACCCCATCCAATTTGTCCTACCCACAGCCCTTCCCATTGAACGCTCTGTGAGAGTGGTTTGTTACATTATTACCTCAGCTTGCATGCCTGACTGCGATATTAGGGCCGGGGGACTGTTTAATTTGTCTGTCGGCACTGAGTGGCTGGAATTACAGGGAATGGGGGATTTCCACTGTCACTGTTACAGGCCTAAGGGTTTGCGGGCGGTCCTACTAAAGACGACCTGGGAATGCCCGGTGGCAAAAGACGCCGGTGCGTGCTGACTGCCGGTGCGTGCTAAGATGACCGGGAGTTGATTGAAGAAGACTGCCCGGTGTGTGTACTGAAAGACTGCCCGGCCGTGGAAATGGGATTGCCGACGAGTGCACATAGACATTGACGGCCGCATATTCTTGGTCGGGGGGTATTACAAAGCCGATGGAGATGATGAGAATGACCGTCAATGAACCGACGGGCGGGGGGGGGGCTTTTCCTTCAGCCTACTCACTCGATTATTAAAGGAACATTGAAGCAAATTGTAATCAATTTGTTAGTTAATGGTTTGTTCGATCATTCTGACACATGGACAAACTGTTTTGTTTTCGGGATAGTTCTACATCCGTTTCGAGTGAGTGAAATGATTATAATTGCTTTATAAATAAAAGCGAAAAAAGGGGAGTACTGAAAGGACGGCCGGTGGGGATGGGCGAGAAGGGTCCTCCGGAGGCTCCCCCCTATAGAACAAATCTCCGCTTCCTTACATACTCTACAATAGGCCCCACAACTGCCGGTAGGCAATCCAACCATCTCGCCTGGCGCGAGTCAGTAGTCCTATGACCCTAGACGCCACAAAAATCTACCGTATGGATTAGGCCGACTGTAATTCCATGACACTCCTAAGGAAAGTGTTGTCATTAACTTTTATAAACAATATTTGCCATCACAGTCAACCGGATGTGATTTAACTCTAAACATTGTGTAGCAAATGAAACCACCACTCGGCATAAGTACTCAGTATTGTGACACTGCTCGACAGTGGCGTAGATTTTGTGTTCTTGGGGGGGGTGACTGTACGAATTACTATCCCAACGCAAGCGCCACATTCGTTGGCGCGTAGCCTAGCGGACATTTTGGATTTCGAGACCATCAGATGCCCGGAAAAAGGCATTTGCCTGGGCTAGTCCCCGTGGCAGTCTTTAGTAGGACCCGGTGGGGTTACAATAGAGTTTGGTGGGGTACATATAGCTAATTACAGGCCTAGGAATGAGTTAGTGGGTATTTTTGCTGGGCCCACATAGCTGGCAATTTATCATGAAGATGTCAGTAAAGGTCAATTGAAAGTGACACAAACAATAAATGTGATTGGTGAAGAAACATATGCAGTGTATTCGCCACAGGGAATTTTGACGTCCGCAGCTATCAAGACGTTTTTTTTTTTTTTTTTTTTTTTTTTCCTTGCCGAAAGCAAAAGGAATCTTATGTCTGTGTTAATTAAGGAAGATCGATGCTATATTCCGTGCTGCCTGTGTAGTATATACACGGAATTGCTGCAGTGCGCCATCACGAAAACACTCGTAATCTCGGCGTATTTGGCATCATCGGACAGTCGTTGTCGGCCAAAGTTATTTAAGTCCAGCGGCGGCTCCATATTGTTTTGTATAGACAGATGAAGACAATCCGGTTCAAAGGAAGGGCTGAGAATATCGTCTTAACAGCAAGACGGAAAGAAATCTATGCAGTCAATGTACATGACTGTGCGGCGTATGTGTGTTGCGTTGTGTGTGTTTCCGTGGGGGTGACACCCCTTGTCAGCCACGATATCGAACAAGACGATAAAGGTATCAAGTTCAAATTAGGAACGTGGGTGCATATGGGGAGGAGGATGAACCCTATGGTTTAAGGTCACGACAGGGCAAAGTGCGTGAAATATCGTGTCAGCACGATTTAAATCTAATGAAGGCAGGTATCTGTTATAGTTATTTAGGTATGTGGGTTGTAAATTGGCGAGAATTGTGGTGGTGTCAGGGTCAAGGTCATTGAAAGTCACTATAGGGCAATCTTCTATATACTGGCAAGGAAATATTTTCAGAGCAATGTTATGTAATAGAGTTTTGTTTGTCTAGCGTGAAACTACCTATGGTGACCTACTTGACATCATTTGACCTTTCGATATCATGTGACCTAAGACCTTGTCACTTCGGGATCATTTTCGTGACACCCAGACTAGTATCGTTCCAAAAACCGAGTCAATGCTTGCACTGGACGTACTAAAACACTTGCGTATCACACGCTATTCCCGCAATGTCCGATGAAAAGGGTGTGTTCGTTGATGAATGAATGAAACAGCTTTAAAATAGACAATGAGGAGGGTAAACGCAAACGTGTAATCCCCACCTCGCGATCAGTTGGTGAACGTGAGATGGTTATATTTAGTTTGCCATGGAGGATGCATTATTGAATAATAATTGATAATGATTAGCTCTTATATAGTGCAATTTTCCCGCAAATGTAGTCTCAAATTGAAAGCGCTTTACATGTCACTTTCCATGGCCATTGGAACACGGTACGCACTCTGACCAACTCCCGGAGAGGAAATGGCCTGCCCAAGGGTGCGGTTGTGCTCAGTTACTCGCAGGTCCCCAATGAACCCTGGGTAGGGAGTAGTAGTGGAGGCGAGCACCTTGCTAAGCAGTCCAGTACACCGGACAAAAACCGAACCGAAAAATGCGCAAATTGGGCAATTAGCGTGACTTGACATTGACGACCCTAATGTCCTCCCCTTTTTTCGGGACCAAACATCGTCCACACCTAAATTTCATCGAAATCCGACAAACTTTCGATATAGGAATTTTGACGCTGGTGACCTTGAAATGACCTCACTTCTTGCAGGACCGATATAGTCCCCACCGACCAAGTTTCGTGAAATCAAACCAACTCCGAAAAATGCGCAATTGTGCAATTTAGCGTGACTTTGACCTCTGATTGACCCCGAATGTCCTCCATATTTTCGGGACCAAAACCTCGTCACACCTACCAAAATTTCATTGAAATACGACAAAACTTTTGTAACTCGCCGTAAAATTTGGACTCTGGTGACATTGAAATGACATTCACTTATTTCGGGACCAAACAAGTCCCCACATACCAGTTTCGTGGAAATCCGACCAACTTTTGAAAATTGAGCAAAATTATGCAATTAGCTGACCTGCAGAGCGGCGACATCCACTTTCGAACCATCGAACCATCTGAGATTCTCTAGGGCGGGACATTGGGTTGTTTCGGCCTCAAACGGACAAAGTGTTGGAGGTTGTTATTGCGCCTAACAAGGCAACGCGGCGGACGCTGGACGCGGCGGACGGAGACGGCGAAGCCAAAACCATAATTATCCCCGAAGGGGGAGTATGTAATCACTGAGAAAATTTCATGTTTGACTTTGACTTTTCGGCATGAAAGCATACCAGAGCATAGTGTAAAGGAAGGTTGTTCGTCTGTGTGGCTACCACTGGACACAACTTTTCATGTACACACTCAATATGGCTTGGTATTGGAAATGACACCATTATACTTTTTGCCATACTCATTTCAATCTTGGAGTGAACAAGCTGTTCAAAAATACATATAATATCCATCAGTGTACATGGTGATATCAATCACCAGTATAAGCAGAAAGAAACCCCCACCATTCCTGGGAAGAAGGGATTAGGGGCACAAGCTATTACTTTGAATGTTATCTAATGGCCAAAGGAAGGGGCGTATAACTGGAAACTCAAATTGAAACACAATCCGGACGTGTGGATGTGTGGTATTCGTTTAATTATTCTGCTATGTCTGTAGGAATACACCTTCCGATTTTAGGTGCATCATGAAAGTCTTATCTTGTTAAAGAAGTGGCATTTGGCGAGAAATCACTACGTACGCATGTGGCTTCTTTTGTGTTGAAAATTGATTGGTCACATGGGTCAAGGCGTTATGAACTCCAAACCTTCCCTGCGTTCGCCAATGAATTTAGCCATGCCTGTCGCAACGGGGCTTGCCAGACGGTCAATACGTACCTTCTGATGATCGTGTATATACTCAAGGCAACTTGCCGGTTGGATACAACAAAGGGGTATATCGTGATATTGGAAAATTCATTACGATGTTCCTATCTGGAGTTATCGACCTTCAACCATTTTGGGCATTAAGCAGAGATATTGGGAAGAATCCCAATTGCACGATAACGCATGACGTCAAACATTAACATAGGAAAATTTTTTATTTTTTTTATTTTGTTCATTTTGTTTGAATAGTCAACATTTTAGCAGAAGTTCTGTTGTCCTTTCTCTACACAAAGTAACCATCAACACCTACCAACCCACTAAACAGCCATCCTCTTCCATAGACTAAATGCTTTTCGAAGTGAATTTAATGTTTGAATTTCAATAGAAAAACAAAAAATGTTCGCAGGGTTTGTGCATGTATACCTCATTTATTATTGCATGCTGGGATGCCGTTCGCGATCTTGCGCATACACTGCTTCACAATACACAAACTTCAAAGGACTATTACTCCGTAATGGAAGGTCCTATAAACTTCATAAAAGCATCATGCATTGTCCTCCAATTATGCCGCGAGATGATTGAAATGCGTTCTCTCAGTGCCACGAGTGGCCATTTTGAAGACTAGATTTGTACCCCCTGAAGAGTTCAGAAATGATCTTGATCTTGCTGGTCAATTCCTTCGGCATTGCGAGCGCTTCTCATCAACGTAAACATCGCCCTATCCAACGAGGAACTCGAGCGAATCAATTCGCCGAAGACAATTGCCACCAGTGTTAGGTGACTTTTTGCAATGGGCACAAGTTCGCCAATCACCAAAGTGGTAAATAAAGTTCATTCCAACCACCTCAACGAGACTACGAGTCCACACGACTTGGACCCCCGTTATACAGTCAGTCAGCGCCCGTCCCCACCGAGTTGTTTTATTCGTACCACCGAGAAGATCCCCGACACAGTGCCACAACCGCCAGAGTTTCGGGCACACGGCCACACATACACAGTGGCGAAGACCTGCATGAGATGCGGGAGGGGGAATTCTCTCTCTCCCAGTGGCGTACCCACGGGGGGGGGGGGGGGTTTGGGGTCAGACCCCTCCCCCCAAGTGACCAGTTAAGCTTTTAACAGAAACTCTTCTTGAGTTCAAGAGGTTTTGCAGCTGTATTCAGCAAAGATTGCAGCATAATGTGTCTAGGGCCTATAAATTGTACTGATTTGCCAATGGGGAGGGTGAGGTCATTAATGAGGACATTCTTCGATTGATGTCAACCAAACTTGTGAAGTACAAGGTCAAAGGTCATTTAAGGGGCAATTGGTCATTATGTGTGAAATATCAACATGTATCTCCTACAAAGTACATTATATTATCCTGAAAACTTGATGTTCCTTGGGTGGTGATCCTTTCAGCTTGTTCACCAATTTTTGGATGCAACGTCTTATAGTTCCGATAGTGTTAAAACAGTAACATTAGTTGAAAAGAAGCAATACGGATTCTGTTGATGATATTGACCAAACTTGGCCCCAATGTTGTTTCATTGATATTTGAGACATCTTTGACCCTGTGAAATCAAGGTCATTGAAAGGGCACAATAGGCCAATGTGTGAAATTGCCTTTTGGCCCCCCAAAAAAATTCAGAATGTTTCTCCTCCCAAAAAGCACATTGGATTTTCTTTCATAGTGTCATAATGTTCCTTTGGAAATGCTCTTTTCAGCTTGTTGGGGGGGCAGATTTTGAATGCAACGTCATGATTCTCCTATAGTGCCGTTAGGGTTAATACAGTAATATCTTATGAAAAAGAGCATCACAGACCACAGAACAGTCATTCTTTGATGGATGTTGACCAAACCCGGACCCATTGTTCATTGACCTTTGGGACATCTTCGACCATGTGGAGGTCGAGGTCAAAGGTCATCAAAGGGGCAAAATGGGCCACTGTGTGAAATTGCCGATATTGACTCTTGACAGCCTTCAACCTCAGTGGGATCATTTTTCGAATATTTGAGATACTTTTCCATTCGAATTTCGAATTTCAGGATTCCATGTTTTTCTGAATGTTGAGTCCGTCTTGCCGACCCGATAACAAAGTCCATGCATGGGGCATTGGGGCAGTAATACAAGAACTCATGTAACACAGAGATTAAACAGACCGCCCGTCCTCAATATTTGTGTGTATAACCTAGCGAGATACAAATTGGGGACTCGTAACTGCGCTCAGATGGGAACCCTTGACAGCCTTTGAAGGCAGTTCCTCAAACTATTTTTCCCCATCAGTTCACAGGTAATCTAGGCGTTATATGACAGTGGTGTGAATTGAGGTACACCCACCACAATTACAGCTCGAGTGAGTACTGATTTAAGGAATTCATCCTTCTGTTGAAAATTTCAGTGTATTCCAAAAATGAAAAACTATCAGTTCCACTAAAATGAGTGGAAAAACATATAAAACTGGCCCTCCGTCGTGGTGAGACTCTCGTTTTATGGAGAGTAAAAATGAGTTGGCAACTATAGGTGCATAACCCATGTGTGAAACATAGGTATTTGCGCATGTGCGAGAAATTGTTGGCGAGATCCCTCTTTTTTCTGTGGTCGGCAAACATGAAAGTCCGTGGCCAGGTTAAAGACAAGACGTTTTGAACGATTTTTTTTATGTTTGAGATAATTCTTGTTGGGAGAAGATCATCTGGCTACGATAGACATGTCTTCCACTATTATGTGATCAGATTTGGGAGTGAAATAATTGAATGGAAGTACTAGCAAAACTAGTTATCGTGAGATCATTTTTCTGCCGTGTGTCCTTTCGTTAGGCTGTATTGAACTTCAAGCAATCAGCTATCAATACACAGTAGTACTATAGCCTAGGCCTAGGATAGCCCTACACTGTACATTACAGCGTTGGCCAGTGTGTAAAGTGTACAAACAAATGGACTGGAGTTGCAGCATTGTGGCACTGGCTACAACCTGGCAGTGAGAGTACTGATAGATATTACTAGGCCTAACGTTAGGCGGAAGATACTAAAACGAATGCTAGAGGCCGAATGCCTAATAGTATTGACACTACAAAAAAATCAAAATGGGCGAATGCCAATGGTTTGTGTTATGGGCAGGAGGGGGTGGGGGATTTGTGTTACGGGCAGGAGGGGGTGGGGGGAATGCTGATAGGGTTTGTACATACTGAAGTAGGTGCGTACTCATAATACCGGTGGAGTTCACAGGACATTGCTTGCCCACCGACTTGTGTTAACTGAACAGGGGGGAATTGTCCGTGGGAGAGATGGGCATGATTGCATCAGTATAGCCTACCCATGTGTAGCTGGATGTAAGAGATTAGTGTTAGTGATAGGCATAGGGGTGGGGTTAGGGTCATATTCTAATTCCAATTACAGATGGGATCCCTAATCTTACGTTTCCAAACACCTAAACCTACAGTAACCCCTAACCTGCAATAACTCTAACCCCACCCCTAATCCCATACACCCAGGTACACATGGGTAGGCCTATACATTATGCAATCTGGCCAAGAGATGTCTGGTAAGTGGTAACCCCCACCGCATGATGAATCACATGCACAACTTCCTGATTTCTATCCTATGTTACCTGTTATGGCACTTATGTGGCTTTTGTGGGATAGGTCACATTTGGCAACTGTGATCCCTTAACTGTACACGCAGGCCCAATTCATTTCTAATTTAGTGTACATTCCAATTGGCATTTGTTTTAGTGAGATCCTGTTGGGCCTTTTCACTTCTCTGATTTTCTTATTCAATTTTCATGTCAAAATCAGATCATTCTAAAGACATATTTCCATGTTGTCAAATTTTGTTAGCGGCAAATTGCACAACCCACTACATTGTGATTGATAAGTTGCTGAGGTATGAAATGGTGACTGACTGCAGGCATTCTATTCTCGGTAATTATTCAATGGAAAGGATCCAAGCTTCCTGAATACTGCCCAACGCTCCTGTAAAGTGTGGCATCTGGTGAAATCTAGTCCCTGTACCTGAAACGTCACACATCTGTCTAACAAATTCCTTGCGCATCTACTTAGCCTAGGTCTCCACCACGCACCCTTGAGCTCGCAGTCCGCTTAGTCGCACTCTCACATTATGGCCTAGTTTCTTACCCAACTTTGTCAAAAGCTGCCCCTAGCTTTCTTTTCGTCCCCAGTTCACATGTGATGGTTCTATGAGACATGTAATGTGAGCAATTAATCAACAAATTTTTAGTTCTCACATGTGTGTAGTGAATGGTAGGAGAATGACTCATAGACTTGATCTATTCAGTTGTTGCCAGTGCAAATTTTTTTTTCAAATTTGGGGTAGTGTTCGGTAGAAAACCTAAAGGACCTGGTTGGGAACCACAAGAAGAGCCATCCTGGAACTGTGATGGACCGAGTCAATGGTCGCGGCCGTCGCGCATATTCGTAATGGTGTCAACACTTCGCCCCTCTGCTTTCAACGCAAGGAAGAAGGTACCACCGATCATCAAGTTCCTGAAAAGTGATCACAACACCATTTCGAGCAACCGATTAACCACAAGGCACGAAGGCACAACAGTGGTAGACTTCTCGGGCAGGAAAATCCACTCCCCAACAGAGGTACTTACAATAGAAGTTTTTGTTTAGAGTGGCCTCGTAGTCCTCAGAGTTCCGTTTAAAAAAGAAGTTACAGGTGGGTCTTGGAAAAAGGATGGGGGGGGATTTGAATGGTCATATCCTCCAATGAGGCCTCTGTCAGAATAGCACTTCAAGGAAGGTCTAGAGTGACCCTTGGTGATCCTACTCTCTATTAGGCATTGTACAAATTGCGATTTTGAGAGCCAGAAACAACACCTCGTTTTCTACAGAAAACGCACCTATAAACACTTGAATAATGCAATCTAAAAATAATTCCAATGAATAGTGCAATTGAATGACCCATCAGTAGTGTTAAAATCAATGTCTGGGTACTGGCACTTGATACATTAAAATTCCATAGAAATTGTTGCTATTATCTCAAAAAGTTATTCCACAACGATGTTGGGAAGCTCTGAGGAAATACCTCTATATAATCTTGAAAGATGGTAGTTGTAGCCTCAGGCCTGGAAAATCATATACTACTACTGGCAGAAACAACTCATCGATATGTTTCACATCGATGCTCTGCCAACGAACATGATCTTGAAATTCTGTTACGAGTGTTCCTAGTGAGGTTATATGTTGAACGTCGTGCCAAAAGCTTGCATAGATGATGCTATTAGGCGCTAGTAACATTTTTTTTTTTCCGTAGACATATCTAATGGAGAAACACAGTAAACACTGTTTTATTGTACAACACGATTGATGCTTCTACAAATTACACAACATTGTCGTCATTGTGTATTGCATTCAGAATATATAATACTGTATATCCCCCATACACTTTGTTGACACCTGGGCCATGTGGGAATTTTTATTCATGTGATTAATGTGAAGTATCTGCGCAAACCTCCAATAGGCTTGGCCAACTGTATCCATTTGTATGACACTTTAAAATTTTGCTAGTGTCACAATGGGCATTTATCTTTTGATGGTTGGAAACATTCCTTTCTGTTGGTGAATTCCTTGTTCTTGAAGACTCGTAGTGTCACACTGTGGAAGGCAGATTATGAGAAGACATCTAATAATGGATGTGTTATGTCTGCCGCTTTTCTATACTTTTGGTTATGTTGAATTTTGCTAGTTTTTCTGGCTGTGAGAGTACCTGGTGTTTTCACACTGAGAAGAACTTGTCCAGGCAGCACGCCCCTGGATGAGGCCGGTAGGCTTAGAGCCCGCGAGGGTCAGGATCTTGGGACCCGCTGTAGGGCCATGTTCACCTGTCACATATGCCACCCTAACATCTCCTCACCCTGTTCAATGAACGCTAATTTGCCATCTTTTCGCCCGTCGTAGTTTCCTGAAATTCGAATATTTGACCATTAAATCTGTTTACCTTTGTCAATCATACAGCTAAAGGAGTACAACGTTGGTGGGAGGTCTTAGCCCCACGGAGAGCAACCCCAAGCCCGCCCTCTACCGTATGCGAATCTCGCCAACGATGGGTTGTCGCCAAGTCCCGTTTCGGTACTTTGCCAAGATCTGAAGAAGATCAAACGACCCGTGGAGAGATTTTTTTTTTTTGTCCTCTGTCAGCAGTTGCAAGAATAGCCTTGATTTAAAAAAATCCTAACAACCAGTTTTCTAATATGCTGTATTTAAGTGATTATTGTCATCTCATTGGCTGATTTTTGTCACATGAGGATTATGACATTGAAATGAGCTAAGTAGTATCACATGGTGCAATATCCCCCTTCCCGGATAAGCCCTCATGCCACTATAGCGATGAAAAGCCCACTCTGGATATCGTCAGGGTTCTTGAGTTAATCAGGAAAACAGAATACCCGTATTCTGGTACAACGTCGGGCTACTTTCAATAACATAGCAGCAGATACTTCAGTCCCAATAATAGGTATCGTTGATGGAATACGCTCACGCGCTTTGCTGCTAGTTCAACTCAAACGACCGCGCTTGAAAGTGATTGCACACATTATGCATGGGAGCCCTTGGGGCAATCCTGAGGGTGGCTCGTTAGCTCATAGCAAATTATAAACGAGACCATTGGAAGGCGGGTAGCCCACCCCCGGGTTTCCCACCTTTGAGCAATCATTGAAGAAGAAGTATCTAACACCCCATGAAGAATCTGCATTTGCGTCAGAAACTAAGATAGCCTTCATCAACCAAGTTTTGTTGCAAGTCATGGAAAGTTCACAAAAAAAATACATGATTATGCAAATTGGACCATGATGGCCTTGAAAATGACTTGGCAGGAAAAAGTAGCCCTCATCACCAGTTTTGTTCAAATCTGACCGAAATTTGGAAAATCACCTAAATTATGCAAATTTGACCTCAGATGACCTTGAAATGATCTCCACATTTTTTCGGATCAACTATGGTCCCTACCACCAAGTTTCGTTCAATCCGACGACTTGGAAAATTTGCATAACGTACGACAATTAGCATCACCTAGCATTGCAGTGATGCCCACTTTCAAATGCGTCCGGAGATGCACTAGGGGCGGACATGTGTACAGAGTCAAGATCATCCGATAAAGCGGTGGAGAGGTATTGCACTAACACCTAATTGTTACGGCAGCGGCCGAGCCTGGGACGGTGGCGGCTCGCACCCACAAAACCATGATATCCCACAGACCACTACTAGGTCATGGGGATATATTGACTGGAATAATATCACCCGGGTGTGGACTTTAGGGGGGATTCATATATAACAGCATACCCCAATAGCGTACTACGTTTGACCTAAAATATATCAGCCAAAATTAATTGAAAAAAAAACTTATATTCCAAGAAGCTATTGCATTTCCTTGTTCAGGGGTCACTGTCTCATTCCCTACCAGGAACTGATTGAGGATTGCGAGGATTGAGCTCAACCAGATTGACCGCTGAGAACCTTGTTCCTGCAATGGGCGAAGTGCTTGGCATGAATAACTTCACTTACTGGGATACTTACAATCTAGTAGTGCCCCAAAGAGTAGTTTTTGTGTGGCACTGGTGAAACCAGAAAGGAGATCGTATTGTAGTCATTGCCTCTTATTCATAACAATCCCTTCAAACCTACCATGTGGGAGGGGGGAGTGTTATGAAATGTGGCAGGGTAGTTGAATGTGAGTACCCACATAAAACACTATCAATACTTCTATTATACCAGACGTTGTTCACGATGATGGTCATGCCTTGTCTGCGTACTTAAATTGATTGGAATTGGGTCTGGGGGTTTACTGGGGAGTTACAACAATGGATTACACCAAACAGTGAGTCATTCATGTTACCATCGTGCTTCAATCGGGAAAAGGTACGATTATCCAACCTACATTTTAAGGGGGGTGAGGAGTATATATGAACTGATCATGCATTTCCTGGCCCTCTCATGGTAAACTTAACTAGTGTCAAAACCTCATAGCCAGGGGCTTTTATCCCCCTGAAAGACATCAATGACCCCAGGTTCTAATGGAATTGTATGAACCATTTTTTTTGGGGGGGGGGTAATAAATAGCCCTGGGGTCTTCACTTGGTCACAATTAGGTCGGCCTAACTCATAAATGCAGCAAGCACTATTTCAATGTTTTGTTGGCAGATTGACACTTCAGTGTATGTAGTTATTCATGTGAGCTAGGTTTGTGAGCCGCTGGGGTTTTGATTTTTTCATTTGAAGCCCTGGTCCTTCAATACCCCTGGTCCCATGCCAGATTCCAAGAACAAGGGCTCTTTCATTTGAATAGTAACCCCCTTATTTCGAGCCCTGCTGTCAATACCAATATCAGCTTGGCCTTCTCTTCGCAGATGTACGCCAAGACACCACTGAAGGTGAAGAACTTTGGCGTTTGGCTCCGCTACGACTCGAGGAGCGGCACACACAACCTGTCCAGGAGTACGAGACATGACTACTGCTGCTGCTGTCACACAGTGCTGTAAGTAGTACAACTGAAAGCGTGCTGCAGTCCCCTAGCTGAAGTAGGTCACACCTGGGATTGTAAACGAAAAATTTTTCCGTAATCTAAGTCAATTATATAGTTGATTGCAAGCAGTATTTGGCTAGTTGTCATGAGCCAGTTTTTTCTGAGTGGAAGGGGTTGTACCAACACAATGGTTAGGGGGGGGTGGGTGGCTGAGAGGACCCAACATGAGAGAAAGAACCGGCACAAAATTACCGCCGACCACAGCCTTCAACCAACCGAAATGGCTGTTTAATACATAACCACAAACTGTATATCACGCTGACCAATGAACAACAATGGGTGGCAAACCTTCTGGTAATGTGAGTGTTGCCCATCATTTCATAACATCCTGTGTGGCCACTTCCAGAAAATAGCAACATGGCAATGCCCTTCCCAGAAATAACAAAATCAGTGACCAACTCACTTCCTCTACTGACTATTGCTCAACTTCATACCTATGAATCTGTCCTTCCTCTTGCAGACTTGCTCACTATATCACACCAGGAAATTGACAGCCCAATCATAACCCCAAAGTCGTTAATATACTATATATAAGAGAGAGAAATGCCTAATTTCACTACCGCCTTCACTTCTGAGGATTCCAAAGGCATAAGAACAAAAATCTGTGTAGAACACAGTTACTAATCTGCTTCTGTCTTTTCGGCTCGATACATGTTCAGTTAAATAGTCTCATCCATGGACTGTTTGCACCCGCGCTTTGCTGGTTGTTAATCTCATAACGATTACGCTTTGAAAGTGGTGCTAAATTTATATGCTTGAAATGGCTTTTCCATCAACTGCTATTGTTTGTCCTGACTGTGATCATGCAGACATCTGTATAGTGTACTGTAGGCTAAATGGTGCAGAGAGTACATGCAATCTCCCTATAAATTTGACATTCTCACATTTTGACGTTTCAATTTTCCAGACCGGGATATGGGTGCCCGCCATCGTGCCCGAGCTCACTCTATCCAGATCATCCGTGTCCAGGAGATCGCCAACAAGGACTGCCGCAGAGCTCACACAAGCAGGTGCCATGTTAGTATGAAAGCCGCTTGCTCTGGCAGTGTTCAAAATAGCTGGTGTAGCAATCGGGAAATGCTCCTCAATGAGCAAGATTGCTACACACTTGGAAGTGCATAGCAGTCAGTTTGTACACAACACAGTAGGCAGCATACAGTTTTCTACAACTTCTCCCCAAATTGCTACACAGTCACTGGCCTATTTCAATTATCTATGATTTGGTTGGTTGAAACAGATTCTTAAATTTAATCATTGCTGGGAACTCAGTCCTGATACTGGATATCAGTAACTGGCCTTGGTGACAGCACAGTGACAAGTGGGATTCACATGTTCCCGGTGGGTCATACAAGGAGTATTCGAATGGATGAGGAGAAATTATCTGGAACTCCACTCCAGGAAATGGATGATAAAAAAGGATATATGATATACGTTGGGTGATAAGAGGAAAAGAGCTGGTAAAGTTTCATGCAGAAGACTCCCTAGCGCCAAATTTGTTGCTTTAAATTAATTTAAAAAGCTGACAGTGATTTCACCCGTATGGTTAGTGTAAAGGGATGTTTTCTTTTGAAAGGAAATGCAGCAAATTTGCCAAAACGAGTCCTTGTTAGCTGAATGTTACCAATATTAAAGGCAAAATACAGCCAAATTAATACCCTTTTGGGTGTTATTGTTGACAGATAAAAAATCATTCAAGTATCACTTTGTTCCGGTTTATAGCATGTTCGGTGTTTACAGCATGTTCGGTTGAGAAATTGGCTTCTTCCTTCCTCAATTGTCATATAATTTGGTTATTTTGGCAAACTGGCAAACTTTTATGATGTCATTTCTACCAATTATAAGGGTAGAGTTAAGACACATTTCTTAACCTTCTCTTTAAAATTGGCAGATATGACATCATCAAGTGTTGCCAATTTGCAAAATTGCCAACTCAGCGGTGATAAATTAATAATCTTTAAACAATTTGTAACTTTATAACCGAACATGCTATGAACATAAGCAAGTTTGATTGGCATGATTTTCAATGTACAATCTTATAACAATCAAACATTTTTGGCTGGACTTGCTACCCTGGTGATGGGCATATGTGAAGCTATCACTAAACTAGCATGCAATGCGCTCTGTACCCCTGGCAGGCTCGTTACTGGGATGAAAATGTCACTCATCGACAACCAGTTTGCACCACGCGCTTTTCTGGTAGTTAATCCTCATAACGACTACGCTTTGAAAGTGGTGCCATATGAATATGCATGGAAGCATTTCCCAGGCAACTGTCGTTGGTTTGTCCTGAATGTGGTCATGTAGACATCTTCATATCAGGGCTAGCACTGGCTCTAAATGTTTGTGGGATCCAATTGAATGATGTTAGCGCTAAGTTGGCAAAGCTGCCATTTATATCGAAAAAGCGTAAAATATTATATTCTTTGGACCCTTTTAGTACCCACATCATCTTATTTTGGGAATCCAACCTGCCCGAAAAGGTGCTGTTTACCCTGAGTAGCAGTAACCCTGCTACATATTTTGGCAACAATTCGATGCAGGGGGGCAGTCATGTACCATTGAGCATCAGACCATCGAGCGGGTTAATCACGGTTTAAACACTGGCTGTTCATGTCATAGACTAGCTCTAGTGATTAGCATTGAAGGATGAAGGGATAGTAGTGCTAGCCACATTCTGCCTACGTATGGATTGGCTCTTCCCACTGCAGTATAGATTGTATGGTCAAGTAGAATGAACAGCAGACCGTGTCAGCTGGTGGTTAGGCCCTTACAATTATAATTTCAGAGCAATTCAACTGCTGTGAACTTCCTCATACAAGATCTCTTATGTGACTTAGGTACCCGCTTTGATTCCATCTTGTGCCATATCTGCATTTATGTTTAACACATGTGATAAGGAAACTTCAATCTCAGAGATGGGAGGAAGCCAAGCCATTGTGAAATTTATATGTGGAGGTGTACATGACACAGACTGTGGTCATGTCTTAAAGAGGACTTCACACTGTTTCACAGGTGCGAGCAACTATATATATAATCATATGACAGTTAACAGGTACCGAGATTCCGTATGACAGTTAAGTAGCCTATCTGTGGACACCTTGGAATAAACAAGAAAACTAGTCTTGGGGGCGTTTTGTATACGTAACATAATCTTTCCTTGGAGTACAATGTCAGTAGTCATGTAAACAGTGTTCAAAGTACACCATACTCCATACACAAGAATTTTTTTTCTTTTCAACTGCTGTGTTGTTTCTGTATGTTGCATTAACCCATTTAGCAAAAATTAGACAGTGACATCATTTCAGTGACTTGTGTGACCAGAGCATTTTTTTAATCGATCACCAGCCAGAATATTATGTGGTAAGACCGGAAGCATGCGTTATACCACAATCCATGCACTAGCCAATTGGCTTATGAACAGCTTCAGCAGACTATGCATTTAAGGTATGCGGGCGATAACAATATGGGGATGCAGCTTAGCAATTGTGCGATAATCAATCTTGTGCGTGCTGTTCCCAGCATTACAAAAGCAAACCCGCAGAAGAGCCAACTATGCTACTCTCTCTCACAGTTATATATTGCCTCACATGAAGCATTCGTAAAAACATTCCATGTGATGACCATACTTCCGATTTGTTACATTGACTCCTGAGAAACTCTACAACAAATGAGCATGGATGATAAATGGCAGCATTATACTGTGTAGAGTCCATGAACAAGACTCCATTCGCATCATTTCCTTGTGACGTGATCGATCAGCGTGAAACTGTTCAAGGTGACATGCTTGAATCTCTCAATTTTGGCAGTACGGTTCTGTCATTTCCTCTTTTCAATGGTGATAGGTTACAAAAAAAAACAAAAAAAAAACATGGCTCTTGTGCTTCACTGATGTAATAGGCTATGGCAAAACCAATATTTCAATTTGTTGGTCACATAGCATGAAATATCACACCCTATATTTATTTAATATTTTCCGCTCTATTTCAGGTCAAGAAGCTCAAGTTCCCTCTGCCCCACCGTACCCAGAGGAGGTTTCACACCCAGTCTTCACCACCACCAAGCCCAGACTACTTCCACTGAGAAGGGATTGCTGGAACTGTTCTTCTCTTTGTCTGCTGAACTGGTCAATCTGTAATCTAGTTGCCAATCAGATACAAGCTCGATGAGAATAAAATTCTTTTTGAAAAAAAGAGAATATATGTGTTGTTTTGTCTATTGTTTCATCTCTATTGTGAGGGTGGTAGCCTGGTAGCACTTGGCCACTGCATAGCTCCACACCTATAAAGTTCTTTGGTTTAGCAGCAGTGATAGTGCCCTTATGTCAAGATCGTGAGATAACCCAGTCGCAGTAAGTTGTGAGGCTCATTGAATTTTGAGGTAGAAATTGTTGCTTGCCATCATGAAAACAATTAATTTAAGAGGTTATTTTCGCACCCAGTGTACGAGTTCAAGTTGTTGACACTAACTCCTCCTTCCCCTTTCACTAAAATATATGCCCGAGGAGCAAGGGTGATTTTAGTGAAAATGGGACCAGGCTCCATTTGAGAGTGAGAGAGTAGTGTGTAATTCGCCAATATATATCCGACATTTTCACAGCTCATGGGCGCCAAACAGCTGCTCATGGGCAGCAAACGGAGCCTGGCTCCCAGCTAGAATCACCCCTGCAAAGGAAGCATTACCCTCAAGCAACACTCGGCCTAGGATGAATGGTGGCCGTTTGTTTGACGTCATGATGTAAAACCTATCCAGGGTATACAGAAAATTGCATTGACTCATGGTGGCATTTGGCCCCCCCCCCCTCCAGCGGCTAGATACTACCAGTTAGCTACCAGTCTTGTAGTTGTCCAGAAATATATGTATGCGGAGTTGAGTCGTGCTAGGCACATTCTTCACCTTACAATAGAAGTTATTTAGAAGTTAATAGATCTCTCAAAGGTAGACATGAGAGCAAATTCCATTGAAGGGGCAAGGCTGGCCCTGCTGCCAAGTGTTGGACAGCATCCACCAGCCTCAGCCATCTGGGCAAGTGAGCAGGCTTGGTGGGCGTGACCCACCCCCTTCCCCCACTGTCTGATGTACCCGTGTAGCTGTGCCATGAGCTACAGGGTGCCCCGGCTGGCGGTCCCATCCATACAGATGAGACATGATGGGCAGGATGGGAAAGTCCCTCTGAGCCCAAAGAAAGAAAAACAGTTGCGAACCTTGAAACATGGTCCTGTCAGCGGTAGCTAAGAATACAGTGCAGTGAGGCTTGTGGCTGAAAGGAATCCCATCTCTGCCTTAGCCCAACAGTGAGTGCCCATGCCTCCCTAGAATATAGCACGACAGGAAGCACAACCCCGTTATAAACACGGAGCTTGGTTCTCAATCTCAGATATCGTGATTGCCACGTAAAACTATCCGGCAACTTTTGACTCCCATTGTGCAAGTCTTCAGCATATACTAACCTAAGGTTTGCACAAATAGAGCCACTAATGACACTGCATAGGTAAACAAAAGACTTGCTTATTTCTTGTTAATGCCCAACATCTGAACCAAGCCAACAGAAATGCCCAAGATAACTACCCAAGGATGGATCTTGGTTTTGACACTTGGTGCCCCCACCCATGGATCCGATCAGCCTCTCGACCAAGTGCCACAAATTGGCAAATAATGCAGCATCGTCTGCAAAGTTCATGGTAGAAAACGTTGTAGTCCGTGCTATCTGCCCCTCTCTCCATGATCAAGTCCATAATCAGTGAAGACAGAGAAGTAGAATGGGAGGTTTTGTGAACAATTAAGAAATTGTGTTGGTGTTATCGAATCAACTTACTTGCCCTCAGAATTTGGAGTTGGGCCTAAGCCGAGGCTCCTTCAAATAGGGGATACACAATACTTTGCAAAGAATGATGAACCCTATTGTGTTTGGTGTCAGGTCAGGTACTTGACGGTCACCATAGGGTGATCCTATATCTTGACGACGAAACATTTCAGAGCAACGTTGTAATGAAAAGTTTTGTTGGTCTAGGTGAACTACATCTGGTGACCCACTTTTGACTTCACTTGACCCTTCAACCTCATTTGACCTAATGACCTTCGGGGTTCAGTTTTTTTGTGACGACGCATACCTCTCTTGTTGCAACAAAAACAAGGAGTCAATTGCAGGCACTGACTTACCCTAACACTGCTATCACATGCTATTTCACAGCTATGTCCTCTGTAAAAGGGTAAACCTTCCTGTGAAACACTGATAAATTTCAATCTTTATATATCTTCGCAATGGTCTGTTCAAACTACATCTGGTGACCCACTTTTGACTTCATGTTGACCCTTCAACCTCATTTGACCTAATGACCTTCGGGGTCCGTTTTTTGTGACGAGACCATAACCGTCTTGTTGCAACACACCAATGAGTCAATTGCACTGACTTACCCTAACACTGCTATCACATGCTATTTCACAGCTATGTCCTCTGTTAAAAGGTGAAACCGCCCTTTGAACACTGAAAATTCAAATCTTTATATATCTTCGCAATGGTCTGTTCAAACTACATCTGGTGACCTACTTCCTTTGACCTTTTTGACCTCATCTGACCCAATGACTTTGTGACCTGGGTCAGTTCTTTGTGACGACTAGACTCGTCGTGTTGCAACAAACCAATAAGTTGATTGCACTGCTATCACATGCTATTTCCAGTAATGTCCTCTGTAAATGGTTGACACACAAATATACTTGAACTGCAAAGTCCCTCCTGAGGTTTATTGATTTATTCAGCTCTCATTGTTATAGCCCACTCACTTCTCACAATCTATGGTAGACTTGGGAACAACGGAGAGGGGGGTATGAAGCATCCATGAAGCCTATCCCCTACTTCAACAAAACCCCCTATCACACATCACCGACAATTCATTTTCCTGATTTTGTTGAAGAGCCCGATTGGGTCTCTTACATGTGAAATATTCAAGGAATTTCTCAAATAGAAATTTGAGAAGGGAGGTCTGTGTGTCAGGCACCTTGCTTACTCCCTCCCACCTCATGAATCCTGGTGCCTCCCTGTAAGGTGTGTGATCCTCTCATGCTTCATTGTTTTCTGCCGGTTGCAAATTGTGCGAACATTATGCAAGAGTAGGTTGGCAACTGTAGAGTTCCTCTTAATCTTGAAAGTCGTGGTGTGCTTTTGGTGTTCATGGAACTCTTGAAATCTCTGGCTATACTTTAAAACTAAAACACTAGTGATATTCGTCCTGGCAATTACAAACAAGAATGATATCTTTTCTACACCTCTGAGTCCATGACATCTACAAGGACAGTGATGTGTGGTATGGTCTGCTACTTTGCCTGCTCAGAATGATTATTCAGGTTTCCAGGTGATCTTGGAAGCTCCTAATGTTACCTAGTTGAATATTACTCATGAAATGGCCCTGAATCACTCCGCCTACTGTTTTCCATCAGTACACGTAATATATCGTGAATATAGCCATTGTTGGGAATTTTCTCTTCAGCTGTCCTTCTGAATAGTTACTTAATATCTACAACTCCAGAATCAGAAAGGTTGTTTGTATTTCTTTTGTTCAAGATCATGATTTATCTCTGATTCACTTTCATCTAAATTAGCACATGAATGACCCCCGTGATTCAAATTATGTTAACTTTTGGCCATAAGTAAGACCATACCTTGCATGTTCAAGAGTGTTTCATGAGATTCTGACAAACTTAAATTTTCAAAAATTAATGAATTGGACATGTTGAAAATGAGGACCAGAGAGTAAAAAACCATATACCCGCCATGTTTCATGAAAATCCTATACGCTCCAAGTTTTTGCATGAATAATGCAAATTTGACATGTTGGGTGGCCTCCAATGACCCGTACCAATTTTTAAAAAATTTTTGGTAGACCATGCCTCTAGGTTTTCATGAAATTCCAGAAACTTCAGGTTTTTGCAAAAATCATGCAAATTTAGACACATTGAACTGAATCTTTGTAAGATTTTTGTCGGGACTGGAAGTAGACCGTTTCACGTATTCGTGAAGAATCCTGACAAATTCCCATAACTAGTGAGCATTTTGCATTGCTGATGACATGCCATCTCTTGCCAAAAAGTTACTAAAATCAGTTTTCGACCCCTATGGTGACCTTTGATGACCTTCATTGACGTGGCGGTTTTTATAATAAAATTGTTACTCTCCATTTGATGCACCCACTCCTAGAAGCATATTGCATTCCATGAACATGCCCATTTTTTTATTGTGAAAAATCTTTAAATTAAACTTTGACCCCTTGTAACTCCAATAGTAAGCGCCGAACGAAGCGGGAGTTGTTCTCCTTCAAGCACCAAAGGCTAATCACATATCCAAAAATTAACCATTGTTCTATTTTTTTTTTTTTTGCCCGTTAACTCCTAAATAAGCACATTTATTCAAGACTCAACCTTTAAAAGCATGACCACACCGACCAGAGGTCAAATTGAGTCAGAGGTCACAACATGCAGGTCAACAATTTATATCACAATGGTTACCTTTCCAGCCTTCACAGATATTCACCAAGTTCATGAGATTCCACAACTGAAAATATGCAAAATTATGCAAATTTGACTATGTAAATGCAAATTAGTAACATTAAATGCCTCTGGGGCCCTCGTCCCTACTGTAAAATTCCATTTGGACTATAGATAGAACCGTCTCCACCAATTTCGATGTCAAAATCCCACAAACTTCAAAAATATCGCGAATTATGCAACTTAGACTACTTAATTAGCATATATCATGCCAGGAATCTAATCAATTCGTGAACTTCATGTTGTTATATACTCCGAACGCCATCACCAATGCATCACCGATCAAGAGATATCTTGTACACAACTCCGGGCCAATTTTCATTCAAATATGTCAAATTTATTCAAAGATAAGTATGGTCTTTCGGGATGAAAAGTGGATTCACATCGAACTCTTCACCGTGCACCTCCACAAAAAGGTCCCACAGGATGTCTTTCACGGTTGCAGGAAAGATTCTCGAACCGCACATACGGACAGAGACGACAGCACAGACAGACACACACAAAAAAGTGACCACTAATTCTCTCCTTGAACCTCGTTCAGCGCGAGACAAAAATGAAAATTTCCCATAAGTGAATACAAAGAGACAACTTAATTAGCATATTGTATGATGAAAATTTAATTCATCTCATCCTGTACCTATGTCTGAATCACATAGCACGCTACGGGCCGTTCGTATTCTTGCTAACAAGCTTGAACGATAAACAACAAAGTGATCATTATCCTCTTTCGGCACTTCATTCATCCGCCTGGGAACTTGCTTAATGTGAGTAATTTCTGTATTTCTCAAGTTTTGTCAGATTTTCACATGAATAATTGTAAACTAATTATAATAATCCATTTGCATAAGGTTGTAACCAGCTCACTGGAAATCATAAGTGTGTGTGATTGCATCCTCAGGCAAATTTCTAGAGCTGATCTGGTTTACAACTTGCTAAAGACAAACTGCGGTGAATGGTACAGAGGCTTAATATGTTAACTTGGAGAAAACTGAATGCGTCAATCCCCCCGAAGTTCATACGACTTTCCGTTACAGAGTTAAAGTCCTTTGAGTTGTGTGCATGTGTATTGCGCAAGTCGAAAAGCATCCATCATCAATAAGACATGAAGTCATATTTGCACAACCCTGCAAACAATCTTTACTTTCTATTGAAATTCACACATTATTCTCACTTTGCAAAACAATTTAGTTCATGGGAGAGGGTTGCTGTAGAGGGGGTTTATGTGTTGATTGGGTACTTTGTGATAGAGACGACACAACTTCTGCTAAATGTTGACGTATAACCAAAAAATGAAATACATAATAACTTCCCGGTTGTCCAAGTGTGACGTCCTGCGTTATGGAAGATTTTCCCCATTTCTCTGCATAATGGACCAAACTGGTCAATAACTCCATATATGAACATTGTTCAAAATGGGGTTTGGACCTATAGTTACGGTTTTCCATTCTCCCCACGATTAACCCTCTATTGTATCAAAGCTGCCGTTGTCCTTCCATTTTCCGCAGTCCCCACTCATTGGTGAGTAGTAAATATCAGAACGCCCTACCTTTCTCACAAACAGATTTCTGGAAAACAACTCTTAATATTCTATTCAATTTAATTTCATCCCCAGGACAGTCTCGCTTTTCTACAGATCAGATGTAATGCATACATACATGCACCCTATCTAATCAATCCTCCAAATCATCCACAACTCTCATGTAATCCTGAGGGTTTGGTCACACTAAACGGTTTTTTCCTAGACTGAGAATTGCCTACAGGTCACATATGCACTATACAGTAAACACACACAATTACAACATATGCAACACACCCCCTCCTCGCCAATGTCTAAGGAGGGATATATTGTCTTGTCAATAGGTTGTGCATTGACTTCAACTTTTTGCAAGCAGTTCCTACTCCTGTTCCACACTAACATTTTTTTTTTTCACAACCATTTGTACATGGGAATAGTCAAAATAATATGTCATATGATATCGCAGACATAGAATATAAAATTTCAATGAACAATGCAATGCATGAATAGGCTGAATGGAATCTCTATCTTTCAACCTATCACACATACTGGATGAAACTAGCAGTTTATACTTTCATTTCTGTCCTAGTGGCACCTTAATAATTTTTCATCAAAACCATTTCAGTCAACTGAATCCTGAACAGGTGTATTTGTGTTTTAGCTGGATTAAACTGCAAAAAGGGGGGCAATAAACAATTTTAACCTCGCCTCAGACATAACAGAGGCTTCAGAAGCCATCAGTATTGTAGTAATGCCTGGGTGTTGGTCTGTCTTTTGTTTAACTTTAAAAATATCACGACTTGTTTCCATCAATCATGGTTGGGCCTCTGACACCAGGGTCCCGACCCACAACCGGCCCTCCCAACAGACTTTGCATACAAGTGTATGGGGTTTCGACACTCGTGTCGGGCTAACAAACACGGCATTCCGTTGGTGTCGACACGCGTTGTCGACACAACCCTGTCAAATCAATTCAAATTATGGAAGATGCAAGTTTACTGGTTTTTGCATTGAATAAAGTGGGTCCCTGGAGATCAAAACTGGACCCCCCCCCCCCCCCCCCACTAAAAAGGAAAAATCTTCCCAAAATAGTTAGGATAGGCCGTACTTCAAGTTTTTTTTCTCCTCCAATTCAAAATCTCTATCCCTGTTATTGTTTTCCACATCAACATAGACTACCCAGAAATTCCTGTCATATGGTATCTTGTTTCCGTCACAAAATAATCAAGAGGACCTCTCTCTCCAAAGCACAACACTAATACTTTTGCTGGAGACCATTTTTTCCATGTTTCTCCACTTGAACTGCGAGTCTGTTCCTGAGTACATGTCCCGCTGTCACTATTATTGCCCACCATACATTCTGACTGAAATTTCAAACTGGGATGATTGGTTATCAATAAGTAATTCATGATAACAATTCACAGAGTAGTTCCTCAAAGAAATTCTTCCCACCCCATTTTCTGACTGTCCCCATAAACGTCATGGATTACGTTCAAAAGATAACAAATATATAAAATCATTTTCATCCACTAACAACAGACCAATCCATGACGTGTAATGTTCAATGCTCCATTATGAATATTTTTAATAAAAAGACAGCATCCGTTCCCATCGTAACACTGATCGCCCAGTCCATTGGAGGCCTTCTTTCCAGTAACAATAATTCTTTGAGTGCACCAGTACCAATAATGTCTTTGAGTGCATGTACCACATGCATTAATTGTTCTTCACTTCATCGGATGGTGTCTACCATTTCATTGGTATAATTGTTCGGAAGAAGAATTTATGCAATTCAGCAGTTTTCCTCTAGGAACTGATTTGAATGCCAAAACCCATCTTCGAGCAGCCACCAGGGCTTAAATTTCTTGGTGCTGCACATCCCTTCACAATTCACCTCTGTTCTTGAGCCCAACCAGCATCAAGTCAAGATTTAGGGCCTGCTTATTGGTATATGGGTGTTGTCCAAACATGAATAATTTTTGAAGAACCTGGCAGTTTCCCTTGGAACTGACTTATTGCCAGGGCCCTGTCTCCTTCTGTGGTCCCCCCCTATCCAAGTGCTCCAAATTGGTTTTGGTGGGCTTAGAATTTCTCGGTGATTGCATGCGCTCTTCACACAATTTTACTTCTGTTTCTTGAGCCGCACCAACATCACAGTCAAGATTAGCCGCTGATTTGTATATTGTAACAACATAAATAACTTTTGAAATACAATCACTGGGCAGTTTCTCTTGGAAACTACCTATTGCCAGGTCCCGTCTTTCGTTGGTCACCACAGTGCTCAGAATTCTTTGGTGAGAGCATGTACAGCTTTGAGGCCTCTGTTCTCGCGACATCGTGGCGGCTTTCTTCTAGGTTATCATCCCCGTTGTTGTCTCCTGATAAGAAAGATGCAGATTAGTCCTTCTTTCCTTTCATCTCTAGAGTACAGTCTGGACATACCATCGAACATGAAAACCACAAAATATTTTTGAATTAGATACTTTGATCAACTTCACTTCAAAGCTCTAGCTTTCAGCCAAACAAAACACAACAAGGGGACCCAGACACATGTAGATAGCACTAAACACGCACGAACAGCTTAGGATGGAAACTCCTGGCAGTGGTTATCTGATAGGGAAAGATCAACACATACAAGGGAAAAACCGACCAGCAAAAGCAAACTAGAAAGTAACTTACTACAGATTCAAAAAACACATCAACACTGAAAAAAGTGAAAGAACACAATACCTAATTATAAAGAACAGAAAGTAAATCCATCAAAAGAACAAAAAATGCATCAACAGTCAAAATGTAAAGCAAACCGGAATGAAAAGCGGGGTGCCAAGATTTCCCAATTTCACCTGCATAAAGAGCGCAACTGCACAACCCCGTTCCACTGACATTCACAAGAATTCAGCAGCGAGTGAAGGACGATGTGCGGACGCTCGGTGAACTCCCGCTAGGGCCATTTCGGGATAAAACAGCAAATTTTTAATGAGAGACCCATGGTTTACACCCCCCTAAGCTGAACAAAAGATCACGGAATTCTCATTACACGCATAACGTGTAATGTCCCTGATCCTAGCTTCTCGCAAGTGTAAGAAATGTTCCTCTCAACTGCTAGTAACACGGTGTAATGGTTGACCTATCCGATTGGCTGCCTGTCCAGCGTTGTCATGGCTGCTTTTGGTCAGTCCAAATGATGGGGTTCAGAGTGCCAATGACACGTAGCTCACGCTGTACAATTTCTCACTAATGATCATAATAACTGGTGGTAGATGACCTGAAGGTCCAATGTCATGTAAATATGACACTTGACCATTGGTACTTTCTTTTTATGACATTATGGCGGCCAAACCTCCATAACAAATTCAGCAGATTCGAGTGGCTGATAAGACGCAATCAGGTATTGGCACATCGGCCTCTTAACATCCGGGAACAACTGGATCCCCTGTAATATAAAGTCAATGTAAAAACAATGCACTTTCGAAAACCATGTGACAACGAACTATTGACCAGGATCTGATTAAATACTACAAACCTGTCCCCAAAATTGAGAATGAAATCTCAATATATCCCCCAACACATGTATGTGTTCGGGGATAGTATGGTTGTGGGGGTGTAGCCGCCTTCGGGGTTCTCCCGCCGCCGAAACTTCGGCGTTATCGCAATAAATCTTTAATCTTTAATCCTATCATCTGAAAACTTGGACAACATGTCCGTCCTAGCAAAACCTCGGATTAGTTCGAAAGTGGGCGTCACTGCATGTTTGCTGGCTCTATTTGCAGGTTTGAACGAAAAACAGAGTCGTCCAATTTACATGAAACTTGGTGGGTGGGACAAAAATTGTCCCGAAATCATGAAAAATTTGTCCGTTAGTCTGATTTACAGATTTGGTGAGTGGAACAAAAGTGGTCCCGAAAACATGACGGTTAATTCCAATGTCACCAGAGGTCAATTTACGTTTTTAATATAATTTCGAGATTTTTTCTAACTTTGTCGGATTTGAAACAAACTTGGAGAATGTTGTACTACAGTTGGTCTGAACAACAGGGGAGGATGGCTTTCCAACGTCACCAGTGGTCAAATTGACATAATTAAAGTGCCTTTCTATTCTTTTCTTCCTTCAAAAACGAGGCCATTTCTGCAGGTATATACACTCGGCGGTTTTCCCTGCCTGCACATGTCTACTTGATTTCTGAGGAAAAAAACAGCATTTACTGGGTGGAGTCCATGGGCAGCCCTTCAAATCGTTCCCCTGTGATGTCTAGACTACCTCTAATTCTGGAAAGTATGGTTACTAACACTCAACAACAATGCAACATGTTACAAACAAAACCTCCAAATTGAGGTCATGGGGTTTTCACATGACCTCTTTTAACCTGTGGTAGTTTGGAGGTAATGCTGTACATGACCATTGACCTTGATCATTGACTTATAACCGCCCATGGCTACTTATCATTGTCCTGCCTCTCATGTCAGCAATCTGAACAAGTAACTCCCTTCCCACTTACAACCATAAGCATGTGCAGGAAAATGTGATGTTGGAGGAAGAACCTGACCCCCCCCCCCATCGCTTGCATGGCTTTTTTCTTCAATTGAAACCGTGGATGCAAAACAATGTGTCCTATTGGCAAAATGGGGGTTATTTTCTTTTTCTTCTTGTGATCATTGGCTAATATACCAAGGCGTGAGATTGGTATTTTTGAGTGGGATCCACTTTGACCTGACCTGGGACACCCCCTTCCATTTTGAATTTCTCAATTTTCTTTTCTTGCAATTCTGGTGAATTTGAATGCAAACTTGGTTTGACTACTAGCACCTAGATACACCCCGTCCAAAATGACAAATATGTTATCGTTTAATCGGGACATGTGAAGGGTTTTTCTGACTTGAAAAGCGTATGATATTTCCCGACTCTGTGCATTGCACTTTTTTTTTTTTTATGGTGAAGCTTGCCCGAGCGAGGTCTTTCCGATTCCAGTCTTAGCAATGGTGCAGACACTGGAATACTGCACCAAATCGCCAGCTGCGAATCCTTCACCAGGTACAAACACGGAAGAGGCAATGCCTCTTTGCGGTACCCGTTAACTGTGGGGTGGGGTAATCACATAAAACGCCGAGGCAACTTGCAAATTGCCACCCCCCCCCCCCTTTTTCCCTGCTTCCACTCCCTTGTGCTGCGCGCCCAGCGAGAAGGCCACAGGTTCCCTTTTTAAAGTCTTTGGTATGTCCCGAATGGGATCGAACGCCAGGTCTCCCGGTGGAAGGCCGACGCTCTACCAATTGGCCAACCACTCGGCACATGCCAGAGGATACACCGGCTGGATTCAAGCTTTACCCTCCACTACGCGCTACTGCATCATCACCATTAACAAGGGGTTTATACCTAAAAAGCACATATGAAAGCCTTGCACATAGAGTTTGTCTCATAGTCCTCAAATCAGCATCTAGTAGGACGATGAGAGTAGCGATTGTGACATCAAATGGTAAGGCTCTCATACTGACGGTATTTCCAAGCTCACAACACCTGCTTGCCTGCGAACTGGAACCAAGTGGTTTTGTTTTGATCGAACATGTCTCACTGCTGACTATGAGGTAATCTGTATCACCATCACGATTTCAACTATGTTTTCCTGATTCTCTTGTTAGCCTGTAAGCAGAAGGCACTTGGCGAGGTGTGCTTCATGGTCATTGTTAGGGACCCCCCATGAGATGGCTCTGGAACCCGTGGAGGGACTGCTGGCATGGCGTATATTTCGATGGAGGACTTCAGCGATGCTCTTCAGACTACTTGCTCTTCACAGTATCCTGAATGGAAATTGCTCTAATATAGGATTGGCCAGATTTTGCACGCCATCGCCCAATGATACCACCCCCACCCATATCATGTCCTGATAAACCACTATTGGTGTTTTTGCATAGTACCAGACAGACAGCATATCAGCATTAATTCACTACTAGGTCATAATCATTGGATACTATCACTATCATTACCAGTATCATCATCTCCATCACCAACATTGCTTATCAACACTATGTCCATCTCACTATCAATTTATCATGTATTACCAAGGCTATTGTTATCATCATTACTTCTCCCAACCCCATACAACGCAACATTATCATAATCACCAAATTTTTATCATTCTCAACATAGGCACCTATCATCATCATCACCATATCTATCATTACCATTTCTTATCCCGGATGTTATTACCAAGACTGCATCATCAACATTATCACATGACAGATATCTATCCTCACAATATTATTATCATCATAGTTATCATCATCTTCATCAATACTTGGCTAAATCAGGTCAGCTGATCGTGCATTAACCGGTGTTAATACACGTTTCCGTGATAATGCAGGGTCGATTGCACGGTGAACAACTGGTGTCATGAGTTTTGATTGTTTAAGTGTTACCTACCACAAACACCGCAAAAAAAAAAAAAAAATTTTTAACGGTTTACAACAATACAATGGAACGCTCCTACACACGTCTGGCTAATGGGGAAGAATCCATTGTGGCTTGTATGTCACAAATTGGGCCGCATTCCAAAAGCATTAGCATTTGAAACGTTTCGAAAGAACAATGCATGCATCATACCATTCAGCAAGTAGAGCGAGATAACGCGTGATGGGAATGTGTTTCATGCACAACCAATCATAGCTCGTTTGCTCACAGAGGACGTGTTTGGTGGTTTGAGAACCATTATTTTAACATGATTTGTGCGTGCTCATTTTTCCAATAGGTTTGAGAGACGCATGTTTAGTTGTTGTTAATTGCATGTATATAAGAACTCTTTGCAATGTCATCGGGGGTTCCTATTTGATCAGAAAGTGTAAAACTAGAGTCGTTTGTTTTGCAATATTCAAATAAAATTTCGCTTTGTATGAATTAGAACGGGGTTAATCATGTCGATTGTGTTTTTATATCATCTGAAATGCACTCCCTCATGGTAATTCTAACGCTGGAGGCACTCGTGCTGCGCTCGTGCATCACTTGAATTACCCCCCAGTCGTGCAATTATCGGCGTGGAGAAAACATGCTCGAGCCGTGATTAACCCCTCCTTTACATCATCATCAACAACGAAGCCATCACATCAAACATAATCCTGAGCATCATTTTATCTTCATCATAACACAACACATACCATTGTTGTCACTGTCATTCAGCATCACCACCTCGACATTATCATCAACCCTGCTGTCATCACAGTTTCTTCAATGTGTTTTTCCTCTGTCAATGCTAGTATTCTAGGCTCGAATCCATTGTGTTTCATTTTCTGTACATTTCACTGACAATCCTTTTTTGGTGAAATCCTTTAACTCTAGTTCACCCTCCGTTACTGCAGATGTATCCGGTATCCACTCAACCTTCTTATTGTTTTTTTTTTTGGCTAAGATGCCTCCACGCAGAATCTGATTGAGGTGACATTGTTTAGCGAGGTCATCTGCACACGTCCTTGAGGACAAAAAACAAGAATATCATATTCAACATGAATATTTTCATGAAACAAATCAATGCACATATACTTATTTGAAGAGAAAGTTTTTTTTTTTGTTTTTTTTTCTCCTGGGTACCTGCCTCACATGCTGGTTCACATTTCATATTTAATATTAGATACCTTAGCAGCATCATTCATTTAAACTATGCACACCTTGAGTTGCAGGGTCATCCAGGTCCTTAAGTCAGTGTTTTGGGGTTGTACAACCTGCAAGTACCAAACCGAGCTTAAGGGTCCTACAAGCCCTGTAAATCAGGGTGGTAAGGACAAACCTGCAATGCCACTGTGATCTCATAGGGTCTGCAGGTCCTGGAATCATACAAGTGAAGCAGGACCTTACCAATAGGGCTGGGGCGATAAAATTATTCCCCTGTCGTACTGATGAAGAGGCCCATGTAACATAGTGGAGCAATTTGATACAATGCCAAACACGGGGTTAAACCCTTCCGTCAATATATCAAACGGGGAGGAAAAAAAATTGCTGGCCCCGCAACATCCTGTGTGGTTGATCTTACATTCACTTCTCATAGAAGGTGGTTCTTGAGTGTGGGAATTTGTGTGTTTGGCACATTTCGGGCTCTGTCAAGCTAGCTATAGACTACAATTATTACTGCATGTATGAACTCATACTTGAGAGGCAGATTAGTTGCCCCGTCTTCATGGAATACCGGTATTTTGGTTTCACACCACCCTGTATGCAGTACTCTCTTCATCAGCGTCTATACAAAACCCCTGCATTGCCAGGATGCCTCACAAAATTCCTGCCAAGATGAAAAGAGCCAACAGTAATAATCAGCCATTCTACAACCCCAAGTTCCCATCCGTTATACGCAAATCCAGATTCTGATTGGCTAATCCCAATCACTAGCGGACCTATTAGTTTTTTGGCAATAACAGTCAGCTGTTCAGTAACACAACAATCGAATAGTGCTTGATTGTTGCGTTTCAAGTAAAGGCAGTAACTTTCTGAACGCGAAAGGTAAGGTTGCATGAGCCTTTGGATTTATGTTACACGCTCAGATCCGGCTTTCATTATAACGCGCTCTTCATAGGGCGTACTGGCCTCAACAGATACAAACTAGCGAACGAAAACCGTCGCTTGTTGGCAATTGGAGAATGCCCATGTTCACACGGGCAGAACCCTCCGGTTGCACGAGTGGTTTGTATTGCGTCCCTGTGGAAGTATGCACTGCCAATCTTTGTGACTGGTACGCAATGCAATTTACTTCGATTGAACAGTACCAACGCAATGAGTTACCCTAGCTGATTATTTTACTGTGTTTAGAGATACAAAGATATAGATCTAGAGAAATTGATATCATTAACGTTTGGATAATCTGATTTGGGGTTGTAGAATAGGAAATAAAACTAAAGCAGGTCGACTTTAATGGAATAAACAGTTCACTCTGAATTTAGCTAATAACGAACTCGGGCGTGAGCCTCAGTCAGGTATTTTTTAAATTCAGAGTCATCGACTGTTTATTCACCAGTAAAAAGTTCTCCGTTGCAGTTTGTCCCTAATAAATTGACTCAAGACGTCAATTCAAGTTTAGAAAAAGTTACATGATAATGGCTTGAAGAAAATTATGAAACAGTGTTAAAGGAGGAGGACCTTAGGCAGGCTTTCTCAAACAAGTTCGTGGGAGTGCAACTTACTATGTGAGTATCTATGCAGAGCGCCACCAGGGTTGGCGCGGCGCGTGGGTCATGAAAAAATTGTTCATCTGGCAGACCCCCCGGGATAGCAGGAACGGTATTTCTCACACCTAAGGCATAAAGCAACGGCCCTAAAATTGAATTTTCATCTAAGAAAACGTTCTTGAAGGAACCAGATATATGTATGAGGTGAATATGATGCAAGCAATGGGGATTTTAACTTTTAACTTTTTAAGTGTTCACGGTTCAACACGGATTTGTTTTGTTAGTGATATTGGGTGATAAAGTTGTAATTTATGGCAATGGCCAGTACTCAAAAGTACACAAGAAATATCAAGGTTGAATGACAACAAAATAAGATATATTTGCTTACCTTAACTTCAATAGCTAAAGATGCACTTCTTGCTCATGCCCTTTCCTATTTGGTGTTGTACGAAGTAGTATGCCATGGGCCTATGTTTGAGCGTAACAAGTACTGCAGTTACGGCATATTGACAGCTTGGTTTAGTCTGTTCAATGGAGCATTTGAAAATAATATTTTCACTGTTGACAGGTCTGTGTATTTTATTTCCATTCTGAAATTCTTCTCATGCCAATCGTCGAGTGCATTCGGATCCCTCAAAGGGCCACAAGTGGCGAGCTTACCGCCAGTTGAGAAGCCCTGCTTTAGCGCATATAATCGCTGTCATCAGTTAGTTATATGTGTGGATGTAGGCCAGCCTACGAAGCACATACAAGAGCAATGAACGAGAGGGATAAGCCTCGTCACTCAGTAGTTCCCAGATTGAATGGAAGACTACTGAGAACGGACCGAGTGCATCATACAATATTTTCATACAGAACAAGACCTTATCTTCTCACCCAACAACACAAGGGAAGTGCATACAGCCACACAGGCAATCATCGGGATAAATTTGGTTAAGAACCTATACCCTCTCCCCCACACCACACATCGAACACAGCACTGGTTATTGAAAAAATTGCCCTGAGGAGACAAAGGTATTTATTAAAGTAGCTACAAACATGATGGAGACTGGTGTTCATAAAAAAAAAAATGAGAATGAAAAACGCACAAGATATATATTTGCTCAAATGCAGCCCATCATCACTGATATATAAGAGGAGGTGGGGCAATATTGAAATTTGTTCTACCTAACTAGGAAATTATTAGGGGCTCCCCCCCCCCCCTTCACACACTCAGCTTGAATCCAAAAAACTAGCCATGCAGGGTGGGTAACTGCCAACATGGATACCCCTCACAATGCCCTTTATGACTCATTATGACCGTCGGGTTACTTCGAAATGACCACCCTGTTTGTTCGGAATATAACCAAATTATCAAGCATTTTTTCGTGTGACTACTCACAATTACCAGAATAATGTGAGGCAAAACCATTATTATATCTGTATATTCTATTCTGTCTACATATTATTACCACTGTGTTTTGGGGGATCTAGTAAAGTTTCAGGACTGTGTCCGCCGCTGTCTCCGCCAGAAACTTTAAAAAAAATAGAAACTTTACATATGTCCATAAAGGTAATTCCGCTGGGATATACACATCAGTGGCTTTACCTGCCTGCACATGTCCTAGTAGTTCTGTTTCGAATGAGCCCTTTAGCTATCGCTTGTATCTCTCGACTGCCCATAAGCCCATATTGGGAATTTGTGAGAATATATTCCGTATGTATGTAATGACGCTTCATGGTTTGATCGACATGCTACAATGCACAGCATAGAAACCCCAATGACCTCTGTGCAGGCACTATTGAAGCTGATTAATTTTCTACTTTGTTTTTTTCTTACTAACTTGAGGGTGCCCTGGAGTTTCCTTGGCTGCATGCTGTAGGGTGGTTTAGAGCGATGTACATCCGTAGAATCTCATTGGTCCCTGCAAAGATCTGGAGGATGCGCGAGTCCCTCAGCTGGCGCTCGTACTGTAGTCCTTCATGTACCCCCCCCGCCCCCAACCACCGAAGATCTGTGGACTCGGTCACTGAGTACCACGAACCTTCAGAGCTGAAAACCTGAAAAGAGGGATTTAGAGACGTTACAGTGATTGCATGTCTCCTATTATACAGGATTCTTCTCTTTACATTTTTCGTTCTTTCTTCACAAGTCTAATAAACTAAACCTCTGATTATGTTAGGGGCAAATTAACTCGGCTGGTAGAGCTCTGCAGTTGATTTTTTCAGAATTTCAAAAACCCATAGAACAAGCCAAATTCATATTTATATATTTCAGGCTGATATGAACAATGAATTCTTGACTTACCTTGGTAAAGGTTTCTAAAGACCATTGACCTTTCTCCGACTTGACCCCCAACAATAATAGATTAGGTACCTATCATGGGAACCGCACACACCAAGTAGGCGCTTCATCTATCGAGTGGGGTCAAGTTATCGTGTGGACACCAAAGTTGGCCAAAATTTGATTTTTTTCCCCCATTCATGACTGAAAAAGACCCCTGGGTCCATATCAAATCAATCAGGTGTTTCTGTACTTCTCATGAGAAAGCTCTATAACTAAATTTCCCGCCTGATCCAAGGCAGGAAATTCTGAACTTATCATGGTACATGTTCTGTTGGGCTTGGGACTTTGCTGACTGCAGCCCCCCTTGATCTACCCCAAAACAATAGAACCAAGTCCGCATTATGGAAACCCAAATCCACATGAGCTGATCCATCAAGGTCAGGTTATCTGTTAAGAAATGAAAATTGGCCGAAATATACATTTTTCCTAGTTTTCCCTTTTTTTCCTGAAAACAACCCCCAGTCACTTATCATCATAGACAGTTCAACGTCAATGTTCCATGCTGGCATGGGTTAGACGGAGGTCTCCGACGGCAAGTCCGCTTCCACTCTACCCTATTCTGTGCAAGAGCACGGTCTCTACCTACTGCTGCAAGATCACTAGGAATAACTCATCCCATGTCTTCCGGGGCCTACCTCGCCACGTCCGGCCAGTCACCTTAATCTCCCTAGACTTCTTAACCCAGTTATCATCCTGCTTCCCTTCGACATGGCCAAACCACCTCAATCTACGACTCTGGATACACTCGCTAATTTTAGCAAGACCCAAACGATCTCTCAGCTCACTCAGAAGGCTTCCTATCCGTCCATGTTGCCGCACATCCATCTAACCCTTCTCATATCATTTCTGTCCATTCTTTTCAAGTCGTCTGTTTTTACTGCCCAGGTCTCACTGCCCTAGAGCATGACACTCCCTGACACAAGCCTCAAAAATCCTCCTTTCATATGATGATGAGAACGCTCTAGATGTGAGCAATGGCAAAAGCTCTCTAAACTTCTTCCAACCACATCTAATTCAGCCACTGAACTGAACCCTGCCCCACCTGCAGCACTAAGCATATCACCTAAATAACAAACTTATCCACTGACTCCAGGTACCCTCACAGATAACCAATGACTCTTGCTGCTCTAAAAATACTCTAACTTCACCTTGTAACTTTGTACACTGAAATCTAGAACAGCATTCAAACGGCCACTGACACCGCTGCACCTCTAGTGAACCCAACGTTAAGCAATTGTTTGCAGAAAACAAATTTCTGCCAACACCCTTACTACAAATAGAACAGGGCCAATTGCCAGAGCTAACGACTGTGGCACCGTCCGGACTGCTGACCATAACTTTAGTCTTCTTCCTGTTAACCCTAAGTCCTTTTCTCTCTATGCCATCCTTCCATCTCATCAATTTCACAGCTAACTCCTCATAATTCAGCGATCAGCACACGATCCTCTGCGGACAGAATCTCCCATGGGCACCCACTCTAAATGAAAACAATAGGGTTCATGTACTCATCATAAGAAAGCATCATACAAAATGTCAACTTGATCAGACGAGGGCATTCTGGACTTATCAAGTAACAAGATTTTCAGACTTTGACCTCCTTCGACCTGTCTGACCTTTGACAGTCCTAAATAACAGGGATTAATGTCTCACCATAGGAAACCACATAACAAGTATGATCTTGATCCACTCAGGTGGGGTCCAGATATTGTGTTACCAAGCCAGGCATCACACAAATACCACACAGTCTTGTCTGCCTAGATTCCTCTGAATTCATTCAAGGAATCAAAAAGGTGAATTTCATTTTTGACGAGTCCCCGTGACCGAGATGAGGTGAAAGACTGAAATGGTATGGTCACCAAGGGGTTGTACTATAAGCACATGTTTTAAAGTCACTGATGATCAGTAGTGTTTTGTGTAAATTACTTATTATTTATTTTTGTATTAATCTAATCGATCATTTCAGATACTTTTCAGTATTCGTTTCAACAAAAATATGGCTAAATCATCAGACTTGCTCAAAGAGCACTGCCCTAACTGACTATCATAATATTCCCCTAGAGAAATTAGATGTGTAGACACCTTGACCATGGCGGCTTCAACAGAGCAATCGTTATCGCCTGGTCTGTCTAGGCATCCTCATGCGTGAGGTATGCCATGCGCTCCATGGCGTAGGCAGTGATACAATTTAGCGTCTCTCCTGGATCAACTCAAGTCCTTCAAGCTTGGATCAAACTGCTGCTTCCTGGTGTTAACATGCGCTGTCAACTGGGCCTAGACTGAAGAATAAATGCTTCTGAATGCTTGTAGAATTTATTAAAGTAAGATAATTAGTTGATTACTGAACAAGAATCACATAGCATAGTAGATTCTTGCCTCAATTTGGTCCAAAAGTCTTTGATGGCACTCACCTAATTCTTATCCGATACCCCCAGCACAGAGCTGCCCCGAGCTGAATCGGCCAATTTTGAGAATGTTTCATGGCCAGCTTGAAATGCCACTCCAACCCTCTCCCTCATTTTCATCCATTGCCCACCCTTCCCTCTCTCAGACCCCCCACCCTTTGCTACCATGCCATTATTCTGATAGCACTCATCACATCTTCCTGATACCGCCCAGCCACGAGCTGCCCATTGCTGAATCGGCTACCTGTTGAGAATGTTCGTGCCCCCCTAAATAAATCCACTTCCACCTTCCCCACTTGAATCCACTCTGCCCACGGCCCCCCCTCTCCCAGACCCCCTTGTTCCTTCCCACCATACCAGTAATTCTGACCGCACTCCCGCATCATTCTCCTGATACCGGCCCCCAGCCAACGGAGCTGCCATGCTGAATCGACCACTGTTGAGAATGTTCATGCCAGCTTGACTCCATGGCCCAACCCTCCCCTCATTTAATCCATTGCCCAACCCTCCCCTCTTCCCCCCCCAACAGAAAATGGACCCCCTTTTCTTCCCACCATAATACACGCATATTCTGACAGCACTCCCCATCATGCTCCTGATTACCCCCAGCCCCCGGAGCTCCCATGCTGATCGCCACTGTTGAGATGAATTCATGGGCAGCTTGATCCACTGCCAACACTGTCTCATTCAAGTCTTGACCACCCTTTCCCTTTCTCAGAACCCCACCCTTGCCCACCATGCCCAGTATCTGACAGCACTCTCCATCATTCTCCGAATACGCCCAGCCAACGAAGCTGCAGCAGCTTAATCGGCTACTGTTGATAAATGTTCGTGTCTAGATTAATCCATTCCCACTTCCCCCACTTGAGATCCACTTCCCCACCTCTCCCCCCCTCTCCCAGACCCCTTTTTCTTCTTCCCACCATACCAGTATTCTGACAGCACTCCCCCATCATTCTCCTGATACCCCCCGCCACGGAGCTGCCGCCCATGCTGTATCGCCACTGTGAAGAAGTTCATGGTGCCAACTTGAATCCCTTGCCAACACTGTCTCACGTTCATTCCATGACCACCCTTCCCTTTCTCAGACCCGACCCTTGCCCACCCATGCCATTATTCTGATAGCACTCATTCCATCATTCCCTGATACCCCCAGCCACCGAGCTGCCCATGCTGAATCGGCCACGTGAGAAGTTTCATGGCCAGCTTATCCATCTGGCCAACGGCTCCCTCATTTAATCAATTGCCCACCTTCCCACTCCCTCAAGACCCCACTCTTGCCCACCAGCCAGTATTCTGAAGCAGACTCGTCCACCTTCTCCTATAACCACCCGCCCCCAGCCCAGAGCTGCCCCATGGCTGAACCTGCCACCTGTTTAGAATGTCCGATGTCTAGCTTAATCACCTTCCCCCTCCTTTCCTCAAATCCATTGGCCCACCCTTCCCTCCCAGACCCCCTTCCCTTCCACATGCCCATATTCTGGACAGCACTCACCCATCATCCTCCTGATACCACCCCCAGCCACGGAGCTACCATGGGCGTGACGGCATGTTGAGTAAATGTTCATGGCTAGCTTGAATCCACTGCCGACCACGTCACCAAGGACATTCTCCCTTGGTATCGGGGTGTTGTCAAAGTGTACTTCACATGCTGCAGAAAAGATGTGCATGAAATAATTAGCAAATTAACATTGCTTCTGAATATGATGAGGACAACCAGAGTGACTAAGATACTACATTGACACTGATGAAATTGCGGATATGGTGCAATTTGTACATGAATGTCATGACATAGGGTTCCCCTCCAATGAGGCCAATTCCACAAACAACGAAGCACAAACATTACAGATCTATCGGGTCATGCTCCCTATGTGTACGTTCAAAGTCAATGTCCAGGCCAATAGTATTATTTTTTGGTGTTTATAATGGGTTAAGAGAATAAAAAATCATATTCCAATACCACTTTGTTTATAACTGAACATGCTACGAAAATGAAACAAAGTTTGATTGGCATATTTCCAATGCCAATCACATCTTACTTCAATATTTTTTTTTGGCGGACTTGTCTTTTAAGGTTGCAAAATTTATTAATAGGCTGGATCTTTCCTCTTTTTCTTAGTCTTGTGGGGGGCGGGGGGGGTGGGGGGGCTATAGCGGGCAATCATGGGTTTGCCCCTACCTCATTACACTCCAATTTGGCTTTTTATAAACAAAAATTTGTGTATGCACTTGCGAGTAGCATTGAATTCTCATATAGTCAATTGGACAAATTGTGATATTTAGGGAGGATCAGGTTTTCATAACTTATTATCATTATGAAATAATAGTTATAAAGGGTATATAAGAATCCTTTCTCAGGGGTTTGGGGGATTATTTTCCCCCATTGCATAGTAGCAGGATCTGACAATTCAAGTTTTCTACAGTGGAAATGAAATCACTTTTGCAAAACCTGATTGACTAGGATTATAGCCCCGGTCCAAGTACACACACCATTTTATCTCTGATCGCAACTATTATATAGGGGGGGTTATAGGTGGGTGTATGTGTGTGCATGTTTAATATTGTGTTGGTGCATAACCCTTCGTGAACCTAACATTTATGCATGTAGGCTGCTATCACAAAGATCAGTCCTGAATATATCTTTTCGCACAACTAGCTTATCACCATTCTTAAATAAATTACCATGTGTTCAAGTAGAAATCCAAATAATTCACTAGTTTCCCAAGCCCTCAGTTGGCATTTTCCACCGACAGGTTGAAAACCATGCACTGGATGTAGGTAGCGTAATTATCAACTCACTTCATTTCATTGTTGCATATCATTGAGCACTTGCCGAAAAAAGGACACTACCTACCAGAGACCTTGCCAGGGTCAGACCTGGATACCACACATTGTCAGCTGTCGAAACCTTCAAAAGGTACTCGATGGAAGAGGGGTTATTGCATGCCGACCGCAATTTTCACTAACTTCTTAGGACCCCACATTCTTTCTCTGTTCCTGTCTCTCATGCTGGGTGCCAAGCAATACAGGCCACGGTCCCATTTTGAAGTCTGGTATGAACACTACCGGGTATCCACCCCCGCCCACCCGTGAAAAGCTGACGCTCTATATGTCAGTAGAATAATATAGACAACTTACTGTCTGTAGGATAATATATGGCAACTTACTGTTTGATCCCCTGATTCCCAATTTATCTCCTCTGTTTGCCATTAGTTCTTCCGCAAAAGCTCTCTCCACTATGCACCACCCTGTTATCCTTGTTCTTCTCTCACCCGTTGAAGAAAAAGAATTTTCATGATTCCAATATAAACTACAAACCATGGGTCACCTTGGGCACGGAATAACTGGAAATGAAGCCTGTCAGGTAACACATCATTTGCTAATATTTTAGCCACTTTTTAGGAACCCTAGCAAAGATTACTCCGACAATGAAGACTGGCTCACAGCCTCCTTGAGGCATGAATCATCATCCCACAGATGTCCCCAATTAGTAATCTTTCCAATGGGAAGGGAATCAAGGATTCCTGATAGGACACAATGCTGATGGTCTTTGAAGGATTTGAAATCGTATCATCCAGAAAAAATATCAGGCCTTGCTAATCTGCACAAAAATATCACATTGGTAAAATTGGCAAATTCAAATCACCCCCAACTAAGACATATGCTCCAGAATATATATATCATACATCCCACTGTCATAGGTTCAATAGAGGGGGATGACTTGTACCGTCTTAGAAGTCAAAAAAAAAAAAATAAAGACCTGCAAGAAGCAGCCGTAGCATGTATCTGTTGAGTATCATCATACAATCACCTAACTTCCTATACAAATCCTGCTCTCTTCTAGTTGATACTACTTTTCAGGGAAGCGACCCGTTCATCAACAGTGAAATGCTACATTGACACACAGCCCGTTCATTGGTAACCAAGGGGTCCACTCCCCGAGTACCCTGACATCACTCATGCCGTCCTGCCATGTAACCGAGTTCCCCCTCCCCGATACCCTGACATAACGCACACCATCCTGCCATTGTAAACCAAGGTCTCTCCCCGAGTACCCCCCCCTGACATACACACACCCGGCCATGTCAGCGATAACCAAAGGGTCCCCTCCCCGAGTACCCTGAAATAACGCACACCACGGTCATGTCAGCAGGACCAAGGTCTCCTCCCCGATTCCCCTGACATACACACACATCATGTCATTGGTAACCAAATGGTCCGCCTCCCTGAGTACCCTGGCATTAGATACGAGGTCCTGCCAGTGGTAACCAAGGGGTCCACTCCCCGAGTACCCTGACATAACACATACGGTCATGTCCAGCGGTAACCAAAGGGTCCACCCCCCGTACCTTACATAACCCATACGGTTCATGTCATGCTAAGCCAAAGGGTACCCTCCCCGAGTATACCTTACATACCCACTCGTCATGTGCAGCGGTAACCCATGATGTCACCTCCTATGCTCCTTAAACAAGGCTAACCTCACAAAAGATTTTCATGGAACGTCCACTGCCGACTAGGTTCGGGTTCCCAACTCCCCACTACCCCATTTCTGATTCCATGCACTAGTGACCAGAAACAAATAATTATTCTGTGCTTTACCCTGTGTTTCAAAAGAGGCTGCTTGCTCTGTGTTGTCTGCTGAGAGTACTCTATGTCCTTCCCGAAAGTGATTCACTAAGTGCACACGGGGCAAAGCCCCAGGTAAAATTTGCTTTGTCCAACAGGAGTATCAGTCAAAGGATTGCAAAAAATGTCATCCAGTTCCTTACCTTCTCATCAGTGACTTCTGTCCTACAAATACTGTTAATATGTCAGCTATCCCCCATTAGAGATCCATATCTGTGGTTAGGAGAACAAGGGGAATAAATAGAAAGGTGTGCTCACCAGAGCTTCATATGGTTTGATGTAATCCATGGTTACACCAAGAATAAACTTTCTACAGTGAAACCTATGATGAAAACTATAAAGATATAAAGCCAAAGACAATGATGGATCCATCCTGGTACATGGCAAAGCTTTGGATCGCCAAGAGTAGGTAGGAGTCTCTAATGACCAACAGAGTGCCAATGGCACCGTAGTCACCTACAATTTGTGTAGTTGAGTGTAGGAAATGTGTAAATTTTAAGATACCTTAAATGAACTTGAAAATGATACGTATCATCGTCAAAATAGGACTGATATAGGTCAAGTACCAACTTTCATGATATCCTAAACCATTATGTAGAAAAGAGAAGCCGCACAAATGTTCTAACAAATGGAGTAGAAGCGCTGACCAATGAACAAAATGGCCTGAAATTGACCCTAGGAGGCCTTGACCTCAAATTCCTGAACACTTCATTCGACCATTGGTTCAATGGTATATTGCACCTATTGGTCAATGGTTATTGACCAATGGTCAATGGTAAGTGACCAAAATTCCAGATCATCCGATTTACCTGTATTAGTCGAAGCTGCTGACCGTATGTACCATTGGTGCATCGATGATACTGATATGAGTTTCATGCCATTGATTGAAAGCCAGGAGAAGCACTTGACCATCTTAACAAAATGGCTAAAAATTGATACAGATGACCTTTGACCGCGAATCTGAGCACCCCGTATGTACCATTGGTCACCAATATACGGACCAATTTTATGAAAATCCGATTTGAATTGTAGGAGGGCCACTTGAGGGTTTGAATACAATGGCTAGAAATGAAACGTAGATGACCTTCGACCTAAAATCCTGAACACCACACATGTACCATTGGTCAATGATAGTATTGACCAACTATCATGGTCATTAAATCCAATCTCTGGGGGAAGAGGCATTTTGCTTGTTTGACCCCCAAAATGACCTCCTGACCCCTAGATGACCTTGACCTCAAATTCCTGAACAACCTGAATGTAGCATTGGTCATCGATATACTGACCAAGTTTCATGAACGGATTTGAACTGTAGGAGAAGCATCTTTCAGTTTCCACAATAGCCAAAATTGACCCCTAGATGAACTTGATCAACTTTCATGAACATCCCAGATGCCCATTCCACTCAGTGGTCAGTGTACCAAGATTCATCCTGATCTATTCCAAACCACTGTAGAGAGTAGCAATTGAACCAATTGTGCAAACAGATAAAATCATAGATAGATAGACTGCACAGATCACAATAGCCCACCCAGCCATATGGCTAAAGTGAGCTAAAAACCAACTCACCTTTCCGCCATTCAGCAAGAATGTTTCCAATCTGGACTGAGGGTAGCCCTGGTCTGTATGGAGGCGCATCACTTCCACTGCCAAGATAATTATTTTCTTCAGAGGTAATGATGTTAATGATTATTACCCAAACCTTGGTTATCAAATAACATCGCAAGAAAATGGTGATACAGCCAAACATAATTCACAGTCGGATTCTGAGGTTTTACCCCTCAATAGTAGTTCCACTAGTGTCACATAACCATATCTATAGGTTATGAACTGACCAGGAGTCAAACCTCAGAAAGAGAGGGGGTTTCAGTAGCCATTCTTACAATTGATTAATTGTTGCAACTACTCTGTTATGACCAGAACCGGGAGTAGTAATTTTGTCAAATGCTCTGGGTCCGCTATTATTCATTGAGATGCGTCCTATCACATACGAATATAATACTAATAATACTGTGGTTCTTAGTCCTCTTTCAACATACAACCTATGAATGAAATGGTTGGGTGTGTGATAACACATTGTCAACCATGTGTGCTATGAAGCATATTTGAATTGTGATACGTTTCAGGTCAGGGATCATAAAATGAAAAGCTTAGCAAAAGAAGGCGAAAATCACAGGGTACATTCATACTTTTAACCTCAAGATTTGCACAGTTTTGCAAGTGCTGACACAAATGGTTGAAACAAAGGGTTGTAAGAGTGTCATTGTCATTTATAAGATGTTTTACACCAGGAACACTTTGAGCAGGTGGTTGAGCAGGTGTGGTTGAAGCTGCCTTTGGCATTGTATGTATAAACACACTCACAGAGCGAAGGCCTCTAGATTGACATGAGCTGCAGTCCTATAAGGGACGCAGCCGGCACAAACCTATTCAGCGCCGCTACGCTTAGCTGGTGCAGCGGCATGCGAATGCTGCTGTCGGCGACACAGATCCCTGTTTGTGTGCAGCAGGAATTATTACCCTGGCCCTATAACCAAGTTATACAATGATAGCCCCATGCCAGCGCCGCACCATAGCGATGCACAAGGCCTAAATATGGTTGCATGAGGCTCAACGCTTGAACACTAATGTATGACAGACCATTGTTTGCTGATCAGGTAATTCAGAGGGATCCACATTATACAATTCAGGGTGAGTCACGGTATCAGTTTAAAAATGTGAGGATGGGGAGATTGGAGATGCGTAATTTGGGGGTTATCTTAGAGGACACACCACTGCAGAATAACTTATAAAAGAGGCGTAATAGATTAGCTGGAGGAAACCAGGAAAGTCAAAAAGGCCTTACGTGATTCCTTGGACTCTTTCTGAATACCTATAGCCAGACACAAGGACAAATGGGAGATTGTACCAGCTCATTATGGGAAACATATCGTTTGACAAATTTCACATTCCCAACCAACCAATAGGTTCCTATACTTCTCGATACGATAGCTACACACTAATTCAAAGGATTCCAGGACTTGGCCTCTGGTGACCTCAAAACAATAGGGTTCATGTACTCATCATGACCTCTGACCTGACCCCCAAAATTATAGGGGGCATGTCTCCCGTGGGGGGAAAACACACATACCAAGTATGAGCGTTCACCCCTTCAGGGTGGGGGTCGAGTAATAATGCGGTTCAAAAGCATATTATAATGGGCCAAAAAATATTGACTTTCCACAATTTTTTCCAATTTCGACTAAAAATTCACCCTGACCTATACAAAAATCAATAGGGTGACTGTACTCCCTTAATAAGAAAGCTACACCACCAAATTTCAACCCGAATCAGACTACACATTTTTGGACTTATCGTGTCACAAGTGTTTGTTTATGCAGACTTTGACCTCTGGTGACCTCAGATGACCTCTGACCTGACCCCCAAAACAATAGGGTTCGAGTACTCATCATGGGGAACACACATACCAAGTATGAGCTTCATCAATCCAGCTGGGGTCAAGTGATGTGTTCACAAGCCAAAATTGGCCAAATTATGGACTTTTTCCAAATTTTCTATTTTGACCAAAAATTCCACCCCAGACCTATTACCGACACAAATCGGTTCCTGTACTCCCATTAGAAAGGCTAACATACAAATTTGAACCCGACAGACCAACCATTCTGGACTTATCGTGTTCACAAGGTTTTCATACTTTGACCTTTGTGACTCCGAGACCTTCGACATGACCCCCAAAACAATAGGGTTCATGTACTCATCATGACCTCTGACCTGACCACCAAAACAATAGGTTTCGAGTACTCATCATGGGGAACACACATCCCAAGATGAGCTTCATCAATCCAGCTGGGGTCAAGTGATGTGTTCACAAGCCAAAATTGGCCCCAAATTTGGACTTTTTCCAAATTTTCTATTTTGACCAAAAATTCCACCCCAGACCTATTACCGACACAAATCGGTTCCTGTACTCCCATTAGAAAGGCTAACATACAAATTTGAACCCGACAGACCAACCATTCTGGACTAATCGTGTTCACAGGGTTTTCATACTTTGACCTTTGTGACTCCGAGACCTTCGACATGACCCCCAAAACAATAGGGTTCATGTACTCATCATGGGGAACACAACATACCAAGTATGAGCTTCATCCATAACGGGGGGGTCGAGTTATCGTGTTACAAGCCAGAGTACATAACACACCCACACCACACTGTCATGACTGCATAGATTCCTATGACTTAGTTCAAGGATAAAACTGGAAGGTCAGTCCAAACCCGGAGTTCATACGACTTCTGTTACGGAGTTACAGTCTTTGAAATGTGTGCATGGTATTGCACCAAGATGGAAACGCATCCCATCATGCAATAATGAATGATGTCATCGTGTGAGACCTGATACTAGCACAACCCTGCAACAGTCTTGTTTCTATTGCTGAAGTCACACATTACTTTTCGAGAGAAAAGCATTAAGTCTATGGTAGAGGATTGCTGTAGGGGTGGTGGTGTGATGGTTACTGGTGAGAAAAGACAACAGAACTTCTGCTAACCGTGGACTTCATTCAACAAAGAAACATGGGGGGAATACATAACATAATATCCACATGTGTCCAAGTGTGACAAAGCCACTATTGAGCATAAGTTGGGATTTCTCCCCAATTTCTCTGCATAAGGTCCCAAACTTTGAAGGCCGATAACTCTACCTAGGAACATCGTATTGAAATGGAGTTGGGAGCCGGAGAGATATAGTTTCCATGTCTCCACGATATAACTGTTGTATCCAAGCCCGCCGTTGTCCTTTGATTGCCTGTGCATTGCGATTCATTTGCATGCAAACGATTGTGCGCCAACAATACTAGACAAGGTTTTGTTTGGTTGTCCCTCACATACCTGGATGGTTCTGTGAGGCAGAAAGCAGCAATCCATTCAACTTTAAAGCAAGCTTTGGGCAGGTATTTCTGCTTCTGTCTTCATTGCCAGCTATAAGAATGCCCTGCAGAGAGTAAGATACCAAAAAGGGAAGACAATGAGGATAAGAAGGAGGCCAGCACAGGTGGTCGGTCCTACCGAAGACTAAAAATGGTACCTAATGCCCTTCTAGCTGGGACACTCAGCCCAAGGGATTGCAGCAGGGACAAAGGATGGGTTGGGGCAATTTGCAAGGTTGCAACCGGCGTGTGAACCCCCACCCCCACATTAGGTACTGCTAGAAGGTATTGCAGTATTCCGCGATTTGGAGGGATTCACAGCTGGACAATAGGTGCAGTATCAGGGCTGGCACCCTTGGGGGCCTTGAATAGGAAGGATCTTCTGCTCGTGACGTAGCTACGGTCTGATGATAGGAGGGTGGAAAAGCTACAAAACCCATTCAACCCATGCCGACACACACACTGTTGCCTGTGTGAATGGCACCTGCTTCAATTTGGATAGCCTCCACTGGAAGCCACATGTGTCATTAGGAAACCTATATATCAGTCATGGAACAGGCTAAAACTGATGATGAAAAAGGATTTTGGGGGGATATCAACTTTTTTTTTATGTTCCGGGGCTCCATGTCTAGTTATTCGTATATAAAATTATTTTTAAATAATTGCAACTTGATGGAAATGGGTCAACGCATGACCAAAGTTATGCATTAAATTCACCATGCAATAATTTGGCTCCCCCACTCTCCAATTACATGTAAATGGCGCATCACTTCCAAATGAGAAAGTAGGGATACACAAAAGTTTAGCCGTAGGGGGGCCTAGTTTCATAGATCACATTTTTCTTCATCAACTCCCTTTCCTCCCTCCGAGCCAATTTCCGGGTAGTAGAATCCTCCCTTTGTAGAGCATTATTTTCAGGCGGGTCAGTCTCCATCAATTGTTTGTTTTCATAGTTGGAAAAAGGATTCCAGTGCCTGGTATTCCACTCTTGTTCCATTTTGTTGACAAGACAGAGTGACACTAGGCCAATTTCGCAAACACAATATGCTGAAACTAGCAAATTGCTCGGATCGGTAACGCTTTAGCGAATTAAGGCTCAAGTTTACCTGATAAAATTTTCAGGATTTGCCACTCAATGAAACTGGAACATTATTTTTTTTTGAGAAATGAATTTCTAGTTTGAGGGTGTGGGACTAGATTTTGAGATTTTTCAATGAATGAGTCAGGTATTTCTCCAAAGCTTCGCCGTGCTTTGCTGATTATGTTGTTTTTGATGTGTTGGCGACGTTATAAAACATAAGGGTGGTTGAGTTCATCTTTCTACTTTTTCCTTTTGCCAGATTTTCGATGAAAAAAAGAGAAAGATAAGCCGTTTTCACTTTTTGAAAGATTGTGGATGTAACAATATTTAACCAGAAAACATTCCTCATTTTGGTCAACATGGTCCTGCAAGAAACATTGCAATGAAAAGATCTGCCACTTCTCCACATTTTGAGGAAAGAACGAAGTACAAAGTTGTGGGGCACTTGTGAATAATTTAATTGAATATTTGGAAATGCATGGTGCATAGGGTGCGGGAGTGACACCCCCGTACTGGAATGGGTCAACAGTGACTCTTTGGCTGCCACAGATGACCTTTGACCTCACAAATGGGAACTTCACAGCAAATTTTGACCTGACGAAGCCAAGTATTGTATTCATTTTCCGTGATATTGTTCTTGGGCTGTTTGAGCAACTCAAAGTTGTGGGACCCACCTCAAGCATTCAGTCCAAGTGTGAAACATAGGAGAAAAATCTCATGTGTTACTGACCTTGAGTCCTATGGACTATGAAGCTGCTAGGGTTAACACAATGCAGCATCCCCGCGATGTGATCTTGCTATCCTCGCATACTTTGTGTTGTTTAGGTTCAGCCCACATGTAAAGAAAGTAATGAAAAAACAGTTGAACCGAAATCAGTCGTTTTTACCATGGGCGTGCACATGTTTCAACGACCTTGAAAACATCGCAGTGGCAATAAATCCGGAGCCCTCTTGAGTAACCTTAACCATTCTTCAATCACAGATACATTCCTATAATTCTTACGTGCTCATCATCATGGGTGTAATTTCTGGCATTTTGTAAGGATGAGTGCTAGCAGTATGACACAGATTCCAGGTCCATTGAGGTCTTTGGTTATAAATCAAAGTCGGACCTCTTGCAGTAATTCAGAACGCTTCAGCCAACTCTAACTGTAGCCCTTAATGAATTGTCATGGCCATTGTCCCACTTTATCATGGTTATGAACAATTATTGTTAGGTGTAAATTATGCTCTCACCATACTCCTCAGGGATCTGTGGTCAAAGAGGCCCAGGTCTTGAGCCCTGAAGGGTGCTTGGTTATCTTGGCATCGACATCTATCTTTTCGAATCACTGCAGGGGTAACAACATGGAATATTGGCAGTGAATTGAAAGCTAAGGTTTTGAGAGCACGATGCCTATTGCTAACTGTAACCACATGCTATCATTATAAAATTGTGGAAGCTAGTGCAATGGCATGGGCATGAATCAACTCATTTTACAAAAAGTCAACCTCACTGAATTTTGCAATGAGCTTTGGCTACATAAATGCAAAAAAAAAACCTTTTAATGTTTCAAAATCACATAATAAAAAAACCTATTATCTTAAAATCCACCCACCTATCCATACATCCAGTTCAGTAATCCTCGCATTCTGTGGCTCCCAAATGTTCGTTTTGAGGGATGTGACCAAACTTGGACACAATGTTTATGAACCATGAATAGAAAACTGCAAAATTGCCTCTCTCCAGTCCTACTAGAGATATAAGGTTGCATTACCATCATACTTGGTCGTGTTATTTGGACTCGTGGTCCTTAGGGATGCTCAGGGGATTATTAGTGGGAAGGTCTTGAAGGAAATGTAGGCTATTAGGTTCAAAAAATGCAAAATGCTCCCTCCCCCCATAAATAAGGTTGGATTACCATCATACTTGGCCAGTGTTATTATAGACTAGTGGTTCCTATGGGGTGTTCACGGGTTAAAGTTAGAGGTCATTAAGAGGTATATTGAGCTATTATGTAAAATAGAGTAGGTTGGATTACTATCACATTGGGTCACTTATGTCATGGACTTGTGATACCTACGGGGCTTGGGTGCTCAGGGTGTTGGGTGTCAAAAAACGTCATTGGAAGGTCATAAAGATTATATGTAAAAAAAAATTAAAAAATGGGAATGCAGCTCATACAGACTACACTGTATGTTGGATTACCATCATATTCGGTCATTGTTGTCATGGTCTAGTGGTATTCACATGTTCAGGATTAGTGTCAAAGATCATTGAAGAAGCATAATGAACTGTTATGTAAATGCAAAAATCGATTTGAATGCTTCTTATTATCATGAAGAATCTGCAAAGAAGGTGCTGAATGTTTTTCCTACAGATCAGGTTGGATCACTAGCTGTAACAAATGGTGCATACGGTGTATTCTGGAATTGAGGTCAATGATAATCTAGGGGTCTGCGGTCAGCAGTCATCTAGGGCATATTCTTACCCAAAGGGTACTTTGAAAAGTCAAATGCTTCCCAACAGATTATTACCACATGTGGATGATAATAACATGTGGCGACTGTCATCAGTGACATAAAGTGATCTATCGGGTGGGTGGGTGTTCCATAATTTGGAGTCATTGGCCCTCTTGGTATCATTTTGAGTCACAAAAAGGTACTTTTGTAAATTAGAAACTACAGGAGTTCATTGTGTAGTTTGAGCTACCAGCACAATGATAAGAATTAATCTGCCTGCTTATATACCGCTTTTCAACGTCGTAGAGGTTCTCGAAGCGCTTTACAGATATTACCCCGATCACAGGAACCGGTACTCTCTCCGACAATCCCGGAGAGTACAAGTTGCTGCCAATGTAGGCACAGATTGTACTCAAATTCCTCACAGGTTCCGAATTACTGCCTGGGTGGAGTGAGGCAATTGAGACAAAGTACCTTGCCCAAAGGTACTCCAGAAAAGTGATCGGTCATTGGGGGTTTAACTCGACAACATTCAATCACAGTCCTAAGCTCTACCAAACCGAGCTAATCCGATCACAATAATGTACTAGTGTTCTTTCGTGGGCCTCAATGCACCCACTCGTCCTGCAAAGCAACTTCCATTTGTGTTGCACAGCAGAGTGGCCCCTATTGCCTTAGGCTATTCATGTAAGTTCAGTGGTATTCAGTACTTGTACAAGGTATTGTCTAGTTTCCAATACAGTAAATGCAAATCAGTAACAACAGCATTTATAACATTGCTGGTAGCAAGAAATACAGCCCTGATGAAACTGCACCTCAAATAGTACAGGCCAAATTTGTACGGTATAATGACTCAGACACTGTGACTCAGACTCGGATACTGATGACTCACGGACTTGGATTGAGAGGACTCGACTCCAGCAGGGAGATTCTCCACTCATTTAGCCCTACCTCTTATACCTCCGGGGGGCCTTGTCTCACATTTTACTCATTTCGGTTTATCAAGGACTGTTTAATTATTGTTCTGATATCCCCTGTTACAACTGGAATATACTTCCTTACCTTTTCTTCGAAATATTTCTCAATAGGTTCACACATTTGGTTGAGCTCATTGAAGTCTTCGAAGGATATCTATGGATAAGGGAAGACATCACTCTAGAGAGAAGTAATCAGGAAGAATTCATTACTCCTAAAAGCTGTACTCAATTCGATCAGCTTGATATCCAATAAAACAGGAAGCAATGTAGCCTAGTAGCCTTGAGAACAGTTACTGTCCGTTCTTGATAAACCACTGCTGGCAACCACCATAACTTCTCTGTAAGAGGTTTTATGAATAGAAGCATCCACGAAAGTATCGGTCTGTTAGGATTATCTCAGTCGGTAGAGCTCCAGAAGCATTGATGCGAGTTCGGAGGGGGCGAGTCCATTGGGGGCCCGAGGACTTTTCCGCAGTGCCTGCTGGACGAGGCATGTCTCTAAATGTCCCAGGCACCCACATTTCAAGGGGGACCTTTGTGAGGGTGACTTGTGAAGAGTAGTGGGCGCCGAAGTGCAGCCTATTGGGAAGTCTTCCGGGGTAGGTAACGAGAGCGATTGTATGTAATGGGCGTCGGAGAGGAGAGAACAGGCACACAGGTGCATGGTATATAGTACGGGTGTGACTTAATGATCAATAATTATCAGGGGTACTATGGTGAGCGCCTTTTTGAGCATGTCTCGACGTGGAAAAGGGCTATATAAGAAAAGATATTATGATTATTATGAGTTTATAGGGGGACTTCGTTGGGGATCAGGCATTGTTAGGGATGACCAGATTGAGCAGGTTCTCAGCTGTCAGTTAGGGTTTAACAGGCTAGGTCAGGAATAAGGTAAGGATATGAGAAAGCTACAGAGTGAAGTGGAATTAGTAATATCTCCCTAGCAACGTTACAAAAAAAACAAACCTTGAAAAAATTCAAGAGCCCTAAACAATGCTTCAACTGTGAGTAGGTCTATATGAGGCTTATGAGCTTAATTAGTAGTTTGTGTAGTTTTCATTTTTATCACCCGTAAAGTGGACATTGGGCAACCCTAGACTGAATCTGCGCTATAAAAAGTTGTGTACAGTATCATCAAGCTATAAGTTTCACTTTTAATTGAAGTAAGATGCCTTCCTATGGGTTGGCTTTGAATAATTCCAAGATGTCTTCCACTCAATCATGCAATGAGCTGAAATCAGGACAAAACACGCATCGATACTTACAGTACTCATCAATTAAGACAGAGGCACAGGAATTTCTCTCCATTTGTGGTCTGTAAATCATTGATAATATGAGTGATTGAAACTATACCTGTTTGTCATCATTGAACATATATTCAAGTGCACCTAGCCAGCCAACGATCTCATAAAGGTAAGTGAAAGACTGGATATTCCCATGGGATGTCGAGCTGAAGAGTCTTCCTAGAAGTTTTTAGGCATGGCCAGTAGAGCGTCTATTACAAGCCCATATTGGTCTAGGACCACTGGACAGTAGGATGATAAAAGCAACACAACACACAAATTCTTTATCCCGCAAACCACTAGAGAGTGGAAAAACCTCCATCAAGGTTACATAGAAGAGACTGTCACACACTTGGACGGAAAAGTGCTACCTTTTTCACATGTACACCCTATCATGTCTTTGATCTCTCCAGGTAGTTGGGCACGACCAACGAGAAGAGAACGAAGAAGAATGGCGGCTCTCATTAGAAAACAGACAGATTAAGTCCTTGCAATATCTCAGCTTTGAGTTATTATCAGGGGGCAGCCACCTAGGCAGCCCACCCTACTTATTACATTCTACATTACCTCTTGTTATCCCCACCCCCCCCGACTCGCATAATCTAGTATGAATCGGACCGTCTGTTGGAACTTACCTTGTTGAATTTCCCAAACAAATGTTTTTCGCGAAACCGATACTAGAACTAGCTTTAGGCGATGAAACTTCTTTGTCTCCCTTTTTGACACGCGGTGCGTCTATCTTTGCGGCTACTGACAAGATATCTAAAATTTCAAGAGTTTTTGTATTTTTCACAGGAAGATAGCACCTGACATCACTCGCTAACATGTCCTTCCTAAAATCCTGCATTACATCTTTCTAATATCTCGATCCCCTCATCACTACACGGTGCCGAGAATGCTTTCGACCCTGGGTGATTTACACGTAATTAACAGATTTTTTCTTTCACGAATAAATGAGGGAAAAATACTTTTTCCTATTCCATGGCAAATTCGTTTCAATGAGATAAGGTTGAGAAAACTGATTATTCTGTAATTTTCTGGATACAAAAGATAACCTCTAGGATTCATGTTGTCAACTTTCAACATGATCTGAAATATCTCAGTTATTACGTTCTATTTTCTTATTTTAAAGAAAATAACCGACAAGCAGTTGGTCCATGTGAGTGTGAATGTGACTTTGAAGAACTAAAAATTTGGTACCATTGAGCTCTGGGCGGGATTCCGTGGGCTGGAGGGGGGTGTACACCCAATATTTTGCCGGACTAGTTAAAAAAAAAGAACCTACAATTAAAGATATCGCAACGGCCTTAACACAAGGACTAACACATATTTTCTAATCAGAATGCATCGAATGTTATGTTTCATTAAGCCAAAAACGCTGCGCGCGCTGTATTCCCTGCCTTTTCTGTTACACTGAATAGGCATAAAAGGCCTATAACAGTAGGTTCCATGCCCAAAATTTCGTAATTCTTGCCGGGCAAATATGCTCTTACTCCATACATGCCATCTACAAGTTCGGTGAACTTATTGCAAGCACCTGTTTTGGGACATGATTCACGTTGCGCCCCCACCAGTTGCTTAATCTTAATGCCATTTCCCTAACACTCTTGACTAGAGTTTAGTCTCTTCACCTCCCTATTGTTCATAACAGACTGGGCTTTGCCAGCCTAAGCTGACCTCCACAACACAAAACTTTTAAAAACATTGTTACTGTTTCGCTGTCGTTTCGGACCATTTTTGGTTGCTAACACCGAAGGTGGAATAATGTTCCAGAACGTTTCACAAAGCGTTTTGAAGAAACGTTTTTGAAAACATTTCCAAAATTTTCTGAAAGTTTCTAAAGGGTTTTGGTGGCAAAGATTTGCGCCAAACGGTTTAAGTTATGTTAGTGTTGTCTTAGTATATTATATTATCGTTTTGTTCCTAGGTTTGGCTGTAACTCCTAATTTTAAGTAAATGAAATGTTTCTAGAATACTTCCCGAAACATTTCTGGGAGGGTATGGAAACGTTTTCGTACATTCGTGTTTACTCACATAAAAACATTTTCACTAACATATACGAAACATGTTTTCGGAACGTTTCGTGTTTGCTGGGCTGCGCTCTTTGATAAAAGATTAAAGCTCTCTTTACGAAAATACAGCCACAGGGCAGGGATCGGCCCTCATCGTCTGAACGTGATTGGCGTACAGGGCGTAACCAGGGGCAGCTATGGGGGACGTGCCCTCCTGGACAAACCAGTGCCCCCGTGTGGCCCCCCCAAATGAGATTGTGATTCCCCCAGTTTTTCGAAAAAAATGTATCCGTAGGTCTATTCGACTACCATTTGATACCTGGCTATTTTGTTTGTCTTTTAGACCAGCAAGTCAGTAACTTAATTAGTGCCAAATTTGCATCGAATGCACTCCAAGGTGTACAAATTTTATGTCTTCTCGCGGGTAGGCCTACCCGTGGTGGAATTCGTCTATTGCTCTCCCATTCTGGCCGTCTCCCGATATTCGCGAGCTCTATGAAAATTTCCGCCCTCATTGGCCTCCCTAGCAACCAGTGTGAGGTGAAACTATACCAACATTCTTCATTGACCTCGAAAACTAACGATCAACTCTTCTGGCTACTAAACCTTAGCTCTCGAGGCTTGAATGAAATTCAGCCAAAACTATTTAAATTTCATCATGATTTGTGCCTTAAAATCTGCAATCACAACTTTGTTTCATGTTCATATTAGCATGTTCCGTTCATAAAGTTGTGAATTTTCAAAGCTTAACAAATAATCCCTCTAATTTTGGAATTGTTGGCAAATTGGCAACATTTGATGACTTCATATCTACCAATTTGAGAGAAATGTTAAGCAATAAGGGGGTGTCTTTCCCTTATGATTGGTATATATGACTCACAGAAAGGTTGCCCATTTGCCTAATCAGCAAATTATATGGATTTTGAGGTGCCGATCTTCCCAACCGAACATGCTATGAACCTGGACAAAGTGAATATTGAATATCTTTTATTCTCTTCAACAAAGAAAGAGTAATAATTTGGCTGGAAATTTCCCTTTAATGTCGTTTCTTGTCTCTCTCACCACGCGCAATCTTGAACTGCCGTCTAAGGAACTACTACTCGGAAGTTCCCTCGTCTTGACATGACGTTTATATCAGGTTCGACAAGAGCTAAAGCTGTCGTAAATGTCCTAAATTTTTGCTGGGCGCTTGTTTTTTTGCAGATGTGCTGTGGAAATCTGGATAAAAAAAAAAGGGCTTCGCGCTCACTGGGGCGATAGTGTATGGCGCCCAGCAAAAAAAAAAAGGGGGCAATTGTTGAACGTCTGGCCAAAAAGTTTCAGTCGGCGGCATCGATGGGACCGAGGCCAGACAATAAGTCAAAAATTTCCAACGATTCCAAAAATTGTGATCATTAAAAATGCTCACAGTGTTCGAAGCTTGCTCAATGCTGCATTGATGAAAACGTCGGGAAAGGCTATTTCTAGCCATCTGCCAACCAATGATGGCGCCCGCTTGGATGTTCTTTGGTTCCCCATGAAAATGGCGGGGCGGGGGTGCCACCCCAGGAGAAAATTCTGGTGACGTCCTGCTGGCGTTATGGCATTGTATACGGTTAGGTGTTGAGGCGGGGCAAAACATTCTGAGACATTGAAAATAAAGTGGACAGAAATTGAATGGAAACTACACTGAAACAATGAACGCAACTCTCGTAGTGAGCCTGCCTTTTTTCCGAGGTTTCCCCTACTCAGCTCTAATCAAACCCTTGCTAGAGGTGTGTTGTCAACTCAAACCACAACTTGACGCAGAACGAACCCATACTGCAATATGCACTAAACGCAAGAGATGCTTGTTGTTTGACCAAGGTCAAAAAAGATCATCGAGGGCAATTGAAGTGAGAATAATAATAATAAACCTGGTAGAAGTCTCTTGAGGAGGGAAGGTAAAGGTCACGAGTCCATAAACAGCGAGGCCAAGTTTGCCAATTCAGTGTGGGAAGTAAGAGAGTAGAGTAACAGCGACCCGTAAACTGAGTCAGCAGACTGCAGGCAAGACTAAGTGATGAGGATCACGTTAGCGACATTCATCACTCATAAGTAAAGGTGTGTCAAAGCAGAGAGATTGAATGAGTGGCAGTTTTTAAGTTTTTTATCGGACGACCAACTCATCAACATCATCAACCAATGTGAATTTTTCTTTCTTGGGGGGGCGGGGGGGGATTGTGTGGGGGAAAGAGAGGGCCGTACAGCCTCCCTATATTGTCAATTGCATGCCTCCACTACCTGGACCAGGTGAGTCATTGTGGGTACATTCAGTTTCCAATAGAATGGTGTCTCACATGTTGGTCATTTTGTACCATATGTCGGTAATCCACTATGTGATGAGGGGTAAGTCTTGCAGTCAATGTTCATTGTGTACAGCGAGTAGTCTAGTGGTCTTTCAAAGTGACTGTGGGGTATCAATTTCATTATTTTTCAGGACCAAAAGGGAATGCGGGGTGCATTCTGTTGAACCACCTAAGTGCAATGGACTCACTTCTGGGTTAACAAGGGTGGTTCATTGCAATTGACAAGTGATAACTGTTCAGAATACTTGTATCATAGACCATTTTACCAGGCAATCAAATGTCTTGTTGCCATTTTTAGGGTCAAACTTTAACAAGGCTTTCAAACACATATTCTCTCCTAAATTGGTGGGGTTGGGGAATGTCCTCTATATGGCCCAACCAGTTAGTTTTTTCTTTTTTTTTTTTTTTTTCATTACAGCACCTCCCATAACAAAATATCTGGCTCTGCATGATAAAATACAAATAGATAATAGAACAGACAAGATCTTTGTAATTTTCAGGTTTATAGCCCTGTTGAGACATTTCTTTATTATGTGGGCTCAGTTTATGTTTATCCAGTATGACTTCTGGCCAATTGTTTAAATGTTACTATACCGGCAATCACTTTTCCCAAAATCGTCACTTCAGTGACTGGTCAACACCAGATAGAGAGGGCACTGGGGAAAGAAGAGAGATACTTTAATGACTCAAACCCCTGCCCATTTGCAGGGGTTGTTGGGTATGCCCCAATTTTTGTCAATAGCAAAAAATGCCAAAAATGTTGTGCCCTTCCTACTTCAGAAGCTTCTTGACCCTTTCTTCTTCTTCTCAACTCACTACCCTCTCAATGCTTAGACACACACACAGTTATCCCTCATTAGGCTGTCTATGAATCAAAGGTAATAACACCCAATGGTCAGTCCTGCTGTCAAGTTGTAAGTCACATCCTGGAGTGTACTTTTTGCCATTCCCAATAGTATGTGTTAAACTTCAAATGTAAAACAATTCGGATAATCAGTTAGAAACTGAGTGCACACAGAGAATAGTTGGATTACCAACTCTCAATCCTCTGAGCTTGCCAGTGCCAGGTTACATTCCACACTGAATGTCGGACAGGCAGTCAAAAGTTTATTATGTGTTTATTTGCAGTCTGACAAACAACTTGAGAGAGTAAATCCTTTTGAGGATTGGGAATGTTGACCAGCCAACTAAAGGCTTATAATAGTATACACACACAATGCAGCAGGGGTTGAGAGGATTATGGTGGGGCACATAGGTGTTCTAAATGAATTTAGCAGACCTTTCCTGTGTGCCTTTCTGCTGAATAACTATTGAAATGGGAAATTTGAAGATCCATAATTCACCGTTTTCAAATAATGTAAGCAAACAGACTTGGCCTCCCCCCTCGATAAATAAATATACCCCTATGGAAAAAATTGCCATGGTCTACCCCCCCCCCCCCTCTCCCACCCGCACCATCGATATTCAGGGATACTAATCCCAGTTTGTATCTTCCCTGAGAAAATGCCACTGGATTAAATGTGAAATCTAATCCGTAAATGAGAGGAGACCCAAGAAAGTGCGGTTTTTCTTTCCGGCGGCATATTATCAATAAATGCTTGATCAGACTTCAATAGGGCTAACATTGTCATGTTCATAAGCTGCCTATGAACCTGGGGTGGGGGGTGCATGCAAGACCAAAAATTACCACCCGCCCACCGTAAGACACCACTACTGATCAGGAGGGTCACATATTAGGCTGGTCACTAGTTCTATCAATACTTAACATATCAGAATATGATAAATGACAATTAAGGAATTTGTACTGTCTTTCTTCTTTTACTGGGGGAAATATTTGGTGCTATCCACTCTCAACATTCAGCATCAATAACACTAACATGACATTCAAGAATTTTGTACGTCTTCATCACTGATGGAAATAATTTGTTTTTTGGTTGGTTTATGTTTTTCTCACTCTGTTGCAGAGATAGAGATTGTCCTATGGTACCCCTTGAAGACCTTACCTGATCCAAAAACAATAGGGTTATCTCACAATGTAACACTCCACACACTAATTAACTTAATAGATACTTCATTCATTCATTCATGCTGACAACCGATGTCATGCAAATTATCCCACCTTTCAGTTTTATCCTTCTTACCTTCCACATTCATTGAGATAGCTTTGTGATAAGATATCGTAGTATGGTCCTGTCACTGGCCCTTTTTTGTTTGTCTGAACCACTCTTCCGCCACACAAAAAAAATACATGCAAATCACCAGGTCAATGAGGTCAAAGGTCAAATGAGTTCAAAGTCGTTCACCATGATTATTTCACCCAGACGAACGAACATTTCCTCCATTACTACAGTCCTCCAAATGTTTTTGTTGCCGCATATATACGATTTTCGCTTTCCTTGACTTCCACATCCACATTCATTGAGACAGCTTGTATAGAGGACGGGAATGGTATGTCATTGACTGTTTTTGTGTTGTCTAACAAGACGCTTTCGGCCAATACAAAAAAGTTAGGCAAAATCACCAAGGTCAAAAGGTCAATGACGGTCAAAAGGTCAAATGATGTCAACGTCGATCAACCAGATGGATTTCACCGACGAACACAAAACTTATTACGACACAGTCCTCCAAATGTTCGTTGCCGAAGATATATGGCGATATTCCAAATGGTGACCTGAATGACTGACCTGACACCAAAACATAGGGTATATCCTCACCATACATGCTAACAAATACCCATTTGAAAATGATAGATACTCGCGTTCGTTAGATATTCGTGCTTAAAGCTTTTTGAACTTTGCACTCTCGTTACCTTGAAGGAACTGGACGGGCACCCTAAATCAATAGGGTTTATCTTCACCATATGTGCAACACACATACTAATTGAATTTGATTACCTGTTGGCGTACGTTAGATATCGTGTGAAAAGTGGTGTCACACACACACACACACACACCCAGACACACACAAAACACATAAGGCACGGTGCATGATGCAGAGATTCCTGTTGCCTTCGGGCAAGGATCAAAATGACAAATGTATGCGGACTCGGCCCGATTTTTAATCGATTGCCCAAAAAATGACACCACCACATTTTCACGACCGTGATGTTTTCAAGCAAACTTTCAATCTGCGAGCAGCCTCCAACCCAATTGCATGGAAGGGTCCTCTATGGGCAGCGGATACTCTTAGAAACAGGAATATGGTATGAATAAAGGCCACGATGAGGAATTTAAAGAAATGAACATCGAATCAGTTTCAGAAAATTTATTTTGTACATTTCAGTGGATGTTGAATGCTTAATAAGGGCACGGGAAGGGCACGCTCTCTCTGCAATTGCGGGGCGGGGGGGGGGGGGGGGGGGTAAAATGAAAAATTTCTTGTACAAACACCTCAACTTTGGGGGATGGTGGCGCGAAGCGTAATAGGCTAAAACATAGAATCAGTTCCTTAAGAGCTAGCGCTCTTGAAATTTAAACCGGAAAACTTATCGTCAATTTGGGTGTTGTTTAGGCCATACGACCTGCAATTTGGGGGGTATGTAAGACAAAAAGTATTCTTGACGCTTTACGCGTCAACTGATGGTGCGCGAATGTGAGTTGGAAAAACGATCGTTCAGTTCCTTCAGACAAGTTTTTGGAATATGCATTCGGAATCTTAAATTAGACCTGTTTTTAGGTCGATTGCTATGCCTCATGGCCCAGGAAGGCCCGGTTTACTGTCAGATTCTAGAGGGTCGTAGAACAAAATTTCCCTGTTACGACAGCGCCAACTCTGGTGGCGCCCTCTTGGATGGTGATAAGCCCAACATGTCCATTCCCCCCCCCGCCAATTTTTTTTTTTTTTATCCAAGATCGCCCGCCATGTATTTTAAACGGGTTCTGATTTTTTTAATTGATTTCTACGGGTTCGGGGAGTCAAGTAAGGCTCATCAAGGAACTTGGCCGTGTTGATTGAGGATGAGCACAGGCGATAACTGCCCTTCTCCATACTCGACACATTACCACTTGCCACTTTCTCGGGAACAATGAAGTGAAGCCCAAGACTCGCCCATCGCAACGGCAAGAGTATAACTACCCAGGGGGCAAGGTCCAATGACTGTTGGAATGGATCCGGAAGTTCTGCTGGCGCAAAAGCGCGGTCATGATACCGCATGTCATCTTCCGTTAGGTTTTGGAGCTGGTTAGGCGCTTCAAGAAACGGACGTGACTATATCTGTCATTATTAGGAACTCATTTTCTAGGAGGCTAGAGCACAGATGGTCTTTCTGAGTTTGTCTTTCTGCTGATCGTTTCTCGCTGCCAACCCATATCCTGTCCGGCTGCCGCTTCGCTCATTGTAGGGAGGTTTAGACAGTAGCCTATTTCCAGTCAAAGTTTAAGAGTCTCACCCAAAATCCTCATCCCCCCAAAATGCCATGTTGCCGGGGCCTCTGGAACGTGTCCCGGTGGGCCGGTGGATGGCTTGGAGGCGTGATGTTGTAGGCCATCTACTGGGGTCAGGGGGGTGTCAGACCCCCATGATCAAGTGATCAATAAAATTGTTGAGACAAAAACTGAGTGTCTGCAGTCAGTAGAAGTTTCGCAGGTTTTACAACAAATATTGAAGCAGCATGTGCCAGGGGCCAATTAAATTATTATTTGCCAATAGGGAGCTGGGTGAGGCCAAAAAAAGAGGGCGCACTTCCCTTGGGTCCGGCCTCAACCCCCTTTCCCCCCCCCCCACCTCCCTCATGACCAATCTGTGCGTACGCTACTGACTGGGGGCTCCAGGAACATGAAGGAATTTCTTCCGAATGACTAAACAAAATGCCCGTTCGGAAAAATAAACGTCGGTCTCTGGGTTGCCGAAAATTGGGTCGTAGTCTGAATTAGGGGCAATGGTCCGTTGGGGGCCGGTGGCTAAAATGTTCTCATTTTCATCATTTACTTCGCAGTTTGTCGGCCAGTTCTGGTTGCAGTGTTATGATGAGGGGAAGGAAGTAACCGGGATTGCCGGGTAGGATAGGATGTACCTATTTTTTCGCCATATAAACTCGCCTTTCTGATGTTCAGGCAGGAATCCGAAGGAGATCTCAGTGGGACAATCTGTTCCCTGACTACTTGACAGAAGAAGGAGAAACGCTACTCCCCCCACTTTTGGCAGTAAGTATACGGCCATATCGTCCGACTTTTTACTATTTGACTAACGACTAAGGGACAAGCCCCCCCCCCCCACAAACACACAAAACACCATTGGGGGGAGGGTGGTGGACATTGCTGTGGTAACGTGGTTACGCCGTGATGTGGGGAAATACGTCAATTCAGTCAGAACGAGGCAGTCATACATCTTGAATTCACCATTCTGATAGCCCAACTAATGATCTTTATTATCACGGACGTTATTATCGCAGCAGCAGCCCACACTGATAAATCAGATTCCAGCGGCGTTTGGAAAAAGGAGAGACCTATTGTACGTACGTACAGTGATCCAATTGTCTCCTAACACTCAACAAGCTGCTGTATTAATGGAAAAAAACAAGTTGATAACCCCTATTGTACATTGTTCAGAGGTACGTTGAAGGTTGACGTGTGATCATGTTGTCGGGAAGTCTCCCATTCACATAGTCCATTTTTGGCGAGATACTGAACATCGTGGGCGGCGATCCGTATCCTCAAGTTGGGGGGATATATTTTGATGAGGACTATCTAGCGGGGCGCCACCATGGGTTGGCGGAGAGAACAAAATTTTTGGGCAATTTATCAACCTTTAGGGCCGGAAACGGCACCTTCTGTGGTTTTTCAAGAGGAATTATACCAGCCTCTAAAATAGCGATATCATGTCAGGAATATATCATGATTCAACATTAAATTAGTTTTTCGGAATTTTTTTTTTTCGGGCATGCGCTACCTTGGAATTTTCGAGGGCTCTCTTATATTATCCCATGGAGAAAACAGCCTCACGTATGCTATTTCAGGCCTATGCAAGTATGAAGTGAGGGTATTACGGTCTTTTTAGTATTCATCAATAAGCAAATCTTTTGGATTTATTAATATGATGAGTTATGTTGTTTTACAGGTGTTACGAACGTTTCTCTCTCCTCTTACAGAAGTTTGCTCCCGCCTATTCAGGTATCAAGCACACAAAACCTGAGCAAAGGGCACAGTGTGACCCCCACCCTCCACACGACGCCCACACCGACCCCCCCCCCACATCCCGAACCCCACACCGACATCCACAGCCAAATGTACGATGTAAATTATTCAACAGCTTTCAAGCCGCTACCAATGTCCAGGACTAACTTAGTTTCCGATTTATTTGTTGGAGGAAACAATGTCTGTGTTAGCAGGTTAAGCTGCGTTTACATGCACTGCTGGCGGCGGGCGGGCGTTTTGAAGACTCGTTTCCCATGCCGCGGGGGGCGGGGCGGGCGGGCGTTTTCTGTGTATCTTCTCAATTTTAGTGTGCACGGTATAGGCGCTACATAAGAACGAGCTGTAGCCTACTATTATTATTATTGTTATTATTATTGTTGTTGTTATATTATTATTATTATAGTTTAATTAAAATATTCTATTCTGATAATTCAAACACCGGACGCATACTATTTTTTAACCTAACCGTGGTTGTTATTTTTGAAAACATTGTTCGGACTGTAACGGATACGGCCCACCCATACAAAACTTCACAATTGACAGGTTCTGGAGATATTAATTAGCAATACGGACATATCATCGGTTTTAAACATGAAATATGTGTTCAATAGGTTGTCTGGCGTTGAATTAGACACAATCTGTAGAAAATCTCATACCTAGTGGAACTTGAAACAGTATGAATTTGTTTTGGAAACATCTTTGAACCTAAAATTGTTCCTCTACTCTCCATTATCCGGCCAAGCCGGTAAGATTGCAGGGGAAATCCCCGGGGAATTGATTACGACAAATACCACGCGGAGTCGCGGCACGCGGGGGGCGGAAAAAAAATCGACTACATGACCGATTCAGAGAAAAACGCCGCGACCCGCCCGCCCGCCAGCCCGCCCGCCCGCCCGCGTGCAGGAAACGCGGATTAGTGGCTTGTTTACGAGAAGAACCCAAACACCTCCTTCAGGTTACCAATGTTCTTGGAAATTCGTGCTACGAACAAGTAACGTTAACGTAACTCAAGCGGCGTCTGTTTAGATCTATCGTATATGTCGCGAATCGCGCTCGATTCGTGAAAAAGCCAGGCGAAGGTGCGTAGTGCTGTTACGACCGTGGTCGAAGCGCAGCTAAACATGTCAACGGTTCCCGGAAAACTCCCAACCTGACAATTCCACCAGGACAATTCCCACTCAAACGTGACCCTAAATTTAGACCCTAAACCCTAATTTTTACCATGAAAAACATTCGTTGAGGGGAATTGTCCGGGTGGAATTGTTCGGGTGGGATGGTCGGTTTTACGCATGTCAAACCATAGTTTGGACCGGTTCGGGGAGCTGACGTGAATCGGTTGGCGCGCTGCCAGTTTTAAACCATTGGACAGAATCATCGTATATAGACAAAGCAGACTGGTACCGTACGTCAACCTATATCAACGCTCTTTACAATCACAATTACCCCACAATTTCCTGATGTCTGGCTCAAATCATGGGGGGATATGGTATAGCATATCCCCCTCACACTTGGTGGGGGAAAATCCCCACATCCCCCAGGATCGCAGCCCCATGCTGTACTTACATTAGTAGACAGGTCATCTCTCTGAGAGAGATTTTTGGGGTTAATCTATCGCTGATTCACCTATCTGTTAACTGTCGTTGTGAGGAACGAAATCCAGATCATCTTCATTTTCGCATTGGCTTATGGCGAAAATATACTCCAGCCAAAGAAAGATTTTATTGCTCAAGGGCAGTCCCGTAAAAGTGGGAAATAATTATCCTCAATTGATCAGTTATCTAATAGATTGCATAAGTGTATTTATTGGTTTGTTTTTTGATTGTATTCAATTTGGTATATTTTGCAAGAATTGATGTTTGTACATGGACCGTCTGTATGTTTTTAAGTACGTTGGAGAATTGAACGATAGGGGTACTTGATAACTGAATTGTAGAAGGTACCGGTGCAAAGCGGCTCTTCACTGGTCATAAAGAAACAACTGCAGACACATGCAATAAACAACATTACAAACGTTATATTGTGGAGAATGAAACCGTTAATCTATAGGTCCAAACCCATTTCAATTACGATGTTCCCATGTGGAGTTAGTGGCCTTAAAAATTTGAGCCATTAGCAGAGAAAGAAACTTGGGGAGGGAATCCAATTGCGCGATAACGCATGAGTTCACAATGGACCAACACAGGACATAATGTTATGTTTGTTCAATGTTCATTTTGTTGAATTAGGCAACATTTAGCAGAAGAAAAAGTATTGTTTTCTCTCATCTCACACCAAAGTAACCACAAACACCTACAAACCCACTCCAGCAATCCTCTTCCTTAGACTGAATGCTTTTCGAAAGTGATGAAAGTAATGTTTGAATTTCAATGGAAAAAAAAGACTGTTTGCAAGGGTGTGCAAGGATGACAATCATTTTCCATGGCATGAGGGATGCCTTTCCATTCTAGAAATACATATGGCTTCACAAATACACAAACGTCAAAGACACTATAACTCCGTAACGGAAATCGTATGAGCATCCGTTTGGAAATGACGCATTCAGTTTGTATCCAAGCTATATCAGCCCTTTATAAATTCCTGCAGTGTTCCTTTGAATTAAAACAATTTGGTCAGTGGGAAAGAATTTAAGTATAGGAAGCGAACATATTGAAGAGGAGAAGAAATATGATTTTATCATATAAAAGGTGAATGAAAAGAGGGGCTTTTGAAAACTACTTTCACTAGCATGTAATATAAACAAATCTGTGTTCCATTTATTCAAAGCGTTTTAAAGAACGGTAGAAATTAGTTTCAAATATGATGTCTTGCTCCAAGTTTGTTTTATTCCCCCGTCGTCGCCCCGCCAAAACATTTGGCTTTCAGTTACTGAGGATTCCGAAGGTACCCGAAAAGACAATGTAACGGGAATCCCTAACATGCGGCACTTAATTATCAATTGAATTGTGAAATGTGGAAGACAATAATTCCGGACGGAAATTTAATCTACACATTTGAAGGACTGCGTTATAGAGTTACGATTAAACCTACTTACCATGACACGAACAGGTGTTGGTCCGAAGAATTTGGATTGATTGCCAGGCAGTACAAAACAGGAGAGTAGAACAATAGCCAGAACAAACGTTCTCAATTAAAATATTTTTACTGCCTCCTACACTACAGCTAAATTTTACAATTAAATAAAACGGTACCCGCACACTATTGTAAATAGTGGTCAAGAAATACTGGCTATATACCGTTAGAATTGTCCCTGAACAGAGTAACCCAAGTGATTTTCAAAGCAGCAGAAATAAATTCCCAACTTTATTAAATCATTTTCAGCCCTCCGTTTTCAACAAAATTATACATAGTATTGCGGCTAGCTTGCAAGGTTTCCGGAACAAAAATAAAATCGTAGATGGGAACCTAATTGAACATCGATGATACATTGTCAGGAGAGTCAGGCAAAACCTAAAACTAGGAAAATAACTGGATATCGCGCCAAAGACTGAACAAAACATGTGTTTTTTCCTAATCGGTGTTAAATCCCTGGTAAGCCAAAGTAATCAAGAGTGGTTTTGAGGCGCGAGAGCTTGGTTTAATTAGACTTGAAAATTCATAGCGCCGTTGTTATAAAAGTTAATTCCAAGAGGGCAATTCCCGGAGTTGCTAGATCAATCTAATCGGCAAAGGGGGAACTATCCGTAGTTTCTGTCTGAAAATTCGAGTTGAAAGTAGAACAATTCATTCAAAATACGTCCGGGAAACAGCCGTTTCCTCAGGAAATTATCATATATAGAAATTTCACGAAAAATTTTCCACATAAACGCGGGGGAAACCCTTTGCTTTGATCCTTTGACCTTGTTTCGAATTTGAAAACATTCAGTCTTCCAATCTTAAATATACTGAAAAAAAATACAAATACAAAAATTTTGCCAGAAATCAAGTTCACCCTAAAATTTCAATTTAATTGTAATATTTAACTTTCGACTGGATTGCATGGAAAAACAGTTTCATTTGTGCGTTTTCACATTGTTAGCATAGAAAGTTTGAAATAATTAGCTATTGATTGATCTGCAATATTTTGGACAAATAGTGGAAAAGGGAAAGGTTAAAAATGAAAAGTTACACGCAAATTTTTTTCCCCCTAATTTCACAATTTTCGCTTAATTTGAGGAGAAGAAAAATGTGTTTGACCGATCCCGCCGTGTGCAAAATTTCCTATGTTCGGCCACACCAAAGTTCCAACGGGAACGCCAAACGCTCGCGCGCACAAACATGCACGAACACACGCACGCACGCACGCACTCCACACACACAACACCACACAAACACACACACACAACACACACACACGCACACCACACCTTAACGGAACACTTTCTATCGAGTGCACTCATGATGGATCCCCGGTATAGGCTACCCATGGGTACCCCAACAGAGGGTACTCATTGAGTGCACCACTTGAGTGCTACCATAGCAGTGTGAAGGAACCAGCAACAGTAAATATAGGTGAAATGGCAAACTGACAAAAATATATCATCGGCATCCGGGGACCGATGAGATAATAACCTCATAGGTGCAACTATAATCAACCAAGTATCATGGAATGCAACCTAAGCCATAGAGAGAGATACATTGGTCCTATGATAGCTCATTATGCCCTTGGTTCCTTAAGAACGAACATAATCCAATAGGTACCACTATTCAATGGACTAAGTATCATGCTTAATCCTAATGAGCTGTAGGAAGATCTATATTAATTGTCATACCCCGTTAGTACTATGTACTAAGTATCATTTAACCCAGAATGTCAGTAGAAAGCGACAGGTTTCCGCACACTGTTATCCAACCTTCAACTTGCGATGTCTCTGCTTCCTTCAGATTGCAGACAATTATATATTCTCTCTACTCAGATCTTGTGTGAATATATATACCACATCAGTATTCTATTTTTGCCCTCTAGTTTCTTTTTACCATGCTTGATCCGATATCGTGGGAGCAATATATCTGAGAAAACTGACACCACTTCCTTGCAGATAATGGAAGAATTAACATGTAGGCTCTGGTTCGGGATCAATGGGAATTCGAGAGGCAGTGCAACGCCCTTCTTTTCCACAGGTTGAAATGATGGGTACCAGGTCTACAGGGATCTTGATTGTGAGGGTGATTGCCTTGTATCTTCCTGGCCTTGGGTGTACTGATCACTGGAAACAGTGCATATAGAAACCGTTGACAGACCATCGATCGGTCATTGATTGGCGCTAGTCCGCATTGATCTCTCGATTGTTGTTTCCTGTAGGTTCAAAACAATAGGAAACGTCGGTCTAGTTATGCTTCAACCTTGCTGCCTTGCCACGGAGGCGTTACAATAGTTTAAAATTACTGCACTACTACTTCAAACTAGCTCGTTCCACTGCAGTGTGACCGGTAAGAGTGCTCATTTCCAGCTGCAAAGGGAACCAAATCACCACAAGATCCCATATTCCACTGATTACATATAACATGTTTTTTACGAATTAGAGCCCATGAGGCCCTCACTGTAAAATCAATATGGGACCGATTTACATGAAAATTGATATACAAGGTCAATTTTAACGAAAACTATTGAAGTCATTTAACATTGATGATTGAGCTAAACGAAAATGGAGGGAGGGATAATGTGGTGCAACTTTCCAAGGTCGTTTTGAGGTTCAGAGGTCAGATTATAAACCATCGATGCACTCAAAATGATAAGGGCGTAAATACATGTGGCAAAATATATTGCAGGACGAATGCCCGGTCATTCCAAAATATCCTCCGCGCGCCAGCTACATGCAAAGACTGCACACTACTACACTTGTCAGAATCGAAGGAGTAGTGAACAGGAAACGAATCAATATCAAATGGATTTGGATGTCGTAAACTGAGCCACTCCTGTTGGTTAGCGTTACCGTTACCGGTGTTATATAGAGACCCATGATGTTTGAACAATTGAGCATATTATGATCACAAACAGACTCTGGGGTGTACTAGACAACCCTTGTAATTATTAGATATGCGAGTTAGTTCAAGATGGTATATAGACTACTCAGATTGCAAGCTAAAACTTATAGGAATATCAGAAGACTAACTGTGATTCACGTTGGGCAAAGAATTTTTCGGTGATGATTACGTCTATCCGAGACCGGGGAATCCTAATCCATTCTTCGATCCGGTCGGCACAGGGTCCGTGGTGCCTATCGATATGCTCGACATAGTATATCGATGTCTAGGCTTTCGGAGTTCTCCATCGAACGCATGTCTCTGCCGGCGCTGAATTCTCTCTTCATGGTTTGTGTGATGACCACATTTCGGGTTCTTCAGACATGATATCTGTTTGTGTGATAGGGGAGGAATAATTAATTATAGGACTTCTTTTAGCTAGAGTCGATGATTATCCACGAGTTTATGTCCGCATCCTGACACACCCGCCCAGTAGTCATGGTAGGGCAGCCCACGGGTACCTCAGAAAGGTGGGGTTAGGCCCTGGCTTGTCGCTTGTCCGGAGGGGGCGATTGGTTGCAAAGCAGCCTGATTGAGGAAACTAGGACTGTGCTCCCATTAGTGAGTTTCGGTCGCAGTGACAGGCTCTCATGAATCAAGTTAATGACTGTGTGATTCTTGTCGACACCAGTGAACTGGGGTTAGAATAACCGGTCATTGTTAGGTAATCTACGCAGGGGCGTCGGACGTTTTGAAAGTGGGGGGACACATCGTATGCAATTACCATCAAGCGGAGCGCACCATAGGTGCGCGAAGCGTTTCACGAAAAATTTCAGATTTTCTACCCCCAGATCGACGGAAACAGCAAATTGCCAGGCTCAATATCACCCATCTACATTTGTGCTTTGAGTAAAGACAGACTGAAAAGTTGTCATTGTGCATACTAAGCTGATTTACCGAATATCAAACATGGTATTTTTTTATTACCTTTTCGTACTCTGGCTTGCTTGCGTGGGGATCCAGGGGTCTACGAACGGTCTCTGGGGGATCGAACGGAAAAGCCATCGCGTACGGGACCACTCCAATTTGGGGGCAGGACCAATTTGTACCCGAAAATTTTACAAGCAGTCATTAGAAATTACCGGCGCGCGCGAAGCGCACGAAAACAAAATGTGTATGTTTCCGGCATTTTATCGGAAAACGCTGCCAAAAATTCATTCAGGCATTTTTTAACTTTGCCTTTTCCTTCCTGAATTTTCCACGGAATGTTCGACCCGACTTTTTCATCTCAGAAAAAATTGGGTGGGGGGGGGAGTCTGACCCCAAGGCTTCTGAAATTAATCGAGTGAACACTGAACAAAATGATTCGAAAACATTACATCGCATATTAGCCTACAACCCCTGAAGGAACAACCGCCATTTGCGCGCGAAACACTGAAAAAATTATTCACTTTTTGGTATTCGATTTAAAATGAGAGAAAACTGCGTATGAAACATGGGTAATCCTTCAACTTCGGCCCTGGTCGTTAGATCTTCACCGGGGTATGCCACCTAGAATTAGTGGACTCAGACAATTTCCAACGCCGATGATTGTTTGTTGAGACAAAAATTGAATCGTTTTAGAGTGATGACAAATCGGGCAGGTGCCTCCTATTATTTTTATTACGGTTCCGGAAAGTGGGGGGGGGCCAACGATAATGATATCCCCCCACTTTTGAAAGTGGGGGGGACATCCCCGTCACCCCCCTGTTGACGCCCATGAATACGGTGCCTACAAGTTGCAATAGTAGCAATCAACTGTCGCGCTGAGCATCGATGACGTTCAAGCCTAATTCGATCGCAGTCAATTCGCTCACGTTAACAGTCTTGTACTGGCCCGACAACGATCCAGCCTAACCAGGCTTTATAGTTCAAGGTATTCACGAAAACACAAGCAAGAAGTGGGTATTTTGCGTAGCAACAGGCAAGTTATTTTCGTAGCAACCGCAAGTTGGTAATGGACGCAAGCCCAAACCAGCTGCAATAGTGGATGGCGTGACCAGATATATCGTACATTCAAGGCTATACACTTATTCTTGGGCTTACTAATGTATAGACACATCGTACGTACGTAACTCTGGTAATGTCAGCGTGACGTGATAATCTCCATACGCCCTACCACTGGTCTGTTCCACGGGTACTGCCTGGTTCCGTGGTCGCATTGTGAATGTCTGCTTCATCCCGGCCCACACATCTTGAAAATGGTACAACATGGTCATTTGGCGTTTTTGTCATTTGGTGTCTTGGAGACTCATCAACACTGGGTTGTGTCCTTGGAGGGCCTGTCGAATGTATTAAGTAATAACCTTTTTTGCAATTTTATTGTTTAATGACACAAAACATGAATGGGAATATTCGAATGATATAACCACATTATTCCATCAGGGTCTTACAAATAAAAATCAGGGACATCTACATGGCTGGCAATTTCGATCTGAATTCCCCTTCTCACTAACGATTCAAGTCCTATTTGAAGACTTACTTCATATACTTCATCATCATCATCATCATCATTATTACAGATTTCTTGTCGTGACGAGTCGCCGATGGCAGTCACAAGTGCTACCATCTAGAAGAATGCCCCTTTAAGTATCTGAAGAATGACGGAGCAAATCGAAATAAGAAGATTTACCTGCATGGCCTGGTACAATGATCGCCCAAAACAGCAGGAATTGGGGGCAGCTCGTTCTCAACAACTGAGGTTCTTGCGAACTGTTTTCTACATGTTTTTGATTTTTTTCACCAAGCCTAGGCCACTTGTCTGTAACCAGCCCAAGACAAAGAACGCAATCAAGTCCCTCGGTTACGATCAGCCAATCAGAAAACACCTTTGCCTGGCACCAAAAATATACACTATTGTGCATAATAACAGAGTCATGACGTGTACGAATAATATACACTAATTTGCCCCATGACATACATAAGTTTCCATCATAACAGACAATTTATGTGCACCTTAACATACAAGTAATATTCACCATTACTGACCTAAATTGCAACCATAACAATCAAGGCACGGGTAGGACTGGTATGTGGGGCACTCAGGGTGGGAGCAGCCTTGAGTCGACTGATGGTCACCATACAATACACGAATTGCACCATAAAAATACACTAGTGTACGCATAACATGCACTAATGTGCACCCATATTAAACACTACATGTGCCCTTAACTGACAGTTTAAGTGTGCATCATGAAATACACTAATGTGCACCCTAACAGACAAGGGGAAGGGTTAGGATGTACACCTTAACAGAACAATATTTGATGCACCTTAACAGACACTAATGTTCACCACAACAGACACTAATGTGGCACCATAAACATACCCTAATTGGTGCCGGACCATAACAGATGATAATGTGCATCATGACTGACACTAATGTGCACCATAACAGACCTAATGTGCACCCTAACAGACACTGACTGTGCACCATACAGACACTAATGTGCACCATAACAGACCTAATAGAAACGTAACATACCCTAATGGGCTACCCATAACAGATATAAGGTGCACCATAACATACACAAATTTACATCCTAACAGACAATAATGTGCACAATAACATACACGATGTTCATCTAACACACAATTATGTGCACCATATACCCACTAATTAGGCACCATGACTGACACACAAAGTGGCCATAACAGTACACTAATGTGCACGATTAGTGTAGGTTTGTCATATCGTTTTATCAAGACCCCGCGTACGCAGTGAATTACATCTCACTGAATCTCCGACATATACACACGCAAGGTAAAAGTGTTGATATTTAAAATAATAACGACAATACATAAAATCGCATTATCGAACCGCTCAGATACCGCGAATGAAGGCCCTAAAACAATAATGGAACAATATATTTTTATTACTTGAGAAGGCATGGCGACCGGTGATGTTGTAATGATGATTATTATAAGCTCAGTTCGATAATGTTAGATGACTAAAGAACTAAATTCCACCTCACCATTCGAACAGAATCTCAGCCAGATATCCTCTAAACGACCGTACCCTCCGAGATGAAGCGAATCTTCTTTCCCACATTTGAGAAACAGACAGTCGCGCAAAAGGCAATCAGCGCCATTCCCATCAGAATCCTGTCTTCGCTTGGTCGGAAATGCGTGATCGCCAACGTTTACGGACGACGGCGCATTCGCCGAATGCGAGAGACTGAGCGCTGGTTTCAGAAGTTTCGACACTTTTTTAGTGACGTGCGAGTTACTGTCACAGCCCGGTCTGTTGAAAAGAAAAAATGGGATCGTGATCTGCGTTTAACTTCGTGGTTGGGAGAACAATTTGTCCAATTTCATGTTCTATAATTGTCCACAATGTCCGATCTCTTTATTGGCTTCTTCCTCGGTGGAATGACATCTCGTGAACGCACTTTTTCTCCAACCTTTCCTTCTGCTCATAGACTTGCAACTGACTTGGGCCGTAGACGATCATTTTACTATTTACACCCACCACTCCCCACCCCCCCCGGTTTGGCATCTTGCAGACGAAGCGTATTTGTCGCACACACAACGTCAAGCAGACATTTATTCCGTGACTACAGTGCATGGTAGGCATGGTACACAATGAAGGAATACATTTGCAACTAATTTACGTCACTGCATCATCCACAATATGTTATGTCGGCCGAATTTGATACCTCACCCCAGAAGCCAATATTTGGGGTTCTGATCGTAATAACTCCATTACTGAGCTGGAGGAACATCACATCAAACAGTGGCCCCTTACGAATGTAACAGTGCTGAAAAACGTGTATACATCTATAGACGTTTGATCTTCGTCAGATTCACTCATTCATTAAATTAGCTTCAGCCAACATGATCATGTATTCGACTCACCTTTTTTATAGTTTTGTGTGACTCCCCGTTAATCCTTCTAAATCCTTCTACACTGTGTATAGCATCTGAGACAGAACGCTGGCAATGAGGGTCCTCAGAGATCCCGACGCCTCGGTTCAGACGAGGTGCGGTGTCGGAGGGGCTTCGCTCACTCTGGTATATCCCAATCTTGAATCAGTTTATAAACTGGATCCACCGCATGGCTGAACGCAGCTCCGGCTCTGTTTACGATTAAATGATCAACATAAAAGCATATATCATTAACGTTCCGCTTGGAAAATGCGGCAATTGGTATGATTCCCTAGTCGCCCAGCAATTCCCGAGAGTGCGTAATGTCTCATCATCTACCTATCTTTCAATATGTTTTTTTTAAAAGTTTTAAAAGAGTGTCTTACAAAGCAAAGGTGCGACCCCTCGGGGCCGGGAGTAATGGAGAGAGACGTGTCGTTTATGAGGGCCCATACATACGTTTTGAACTCACCCCCTCCCCTTACCAAACACCCAACCATTTTGCTTGAACCCCCCGAATTTTCAACCTGTGCTGATCTTTTGTATCAGCAACATTCACTAAATCTAATTTTTTATTCGGAAGAAAACCGGACGGAGCAAATTTTTCGGGGAAACATATCGTTTCCGCTTCAACACTTACTGGCGATAAGCGGCAATGGCATTTTACTTTAAATGAGTATTCGACTTCAAGTTCATATTACAAGGACGTCTTTTTTGCCGTTCGAGTTGTAGAAAGGTCCCTGGTGTAGGGAGCAGTTCTCATATCGTGAACCCAATCTGTCAATCAGCTCAGGTTGGTGGATGGATCACACCTCTTCCGTTTTTTCCTAAAGGTTAATTGTCCCTTACACTAAAAGGAACATTGACCTACTCGAGTCTGTTCAAAGAAGAGGACCGCGCTTCATATTTAACGATTACGATGTTGGTTGCTGTGTTGCTGAAATGTTAGCCACTGTTAATCTTACGAAAAATACGGGCCCCTAATGTTTTCAAACAGTCTATTCTGGGCCACCTATCATTAACCAGATTGGGAAACCTTCTTCAGCCTGTTCAGCATCGATGGCGGCACCACCATCAGGATTCATATTCCTTTTGCAGCAAATAATGATTGTTATAGTTCTCCTTTTTCTCGAGGTCTTTCCGTGATTGGAATCCTTGGCCCCACGATTCAGCCATCGATATCCGGGAATCGAACATTATACGGCTGCTGTTACCAGGCACCTTACTACAATGAAGCTGGTCAATAACATCTCTTTTTCGTTTGGCTGCCAACCCATTCCTGCTCGTTTTTACCTCCCCACGGAGTGTTGGCAGTATTCGTTCAGTTCAAGGTAACTGCGTACCCTAGTTAATCTGCATAGTTACCGTCAATCGCGTGATTAGCTTTTCCATTGTAAAGAATCAATTGTACGACTTTTCGTGTCAGAGATTAGGATGGGATCAAGCAATGTTCAACAACAATGCATACTGTGAAAATCTGCGCATCCATCTGAACTGCGTTAGATTATTGACAGACACCCATCTCTCTTTACAAATGGAGTGAACATTTCAGGATGTATGCCCCTGTTCCCCCCTTACCCAACAAAGTTTTGTATCATATAAACTTCCTAATCATGCGTCAGTAAATATGAGAATTATAATCAGTTTTTGAGTGGGACGTGTTAGATATAGCCAGTCTTTGTGTAGAATTTATATTACTACTTCTATCGAACTTGTTCCCATCGATAAGATGACCTTTCCTCCTCATGACCCGTATCAATCGTGTCATCATAATTTTAACAAACTTTGGAAATGAAACTTACCTCCAACTGTCGCAATAAATATCGGAAGGCTAGTTAGTGAACTCACTATTGGACTTCATGCTTCTAAGCTCCTGTGATGCCACAACGCCCAGAATACGGGGTCCACCTCTCCGGTTCGAGTCGTATTGGGCTGTCATAGTACTCCTCCGAGTCCAGATCGTGTACCCCGATAATCGCTGTTGTCCCAATAGACAATACTAAATCAATATACTGAACATTTGAACATAGAGGATTTGCTTACTGATGATGTCCTTACTGATGAATAGGTTACGTATAAATTTTCTACAGGACTACGCGTCCACTCCGCAACACTGTACACTTGGGTAAATGCATTTTCCCACGCGATGGGGAGACTGCGGAGCTGCAGAAAACTGTATTCACAAAACCACAATGTTATGAACATACCGGTTCTGATTTGACTATTGTTGGATATTCCAGGCAGTTCCTCTGAGGAACGGTATACATCCGACATCAGTCCATTCCATACCTTAACTTCATACTTGGGTCGTTTATCAAAGCACTATAAATCTACACCGGTACAAATCGGTTGTCATTCGAATGAGCTGCCAAATAATTTTCGGCTTGGCTGCGTGTTTAGCTGGTTGAAGTATCCGCCCCGTAAGCGGAATGGCAGATCTGAAGTTCACCACAGCAAGTCTATAGTCACAGATGAGCTTGTTGGCCACAGTGGTAAATTTTCGCGCAGTTCGGACAATGCATAACAGACCTGCCCCCAAACCAATTATTGGATCCATTACGAGAACATACCTACTAAGTGTGAGTTTCATCCAACCAGGGGCGTAAATACCCAATTTTCCAAGGGGGGGTTGACTTTTGGACCGACAAGATGTACTGTTTGAGACCGACCTTTTGTTGATGGACTAATTTTTAATTTTCTCATGGTTTTTTTCGGCGCCGTGGTGCGTGCACGACGGGGGGGGGGGGGGCGCAAATCTTTCCGTAGGTTGCTTCCGTACACGTCCTTTGTTACAGTTTTCATGAATTTCTTCGTTCACGACATCCATCTTTGGGGGGTCTATTCAAGGCTCCCTAAAAATCGGCTTGGCCGCTTCAGAGACCTAATTTTTTTCCGCTACGGACCGCCTTTCATATCTCAGGGGTGTCACCCCCACACCCCCTCGATTTACACGCCCCTGCATCCACTATATATTTTTTCCCAAGATGACTACCTAAAAACAATAGTTTCTTCTCTCTTTTTTCAATACCAACTCAAATGGTTTCCTAACCAATACATAGTGGTTTGGTGAACCAAAAAAAGGAGCTAGACATTGAATTACAACGAATCAGACCAGCACTTGTCGACTTTAACCGGAAACATGGTTCATGTACTTGATCACGGGAAACTGGGCAATAACCAATTGTATTCGCTTTATTCCTACTATGTGGAGTCGAGTTATGTGGTTTACAATCATGCCGCTACACTCACTCACACCAGTCGTAACACATATATTCAGATGACGAAACATATACTGCATGGCTGAATAAATTCTTCTAGTGAAGGTATTCAAAACCGGGGTTACACATATTCATACGAAAACATATACGGCATGGCTGAATAAATTCTTCTAGTGAAGGTATTTAAAACTCGTGGGTTCGAAATTGATCCATAGAATCCCATCTGAGTCCTAAATTAACAAGTTACCTGGGTTTCCAATGTGAATTGGGGCACCATGGGCCTCTGTAAGGGGAGCTGTTACTTCAAACACGCCGCGTACCAACTTGTGTGGAATCGGTCCATCGAACGAAAAAGGCTAAGGTCGAACACACCTTTTTTAATGCAAGAAATATTAGTCTGAAATATGAATGAACAGAATGCGACGGTAGTGTTAAATTATTGTGTGTAATTACTCCTAAGTATGGCAAAATGCTAGGAACTGAACTACATATCACAATTTAATTGCTATACACTCGCGAAATGAGGAGGGGTTCGAATCAGTGATTAGAACGATTTTTCACAGTCACAAGTCACAGTCAGTAATACGATAATAGCCTACGAACCTGCGATGGATGCAACAACCCGGCAAAAACGCAAAACGTTATCATAGCATCTGAAGATGTTTTCATAACGTTAAATGTGGTGTAATTAACACATTATCATGACACGTTTTTATTATTAAATGTTTTCAATTCAACGTTTTAATAATGTTAAAATAAAATCAAAGTTATAATCAACGAATTAATTTCAAAATTTGTTTTTTCTCGTAACGTTATATCATTACACTACAGAATAATCTTACGAAACCTCAACCTTTTTATAACGTTTTTAACAACGTTTATGTGTTTGCTGCATGGGCGTACGTACGACATGCAGTGTCACTCGAACGCTACACGTGTCCGTGTATTCTCCTGTGAGGCCTACATGCATAGACAGCATTTTTATATGATCCCTAATCAGTGTTAGGCCTATACTATCATTATCAGTGAGTTAACTGATACAGTCAACCTGACCATGCATGCGAACAGTTCAAGATCTAAGCGTCAGCTTAATTTATTGCCGAAGACTAAAATAATCGATGCAGTCACGCTTATGTGAATGTTCGGGTTGTATGTATGTAAGCTTTCTTGTGCAGTGGCGTACCCACGGGGGGGGGGGCAGAAACTCCCATGACCCAAGTGATCAATAATTTTCTAACAAAAAAACTGAGTTTTTGCAGCTCAGTAGAAGCTTTGCAGCTGTTATTTAGCAGATATTGCAGCAGAATGTGCCGAGGGATCCATAAATTATACTTATTTGCCAATAGGGAGGGGGCGAGGCCATTCATGAGGGCGCACCTCCCTTGGGTTCCGACCTCACCCCCTCCCAGACAAATTTCTCGGTACGCGCCTAGCTGTTCTTGTGAATATGACAAGTAGAGGCGCTTGATCTATTGTCGCGTCTTTGTTTGATAGATTACCCATAAGTAGAGTAGATCGCTTTTATCGTGTACGATATGCCGACATCATTGAATTTTCGAGTGAGGGTGTGGACGGGGCTTGACAATAGAACGTCGAAATTTCTTGTGAACAAGATAGATGGGAAACAAAGGATGCTAGGCTATATAAGTGGTACATACCTAGTGGTTGAACACCCCCCCCCGCACAACCCGTATCCATGGAGTAGATGATCCCAACTGCCGATCTGATCAAGCAAACTCATATATTGCCAATATGTTGTAGACAAGTATGAAACCCGATCATATGCATAAATGCAGCATTGATGCGGCATTATTCGCCGCATTGATGAATGAATCCTGTACAAAATGCAATTCACCTATAACGCCCACATGAGCTGCGACATATTAATGGTCTTCCCACCTCGCCATACAGTTTATTATTATACAGTTTATTCTCATGCTACTACCCACTACCCACTTTGGCGTTTGGTTCCCTTTTCAAATGTTGTCTGTTTTCTGGAAACTTTACAATGAAAACAGTTTCATTGTTTGACAAGAACACTTGAAAAAGTCAGTAGAAAAAATGGGATCGCTTTGCCAAAAATAGGAATACAAATGAACCAATCATGTTACAGTATGATATACTCAACCTTGTACATGGCGGTATTGCCTGATCCGGTACTATCGACGTATCTCAGTCTTACTCCCATTGACAATAGGGGTCTGTCGAAGCTGAAGCTACAGCCCAAGTAGAAGAAACAGAAATCTTTCAACTTCTGAGGGAACTCCATGAGATCCTGCAGAGTTTGGGTGTGTTCTCCATTCTCGAATAACTTGTAAGCTGGGATATCAGTTCTGATGAGGCAAACAGATTACAACGAATAAAAGATGCCTAGAAAGGGCGATGATACTGGACTGAGCACAACGCATTGTCTAGTAGCAACATTAAATGTGTGCTCAGCTGCTCAGAGAGATTCTATATACAGGGTTTGCGTGTGTTCTCTATCCTTGTTCGCTATATTTTACCCGTGAAACTCTTGGTAGTTCCCAGTTGGTACACATATACAATATAAGCTACATTTTTTTACCGTCCCATCCGCAGACTTCGTACCTTTAGAGGTAACAGGCGTTTTACCAATAGTTTCTTTCCAGCGTCTGTTGAATTATTTATCTATAACTTACACCCACTACCCCCCGCTGTATAGTTCTTTTCGTCTTAAATTTCACGTATTTAGTATTTTCACTGTCTTATTGTCTTTATCGTTGTATTGTATGTTTTTTTTTTATGGAGCTCGTGGAACGCTGTAATACCAATGGTTTTCATGTTATGTTTTAAATGGGGAATAAATATAGATCATATCATATAATAAACATCATTGGATGAAATCGAATTATACTTGCCAGACAAAGGACTGAATTACTACACGTGTCCTGGCGAGGGTGCAGTCATGAATACTGCGATATCGTCAGCTGCATGCGAACCTTCAGGACACTGAATAAGGCAATGTCCCTGTGGCGTGACCGCTATGGGAAGGAGGGGGTAAATAAAGATGGAGTAACCTTGCTCAAGGGTACAACGTGGACTCACAACCTCTGAGTTCAGCGCCTTAACCAATTAGGCAACCACGACTCAAGAACCGATCGCAAATTACCGTCAAGATTGAAATTTAGAAATTGAAATTACCCTAAAAATACATCACTGCCAATAATTCATTATTGATCTCCGATATACTTGCCAGACAAAGGACTGAATTACTACACGTGTCCTGGCGAGGGTGCAGTCATGAATACTGCAATGTCGTCAGCTGCGAACCTTCAGGACACTGAATAAGGCAATGTCCCTGTGGCGTGACCGCTATGGGAAGGAGGGGGTAAATAAAGATGGAGTAACCTTGCTCAAGGGTACAACGTGGACTCACAACCTCTGAGTTCAGCGCCTTAACCAATTAGGCCACTACGTTCAAAACCGCGATCAGAAATTACCGTCAAAATTGAAATTTATTTCCGTAAAAATCCACCACTGCCAGTAATTCAGCATAATGTATGTGAAGTATCTCATATGGGTTTAGATAATATGATCGGAATAACGGACAAACGAACGGACACAAAAACATAATGTCTGAACTGCCAACAGTAAGGGGTACAAGAGGCAAATTGTCCTGGGCCCGGGACAATTTGAGGGCCTGGAAATTGTATCACGCAGTCGTGAGGCACTGGTGTAGGAGTCCCGCCCTCACGATTTGTACCGAGCCCGAAACAGTTTTCTAAGCCCCTAGGTACTCACAGAACGGTAAATACAAATTATATGGAATGTTTAGAAAGGACGAGAGCCTTGTCACTAGAACTATTCCGAAAACATGTAATATTGGTTGTATTGTTATTCTGTCCATTATTGGTATGCAATCACCTGTATGCCTCGTTTCTAATCTGATGCTGTGATGTACACGAAATAATAGGCACTTTGAAAGTATTTTACATGGATCTTCCTTTCTACTTTTGATGTATTTTGATGTTGTATTTGATGCTATTGAAGACTCAAGGACTAATCGCAATGTTGTGCTTCAAGAGGGAGGTGGGAATCTCCAAAAACGTCCGTAATTAAACATGTTCGTTCAAAACATTTTTTTCTCCAATTCTCCTTCTTTTGGTTCTATATCCAACGATCACCTCACGTCCGATGAATCATTCATTATCAACGCGGTGCCTCGAACTGCCCAGTTTCGACGCAAATAGCAACGGGGAGCGGTCCTCTGTTGGTGTCGCAGAATTGGACAAAATCCTCACGGTATTTCGACGGCAACATGATAACATTCGCTTGAATGTAATCTATGAAAAATAAATAAAAATAAACATTGTATTGTTGAGGGTTAGGGTTAGCCGTTCAGAAAAGGCACTTCGCTGCGTCTATAAGTCTTCGCTATATGACCCGTCGTTTTGCCAACAGTGCTAATCTTGCACTCGGTTCATGTAAAAGCGTTCAGCATTGTCTACAACCTTTTCATTCAGAGAATTTGATATTAAACTTATATTAAAAAAATTATATAGTCTATAAAGAATAGCATTTACCCATCTTGTACAGTTGTATAGGCTAGAACATCCATGGTTTCAAGCTTTGATGACTTAATTTATAGCTATAAAGGCCTGATTTCTTGGTCAAATGTGTTCACGGAAATTTCAAATATTATAAGAACCTCCTCTTTCGGACTGCCAGCTTTACCACTGGTCGCTCCATCTCTGTTCGGGTTGATGTGCTCTCTCTTATACTTTCCCTACGCGCTTCTCACCAAGTCTGCTTCTCTTAACATCCTTGTCAATAGACATCACAAATCTAGTTTTTGGAACCCTTTTCAGTTTATTGCCACCAATGCTTCCGGAAACATGTGTTTTTATCCGTGTTAGAAAGTACATTCCCCCAGGTTGGCTGCTTCTGCTTCAAAAAGCCCAAATTTGTTCCCTAAAATATATGGTTGCCATATTTGGGGTGAGGCTTCCCCGTGACTCTAACCCCAACTCTCGAACGTATTCAGCGGAAGGTCATTCGTCTCATCAGCGATGACCATCTTACTGCCTGTCTTTAGCCTCTGTCCTATCGTAGATCAGTATAGCGTATCTCGGTCTTCCTCGCCGCTACTTACATGCATGGTCAGTGGTCATTTGAACTTCGGTAAGCTCTCCCCCCTTTGCACAATGTACTCGGCTCTACTCGGTCTCCTTCATCTCGTCACCCTTTCCAGTTGCTTCTTTCTCGTCATCGCACCGAAAAATATGCTCGCTCTTCACTCCTCGTACTCTATATACGTGCACGGTGCCTGGAATATGCTACCCCCTGGGTTTGCTCCTTTCTAAGTTCTAACTAATCTCTCAAAAAGTTTCTCGCACATGAGATTTGCCTTTAATTGTGGGGGAAATTATGGGCTCCCCTTCCTCGTGTCACTTTATTAAAAAGAAAAAAGACAATACCTCGAAATATATTGTCAAAGTTTTCGTCCGTTCATGTTTTAAACATCCGATAAATTCAACTTGATATATATGTTTACCTGCACAGACAGCAGCAGTGCTCTGATTGGCCAGTTTCCCAGCTCGAATGAGGCTTCGAAAATGGTGCGGTGATATCTGTGACATATCCAAATTCTCCTGATCGGACGTAGTCATTTTGAAACAGGACTGCTGTCCGCGGCACTCTGTATAGAATATGAGAAGATATAGATATAATTTCTTTTTTTCCCTTTATGGAAGGCACCTAGCCGTATCCACTGGCAGCTCCTGATTACCATGACTCCTATAGCTGAATCGTCCGCCGAGTTAGAGCACTCTGAGCACTCAGAGCACTCTGACATAGAGCCCACGGTCCCCACAGTAATGAGGTAGGCATTAAGGAACCTGGTCTTCGCCTCAGCCTAACATTGAGCCTCACTAGCATATATAGAGAAATTCTGAAAGTACAAAGAACACTCCTATAGTTTAATTTCCCTGCCCAGATCACGCAAGTATCACTGAGGGATTAGACACTGTTAGAACGTCGGGATACCAAATAGCACCTATTACGCCAAGCAGGGGGGGGGGGGTGAAACACACACCTTTATTTCAAAGTACCGTTAATAAATGCATGACCTCATTCCGTGTACCCAGCGAAAGTATTAGAGATGCGAAAAACGTATCCGCATCCAGGTTTGCAAAATTGCCAAGCCTTCTGGGAAAACTTCACCACTGGCTGCATAACGCAAAGGGAACAATTGGGTTACTGTTATGGTCTGGATTGATGAAAGCTTCTCAATCTTCCTTTGAATTCATTGGATTTTTTCTCTTCAGTTGGCACCCTGGGAGGATAAACAATTGCATTCAAATATAGCAGCCAAAATGAAGAATGTTGATAAGCATTTGACATGAGAGTTCCGAGATAAATTATTGGCGATTTCCATATCGAGGATGTTGAGAGAAGCAGACGGGCAGCAGTGGAATCGATCATCTGCTCGCGCAATACCCCTTACATAATATCACAAGTTAAGTTAATTCGTTTCGTGGTTGAATGAGCCTCTCGATATGTCGTATCTTCTACCCCCTTTGTTCCAGGTATCCAGTACAAAACACCTCTCAAAATATTGTGTAACATTTACACAACACTATGTAACTAGCACACCTATCCCGGTGTTGTGTAAGAAATTACACAACAATAACAATGAATAATATTAATAGAGCATGCTTTTGAAGCGCATTCCGTCAAACAGACCCCGATGCGCTGTACAGAAAAGGAGGAGACAGAACTAAAAAAACAGACATAGTATATACAAAGATAGTATACAAAGTTATTAGTAAAGGCTCTGTAAAAAGGTTGTGTAAAAATTACACAAGTTGTGCAGATTCCACCATAACAAATTGGTAATTTCTTACACAACACGGGGATAGGTGTGCTTGTTACACAACATTTTTAGAGTGTAATTCAAGGGAGGTATGTCGACGCGGTGGCTCACCTTTTCATACGGCATTGTCACACGGTTGGCCTTCTTTTCAATTTCCAATGGCGCACATCCAAGAGTTCAGGAACAGTTCTCACAGACCTACAAAATAAATATATGATGCTTAGAACAAAATGCTCTTTTGACGATGACGATTCCATGACGGAGCTGACGCATATTGAGCGGGTGAGGTATTTATTTAATTAGGGTTCTATAAGCCGTGACTAACATTTTGATTACAGTTCCAAATGACACAGACACGCTGGGCCTTCCTAACAGTTTGGGCTGTGTGGAGTGACCAGTCCAATGTTTCTGTAACATTACCTCCCAAGTGCCGAGTTAACTCTTGCTGAGAGTCATGTGTCGCATGGCGGTTCCGGATGGTCTCAGGTCCCACATGACTATGATTGCCTGCATGCGCTGGACCTGAGAATTCGGAAGCCTCAATCACTTGTCTGATTTAATAGCCTCAACGGAATATTAGCTGAAGGGTCGCTCTGTTTCACTGGAAACACTAGTCTACATGACACCGCCAAGTTAAACGGCAGCAATTCTGTGTTCTACTCAGACCTATACCAATCAACACAATAACCAATCGCGAACGTAATGCGCTATGTTGTATTGTGAACAGCTATCATATCCAAGTTCACAACACCTGTTCACACTCAGTAAATGTATATACAAGCTGGGAGCCTGATAGACCTACTCACGTCTATGAATCGTTGGAGGGACCTCTCCTGCGGAACCATCTGTGGTTATGCCCAATCGTACCAAAGGAAATATAATCATCATATACACTCATCATAGTGTTGGCGAGTTGAACTCTGAACACCCACCGTAATGCATTTTACAACAATGACAATGACAATGCAGTTTTCGGTTCACTATACCTATTATTGTGAACGTAATACTGTTATACAATGAAACAAATAGCCATACAATGTATCTAGCAAGGAGAACCTAGATAAGGTTTTGTTTACCTGATTCTAGTAATGAGCTGCAAACACGTTAACATGACTTCCCTATTTCCACTGCTCATGGATATGGCACTCACTTGTAAACTGATTCCGTATGCGGGACCATTCGTGTTTCGGCATTTACGATGCGTTTTTTTTTCCGCAACCAGAGCTGATTGCGGAATCTCCGTGAGCCCAGTACATGGTATACGCGGGTACTTGAGCATGCAGGGCTACTAGCTCATCACACATCATACCCACAAATACTGCAGTATTGGCATACCAATCTCTCTCTCTGGGGTTGCTTATCTCAACTGAACCAACTTGCCTGGTTCTAGCGTACGGCGAAGCACGTTATAGATTAGTCATTTCAATGCGCTTATTTCAATAACGTTTTTTTCTGTATTGACTGAAGTCACTGAACATGGCTCTAGTCCCTAATCGAACAGGCTGACAAGCAGGCCAAGGTACACTACAGTACAGTGCGGAACAATACAGGACCAAGGCAGGCTTGTGGAAACAAGCGCGATCGGACTAAGCTCATCACACATCATACCCACAAATACTGCAGTATTGGCATACCAGTCTCTCTCTCTGGGGTTGCTTATCTCAACTGAACCAACTTGCCGGTTCTGGTTCTAGCGTACGGCGAGCACGTTATAGATTAGTCATTTCAATGCGCTTATTTCAATAACGTTTTTTTCTGTATTGACTGAAGTCACTGAACATGGCTCTAGTCCCTAATCGAACAGGCTGACAAGCAGGCCCAAGGTACACTACAGTACAGTGCGGAACAATACAGGACCAAGGCAGGCATTGTGGAAACAAGTCGCGATCGGCAACGTCCTCGGGTAGCTACGGGAAATTTTCCCTTGGATGACCAGTTTGAAATATAGAACCATTTAGGTAATTTGACCTCACATGACCTTGGATCACCTTTAAATGATATTCACAATTTCCCCACTGGAATGTTGAACACATATCCCAACTTTCAACCTCATAGCAACGGTTTATGAACATCTTAGCAATTCGACCTCAAATGACCGTGAATGACCGCCCAATGACTTTCGAACATTTTGCCAATAGATGTTGACTCCCATATCCCAACTTTCAACTCACAGCATCTACTCTACGTTTGATCAATATTTACCTTCGGGGCAATTCTAGCTCATTCCAATACACATTTGTGATTATATGGAAACACTCAGACAGTTGAGTTATATTATCAAAATTACAGCAGTGCTCAGTGCAGGCTATGCTATAGGCTCACTGTTTACGTAGGTAGCTTATCTTGACATGCTGACCATATCAACAATAATCATCCCTGTGCTACCTTATTCGCCTTCTATGAAGCAGATATAGAGTAAAGTAAACAAATCTCTCGCACAGAGAGCTCACTGGGAATGGCTGTGGGGAAGATTAATTGGGGGTAATTAATTGGATTTAATTAAAATCTAATCACACTGTGCAAACAAAAATGTAACTGTAACAAGCCAGTGGCATGCTTCATCTTGCCGTGTAGGTTCTTCAGGAAGGTGTGGTATTGATATCATGGATTTCCCGTTTGTCAAGACATGCGATCGAGGGGTCTAGAACCGTATGAACATTACCTAAATGCCAATTGAGGACCTGAGGTATGATCAATGCAAGCTTCGTGCTATTATCTGCTGCTGTATTCTTCATTGGATTGTGGGTTACCGAACCGCGGCACACATGATCGATGTAATTTCTGTGGAGCGTTTCGAGCATCGAAATTGGAACATGTAATAGGTGCTCGAATAATGTTATTATAATGTATCACACACTCCAAGGAGGTATACCGCCCTATAAACCCTCCGGCTACTGAACAGCGAAGGATGTTCATCAAATATTCGCTTTCCTCGGAATAAGTACTACCAATTATGAGAGAACATTTTCGGAATGAAATTTCTTGATAGTGATATTTCAATATAAATATGGTTTCGACATGAATAAACATAATTATGTCCGGGAAGTGCCGTTCCCTACGATTTGGAGATCCTTCATACAAAATATCTTCCCAGAATTCTAGTTGGGCAACCCAGCTGAGGCTGTATGGCTGTCGGCTCAGTAGACATTGGGATTAGGTATGGGCAGTAGTATTCTTTGTTGAGAGGCTGAGTCTTTTGTTGCAAGTCCTTCGTTGGGGAAAGTGTTCTGTGCTGGCTGATGCATATATAGCGCTTAACCACCGGAGTGCCAGTGCTCAAAGGAACCAGTCACGCACTCCGACAATCCCGGAGAGATATAGCGGCATCTATAATCAGCGCCAGTTGTGTTCTGATACCCCACGTTCCCCATTGTACAAAGGGGTTGAAGGAAGCTAGTGGATGAACGACGTGCTCGAGGGTAGAACGTGGCGGGCTCGACGCCTAAGCCATAGGCCACTACGCTCCACAACTATTTGGTCAGTTCTTAGTTAGAGGCGGTAGTGCATTCTTTTAACATGAGTAATTTTGCTCGTTCAAGTACTTGAGAAGTACCAGTCAGTTATTTTGAGCAGACACTGGCGTGTATTTATTTTTTGTATATGAAAGGAAAACAGTGTCAGTATTTCTTTTAGCCACCTGTGTTTGTCGTTCCTGGTGAGGGTGTCGGTCCTCGTCGCCGCCATACTTAAATGGTCTTCTCCGGTCGAAGGGACATCAGCGACCGATGTCCCCGGCATCATCTCCTGTAGCGTCCAGTATGGTGTTCCCACTGCGCGCAAACCGATTGCTACCCCTGATTAATAATAATGGCAGGTACTATTACTGTACCATATAAACTTCAAGACGTCGGGTTCATTAGAAGGTAGCAACATGCCTATCGCCAAATCATGCATAAAATATATATAATAATAATATAATACTTATTGTCATGAATTTATGAATAACGACTAACCAATGGATGTTTGGCTACCCCCCCCCCCCAGGAAGGGTTTCTCGCAGGGAGATTCCTCACTTTCTATTACATGCTACCAAAATATAGCGTCGGCATTCCGGCTTCCCCGGCGAGGCCGGGGTTCGAATCCCGGCCGGGTCTCCAAAGACTTTAAAAGTGGTTCCTGTTGCCTTTCGCCAGTCACTCAGCACAAAGGATTGGAGCACGGACAAACATCGCGGTGACGTCAAAGAGGCATAAAATAACCATATCCGTGTACCAGATGGTGAAGGATTCGCAGCTGACAATGAGGTGTAGTATCCAGGTTGCACCCTTGCTGGGCTCTGAAAGGTTCGATTCTATGCTAGGCAAGTATACCATAAAAAAAACGAAAAAAAAACGAGGGCGTTTCGGGGTAACTGCGTCTCATGACCTTAGGCGCTCCAAATTGCATTGTCGCTACGACACTGGAATGGAATGTCCGAAACTAACTCTTGAGTATCTCAAGCAACACATATGCCTCAACGCTAATTGCTGTTGTAAAATCCATATATAGCAAAGGACTGGTTTTACGATTGGGCTGCCTTGTTTTCCCTTGGTCGGTGAACTTCAGACTAGCCAAACGGAGAACTGTCTGTGAGTTCAAATTACCCCAAAATTCTAGTCTAACCGAAGTGGTAAATGGGGATCTGTGAGATTGTCGAGTAAAACGAAATTTAAAGTACTCAGACAATGTTCCGGATTCTTGCTGTACCCGAGCAATCGGAAAACCGTCCCAGAACGTGGAACATGCACTGACCATCATAACGATTTTTATCGGACGTACTACTTCATAAACGACGTTTGTTCAATTCCAGACTAGACAAGGAAAAATTTGACCTAAGCGAGAATAAAATAAGAAGTAATAATAATTAATTCATAATTACGGATAGACAGATAGACCTCTACAATAACTTCTCCAAATAATTTTCTTGATGACGAAATATTGAAAATAAAACGACGAATAAGATCATACAATGAAGAAAGGGCTATTCCACATGGAGATGGTTTGGCAAATATCCCTCATCAATGTAGCAAGAGTGTTTCAGTCGTATTGATAAAGGATCCGGTCTGGTTCGGTCTAAACCGAGAAAAATCGGATCGTATGGCACTTAACGATATCCTATCGTTATATCGTGATCGGCCATTTGGAAGTTGGGATGTAGGCTAAGGTTTTCATAATCGTTCGCATGCAGCGTCCTGCGAATAATGGGCGAGACCGTTTACACAAAGTCACGACAACAATCGTTCCGCGGTACATGTCTCGAGCATACACTGTTCTCTGCGATGTTTCGTAACTGCCTATTCACTAGCACGATACGACATCGATTCCTATAATAATCCGCACGTTTCGAATCTTCGAACGATTTGACGTTTTAGGTGCTGTTGGGTTTAGTGTAAATATGCTTCAATGTCATCACAAGAAGAAATTCGCGTTTGTCATTCTATATATTTGCTCTTGGAGGAGAGTGTCATGAGAGCATCAATTCGAAATTGCGCCTCACTTCACGAAGGAAAATTATTTTAAAGACTCGGATGTAAGCTTCACTCAATGTTAAGTCGTTTTTTGAGGGAAACTTCAGTTGATTCCTGGAGCGCACAACAGAAGGTCAGAATTAGGATGTCAAGAATTACTAACGACAAGGGCTATGACGATCCCGTTGTGTAATGTCGTGTAATGTTCAGCTAAAACAATGAACCGAATATTGGCGTGTTTTCGACAAATAGCGATGTTGAAATGGTGAGAATCAATATGCGTGATGCGTTTATCTTTCCGTTTTGACACAGGAAACATATCTCCCGTTTTGTGTTATAGAAATATCACAGCGAACAGCAAAACAATCATTTAGGAGAAGAATAAATAACAATAATTGCCTCCCCCAATTTATATGTATGCTTCTGTAGGCATTTCTCGCTATACATTACGGAAGGGAATTTCGACCAACATGGATGCGAACGGATCTTTTGAGGGCGGATTCCGCGACAATAACTTAACAGTAAACGTAACTGTGAATCTTTCATTGATGATCGCAATTATATTCGGAAACGGATTAGTTATATCAGCCTACCTGACCGATTCTTCAATTCGGAAAGATCCTCTTCAATAGATACATTTTCTGGCTAGCTATTGCCGACATGATGGTAGGAATTCTGGACATGCCACTTCTGACTGTATGGCTTTTGGTTCCTCATGTTTTTCTTACAAGTTCATACGGGGGTGTGATGTTAAGGATTGCAGATGGGGCGATGAAGTTCCCATTACTTCTCTCCGTTTTCATCATCACCGCGATGACCTTTGACCGTTTCCTCCTGGTGAGAGACCCGATCAAGTATCAAACCACGAGCAGTAACTCAAAGAGTGACAAAGCTTTCATTTTCGTATTGGTTCAAACTCTCGCCCTTATTACAATTCACATGACCTTAACGATGATATCTCTCAAGCTCGCATCGGCAGAAATCGACCGTCGGAAATCTACTTGTGGTGAACGTCGCTATTTTAATTTTTACTGTGGTCAGTTTTCCCTTACCGTTCGTCGTGTTGCTCGCTCTGAATGGGATGTTCCTGTATGAACTACGGTTAAGACTTGCTGAAGGTCAGAGCATCAGAGAGACACCTACTACCCAGCTCCCTCCTCCGAGGATACATCAATAACCACGCGAGCAATCGCGCAAACGTCATGATGCTGCTGCGATTTCTATTGACAGAGGCGAAGGAAGTTCCGCAATATCGCGTTGAAGTTGTTCCTTCTCGTCTCGGTATTCGTGGTTTGTTGTCTACCAATCAACATTCTTTCATGCCTTCACCTAATGGGCCTGGCCCTCTCCCAAACGTTGTTTTACATCACCCAGTTGATGCTTTTATCCAACTCGGTAATCAACCCTGTTATATACGCGGCCACCTCCAGACGATTCAGGAAAAGAATGGTGAAAATTCTCTCTGGCAAACGCTAGGTTAAAGAAAGAGTTAGTTGGATTCCTTCATACGTCGGTTGTTTTGAAAAGATAATGTTCGATACATGCTTCGATGTGAATCGTCAACCTGTTCAGCTACCTCAACACAAGAACGGAAGGATGTATGCGAATATATACTGTGCAGCATAATAATAATATAATAATAATAATAATAAAATAATAATAATATAATAATAATAATAGTAGTAAAATGATGGAGAATTTCTTCGATCGATACAGAAATCCCAACGAATTAAAGATTTCCCAATCACTATATTTCCCATTATTTTTTACCTTGAGGGTCGCGGCACAGGGTACATGCTATCGGGAGGTTGTGGAGAGGGGTTTGAGCCAATTGTTGTGTAATATTGTATTATTTTTCTTCTTTCCATTAATCAATTTTAACTGTCTCGTCGTTGAGTGCCTGTTATTCTGCATGGCGCGTCTGTATTCTGTTGTTTTCAATAATTATTATCAATTCATCTCTTGGGAGGAGGTTGGGGGGTGGATCCAAAGTATCGTATGATATATATATATAATATATTATATATATATATATATATATATATATATATATATAATATATATATATATATATTATATATATATATATATATATATATAATATATATATTATATATATATATATATATATATACATGGGCGTCAACAGGTGGGAGACGGGGGGGACATGTCCCCCCACTTTCAGAAGTGGGGGGGGGGATCTTTATCATATCGTTTGTCCCCCCCCCACTTTTCCGGACCGTAATAAAAAATAATAGGCAACATGGCCAGCCGATTTTGTATCACCCTTAACTGATTCAATTTTTGTCTAACCAAACATTAATCGCGTTGGAAATTGTTCTTAAGTCCACTAATTCCAGGTGCGGACCCCAGTTGAAGATTTGGACCCGACTCGGGCCGAAGTGGAAGGATTACCCATGTTTCATACCGAGTTCTCGAATTTTAAATCGAATAGCCAAAAGTGCAAAAATTTCGCGCGCAATGGCCGTTTTTCTTACAGGCGTTTGTAGGCTAAATATGCGATGTAATGCTTCGAATAATTTCGTTCACTCGATTAATTTCAGAAGCCTTGGGGGAAGACTCCCCTCCCCCAATTTTTCTGAGATGAAAAATTCGGGCGAAAATTCGTGGAAAATTTGGGAAGAAAAAAGCAAAGTGGAAAAAATGCCTGAATTTTTTGCAGACTTTTCGATGGAAATGCCGGGGAAAACATGCAATTTTTTTTTCGCGCGCTTCGCGCGCGCCGGTAGTTTCCAATGACTGACTTATAAAATTCAGGTACAAAATTTCTGCTCCCAAAATGAGTGGTCCCGTACGCCTATGGCTTTTCCTTCGATCCCACCAGAGGACCGTTCGGTAGACCCATGGATCCCACGCAAACAAAGCCAGAGTTATAGAAAAGGTAGGGATAAAAAAAATACATGTGTGATACTCGGTAAATCATCTTCGTATGCATTGTGACAACTTTTTCGTCTGTCTTTTACTCAAATCAAAAATGTAGATGGTTGCTATTGAGCCTGGCAAGTGCGTTTCCGTCGATCTGGAGGGTTATGAAAATCTGAAATCTTCTGTGTGCGCTCCGCGCCGACCGATGGTGGCGCTCCCCTTAGATGGTCATTTGCATTCGATGTGTCCCCCCCACTTTTCGAAACGCTCCGACGCCCTGTACTTATATCTATATATATATATATATATATATATATATTATATATATATATATCTATATATATATATATATTATATATATATTATATATATATTATATATATATATATATATATATTATATTATATATATATTATATATATATTATAGATATATATATATATATATATATATATATATATATATATATATATATCTATATATATATATTGTATATAGACCTTAGCACCGACCGAATTGGGCGAAAGTCACTCACTACGCGCTATTGTTGTACGCAACATTAGTTAACAATACCTTAACGGCGTGTTCCATTTTAGACAAAGAGGGCAATCTCTGGAGTTGCAAGATCTCATCGGTAGAACTATTCGTTTTTCCCTCTGCTACTATTGCGAGTTGCAAGTAGACAAAAGTTATCATAATTCGTCAGAAAACCGCCGTTTCCTGCAAAATATTCATATTCCTAGACAACTTCCAGGAAATTTCCAGCATAAAGGCGGAGAAACCCTTCGTTCTGATACTTTGTACCTTGTTCTAAAATTTGAAACCAATCAGTCCTTCCAATCTCTGAATATACTGAAATAAGAACATGTTCTTCACAATTCCCAAATGTGGCCAAAAAATAATGTTTTCCCCCTAAAATCCACATTTTGGGTAATTTTCAGCTGATTGCATGGGGAAAGTTGTAATTTGTGACTTTTTACATTGCTACGAAATTAGAAATCATTCATCCATCGGAATCAGCGAATATCTTGAAAAAAGTGGGAAAACCAGTAAAAATTAACAAGGCGATCGCCCCCAGTGTCTCGCCTGGTTGCGCGATCATTGTTTACCTCTATTAGTCACAATGCAAACAATTACAAGTTCCATGTGTCGCTTAAAGGTTTCAGTATTAGCATTTAACAGAAACAGCCTACTAATCATTGGCCAATTTCAAATTCGAAGGACTAATTACCAATGTCTACTACAAGGAGTCCAGTTTTGTGGATTGGTGACTAATTGCCTATTACGTCAAATTGAGGCAATTTACCAAGTTTCACGAAAATCCGGCAAACTTTAAATTTACGCATAAACTATGCAAATTAGACCGTTGAATGACCTCCAGTGACCCTGAATCCATGATAAAAACTCAAGGTAAACCATACCCACCAGGTTTTAAGAAAATCCAAGCAACTTGAAGATTTCGCATAAATTATGCAAATTAGGTACGGTGAATGACCTCCATTGACCCCGAATCTTTGTTAAAAAGTTTTGGGACTGAAGGTTATAGACCATGGATACCCCACCAGTGGATAGTCTTACCCACTACTATGGTTACCATAGCAACCATTGCTATTAAACCAGCAAGAGTAAATATAGGTGAAATGGCAAACTGACTACAATATCTCGGCCTTCGGGACCGATGAGAGAACAATCATATATTTCGCATATCCGCGAAAGTTTGTAGTTAACAGAGTATCATTTTCCCGAAGAGGCCTTAATACGACGAAATATCGGAATAAATTATTTGTATATCCTTTATGCTTGTCGAGTCCTCTCATTTTTGCGTTCATTTCTTCATCCAAGCATGTCTTCGAACATTCCTTCATACATATATATGTATATATTATTTATATTAAATGGGTACATATTTAGCCTGTAATTAGCGTGGTGACTTTCATAGTCATAAGTCACTAATAAGATTCACTTTCTATTATTACCTGAAAGTTCCCGAATTGGTAATTCATTGCGTTAAAAAAAAATGGTATCGAGAAAGAACTTCATTGCACGATACCTATATTGTCGAAGAGGAACAGAAAGGTTAGAATTTTCTAATTGAGCTTTTGACTGGAACTGTTTTCATAACTGATGAAAAGTGTAAGCGACACTTCTGGTCATCAGAGTGACATCCCTTCAACCGGTTAGAGGAATCAGGTTCAGCAAGGGTGAGAGCGTTAAGAAGGATATCCTGCATGCTGCTAAGTGACTCTTGCCCTAAAGCCATCAAAGAATCCGATATGAAGGACATTGGACTTTGAGGTCGCTCTCAGCAGGCGCCATGTATGCGAGTGAAGGAATATTATCAGGCGCGGTATCCAGGGGGCTTTGGGGCCGCGCGCCCAACAGGTTGAGGAAGGAGGGGAAAAAAGGAAAAAGGGGGAAGAAGGGAAAAAGGGGAGGAGAGGAAGAAAGAGAAAAGAGAGAGAGAGAGGAGGAAAGAAGAGGGAAGGGAAGAAAGGTGAGAAAAAGAGAAAGAAAAGAGAAAGCGGAAGAGGAATATGAGAGAGGGAAGGTGGTGGTAAAACAATCGAGAGAAACCAAAAAAAACGGAAACGTGACGTGATTGTGTGAGTCGATATACGCAATAAACCGTGTCGAAGAGAATGTTCCCACGATTTCTATCACTAGCCCCCCTCCCCTCTCTCTACGGCAATCCAGTGTTACCATATCAGCTTCCGGTACCTCGGATGATAAACTATTCGGATCGAGGCGGAAGCAGACAAATGTCCAAAATGTTCCACCGATTACAAAATTTGTGATATACATGCTCATGTGTGAGCTTGGTACGTGCAGCATAAAACGCCCGGGGAAGGCCATTCCCGGCCATCTGGGGGCTTGCACAACCGAAAATCTCGTATACGATCCGCACCAACCGATGGGCGCTCCGTTCAGATAGTTTTCCAGTGTCGCCCCACTGAAAATGTCGAGTGCCCCTGTGCCCCCCCCCCCCTCTAGACAAAAAGGCTGGCGACGCCACTGCTCTAGCTCCCCTTCTCCAGCGCCTCCCACTGAAAATCTTAGCTACGCCAATAAGTCAATTACCGAAAGTACTATTTCATTCAACTGAGTGAATGTTTCACTCGAAGCTTTCTCAACGATTCATGCCGAGCAATGATTGGGATCCGTTCAGATACCCGGCAAATCTCTCACATTCACAAACAGGGTGTGTACATCAATTCACTACTGTAATTTTCTGAGAGATATTAATGGCTTAAAATGAAGGGGTGGGTTCAATCATGCTTCATCTGTTCACGTGAATGGAACTGTAAAATTGCAGTAGGTTCTTGGTATTAGTTGAAATCACTTAGCTGACATATATTTCAGCAAAAAATATAGAGAAGCCGTAGACGTAGATGCTGTGTTGTTGTTCACTCTTCTTGTATCCACCTATATTCTGCAGAGTGACAACTATTCAAAAATTCTTTCTTACTGATTGCACATCCAGATTTTGCAAAAAAATTTTTTTTTTTTAGGCCAGCCAAGTGCCTATTTTCGCGTCATTTTTTTTAAGGAGGACAAACATGCGCGGTGGACGTAAAAGAGGCATAACCATATTCCATGTACAGATGGCTGAAGGGATTTCGCAAGCTGGCAATAGCGTCGGTATCCAGGTCTGCACCCTTGAGGGGCTCTGAAAAGGTTCGAGTCTATGCTAGGCAAGTATACCATAAAAAATACGAAAAAAAAACGAGGGCGTTTCGGGGTAACTGCGTCCTCATGATTAGGCGCTCCAAATTGGCATTGTCGCTACGAACTGGAATGGAATGCCGAACTCACCTCTGGAGTCATTCTAAGCAACACATAGGCTCAACGCTAATTGCTGTTGTAAAATCAATAATTGCACAATGGACTGGGGTAAGATTGGCTGGGGGATAGCTAGGTCGGTGAATTCAGATAGCCAAAAGCGAGGAACTGTCTGTGGTTAGCAAATTACCAAAAAATCTACCAAGTGCAAATGGGGATCTGTGAGAGTCGAGTAACGGAAATTTAAAGTACTAGGACAATGTTCGGATTCTTGCGTTAAGGAGCAATCGGAACCGGTCCCAGAACGTGGAAACATGCACTGACCATCATAACGATTTTTATCGCGACGTAACTACTCAACGACGTTTGTTAATTCCAGATAGACAGGAAAAAATTTGACTAGCGAGCATATAAAATAAGAATTAATAATAATTAATTCATAATTACGGATAGACAGATAGACCTTCAATAACTTCCCAAAGAATTTTCTTGAGACGAAATATTGAAAATTAAACGACGAATAAGTATCATACAAGAAGAAAGGGTATTCACATGGAAGACTGGTTTGGCAATATCCCCTCATCATGTAGCAAGGTTGTTCAGTGCGTATTGATAAAGGGATCCGGTCTGGTTCGGTTAAACCCGAGATAATATCGGATCTGTTGGGGAACTTAACCGTGATATCCTATCGTTATAATTCGGGATTCGGCCATTTTGGAAAGTTGGGATGTAAGCTAAGGTTTCATAATGTCTCGCAGGCTGGTCCTGCGGCATTCCCTGTGGCGAGACCCGTTTACACAAAGTCACGACAACAATCGCATTCGCGGACATGTCTCGAGCATACACTGTGCTCTGCGATGTTCGTAACTGCTATCACTAGCACGATCCGACATAGATCCTTACTTGTTTGTTTCAACTAATCGCCGTTCGTAATTTCGAACGATATGGACGTTTTAGGTGGTTGGGTTAGGTGTAATATGCTTAAATTGTCATCACAAGAAGAAATTCGCGTTGTACCATTCTATTATATTTGCTCTTGGCGGAGAGTGTCATGAGAGCTCATTAATCGAATTGGCGCCTACTTCACGAAGCCTTTTTCTTACCCGGGAAACTTTTAAAGATCGGATGTAAGCTTCACTAAGTTTAAGTCGTTGTTTGACGGGGAATAAAATTCAGTGATTCCGGAGCGCACAACAGTAAGGTCAGAATTAGGATGTTCATATGAATTTCCTAACGACCAAGGGCTATGACGATCCCGTTGTGTAATGTCGTGTAAGTGTTCAGCTAAAAACAATGAACCAATATTCTGGCGTGTTTTCGACAAATAGCGATGTTGAAATGGTGAGAATCATATGCGTGATGAGTTTATCTTTCCGTTTTGACACAGGAAAAACATATCTCCCGTTTGGTGGGATAGAAATTCACAGCGAACAGCAAAAATCAACATAGCGGAAGAATAAATAACAATAATTGCCTCCCCCAATTTATATGTATGCTTCTGTAGGCATTTCTCGCTATTACATTACGGAAGGGAATTCGACCAACATGGATGCGAACGGATCTTTTGAGGGCGGGATTCCGCGACAATAACTTTAAAGTAAACGTCACTGGGGAATTTTCGATCTGAATGATCGCAATGATGATTCGGAAATCGGATTTAGTTATTATCAGCCTACCTGCCGATTCTTCAAGGGAGATCTCTTCAATAGATACATTTTTAGGGCAGCTATTGCCGACCATGGGGGGGATGGTAGGAATTATGTCCACCAATGCCATTCGGACGGTATGGCTTTTGGATCTCATGTTTTTCTTACAAGTTCATACGGGGGGTGATGTTAAGGATGCAGATGGGGCGATGAAGTTCCCATTACTTCTCTCCGTTTTTCATCATCAACGCGAGGACTCTTTGACCGGTTCCTCCGGGAGAGACCCGATCCAAGATCAAACCACGTAGCAGTAACTCATATGGTTTGGATCCATAGCTTTTCTATTTTGTATGGTCAAACTCTCGACCTTATTCACAATTACAGGACTTAACAGATGTATCCTCAAGCTCGCATAGGCAAGAAATCGACGTCAGAATCTCTTGGGGGAACGCGCATTTTAATTTTTACCTGTGGTTGTTAACTTTCTTCTGTGCTTCAGGTTCCCTTACCGTTGTCTGTTGCTCGTCTGAATGGATGTCCTGGATGAACTTACGGTTAAGAACCCTTTTGCTGAAGTCAGAGATCAGAGAGGACACCGACACAAAGTCCCTCCACGCAGGATACATCTAATACCACGCGAGCAATCGCGCAACGTTCCGGGGCTGCTGCGATTCTAGGACAGGAGGCGAAGGGATAGTTCCGCAATATCGCGTTGAAGTTGTTCCTTCTCGTCTCGGGTCATTCGTGGGTTTTTGTATTACAAATCAACATCTTTCATGCCTTCACCTAATGGCCTGGCCTCTCCCAAAACGTTGTTTTTACATCACCCAGTGATGCCTGTATTCCAACGCGGTAAGCAAAACTGTAATACGCGGCACCTCCAGACGATCAGGAAAAGAATGGTGAAAATCTCTATGGCAAACGCTAGGTTAAAGAAGAGTTGTTGATTCCTTCATACGTCGGTTGTTTTGAAAAGATAATGTTCGATACATGCTTCGATGGGAATCGTCAAACCGTTCAGCTACCTCAACCAAGAACGATGGATGTCATGAATTCATATGTCAGATAATTAAATAATATAATAATAAGTAATAATAATAATAATAATACTAATAATAATAAGAATAATAATAATAATATAATAATAGTACAATGATGGGAATTTTCTTCGATCGATACAGAAAGCAACGAATTAAACGATTGTCCCAATAAAGATTTTCCATTATTTTTGACTTGAGGGTCGCCGGCACAGGGTACATGGATTCGGAAGGGTTGGGGATGAGGGGTTTGAGCAAATGTTGTTGTATACTTGCATATTTATCTCTTTCCATTAATAATTTAATGTCTCGCGTTGAGTGCATGTTATTATGCATGGCGGTCTGTATTCTGTTGGTTGCAATAATTATTAGCAATTCATCTGTTGGAGGAGGTTGGGGGTGGATCAAAGTATAGTATGATATATATAATATATATATAATATCTATATATATAGATATACATGGGCGTCAACAGTGGGAGACGGGGGGGACATGTCCCCCCCTTTCAGAAGGTGGGGGGGGGGATATATATCGTTTGTCCCCCCCCACACTATTGCCGGACGTAATAAAAAATAATGGCACATGCCCGATTTTGGATCACTATAAACTGATTCATTTTGGTTAACCAACATAATCAGCGTGGAAAATTGTCGTAAGTCAACTAATCCATGTGCGGATCCCAGGTGAAGAGCTGGAAATCCCGACTAGGGACGAAGTGGAAGGATACCCAGTTTCATAACCGTGTCTCGATTTTAAATCGAATAGACAGAAAGTGCACCAAATTTCGCGCGCATGGCGTTTTTTCTTCCAGGCGTTGTAGGATTAATATGCGATGTAATGCTTCGAATAATTTCGGTCACTCGATTAATTTCTAGAACCTTGGGGGAAGACTCCCTCACAATTTTTCTGAGATGAAAAATTCGGGCGAAAAATTCGTGGAAAATTTGGGAAGCGAAAAAGCAAAGTGAAAAAAGCCTGAATTTTTGCAGACTTTTCGATGAATGCCCGGGAAAGCATGCAAATTTTTTTCGCACGCTTCGCGAGCGCCGGTAGTGTCCAATTACTGACTTGTTAAATTAGGTACAAATGTTCTGCTCCAAAATGGAGAGGTCCCGCTACGCTATGGCTTTTCCCTGCGATCCCACCAGCGACCCGTTGGTAGACCCGGATCCCACGCAAACACAAAGCCAGGAGTTATAGAAAAGGTAAAAAAAAAATACAGGTGTGATACTCGGTAAATCATCTCGTAGGCATGTGAACTTTGCGGTCTGTCTTGTACGCCAAATCACAAATAGATGGGTGTATTTGAGCCTGGCAAGTGCCTCTCCGACGATCTAGAGGGTATGAAATCTGAAATCTTCTGTGTGCGCTCCGCGTCAACCCGCGGTGACGCTACGCTTAGTGGATCATTTGCCATTCGATGTGTACCAAACATTTGCGAAACGCTCCGACGCCCCTGATATATATATATCAATATATATATATATATATATATATATTTATATATATTATATCTAGATATATATATTAACATATATATATATATATATATATATATTCATTATAACGATATATATATATATAGATAAATTATGGATATCTATTCTTAGCAACCACCGAATTGGGAGGAAAGTCACTCAGAAGCGCTATTGTTGTACGCAACATTAGTTAACAATGCATTACGCGTGTACATTTAACAAATGAGGGCAATCTCTGGAGTTGCAAGCTATCATCGGGAGAACTTTACGTGTTTCCCTGCCTTACTATTGCGAGTTGCAAGAGACAAAAGTTAGATAACGTCGGAAAAACCGCCGTTTCGCAAAATATTCATATTCCTAGACAACTTCCAATCCCCCTTTCCCTCCCCCCCTTCCTGGAAATTTCCAGCATAAAGGCGGAGAAACCCTTCGTTCTGATACTTTGTACCGTGTTCTAAAATTTAGAAACCAAGCAGGCCTTACATCTTGAATCTATCTGAAATAAGAAACATGTTATAAGCAAATTCACAAATTGGCAAAAAATAGTTTGCCCCTAAATCCACACTTTTGGGTAATTTTCAGCTGAGGGCCAGGGAAAACAGTGGCTAATTGTGACTTTTTACATTGCTAGAAAGAATCATTAATCAATGGAATAAGAGATATACGTGGAAAAAGTGGGAAAACCAGTAAAAATTAACAATGCGATCGCCCCAGGGTCTCTCCCTGGTGGCGCGATCCCTTGTGGTAACTGATGTCACGTCCACAATGCAAACAATTACAAGTTCCATGTGTCGCTTAAAGGTTTCAGTATTAGTATTGAAACAGAAACAGCCCAGCTCACTTATCTGTGACCAATTTCAAATTCGAAGTGAAAAGAAATTCCATATGTTCTATAAAGGAGTAACAAGTTTTGGGAATTTGATCTAGAATGCCTAAATTTTTCAAATTTAGGAATTTTACCAAGTTTCACGATAAATCCGGACAAACTTGAAATTTACGCATAAACTATGCAAATTAGGACAGCTTGAATGACCTCCAGTGACTCTGAATCCCCATGATAAAAAACTCAAGGTAAACATAACCCACCAGGTTTCATGCAAAAATACAAGCAACTGAAGATTTGGCATAAATAAAGCAAATTAGGTACGTTGAATGACCTCCATTGACCCGAATCTTTGTGTAACAACGTTGTGGGACGGAGGTAGACCATGGATACCCCCACAGGGGATAGTTATTACCCTTACGATGGTTACATAGTCAAACCCATTGCTATTAATACCAAGAAACGAGTAAATAAGGGGTAATGGCAAACTGAATACAATATCTCTTCCGGCCTTCGGGACGTGAGAAACAATCATCACTATTTCGGCAGATCCGCCGAAAAGTTGTAGTAACAGAGTAGCATTCCAGAATGAGGCCTTAATACGAACGAAATATCGGAATAAATTATTTGTAATCCTCTAGCTTGTGGAGTCTTTCTCATTTTGGGCGTTCATTTCGTCATCCAAGCCTGTCTGCGAACATTCCTTCATAAACATATATATGTTATAGAGTATACTTAAATGGGTTACATTTATCGGTAGATTAGCGTGGTGACTTTCATTAGTCATAAGTCATAATTAGATTCATTTTATATTATTACTGAAAGTTCCCGAATTGGTAATTCATTGCGTTAAAAAAAATGGTATCGCAAAAACTTAATTGCACAGATACCTACTATGGCCCGACGAGGAAATCAGAAAGGGTTGCAATTTTCTAATTGAGCTTGTGACTGGAAATGTTTTCATTCAAAAGCTGAAGCGACACTTCTGGTCATCAGAGTGACATCACCGTCAACAGGTAGAGAATCGGATCCGCAATTGAGACGTTAGACAGGATTGCATGATGCCTTAAGTGACTCTGCCCTAAAAGCCATCAAGAAACTCCGATATGAAGGATTCATTGGACCGTTGAGGTCGCTAGCAGGCCCATTGTTGCGATGAAGACTATTCATCACGGGCGTATGCCAGCGGGGCTTTGGGGGCCGCGCCCCCTGGTAGAGACAGGAGGGGGAAAAAAGGAAAAGCGGGAGAAGAAAAAAAGGGGAGGAGAGAGAAAGAAAAGAGAGAAGGCGAGAGAGCGAGGAAAAAAGGAGGAAAGGAAAAAGGAAAGGTGAAGAAAAACCCGAGGAAGCGGAAGAGGGAAGAGGAATATGAGAGAGCGGAAGGGGTGGTAAAAAATTCGAGACGAAACCAAAAAAACGAAAAAGTTGCACGTAGGCTTTGTGAGTTCATATACGCAACTAATAAACCGTGTCGAAGAGAATGTCCACAATTATTCACTAGCCCCTCTCTCCTCTTCTAGTCAATCCTGTTACATCATCAGCTTCCGGTAAAATCGGATGATAAACAATATGGATCGAGGCCGGATAGCCGACAAAATGTCAAATTTTCCACCGAATAAAAAAATTTTGTGGATCATAAAATGCTAATGTTTGAAGCTTGGTACGTGCAGCCTAAAAACGCCCGGGGAGGGCCAGTCCCCGGCATCTGGGGGCTGAACCAATCAAAAATTCTCGGATAACGATCAGACACTCACCGATGGTGCGCTCCGTTCAGATAGTATTCAGTGTGCCCCCTGAAAAGATGTGCCCCTGGCCCCCCCCCCCTCTAGACAAAAGGTGCGAGCCACTGCATCTAGCTCCCCTCCTCCAGCGCCACCACTGAAAAATTTTAGCACGCAAGAAGAAATTACGAAGTACTATTTCATTAAACTTGAGTGGAATGTTGCAATCGAAAGTTTATAACGATTCGTGCCAAGGAATGATTGGGTTCCGTTTAAATACCCGGCAAAAGCTCTCAAATTTTCACACCGGGTGTGTACATCATATTCAAATACTGTCATTTTCTGAGCCAGATATTAATGGCTAAAATGAGGGGGATGGGTTTCAAATCCTAGGTCTTCATATTTTCACGGAATTGAACCTGTTAAATTTGCCGTAGGTTCTTGAGATTTAGGTTTGAAACCCTAGATGACATATTCTTTCATAAAAAAATAGAGAAACCGTAGATGCTGTGTTGCATATCTATCGCCTTATTCTGCAGAGTGACAACTCTTCAAAATTATTGTCGTACTGACAGTGCACATCTAGCTTTTTGCAATTAGGCCCAGCAAGTGCCACTTCCGGTCCATGTAGGAGGCACAAAAATGCCAAAAAATTTTGATGGCTACGGGCCAACAATGGTGGCGCTCCGCTAGGTAGTAAATTAGCAGTCCCAATCGCCCACTTTGCGAAAGGGATTGAATCCTTTTGAACGTGCCCCCCCTCCAGATACCTGTTGAGGGGAAAACCTCAGAGAGAATGGGAAAAACAAGGATTCAGCCTTTCGCACCACAACGGAAAGCCACCGTCAAGTCTGCCAATCAAGTATGAACTCAGATAGCACTGCATAGGGGGCGGGGGGGGTGGGCTGATGCGAAAGGCTACCACTGCTCCTTGCTGGAAATCATGCAAGATGTTCCAGCGATGTTCGTTTCCTTTCATGCACTGGTTGCGCAGTACCAGTTCAGCTGCAGGCCGTAACGCCGATGCCAGTTGCCTCATTCCTGTTCGTGGAGAGATATAGACCGTATTGAATGTGCTTCGATTCAGCCTGATATGGATGGTACGGTTTATGAGTGGACCCCACATGTAAAAGCTCAATAAACTTAATATCAGTTATTCAAAACATGAGCGCTGTCACATTCACTTTTCTCTGGTTCTTACAGATTGAATAAGGACAACATATAGTCAAATACATATTTTGTTTTTTTTTTGAGAACCGTTTCCAAAGATGATAAAATTTATAACTTAGACGGAATGTATGATCATAGTAGTGACCAATAAATGAGACGTTTTCAGTGTCGGGCAAATACTGTATGGGCTGACGGCAGAGGAATCAATGCTCTCATCCTATGGCGTTGCTTTCATACTGTGTGAATATGTATGCGGCGAGGAAAACCCAACCCGCCACCATTTAGGATTCAATATATTCAGTAAGACTGCACCGCTCATTTGTTGTTCAGGTAAATTCCACACGAGAAGGACTGTGTTTCTCTAACCCGATAGTGTGTGTCGATACGGTTCCTCTCCGGCCCCGCGAGCGTGTGCAGGGATGGGCGCCAGCGCGGGGAGGGGGGGGGGGGCAGGGGGCATTTCCCCCCCCCCGTCGGTGACGGCCAGCCCTCCCCACCCCCCCCGTCGGGGATTTCTTCCCATCTCGTCGGGAGCCCGCGAGATGGGGAAGCTAAAATGTACACCCCCCGACGAGGGCTCCTTGCCCCGACAGTATATATTTCCAAACTTTTTATAGTGAAAATTCCTAATTGAAGACTGATAAAGTTTCGGCGGCTTCGCGCGCTTCATATCTTTCTATAGTAAATGCCAAGTTCCTCGCTAGAGTAAGATCGCGTACTAATAGTCCTACAGACTATCCAATCGAGGAAAATATGATAGGATACAAAGCATGATGGATTCTTCGAAAGTACCTGCCCAATGAGGGATTAAGTAAACAATTCGTTTTGGGGAAGGATGCTCGCTCTGCCGTATATCTGTTTTGCCTCTGTGTAGAGTGGTGGCTTTCACGACGCAGTGCCCAGGTATTTCCTGTGCAGTTATTGGGAATACCGGACCCTATTCTACTAATAAGGGTGGCCTGATTTGAGGGGGAAGCTATTGAAAGTAAACATTGCTCTCCACAATGTGTATTTCATTTTTTCGTGAAACATGTTCAAAAATGAAAACATCAAAACATGCAGGTTGACTTATGGGGTAGGGTGAGCCTAGTCGGGGAACTTGGCCCCCCTCGGGGGAATCGGACCCCCGTGTGGAAATCCTGGCCACCACTGCTGAGGGACCATTCCGGCGATCTGAGAGGTGTTTAAAACATCAAAATTTCCGGAAACGATCCGCGTCAACCGATGGTGGCTGCTCCGCTCAGATAGTGACCCGCGCTCCCGGGTAACAAATCCTGGCATACGCCCTGATTATGGGAGATGTCTACAGCCAGTTGGTAAGCCCTTCACTGACATGGGCGTCAATCTTGGAGGGACGGGTGGGCGACGTGTCCCCACCCAATACATTTTGAACGAGGCCCATTGACTTTCAATTCTAACCAGGAATTTTTTGGCGGCGAGGTCTGTCCCCCCACTTCTGAAGAGGGTTTGACGCCTATGGATCTGGATAAACCGGATGTTAATATGTCGTTTTCACAAAATCCCACGATTCTTTATTTTCACAACAGCGATAGAAAATGTTCACCTGGTTGAGAAACCATATACTCAGAATTGGTCGGGAAGAATCATCGTTCGAGCATGGCGTTGAGATTGAACGTCTCCTCTGGGTTGAGTGAGATTTAGGGGTGATTTGATCAAACTTTTTTCCAAATAGAATTTTAATGGTTTAATTTCTCTACAAACTCGCACAATAGATCTGCGAAGATGGAAAAAGACCTCAGGATGCCGTTCCGATGTCGAGGAAGTTCAGTCTTTGAAGTACCACTTGGACTCGATTTAGATTAGATCTGAGGGTTAAATGACCTTCATGCATTAAAACAGAATGTAACAAAATACTGGAAGACTATTGTTTTCACGCCTATTTCCAAGCAGATTGCGTTGCAAGGCGTTTCTCTTCCTGATAATGTGAGTTTAGTTAGTTAGCTTCAAAGTTGCAGGGTCATGACAGGACAACAATCTTATAGAGACCCCCGACGACACACCTCCCAAAAGACAGAAAACCCAGATGCCTAAAGAATCGCCCACAAATTCTTAAAAAAGGAAACAAGACTGCAAGGTGATCGAACGATATTCCACACTCTTACGAAGAACAACCTTCTTCGGGTAGGTATTACATCATTATCAAATTCTTGCGAAAGAGATATTAAGGTGTTCAATGAATGTTCTGTCTACCAGCGTTTGCCACGAAGATGAGGCAATGAGCCCGATTTCGTGGCCCATTAACTTTTTGAAACAACAAAGGAATAGTTTGAACCGAAGGACCTCTAATACTCCATTACATTTTATAAAACCTGCACAATCACCTGTGAAAATGTACGGTCCCGTTATTTCGATTCGTGCAGCGGTCATTCCAAACGACAGGGTTGTCAGTTGTGTGATACATATCGGAAAAGGAACACAAGCAGGAAAATGCCTTAATAACAAATGCGATTTCAGAACAGATAAAGGCCGTCCACTTACGAAACCCATGACCAACCGTTTAATGTTTACAATAAGTAAAGATACCTCTCAAATTGAGTTTAGTCCGTCTTTATTGCGAATTGCGGCACAATCGTGGTCCATCGAAATAGGTTTGCAATCTCTTTAGTTTTGATCTGTTGCATTACTATACTCGACAAAGAAATGCGCTCTATGTTTGAATCAAGATGTTTTTTTTTTAAATAAACAGAAAGCGTCAGCCACGAAGCTAAGCAACTTAGGTACCAAAGCTCACAAAATGCCCATTTACGTGCGTGTGAGCATATTGTGTCAAGAAAAAATGGGGAGAATGTAACAATCACTGATATTAACCGAAACCGCCCCGATTGAAAGTGTCATATCTTTTCTGCCATGGAATGGGTGCCTGTAGCAAACTAATGAGGGTCACAAAATCAACAATAAAACAAAGCCAAGGGATATACTAAGAAATACTGTACTGGTACAGTACTGAGACGTATGAGCTACCCAGTACTGGAGTACAGGACTGGATACAGTAATGGTACAGTTACTGAGTACAGTACTGAGTGTACAACAATTAGTTATCCCGTAACATTAGTTGCACCTTGCTGACGACCGTGCTGGTCAAGTATGAAAAAAGAGATGTTTCTAGCATATAAAAGCAATACCAAGGCGGGAGGGGCACTCTAAGAAGGTATTAGGGATTAACACCTTCTAAAAACTACTTTGACCAGCCTTAAAACGCGTAAAAATCATAAACATGTTGTATTCAATTGCTAAAATACCAAATGTTTAATTGCTGACAAGGTATGGAGACTAACCGCGTTTTAAAAGCTGGCTCAAAATAGTGTTCAGAAAAGTATTTAATCCCTAAATATGTTTTAGAGGTGTATCGATATAGTCTTGAGCAGCATTTAGTATGATTCTATATGACGGTGGCCTACGGTACTATACTTACGTAACAGCGTACGCCCATGCTGCTCAATCCGTCAGTATAATAATTGAGAAAGAAGGCATGGCTCCCGAATTCACGCTACCACCGGTGTAAAAGGGGAGATCCATTTGAGGTGGAAGGAAGTAGGACCGCTGCTTTTGGCTGCCACGGGTGCAGTAGGTCGTGAGAGAACGTGTATCCTGGGTAGTTCAGCCCAAGTCATCTCACTTCAAGTGTTCATTAAGTCGATTCGAGACGCGCAGATTTCAATAAGCTTTGCTAGCCCTTCCCTGAAAGTGAGCCTATTACCATTGCTGCTTTTGTTGAACTGTTATCAATCTGCAATGATAAGTTTGAAATAAAAAATGAAATAACTTTGAAATAAAAGTGTGGGCACGTTGACTAGAGGTACACATTCGATTCTCATTTCACATTAGGTCTCGAACCGGTTTAAATTGGAATAGCTGAATGCAAGCTCTCGGTGACGATGGAACGATGGAAGGCCAAAATGCTTTCTATTATATAACGGATGTACGAGAATTGAACTGACAAACTGGCTTTCGCGATCGTCTTTCGGTGGTGACGTTTATCGGTAATTTGACCTGCAATTATTGTCCATTCAATGTTTACAACTTTTGTTGTGTGTACCAATACTGAAAAGCTGAAAGGTTAAGGATTCTTGCTGTTCCTGACCTGATCAAGTTAAATATTGTCGACTTAACATGTTTACAATATCTATTCTTTCATTTCTTTGGCCTTAGACCCGGCCTCACAAATCACAATGCGCTCATGATATGGACTCTCATACCACGTATGAGCTTCATCAATTCATCCGACCTGGCCCGAGGAGTTAAGGAGAGCCTTATAAAAGGACACTCGGCCAATAATTATATACCCGCACACTGTAAGTGTTCGGGGATATTATGGTTTTGGGGGTGTAGTCCGCCGTCCCCCGTCCCCGCTTCCGCCGCGCCGCCGCCTCGCCGCCTCCGGAAACTTTAGGCGTTAGCGCAATAACTCTTGCGATCCGATCGCTCTGAAACTCGTACACATGTCCATCCTAGCAAAATTAGGATGAGTTCGAAAGGGGGCATCACTGAATGTTTGCTGCCCTTATTGTGCCAGGTTTTGAAAGGAAAAAAAGAGTTGGTGAATTACATGAAACTTCGATGGGTGGGGACAAAAAATGGTCCCGAAAAAACATGACGGTGATTTCAAGGTACCGGAGGTCAAATTTGTCTTTTGTTTGCGCAATGACGGAGTTAGTTGATTACATGAAACTGGATGAGTGGGGACAAAAGGTGGGTCCGAAAAACATGACGGTAATTTCAAGGTCACCAAGAGGTCAAATTGGTGTTTTAATTCGAGTTTTTTTTAACTTCGTCAGATTCAAACGAAACTTGGAGAATGGTAACTACAGTTAGTTTTGAAAAAACAGGTAGGGCATTTCAAGTCACCAGAGGTCAATGGACATAAACTTCAAAGTGCTTTCTTCAAACAACGAAGCAACAAAGGTATTTCTGCGGGTGTTTATACACGTTCGGCGGTGTACTCGCCTCACAGTCTAGTTCAGTAATTAATCACTCAGCAAAAACCTATAATTCGTCGCTAGCGTCCGCCTTCTGATCTGTCGGGCTACGGAGGCGAGGCGAGCCCGGCCGAAGTAGTTATAGAACATCAGGCCGTCATGTTAGTGTATTTACTATTCGCCGAGCAGCCTTAACATGGTCTAGCGTATGGGTTCAATTGTTAAATGGAAACTTCCGCATGTTTCCAGCTCGTGGAAACAAGTACCATTCTTCGTCCATCGTGGATTATTCATATATATCCAAAGTTGCTTCTCCAGGTGGGTTTCTGTGGCCTACGAGAAGATGATACCGGTACATCACTTGAATGGACACGAATGTCAGATCCGTGAATCCTTGTGAATTCAGTCCGACGATATGGGTCGAATCAGTTGCAAATTGATATGGAATCCGAATCATGTTAATGTTCATTTACTGGAATATGTCCGATATGATCTGAGGAGGACAGTTTCAGAAAATATAAATCGTTTTCTTACAATTATATTACAATTTAAAAATGCTCAAAGGAAAACAGCAGCAAGATGGCCGACGAAAGTCGGAACAACGAGACAATGAGCGCAATCAAAATTCACAGTACAGTCATGTCTACATTCACTGCAGATAATCAGTTCAAAGGTGATCTTAAGAGCACAGTCTTCCCTCCTCATCTGCAAAGTAATAAATCCACATTACTCTCCTGAATTGCTGCGATGTTGCTGCGTATATAATAGGATTCACTGCTGAATGAAACACTAGTGAATGAAGACGTATACCGCTGTTGGGTGTAGGTGAATTTTGAGGAAATTCAAGCAAGCGAGCAAATTGATCGGCATACAACAGATTAGGAATAAGAAACGAGGAGAAATAGCTTAGCAGCGATCTTTTGGTATTTACTCCTCCTCCAGTTAACCAAACCCACTGTCCAAGGCACGGCCGCTTGATGTTGGTATGGCTCTCTCCGCAGGACTGGTATGTCATCGATTGAGTGGAGACATTTTGTTTTACTGAGGCTTGATTTATTTGTAGCGCCGTTGAATCCGATAGTCTCTCCCAATTTGCCGAAACATCCCATTTAGGACCAACAAAAACGACAGAAGGCAGCATGAAGTTTAGCGTGAAGAACATGAGAACATGATATCTGGAGCGTGGAATTTCGGTCTATTTCCTGTGGCGTGAGTATGACAACAGCAAGAACATTATGGCGCTATAAAGGCTTGTATTGGCGAAAGTTACTGCCCACACGACGACGAAAGTTCTGTTCCACATCGAGTTACTTTTTGTAGATGGTAGCGGATGGGATCTCTCACTAGGAGTAAACGGTCGAAGGTCATCGCGATATGATGAGAACGGAAAGGGCAACTCGGGAACTGATCATCCAATCTGCGATTACAGAAAAACAAGGGGGGGAAAAACTTGTTTTGCCAACCCGTCGTGCAGAACGGGTTTTATTACCCTAACAATGAAGACGGTAATGCGACAGCGCCGACTAAAATGTCCGCGATTGCGAGGTGACAGCCACGGTAACCTGTTGAAAGGGGAAAACATTCTGAATCGATGGTCATTTCGGTAGCCTAATTATAACTAGTCCGTTCCCAAATATGATGGGTACCATATTGAAAAATTTAAGATGACACCAAATAGTTCAGATATATAGCTGCCGCCAGAAATTCCGTAAGTTCCGTTTGAAAAATCCCCGCGGAGTCAAGGTCCTCCCATCTTGGAATTGAAACAAACCGATGGGATCTGTATTCGATACATCCGCCCTTTTTTTTAAAACTACACCAACGTCAGCTGTAATGTACGCCTAACGTTGTTGAAAGCATCGAAATGTTTGAGAACATCAATGTTCAAATCTTAGAATAGATCGCGGCGTGGACTTTGTTTCCGGAAGAAGCTGCCGGCAACGATAGATTCACAATTTATCATATAAGCTCAAATACAAACAGCGTCAACTTCGCCGAGACACTATCCACCTGAAGTGCATAGGAGCTGACACCGAGATGACGCTTCTCTCAGATACAATCGATGATGCGGTTCCTAATTCACGTTGCTTGAAGGTTACGTTAACAACACGAGCTGTGCCGCGCATCCTCCATCGTCAGTCTGCCCTCTCAGCCCAGCAAATAATAGAGGTCGATGATGAACAAAACTAGAAATGAACCGTCTGGTGGAAAGAAGTCATTAGTGGGTTTAACGTGAAAAAAATATATGTGGGAAAACATATTTGAATGCTTGAATTAACGCATTATTCACTTTGGGAAGAAATGAAACCAAATTGTGAATAGCACCTTCACTAAAGTATATTGCGCCACGACGCTCACAACCCTATTCAATGTTCAGAGGAGTGAGGCTGTGCTCGATTATTACAACTATCTAACGAGGTGCTTCTTTACTACTGTACGCATTGCACATTACTGGTTGTGGGTCAAGATTGGCGGTATTAATTGTCTCACAGTCTCAGGTATCAGGGTTTGGTTAGCCAATGAACAGATTCCTGTTCAGCCGTGCACTGACCATATTTGATCTGCATTTGATCGAGCACAACAAACTCACTTGGTCCAACATGCCGCTATTTCTCGGAATTCTAATAAAGCAATTCGGCCATCGATTACTTATTGCGTGAGGTTATGCTGTCAATTGAATTGTAAAATATATCACGTAGATAATCCTTGATTTGCGACAGAATACTTAGTCTTACCAAAAATGATTAGTTGAAATGTCGGCGAATCATTGGGTATGTTTATTTATTCGACCGTTCTCCCATTAACAGATCAGTGCTCTTCTGACGATCTCGGCATATTTTATTTCCCGTAGTGAATGTTGACTGAGAACACGAGTGTAACCAATCAATGATCCTCTAGCACCAATACCAGTGACGTACCAGACAAAATACCAAATAATGTGCAATGACAGCTTTTAGTGATCATTACAGCATGGAGTGAGGGCGCATACCGTTGTTCGGAGGTATCACCTTATTTTCTGAAGTACAAACGTGTTTTCACCCTGAGTGATAACACTCTTTTGGAAGAGCATCAGCTCAGTATACATTGACGCTTTCCAAGTTGGTGCGACCGATAAGAACTTCATCTTAAAAATTTATGGTTTCTACCCGCTTTCCACACTTTCCATAAAGACAGCAAACTATTGAAAAACGTTTGGAAGGATCATTAAAAGAGTATGCATTGCAATCAATGGTAGGAAAGTTGTACTGTATGAGCGTATCAAGTAAGAGTTTTTGCTCGACTTCACCGAAGTAAGATGTGTTTCAAGGTTATCCAATATTTCAAATTCGTCAAATTATTTAAATTTCTATAAAAACTTGGTTCTGGACTTCTAAACTCCAAGGCCAAACATTGTAAATAGATCTATGGGGGTGAAAATATGAACTGTCGTTACCCAAAATGAAAATCTAATGGAGATCGGAACAGAACAGTTATGTATTTCACAAATTCAGGGGCGGAGCGGTTCGAAGACCGCTAGCTAGTAGTCTATACACAATCAAGGACTGCTGATTTGTGCATCTTCTTAGCAAAAGAATGAAAGATATAAATCACGAGAAATAAATACACTGATTTTAGCATGTTTAGATTTAGATCCAGTTACTGAGTTTCAAAGATTGGGTTTTGTTCACAGCCCCTCTAGTACAAGCTCCACTTAATCAGTTTTTTTTTTTTTTTCGCTCCGTGATTTTGTATTTTAAAAGCTGGATGATTCTTGCCAGATTAAATATGTTGTTTCGGCACTGCGCCGACTGCACTTCTGGAAGCCTTGCTTGTTTCTGTTCAAAATACCAGTTAAAGGTTTGTCGGGTCATGGATCAATTTCCGCACGAAATGGTGGGTCGCGTAAGTTGTGATTTAGGTACTGAGCAAGCTGAATGGAAAATATACAAAGATGGGCCCCCCCAAACTTACTGGAAGATTTCGATGATTGCATATAATATTAGAAGAAAATCCCCCTAGAAAATTCTTCAAAATGTTGTACAAAATCTCAAGGGCACCCTAAACGACCGAATTAAAAATACCGGAAGGTTGATTTTCCGAAATGGATGAGCGTAACTGCAACAGAATCTTAAGCAGGAGGCTGCATCTGAGTAACATCGAACACCACAAAAACGCTTTCGGAAAATCGATGCACAAAATGAAATAAGGAGACAATAGTTAGTTCAATTTAGTAAAACATTGGTCGAAGTTCCCCTAATATCGTCAGAACATATCAGTAAAATAACGTTCTAGTAGGCATGAGGATGCATAAAATTCAACGTTCGTATTGGCAGGGATCATAACCTTCGCGATATTCAAATAAATATAAAATACAGTGTGGTGGCTGTAGTGTAATCGCCTATATGACCTATGGACTCATAGGCTGACAGGGGGCAACAAAGTTCACGGTATCTGCTATTGCTTCCTGATTGTCCATGACAAGCCTTTGAGGTAATGTTGACTGCATCTGTTTTGTGTCTCAACAAATATGCTAGTGTATGCCAACACAACACTAGTTACTACACATGCTGCACGTCCATCAGGTATAACATAATAGGACTTTGCGCAGCTCACCTTTCAGTTCATCATCCAAACCGGCTCGTGATCTCTCCAATGGGACAGCGCAGGAATATTACTTGCGCAATAGCGATTGGTCTATCTTCACACTCGTATCGGATTTGAGCTTAGACCCTAATGGACTATTAAGTAGGAAAGGAACCCAAAATAAAGACGACTCCAGGATAGTTTGTACAAAGTGAATTGGATTAGCTGGAAATGACACGCGCGGGATTCGCAATTCACGCTAGTGCTCTACCGAGTAACAAAGGCTTTTAGAATTCTTAGTAAGAGCAGGAGGCGTTAAGGACTTCGAATTGCGATTTATAATGAACGGATCACGCCATCCATGAAGGTGTAATTGAGAATCCTATACTTATCATCGATCTAAGAAAAATAATACGATAATAGTTACGATTAAATAAGGAGGCCGACGGCTTTTAGATTTCCAGGAGCACAATATCGTTGGCGGAGTGTGCGAAAACGGATTCGAAGCCAACGTGGGCCGTTGGTACTGGGGTTATTACGCGCCAGCCAATGGTGGTCACAACAGTGACGCTTTGCGAGCGAACAGATCGGGTTCGAATCAACAGTCACCAGAGGTTAGAGGTTTTTTTCCAATTGGCTTGGTACTTGTAGTTGCGATGGGTGAGACTCAGTCTTCACTCATGGTTATGCTGTAGCAGGGATATCGCAGGGATTCCAGGGGGTTGTTTCGGATAAATATGCAAAAAAAATGTGCTTCATAGTGATTTGAGAGACGCTCTTTTCAAAGACTATCTTCACGTACGCTAGGCCTACTTCTGGACGCAAGAACTCCAATGACTTCCCAAAACACATTAGGAATCGTGTTACAGAATACACAGAGTTAATAACGCTTCGATTAAGTGTAGACCTAGGAGGATATGTTAAAAAATGGAAACGTTCGTCCAGTTTGTTATCACTGTTAAGCTATGACTGACAATGCAGTCATCGTAATTAGTACTTCACTGCCAAAATGCATCAGTAAATTGGCTATAGCCGATTCTGTCATTGTTGGTTTCGTCTATTTTTAATTGATTCTATTTCTGAAGTGACCTAATAAAATTTAAAAAAGGCCGTGTACAGCTCGATGCCTTAAGTTTACTGTGGTGACACAGATAAATTAGCTCTTATCTCTTTTGACAGTGTCATCTTTGGTAGTTTTTGCAGGACTTCGAGCTTTCCTTGTACACAACGAGAAGATCCCACCTCCGATTTCCTTGTTGCATCCATTAATTCCAATTAAGTAAATAAATTGTATTTTCAGGTTCCGTATTTCTTTCTTCCCAATTTTCCCTAACGATTTATTATGAATATCTATACTTAAAAGTCTTACACGATTATGACCAACGTATGATTCAATAGTTGACGCCTTTTCTGGAGTTGCAGTAGCTTGGTACACACTACAGTTGATGCGGCAATTTCCTTCCTCGGATACGGGTTTTGGTCGTTTATTGCGACTATTCATGAATTACATAAAATTGTGAGATTTTATGAATTGCGTTCATATTTTTTCATACAACCATGCTTTACCATCGGATAATCGAGATTGAGTACCCTGATTAGCTTCACCTCAGGAAGAAAGTGATTATCATTATCGTTACAGACTCCAATGTTGGTATAATGGAATTCTCAACTTTCGTTCAAAACATCCCCGCTGATCACTGTATGGATCCCGTCAGATCCCATTCGTTCGCTTTTTTAGCACTATTTACAATACAGCTATATCAACCCCACGGGCGTGCATCAACTTCCGTGGAGTTGAGAAGAGCTGAATCTTCCGAATATTATTTGAAGGGACCGCAATATTCTAACCTAGCAAGGATGTCAGCGCCATTCTCAGAACTTCTATTATAGCATAATAAATTCACTTTTAATTCACCAGTAAGCCTTGCCATTATATTCGCATTGGGCAACGCTACAGTGAATATGGTTCAACTCTGCTTGACATTGCCAACCCAACCGGAGTAATCGTAAAACCACCAAAAAGCAATCAATGTTGTGTTTTACACGTTTACTCCACTATTACCCTAGCCTGACTAAGTAAATAGCTTTACGACCAAGGCCCTTAAACCTCCGATTGTGATTGATAACGAATACTAAAATTTTTTTTTCGTACAAGGATATGAGCACCCCTCTGTCTGCGCTCATTTCTCTTCCGACCCTGAAGAATATTAACAATATTAACATCAGTCACGTCGAAATATTGAAAAACTGGGCAGGCTTGCTGTGTTTGCTAATGGGTTTCATTGTGTATATTATAGATCATTGAATAGGTTGGATCTGTCGCGTATATTGCCTTTTTGATGAATAATCGCGATTACTAATGGAGAAAACTATCTTTTGGTTTAACAACACTATATATTACTCGTTCACGTGTGAGAGCAATGCAAAAAACTCATCAATAGAACACTTGCGCAGAGTAGTAGTAAATATTGATTGTTATATCAGGGGAATTTCAAGTCACGGTCTTCCATTGCGGATAGCTAATCTATGTGCTCTTGAATAAACCGTTCTTGTTTGTATATAAGCAACTGAATTTCCGCGCGAAGTATGGTGATTTCATTGGTAGATCCAGTTGCGCAAGGAGGGGGTATTGAGAGAGTTGATGGACCTAACATAGTTCCTACATTTCCATAGATTATGCAATCTATCTGTCTCTAAAGCAAGTATTTTGGTGTCCGAAAACTATCGGTGCATCTCGAATAACGTTATTGTGACTCGATCGACAGATGATCATATATGATGTTACTATTTTTTTTTATGGAAGTGCGACCCTATCGGAACGTCACATACGGATCAGAATTCGAAAACATCAGGTAAATTCAGTGAAATTTCTATCATCTGCGCTGGTTAGCGGATTAGTTGTAAAAGGTGGAACAATTATCGTTATTGGAGTGTGAAACTGAAATGCATTTTAGAGCGTACAAACATGATACAGTATATTGGCAAAATAAATAATAGTATAGATCACACGAGTTTACAGAAGTGGGTTTCTTAATTTTATTAATCTGTTCTTTTTCGGTACAAGATGGAGACGCTTAATATGTCGGGGATGTATTCGAATGAAACTCACAGAGACATCGATGTTGTTTAATTTTAATCAGCGTAGCTGTCAATTTGATAATGATGATCGTCATAGTTCTCGGGAACGGAACTGGTTTATAGTGACATACCGGAACGAGCCGTCAATTCAAAAAGTCACTTTCAACAAGTCCGTGTTATGCCTCGCAATCGCAGATCTATTAGTAGGAGCTGTGGGATTGCTTTCTTTGACCGTTAGAAATACATCTACCCATTTCAACACGACGAGGTTGGCATGAAGTACTATTTTACGCCATTAGTAGACTGGGGCCAGCAGGTTGCCAGTCACCCCTATTCGTGTGTCCTCATCCGATGTCTCTAGACCGCTTATTCCTGGTTGTTAGAGATCCAATCAAGTACCATTACATCAAGGAGTACGTCGAGAGAGGAAAACAAATCTTTTCGCAGCTTCGGGGGCTCGGGGTTTCGTTCAACAAAAAAGCCTATACAAGGCCCGTTATTCTTCGTAGCTGTCGGAGATAAGATACTTACCCTGGCACGACTTGCAAGATGTACAAGTGGTTGAGAGCCATCATGATTTCTCCAGTTACCTCAACTTTTCTTCGTGCCCCTTGGCCTTGCTGCTGGGTCGTTGAATGTAATGTATCTGTGGAATTGCCACGGGAGAAACTTGCTTTCCTGCGTAAAGGTAACGCACGGTACAGGGATCGAATGGTGCATGAAATAGAGTTGCTCGGGACGTATATATTAAATGGAAAAAAAACAAGCCACCATGGGGAAACTTGTCTCATATCAGCACAAACAGCGCCCAGACTAATAAATATGGGGGCGGTTTGCCGCCGGGACTGGAGAAAGAAAGCGTTAGATACCGAAAGGTCGCTGTTCTTGTGAAGTTATATTTTCCTCGTTTTGATTCTATTTGGTTGGCTACCAATCAGGCGTCGCCCCCCCTTTTTTTTGTTTTTTTCGCCATTTTGCTAGATGTTCCCCCTTACTCCCTTTATTTGATCTACGTCTTCGATATGCTGTTGATTCAACCAGTGTAATCATGGTTACGCAGCAAAACGTCGCGAAATGCAGAAGAGGGGAATGTGTAAGGTGATTTTATGCGGAAGGTGGAAAACCGGTGCCCAGTAGGACAACATTTTCATCACACCCACCACGTTCATTACAGTGGATGGGGTGGAACTTGGTGGCCTAATCGGTTAAGGCGTCGAGCTTCTAGCCCAGAGGTGGGTTTGGTTCGAGTCCACGTTGTAACCTTGAGCAAGGTGCTTTATCCCGAATGCCTCTCTCCACCCAGGTGCAAGTGGCTATCTGTGCGGTGCGAAATTGTGGCAAGGCGCCTGGGGTTACTGCAGTATATACCTACGTTTGTGTGGGACAGGGTAATAATGTTAAGCGACTTGATACAACCAGTGGAAGTTTCGCTGTTGTAGAACTTCTCAAATAATAATTATTTGAGTTACAGCAGGGAGTGTGAAATACAAGCATGTAACTAATTTAATTATTATGATATGTAAATATGGCAATATTGAGTGGACGGAGGCCATTTCAATGAAAGAGAGAGAAACAAAATTACAGGCATGGCGGGATTGGGATATCAGGATCAAGTGTCATACCTGTCTCATTTTTTTTTTTTAATCTGCTGGATTTTACACCTCCCTCACTATCCCCTCCTCAAAATGCGACTCCAGCCAATGTTTTGATACAACCGGCGGCCCCTTTCGGACTATGGTTCACACAACCACAAAATGTGGTTGCCAATCACGTCCATATGCCGGCCATTAGGACAAACCAGTTACGTTTGTAGTTGATCGCCTCCCCCACAAAATTCTTCAATTCAGTCAACAGAAGAGGGCCAGCAACCTAAAATGGAAATTACTCGTGATCAATCCACATATACTAATGGCCTCAAAAGAGACTCAGGCCCACTAACCAATTACAACTTCCACAATTATGTGTAATCGGTTGTTGCATTACCTACTTAGGCTTTATTGTATAAATTGCCTCAACGGGTCTTCTTCCCGCGGGGACCGGAACCCGAAATTGAGCACCAAGATATTCGAGAGAAAAGAAGGTGTTCCAAGTGTTCAATTGCATTGTTCGGGAACGCTAAAATAAATCATAAAAAACGGAGCCTTGCGGAATTCCTGAAAATGGAAACTTGTTCAATAGTTGACGCCTTTTCTGGAGTTGCAGTGGTTGGTTACACAAGAAAGTTGATGCGGCAATTTCCTTTCATCGGAGGATACGGGTTTGGTCGGTTTTATTGGACTATTCAGAAGAATTTACTCAACCTTGTGAGATTTTATCGATTGCGTTCATATTTTTTCATACAACCAGCTTTACCCACGGCATATCGAGATGAGTACCTGATTAGCTTCACCTCAGGAAGAACGTGCTGATATTATCCGTACAGACTCCAAATGGTGATTATTAGAATCTCTAAACTTTCGTTCAAAACATCCCCGCTGATCACCTGTATGGATCCCGTCAGATCCCATTCGTTCGCGTTTGTAGCACTATTTACAATACAGCTATATTTTCAACCCCCGGTGTGATCAACTCACGTGATTGAGAAGAGCTGAATCTTCGAATATTATGTGAACGACCAAATTCACCCCTTATGCAAGGATTTGTCAGCGCCTATTCTCCTGAATGTATATATAGCATATAAATTCACTTTTAATTTCACCAGTTAAGCATGCAGTATATTCGCTTGGGAAAAGCATCAGTGAAATTGGTTCTACTCTGCTTTGACTTGCCCAAAAAAAACCCACCGGCGTACGTATCGTACAGCAATCAATTGTTTTTGTTTACACGTTTCCGACACTATTTCACCCTAGCCTGACTACGTAAATAGCTTTTACGACCAAAGCCCTTAATTAAACCTCTCGATTGTGATTTGATAACTCGAATACTAAAATTCAGTACCGGTATATTGAGCAACCCATCTGTCTGGGCGCATTCTTTCCGACTGAAGAATATAACAACTTACATCAGCTCACGCGAATTATTTTGAAACTTGGGCAGGCTTGCTGTGTTTGCTAATGGGTTTCCTTGTTGTATATATAATCATGAAGAGGATTTGGAAGTATTCGCGTATATTGCCTTTTGATAATTAATCGCGATACCAATGGAGAAGAACGAGAAACTCTTTTGGTTTAACAACACACTATATATTACTCGTTCACGTGTGAGGAGCAATGCAAAAAACTCATCAATAGAAACTTGCGCAGATTATAGTAAAATATTGATGTTATATCAGTGGAATTTTCCAATTCACGTCGTCCATTGCGGATAGATATCTATGTGATCTTGAATAACGATTTCTGTTTGTTATCGACAACTGAATTTACGGCGACGAAGTTTATGGTGCTTATCATTGGTCGATCAGTTGCGGCAAGAGGGGGTCTTGATGAGAGTTGATGACACTAACATAGTTCCTACATCTCCATAGATATGCAATCTATCTGTTCTAAAGCAGTTATTTCTGTTTGTTTTCCGCAAAAAATTAATGTTGCATTCGAATAACGTTATGTTACTCGATCGGACAGATGATCCTCGATGATGTTACTATTTTTTTGTATGAAGTCGACCTATGGACGTCCATACGGAATCAGAATTCGACACATCTAGGTAACTTCAGGATTTGGCTACACTATGACCAGCTGGTTAGCGGATTAGTTCGTAAAACTGTGGAGGAAACCAATTATCGTTATGGGAGTGTGAACGTGAAATGAATGCATTTTAATAGCTACAACATGAGGACAGTATATTGGACAAAATAAATAACTAGTATAGATCACACGAGTTACAGAGGTGGTAGTTTCTAATTTTATTTAATCTGTTCTTTTTTCGGTACAAGATGGAGGACGCTTAATATGCGGGGATGTATTCGAATGAAACTCACAGAGACATCGATGGTGGTTTAATTTTAATCAGCGTAGCTGTCAATTGATCATGATGATCGTCATAGTTCTCGGGAACGGACTGGTTATAGTGACATACCGGAACGAGCCGTCAATTCAAAAAGTCAACTTTCAACAAGTCGTGTGATGCCTCGCAATCGCAAATATATTAGTAGGCGCTTGTAGGATTGCCTTTCTTTACGTTAGAACCTAATCTACACATCAACACGACGATGGTTGGCATGAAGTCTATTTTGACGCATTCGCTAGACTGGGCAATCAGGTTTTCCAGTCACCCCTATCCGTGTTGTCCTCATCACGATGTCTCTAGACCGCTTATTCCTGGTGAGAGATCAATCAAGTACCATACATCAAGGAGTACTCGATGAGGAACAAATCTTTCGCAGATTTCGTGGGCTCTGGGTTTCGTCAACACAAGCCTCTACACTGCCGCGTATATGCTTCGTAGCTCGTCACGAGGGGATAACTTCCCCTGGCACAGAACTGCAAGATGTCCCATTGGTGAGAAGCCATGATTTCTTCACAGTTACACTCAAACTTTCTCGTTGCCCCTTGCCATGCGATAGGTATTATATTGAATGTAATGTTTCTGTGGAAATTGCAAGGGAGAGAGAGAGAACTTGCGTCCTGTCGTTAAAGGTAACACGCACGGTACAGACGAATGGTGAATGAAATAGAGTGTTGCATCGACTCATTAAATGGAAACACCAAGCCACCATGTGGAAAACTGTCTAGATCAGCACACACAGACGCCCAGACTAATAATATTGGGGCGGTTGCCGCGGACTGGAGAAAGCGATAATACCGGAATGGTCGGCTGTAATGTAATTTCCTCGTTTCTGTATTCTATTGTGTTGGCTACCAATCAATGTCGTCGATTTTCTCCATTTGTAGATGTCCCCTACTTTTTCCCCTTTATTGATCTTTTTTTTTGTACGTCTTCGATATGGTTGTATTCAACTCAGTGGTAATCCTATTGTATACGCAGAACCGCGCGTAAAATTCAGCAGAGGAATGTGTAAGGGTGATGTATGCGGAAGGTGGAAACGGAAACCGGTGGCGTATGAACATCATTCACCCACCGGTCATCCAAGTGGAGTGGGGAGCGGTGGTGGCCTAATCGGTTAAGGCGTCGAGCTCATAACCCCGAGGTTGTTGGTTCGAGTCCACGTTGTAACCTTGAGCAAGGTGCTTTATCCCGAATGCCTCTCTCCACCCAGGTGCTAATTGCTATCTGTGAGGTGCGACAGGTGCGGCGCACTTTGGTGCAGTATATACCTACGTTGTGTGGGAACAGGGGAAGTCATTGTTAAAGCGCACTTGATACACCAGTGGAAAGTTTCGCTGTAGGAACTCTCAAATAGATTATTATTGAGGAACAGTGGGAGTGAAATTACAAGCATTGTAAAATAATTTACTTATATGATTATGTAAATATGTGCCAATATTGAGTGGAGCAGAGGGCCACTTTCAATTAAAAAGAGAGAAAAACATACAGAGCATGGCGGGATGATTATTAGGATAAGTGGTCTTACCTGTATCTTTTTTTTTTAATTTGCTGGCTGACCCCTCCCTTCACTCTCCCTTCCTAAAATGCGACTCCAACGGCAAGTTTGATAACACCGGCGGCCGGCCCTTCCCAGACTATGGCTTCAACACCACAAAAATGTGGTTGCCAATCACTTCAATCTGCCAGGCCATTGACACCAGTTTACGTTTTGTTTCGTTTGATCGCTCCAAAACTTCTTCCTTCCAGTCAACACGAGAGGCCAGCAGCAACTAAAGATTACTCGGATCATCCACATAGTACTAATGGCCTCACAAAGAGACTCAGGCCACACTAACCAATACAACTTCCACAATTATGTGGTATCGGTTGTTGCATTACCTACTTAGCTTTTGTGTATAATTGCCTTAAAGTGGTTATTCTTCATCGCGGGACCGGACCATAATTGAGCACAAGCTATTCGAGAGTAAGAAGTGTCAATGTTAATGCATGGTACGGACGGAAAATAATCATAAAAAACGTGAGCCCTTGCGGAGATTCCTGAAAATGGTGAACTTGTTCAACATTTCGACAAATCGTACAACCGGGCAGGTGGCCGTCGCGTTTGCGCGGTCGTTCCTCAGGAGGCATTGCGGTCTTCATACAGTCTCGAACCTTACGAATTTACGAAACGCCTGAGCCATATTATATATACTTTTAGGATCCTACATTATACCGATACTTATAATACGCAAAAGAGAAAAAAAAACACATTACAAACGCGTCCTGGGCCGCATATTAATATATATCTGTTATTATGCATACATATACAGAGTAATTTATAAATACACGAAAAAAACACACATTACCAATCGCTTTGGCCATATTATATATTTTTCATTATCATTATACCGTACGTGATACGCCACAAAAAAAAAAACATACAAAGGGTCTCGATGCGCGGGAAAGCAAAAAGTTAGTATTTCAAAAATAACAATTACAAACAAATTCCAGTCCTCCATAGGAAACAGGGAAACAGTTACGAGAAAGTCTTTTGCTTCCTCTTTAAAAAAAACCACAAGACCGGCATCGAACGTATTTCGACGGGAATTGCGTTCCAGAGAGCAAGAGCAGCAACAGTGGCGTACGCGTAACCCACCGAGGGGGGGGGGGGGGGTCGGGGGAACCTCCCCCCAGGGCCCAAGTGATCAATAATTTTTCACCGCAAAAACTGATTTTTGCGTTCAGTTGGGTTGCAGCTGATTTAGCATAATATTGCAGCAGCATGGGTCGAGGGGCCCATAAATGTAATTATTGCCAATGGGAGCAGCAATGGAAAATGGCGGCGGGCGCTCCGTGAGTTTGTTTTTGTGCGAGCCGCGACTTGGACTGAAGTGACGTCCGTAAGGTCTGGCGTAGACAGTCCGGAGGGCCCGGGGTGGGGAACATACGGGGTGAAGCAGATCAATGATCTAAGTTGGGAAGCCAGTTCATGGCGTGAATATATGTTCGGGGGGGGGGGGCCGGCCGGATGTATCTTAAGATGATTCTATATATGATGGATAGACTTGTTGAGATCATCACGGAGGATAGGAGTGTTGTGACTCCGCTGTTCCTCGGAGGTTAGTGATTAGACGAAGATGCCATGTTCGGTGTTCGTTGTTTAGGAGATCTCATTTAACTGTTTAAGGAATACCGTACAGGAGACAGTTGACAAGTGTTAGTGTGCTGATTACATATGCTTGGATGAGCTTTTGTGTGATGACAGGGTCCAGATAGTTCCGGAAATTGCACGGTTTATTCAAGGCGATGGTAGGCTCTGAGCGTTCGCGGCAGATGTCATTAATACGCGGGGTCACTCTAACATAGACGGTGGAGTGAGTGCTCGTCAGTCAAACTGGAAAAGAAAAAAAATCAACATAAAAATTTGATGATCTTACTCCAAAACTAGAACGAGATATTCAAAACAGAAGGGTATTATACACCCTATTTTTAATTTCAGCTGTGCAAAAGGGCACTGAAAGTATCGGAAAAAAGTCATATCCATTTATATTTCCATTTGTGCATCCCAGTTTAACATTTATTATTGTTTCATTTCCATAGGCTAGATTCGTACGACCCCCATCTACTGCAAGGTGTATCGTTGACGAAAAAAAATAGTATTCTGTTATGATGGAGGGGAATTCGGAGCTTGACGAACAGTAAGATAAATACTACAATGGTCCAGTTTTACTGATGAGATGAAATTTTGTGGCGATTTGTATTTTAATTGTACAACCTATACACCTTCGAGTTTCATAACTAAATAAAACCGGATTCGTTGAAAGATTCGTCAAATTGGTTCAAACACACCTCATAATCGCCTACATTTTGTCAAGGTGAGGTAAGGGTCATCCCAGACACCGACTTGTAAATGTCGGTGTGTCTCAAGGTTACGGGATATTAGGTCCCTGCTTTTTATTCCTTACCCATCATGATATAATATCTCCTCAACGAATGCTAGATAAATTCTTCCTATTTGCAGATGACTGTCCCTCTCATAACAGGCCCGCGATGTCTTCAGAGACTTTCAAAGAAGTTTCACGTGAATAAAAATAAATATCTGATTTAAGCTAATTTCGAATAAAATTTCTGCTAAAATATGAGAAGAAAAAATTATTGTTTATTAAGATATATAGGCCCACGACTGGCATTGAAGTCGAATTAGGTGAGTATCAAAATAAAGTCTCCGCAAATTACAATGTTCTTCGGGATCACGATAGATGGAGCTTTAAGTGGAAGAGCACATCAGAAACGTCAGCAAACAAATTTAGAGGTCAAATGGTATTATAAATCGGCTAAAGATTATTCCTACCTAAAAAATATTATTCTAATTTTATATGAATTAGTACTCACATCCCTTTAGTTATAGCCTCCAACTGTGGGGTAAAAATCGGGGCAATATTTATGATTTACAACCAACAAAAAAAAGTGTGCGAAAATATCTCGAACGTGCAATATCGACAGAAGCACTGTGGGGGCTTAGAGATGAAACAACGACTTTCATGGTAGAATCTTAGGTACAATGAATATGAATACAACACTCGTTTTCATAGGACGTTATCCGTAATATTGGAGTCGCTCCCTCTCGCCATAGAAAATGGGCAACAAATTCAAACTCGTTTAAAAGCCCTCAGATATCAAAATCTGGCAATGGATATTTCCTAACAAATATCACGATTTATCGATTAATTAATAAGGTAACCTGTCATGTCCGCCTCCCATGTATGCCCCTCTAAAACGGGGGTAAAATCATAAAACGGTCTTCTATGTTTTTCGTACGACGTCCAAACATGATTGGTGTGTGTGTGTGTGTGTGTGTGTGTGTGCGTGCGTCTGCGTGTGTATGTGCGTTCGTGTTACGTGTTCTGGTAACCAGTGTGATGAGCATATATATGGTGCATGCTTGAGGGTGATGTTTATAATGTAATGTGATTCATGTTTAATGCATTCATCACAACGTGGCAAAACAACAAACAAAAAAATGAATGATATACGCATACCAATGCAGAGAAGGGTTCCTCTAAACCTACTTCCATACTTTATTTAAAGATGACATTGCATATGTTTAAGAGATTATATGTTCTAAGCATGCCCTCTGTTTCTGTAAACAAAATAATACGGGCAGGGGCGGCGCCAGGGTTTTACGATAGGGGGGCAGAATTGGCATGGAGGTCCTGCGGGGGAAGGGGAGGGGTGTCCCCCTCCTCTTTGCGATTTTTTTGAGTCATTAATCCGGCGTGATCAATGGTGCCACATTTGCTACACTGTGTAGTGTATCTACGTCACGAGTTTGACAAATCCTGAATTCTGGAAAATTTAAAATGCATGACAAAATTTTTCCAGGCAGGGTCATATTCCCTCGATGAAACTGTCTGTACCTACGTTCTGTACAGGTAGGCCGGCTCCTTTTTTTAGAAAAAAAAATGCATGTATTGTTTGCGATAAAGATGTGGTGAATACATAAAAGCAAAATGACCAGGTTGTTATTAATTTTCCTGTAAATTCCAAATAGAATCCCTCTAGGAAAAGCAAATTAGAATCATTCCCCTCAATCAGAATCCCATTAATCAGCTGCAAAAAAAACCCCGATATTTTACTCCTTCCAGCTACACTCTAAAAAAAAAATGCTGTCGAAGTTTGAGTCCCTTCACCTAATATTGCATACGGTGGCTCATAATGACCACAGTCGTTCTCAAAACGTAAACATACCCTACATTTGGCGAATTTTATGTTACCGTCAACGATTCTCGATTTGAGTCCTCGCGATTAGAGGAAAGAAAATACCCAAAGTTGATAACGTCCGCCCCCCTCCTCCCCCCCCCCCCCCCTTTGGCGCCGCCCCTGAATACGAGGAAAGAAAATGAACCCATGCGGTCATACGGAGACCGTGCCCATCGACTGTGAGGCTGTTGTTGGCGATCCTCGCGGGCACCCAATTCTGTATAGGTGGGAATGGCTCCAGTTGTTCGGGGGGGGATAGGTCCTGGTTTAGGGGTCCCTTAAGGCCCGGACACGCCTGTAAACGATAACATATAATGAAATTTAATTGCTCGTAGTAAACTCATCATGGGCGTCGCTCGGAGGGATGGGACAGGGGGAACGTCCCCCCACTTTTTGAGGTGAGGGGGACATAATATCGAATATCTCTCCCCACTATTTGGCGTGTGGCCTTAGGGAAATAAATCGCATGCTTCCAAGTTTTGTCATTGTCTATCAGCGCGGCGGGCATCCGGAGTGTTGGAGCAATAGCTAATGATGGGTCGAGATCTTTACAAAGTGACCGATTTTTCTATCGGATGCCAGAGAAAGTTGGAATTTCGCGCGCCTCCACGATTTTCACGTGGCTGCGTAACATTTTTCGCCTATGAAGATGCTATGAACTGACAACTTTTTAGAAGTGTGACAGGAAGTGTCGCCTCTATAGCTTAGGGCTACATGTGTTTACTTACACTTTCGAACTTCTAGAATTAACTATTCTCTAATCCTCGAATAGAATAGCAAAGGCCTCTATCGCAGATGGAATCGCAGGGCCTGAATCACTTAACGACCAGCTTAAAGTTCGGCGGGGCCGATGAAAGTCAAAATTTTGAAGAATATTGGGTCCCTTTAATATTCCATTAACCTGAATAACGTAGCGACATGGCCTCGCTCCTGAACCACTCCAAGGCGCGGTTCTTACTAAGCCCTTCCTCCAACAACAAAAAATCTTCATACGATCTGCGCCAGCCGATGGTGCTCCGTTAGATGGTCACGTCATAAATCGCTCCCCCCGTCCCCCCCCCCCCCCCTTCCCAACACGAAATAGAGAAATGCGCAGCCTGGCTTCTACAAACGCGGCCGCCGGCCATACATATTGGCGCAGCGTTCATATAGTCCTGATGTCGGTTAGGGCCCTATACAACCCACACGTTTCGTCTATTTGAATTCAACTAGTATGACGGGGCATGATTATATGTTAGACTTTATCAGTCGTGGTGACTCCAGCGATTTTTTTTTTGTTTTAACTAGTTGGGGAATAACACAGACTTTACCATGTTGCCCTTGCTGGTGCACAGCATACTCGCTATTCGGTACACTTTCAACACAACCACGGGGAATCTTATCAGAATGTGTGAATTTTCCTCTGAGATGGGTAAAGTTCTGGCCAATATAGTCAGACAGTAAATAGGAAACAGTGCATAGGAAACAAGTTAGGGCACACATCCAACACCTACCGGGTCCTGTTTAGCCTAGCTCCTTACAAGTAGCCTATGATGACAAAACGGAACGTCGTCCCAAATAACTCAAATAAAATTCGAGTGACAATCATTTTGATCGGCAAGTGTAATAACACTCAGTGATATTTATTAGTGCACTCATGCAGCGAGACTGTGAGAGTTCTAACGTAATGTAAACATTTACGGAGCATTATTGCAATTATCCTGCTGGTATACTATACTAAAACCCCCCCCCCCTTTGTTCTCTTTTGCAATGGTTTGCCAAGAGGCGGAACATCGTTAAGAGCGTAAAGTTGTTATTAATTTGAAGAAGAATCCAACAGTAATGGATTTGATGGTTCCCAGCCACTCCCCTGACCTTCCCTCCGGACATTCCCACCCAAACGTGACCCTATAGACCCTAGTCCCTAACCTAATTTCTGACCACAAAAACATCCCTTTGAGGGGGAATTGTCTCGGGCGGGAATTGTCCGGGTATGGTGTCCCAATACTAAGTTTCAGTCGTCGAATCACATTTGAGATTTCTCAAAACCTCGTCTTTTTGCATTGATTAAAAAATTACTCTCGTTACAGTTCCATAAGCACTCTTGTTTACAGTATCGTGCTTGGAATTCTCACATATAGCAAAGCCAAGACTACGAATCTACTACCCAGAAAAAATTCGTTGTCACTCCAAGAAACCCTGGGTCTGGCAACCAATATTAGGACAATAAGTAAATCTTAATAGTCATGTTGAAAATAATTGTTAATACCACGTAGAGCATATGGGATTAGTTTACGTGTCCCGTATATGACGGTATTGTTGGGTCTGGCAATAGTATTAAGACAATAAGTAGGTCTTAACAATACCAAGTTAAATCTTGTTAATACCACGTAGAGCAATATGGGGATTATTTTGACGTGTTCGTATATATGACGGTATTGTTGGGTCTGGCAATATAATTAGGACATAAGTAAATCATAATCCCTACCAACCAAGTTTCGTTCAAATCTGACCCAAGTTTTGGAAAATCGCATAAATTTCCCCGCAATTTTTGACCTTCGATGCTCTGAAATGACTTCCACATTTTCGGGATCAACTATAGTCCCTACCCCCCAAGTTCCGTTCAAATCCGATAAAGTGAAAATTTCGCGTAAATTATGCAAATTAGCGGCCCCCAGCAGTGCAGAAGCGATGCCCACTTTTCGAACTCATCCGAGATTTCCACTAGAGGGCGGACTGTGTAGCCTACAGTTTAGATCAATCGGATAAAGCGTTAAAGAGTTATTGCGCTAACGCCTAAGTTTCGGCGGCGGCTGGCGGCGGAGCCTGGGACGATCGCGGCTACACAACCAAATCCATAATATCCCCGGCCCTTACGTGTCGCTGGGAAGTAAATAAACAGGGCATAACAAGGGCAGAGCAATCCCGTCATTCATGCCATTCCCTCATGATCGTCCGCTTTCTAACGTTCATGAAATCGCTGTTAATATATGTTTTGCTCTCGATGAGCTTCGTCACTTAATTTCCGAATATATTATATCATGCGGAACTGAAGTGAAAGTGCACTAGAACTATGTCACAAAATCAGTGCAGCCTTAATTACCGATATTGAAACGGTACCTACAATCCCCGCCAAAAGTATTGGAACAAAACTCACGACATGCCGAACCCCCGCGCCCCGATCAAGGTTGAATGACATTAGTGTCATTCTATCCTAAGAACATTTTACCAACATTGAAACGGCGGGGATGGGAGTCTTGCCACAGTCTCCGGCCAAATTGACTGTCCCAGCTCCAACTCTTTGTCCCAGCTCTTACGGGAAGATTTAGATTATGGTTGCCAAAAAATTTTTGGCGGGGATTGTAGTTTTCCCGAAACGGTGATACAATTTCTGATGATTGAAACACGCCATTGTCAGATTGACGACGTTCGTGAGTGAATGAGTTCTCTTTATTACCTGGGCTGCTGGGTGCAGGAGCACCAGCGCTTTCTGAGAACGAGAAGAAAAAGAAAGAAAAGAAAGAGAGAGAAAAGAAACACTAGAAACCAATGGCATTAACATTATGGTGCTTTTCAAGTTTCAGTGATAACGGAGGAGATGAGTAAAAGTAAAGATGACATGCGATTAATTCGAATATTTGCTATTTTTGTACTAATTTGTTTGAAAAGTGAAAACTAAAGGCGTAGGCTCGTCTGTAAAGTGATTGGGATGCTATTCTCTCGATTTTGGTTTGTGGTGAGTTGTGATTCAATTCTCCCCTAGGGAAAATGAAAGGGAAATTTGAGGGTTGTCACGATTTTATTCCGGCGAGATGCGGGTCTACTAATCTGCATAATTCATTGCACATTCTGCAAGTTTGTAGGATTTTCACAAAACATGGTTATGATAGGGTCGACTTTCAATCATGATGAATTTGGACATATATGTGGGGGGTTATGGGGCCATTCATTGTGTCTTGACTTTGCATTGATTCATGCAGACCTCGGAAAGTTTGAAGGTAAGCCTAGCCTATCCGTTGGGTTTCGTTTCCGAGTAATCGTTTCTCCATTTTTAATGCTACCACATTTCGGCGACCAATTTCGTTTCGAGGTGTCATTGATGAGAGCGGATGGCGACCAGAACTTGTGTAGCATCTAGATAGTATCAATGGAACTTGACACACATGATTGAGCCTATAGTATACAGCAGGACAACGTGGACGATAAATTATGAGGAGGCTATTATAATACCTGAAGAAAAACTTGCTGCGTCAGTTCCAACCGACGTGATACGACTTTCCGTTACGGAGCCATTTTTAATTTGTGCATGTGTATTGGCAAGATAAAGAATATCGTCATACAACTATCTTTGTTTTTTATTTGAACATTTGCACATTAATTTTGAAATTCAGTCTAGGAGAGAGGAATGCTGTAGTGTGTTGGTAGGGGTTGGTGTTACGTGTTTTAAGAAAGGACCACATAACTTCTGTCGGAATGTTGTGTTATTATACCACGTGGAAATACATAACTCATAACCTGTGTCGTTCAACTGTGACGGCATCGTTGTGCGCAATAAGGGATTTTCCTATTTCTCTGCATTGATGAACAGAACTTGGAATGCTAATAACTCCATTATGAGCATCGTACTGAAATGGATTCCGACCTGATATAATATAGTTTTCCATTCCCCCGATATAACCTTGTGTTCAGGCCCCATGTCACCCAATACCGTCCATGGCACTATGGTTGAAACTGTCGAAACTCGCGCGCATTGCTTTTGGCGTTATACCTTCTCATTATATCGACTGATGTGTCATGGTGGTATTCAGTTAAATCATCTGTTGCTGCTATGTTGCCCTTGTTTCCCCAAGTAGTATTCCAGTGGAACTCCCTGAACAGTCGCTGAAAGCTATACATTTTTTCGGCGTCAGCTGCCTAGCTGGAAATGTCGGAGAGAGTCCCTTTCAACCAGATATAACATACGTGCTGTGTCTCGTAATTGTCGGTTCGTTTAGCCCTCTGTAGAATTCTGTAGAATTTTGATCTTTCAATCTAGTTTTGATTGTCCATTTGACCAGATACCTAAATCCTCCCTGGGTGTCCCTATAGCCTGCTACTGAGGGTTTTGTCATCACTGTCCTCGAGCACACATAATATGCTGCTCGCTAGCAGTTGGAGTCCTTCTAAAGTTACCTTGTTCATTAGGCTTCTTAGGGTATAGCCCACACTTCACTTTCTATTAATCTATGGTAGACTTGTGAAGGAAGCTGGTCATCTGTTCACCCAGCAACCTTTTGTACTAAGTGGAAGGCGGCACGAGCCTAGACGAGGGGGGGGGACATCAATTAAGTCAATCCCCCACCCCACTCTGTAGCAAAGCCCCCTCATCACCACGGGGACCGTTTGTCTGGTTTTGTTGAAGAGCCCCAATCGGGTATGCCCACATGTGAAATATTCAAGGAATTTCCCAAATAAAGGCTTGGAATGAGAAAATGAGAAGGGAGTGGATCTGTGTGACGGGAACCTTGCCCACCCCCTCCACACCTCCGGGGTCTCGGAATATCCGCTAATGCCATTAAAACCACTGAAGATATTCGCTTAGCAATTGTAGACAAAAATTCGCATCTTTCCTAATGGGGTCATAAACATCACCCGCTTTCCAGTTGTTTGAACTTCAAACTTCCCAATTTTCAGCAAAACACGTTTGGTGCTGTTTTGCAGTTGCTGGAGTCGAGTCCTTCAATCGAGTCGAGTCCGAGTCGAGTCATCAGTTTCGAGTCGAGTCCGAGTCCGAGTCCGAGTCATCAGGATTCCGAGTCCGAGTCGAGTCCGTGTCCTTGTGTCCGAGTCCGAGTCCGAGTCTCGAGTCTTTATGCAAATTTGACCTGATATTTTAAAATTAGGGCAAAACTTCAAGGGGCAACTTGCAGGCTGGATTACAACGGTGTTTGTTATATTGTGGAGGAATGGAAAACTTACTATGGAGCCAAACCCCATTTCAATACGATGTTCCTATGTGGAGTTATGGCCTTCAAAAGGGGTTTTTTGGGGCCATACGCGAGAAATTGGGGAGAATCAAATTGCGCAATAACGCATGACGTCACACATGTGCAACACAGGAAATTATGTATGTATTTGATTGTGCCTTTTTGTTGAATAAGTCAACGTTTAGCACAAGTTATGTTGTCTTTTCCACCAAAGTAGAACCTCAACACCTACCAACCCACTACAGCAATCCTCCCCCATAAGAATAAATGTTTTGAAAGTGCAACCCATTACTTGTGAATTCACTGGAAAACAAAGAATGTTTGCGGGGTTGTGCAAGGATGACATCACTATTATTGCCTGATGGGATGCTTTCGATCTTGCGCACTGCACATGCTTCACAAACCCAAACTCAAATGACTATAACTCTAAACGGAAAGTCCTATGAACTTCCGGTTTTGGACTGACGCACTCGTTTTTTCTCCAGCTATTTGAAATTACCCCTGTCTAAATCACCCTGCAGTTGTCCTTAACAATATTGCTATATCTCGGGCATGTTTGTAATGCAGGCGGCTACTGATCGCCTATAAAGGGCCTATACTGACATAACTAGAACTTTGAAAGAGTACTGGGCTTTGTCATACCTCATGCCGAATATCAGAGGGTCCAATGAATTTTACTCTGATACTAAGCTGGTACAGGCAATAATGACTTATATACTTTTGACTTTGGGTGTATAGCTGTCCTTGTAGGCCTTTACTCCTGGAGCGTCATTACAGGCACTTCCAATGAAAATATGACATTATGATTATGAAAATCCAAATTTGTAAAATATCGATTGCCATATATTAACTATCAGTGGAAAAGCCTAGATAATTAAATTGCTCTCTTTCCACATCATCTACTTTTTTTATGGGAAGCTTTCTTCAATCATTGAACCCATTCCTCCCGCCCTGTGAAATCACTCTTTAATTCACATACTTATCTATTCACTAACCGGTACCAAATCACTATTCGTATATAGGCATGCCACATAGAATGAAATGAGCTGACGCTTATCGATCAAGAGATATCTGAAAGTGTACTACTGCAAATGTTCGCGGGGGCCAAAGTCACTTGCCCCCCAATGATTATGAGACTTACAAGTACCCCGCCTGGCGGTAACTTCCGTCATGATCTATTCACATAGATTTACCATGTAGGCAGGAAGTAGAATACCCACTGTCATTATCCGTAAACAGAATATGAGAGCACTGGTTAAGAACGTATCCTAACATACCTTGGGCACAAGTTGAAGTGAGAAGCTAGGCTTTGAATTTCCGAAAAACAGTATTCCAGGTTGTGTTAAGTTCGTTTTATGTATCATGTAAACAGGCAGAAGCGCGTGCGTAACGTTCGGTCGGTTAGCAGGATCCCGTCATTTGATTCGATTCAAAAAAACTTAGGATAAGGTCCAGGCTGAGTTATAATTGCAAACAGTTTTTTCTACCTAGCAAACTTTTCGGAAAGTATTAGTTTTATATATATATGTTATATCATAATTGATTAAGTGACCGCGAATATTATAAAAAAAAAAAAAACATGCGAGCGTGTGAGAATGATGTAATCCTCCTGATTTAGACATCGGGCAGTCCGGAAGGGCGTGGGAACGGACTCTTCGGGTGACTACTTTTGGTTAGAGCGTCGTGCGTATTATTTGATTGTCTTAATGGTACCGGATCTCCCGTAAAAATCAAGTTCTGTATTGGTATATAGAGGACTGGACCAGGACTCGGACCGAGTACCCGAGTAATTTTGGTCGAGTCCGAGTCCGAGTCCGACGCATTGAACTTCCGAGTCCGAGGCCGTAGTCCGAGTCCCTGAAAAAAAGGACTCGAGACCGTCTCGAGGACCGATTGACCGGACTTCGAGTTCCTCAGCACTGCTGTTTGGGAACAACGTCCCTTCCCTCTACTTTCAGTAGGTATAAACCTCTGCATACAGAAACTTAGATCGTGATTGACCAGCTACAATTCTGTGAATTTCGTAGAATTTGTCCATGGTATTACACAGAATATAACTGTTAGTATTAAGGTGACCAAAGGGGAGGGACATGACTAAAAAAACGTAATAATTGAGCGACGCTATATACCTCCCGATTATTGGTGTTCTGTTAAACCTTCGATTTCCGCCACAGTTGTATTTTTCAATATTCTGGGTTCTATTTGGGTTAAGATGTCAAATATTTTGGGGATCAAAAATAATCGACAATGTTGCTTTGATTTTTTTAACATAATTGGATGGGAGTCACTTATTAACAGAATAGCGGGTGACCGGGTACAACTTGGGGATTTATCACTCTGCAAGCATTGTATTACTAGATGTATACACTGAAATATAGGTGAACGATTGATGGTAATATGAATCAATTTCAGTATGAAGGCATTAGGGATGTATTCGTCGAAGCATATAATTGCAGTATTGCAGCAAAAAAAAATCCCCCCAAATAGGTTAGTTGTGGACACGTGGACGACCGTGGAAAATTGGGACCTGTAGCAATGTTTGTACGTTTTACTTTCGTATGATTAATTTTTTTTTTGGAAAGTGACTCATAATTGATTCTCAGTGAATAAGAGGAGAAAAGGGTAAAAATCTTCTGGGCGCACTCACTATAAGGTTTTGGTTTCGGACATTGACGGCATTCACTTTTTCATATGTTTTCCACATTAAACCCTGAAGTGAACCAAGCTTTTTGAACAATCCCCCTTCCGTTACAAAGTTGGGTCTTACCCAAAGAAATTGCAAAGAACCACTAACACCTAGTCTCGCTCTTGTTGGAGTCTTGTATTATGGACTCGACTCTATTTTTCAACCCGCGATCTCCCGGGTGGTAAGCGGAAAGTGGCCGGGCACTCTATGGCCAAATGTTGGTTAATGCCTTCCGAAAGACATGAGTTGGCGAGCTCTGTTAACTTAGAACGACTTTTCTCTGCCCGCTCGGTAAGCGCCTCATGCTTTCAATATTTGGGGGAAGGGGGGGGGGGGGGGGGGGGTTCGGCTTAGCTGCAAGAGATCCGGGGGTAGATTGATTCAGCGATCGACCCCACCATTTTCACGTTTCTTTCGGCCGCATGAAAATGTCTGCATTACGTAAAATTGCCTCTGTAACGGAATCAATCATATGGCAAGCTTTCCACCTTACACTCTGATTCAGAGCTCAGATAAAAGTTCCAACGCCAATGATTCAAACGAACTCCCGCCCCCTCCCCGTGTCATTAAAGTTCGATTTGTTCACTCAATCAATTGGGCGGCGATTTGTGTTGTTGATTGGGGGACGGACATAGATGAATACTAATCTACAGGCGGAGCGCCACCACAGTTTGGCGCTATCGTATGATAAAATTTCGTTGACAGACCCCCTAGATGCAGGAACGCACCCCTCTCTGACCTCACTTAGAGAGGCCTGATTTTTTTTACTGAAAAAAAATACGCCCCCCCCCCCATCTTATCCTTCTTTGCGGACCACAGGCACATGGGAGTGGACAAACTTCCAATTTGGGCAACAGGTGGCCAAATGCAGGGACGTACTAGTTTTTGCCGATGATGTGGGTGAAAAAGCTATCCGACTAGAAACAAAAATTCAACTGAGACCATAAAGCATCTGGGCAGACTGGGTGGCACAATATTTGACAGGGTGTACTAAAAACTATAAGCGGAGTGCCGATCAATCGTTAGGGAAGTCGCAGAGCGTACAAGATTTGTTGGTTGTGCAAGCCCCCAATGGCTGGCATGACCTTTCCCGAGCGTTTCAGGCTGCATGTTACCAAGCTACCAAGCTCCAAACATGGCTACTGAATTTCATGATCACAAATTTTGCAATCGAGGAAACTTCGGAGCCCTCGGTCCTATTGCTGCCCGACGTCAGCTGATTTTTGGCCATAATGTTTTAAAAAATGCTGCTTCCGTCACTGGCACTGACACTGGTGCGCGCGAAGCACGCATTTTTTTCCGGACTTCCGAACCGTAAAATATGGGGCACTCAGCAAAAAGACCGGGTCATTGTTACTTTTGATATTCCTCTGCCCAATTCACCCAATCTCTTGGCATTTCCATTGTATCCTGTCCTATGTGGCTTGCTACTAAAAACATGTTAGAAGGGGAGAGTGGCCGGGGCTGCCCTGTAAATATCATGTGCCCACTGTCCGTTATTTGCCGAATATTTGGTTGTTTGATGAGCACGGGCAAAAGAAAGCCTAGCTGCCGTGATTACATGCCTCCGACACCATCCCTAGCGAGCGTCCACTGCAGCGCGAGATTAGACAAATTGACAAAATTTAGTCCTGACAGCAAACGAACGCCTCTAAGTACATGGAAATCTATTAGGATATAATTAGTTCGTTGCCAAATGTTCGTTATTGAGAAATGAGTATGCAGAAGTAAGTCTGTCATTATCTCAGAGGTCTTTTAGGCCTATCCAAGGGCATCATTTATTAGCGAAGCGCTTCCATGGTGGCGGAGTCTAAGAACATTTGGAGAAAATATTGTGGCTAAAACAGCAAAATTAACGCCCTTAAGTGTAAGCCTGAACAACTTTTTTTTCCGTGTACGCCTAACTCTTATTGAAGACCCTATTTTGGTACATCGAGACATGACTGTCCGTGGTAGAGTTTTCCCCTCCTGGTGCTCTTGGTTGCACTGTATATTTCGCTAACTGGCTCATCATTACTGACTGTAAATTGCCAACAGTTTATTCGGAGGAGTTCCCACCGTTAACTGAATTTTGCAACTACGATTCTGTACATACCATACGGACCGGGCACAGGGTCCGAACCCAAAGCTAACATCCCTAAAGACAGGAGCCGGAATTCCAATAAATGCCACACCTACCCCACGAATTATACATATTAAACTCATTTCTCCGTCTTCCGACTCAGGCCCAGTTGGAATTTCCCGAACAACTGATTTCACATATAAAATAAAAGCTTGTCACAAGGTCCTAGTTCTGGATCCATCTTCACTGGCGCTGAGCGCAAATTTTCGCAAAATGCTCATATATCTGATGCCAATTTGACACTACATTTGGATATCTTCAGTATCCTTTTTTGCATTGGAGTTGTTGTGGTTGGTTGTACAATTTCTCGACAAAATACACCATTTGTCCTAGTTCGACAATCTTGTGTCTCAGTGAATAATTTTACTCTAAGTTCTAAAAAATTCCAACTTGCTCCACAGGATTTTCGAATATTTTCATAGTTGACAAATTTCGGGGGGTGAGAGTGAGACACCCTCCTCTAGCTACATCCCCCAGCCAATGGTATACACATACGTACAACTGACACCACGCAACTGCGCGCGAAGCGCCTGCGAAAACCTTTACAATCTTGGACGTCCCATCGAAAAGTCAGCAATCTTTGGATATACCTTATCTTCACCTGAATTCTGAATCCGGTCTTTGCAACGAATTTTTAGGGCGTTTCCCTGGCGCCGAACTTTGAAATTGATTGCTGAATACTCTAGTTTAAATTTGCCAATGACCATATATGCCAAAAATTCACAGGTCTCGCCAGGTGAGCATACTTACCCCCATCGCCTCACCTCCCTTCCCTCCCTTCAAAACACAAAGTTACACTTTTGGGCCTTCCATCGAATTCAACCTTATTTGAATTTAGTCTTTTTCTCTCTGACTGTTGCTCTCATGGATTTTTTTGCCAATGCAAACGCCTCCGTGTTCTCTCATATAGAGTATTGCACCGTCACCCCAACTTTCAACAGTGTTCCCTAAATAAATAAAAAAATTAAAAAAATTAAAAAAAAATATCACGAATCCCGCCGGTGGTAGACCTACCCCGTCTCCTCAACCCCCTTCAACGCAAGATAGGCGATTGTATGTTTAGGTTCATTTGGTTTATTGAACTAACTGGTCCCTAGCAAATCGACAACGTCCATGCAATGAATGAGCAACACCCCAAGCTGGTTAATCCACCTTATGCCAAAGATGGATTGGAGGAGAACTATTCTTTCATAGATATTTAAGAACTCCCCCAGAGTAAAATTCCGGGAATGTTTTTTAAGGAACACATGGTCTGCACAAAGCACATATATGTCTGAACATACGGTACACAAATACCAGGAAAATGGAGCAGCAGAATTCACTCAACTTGATAATTAGGTCATTATGCATTGTTTAAAACACGGGTTGCTGATGGATATGTAGATGAAGTGTCACGAAATAGCAGTCGGGGGTTTCAAATATTGGGAAGGATGGGGGGGGGGGAACCAAATGCCAATTGCATCCACCAACCAAAAATATTGGGGGATGCCGTCCCCCCCCGCCACCCTCCAACCCCCCCCCCAAAACCCCATTATCGCCGCCCATGCACTCAATTTCCTCACAAGCTGATATGAGGTGAGATTTTTTTCAAAGAAACGCAGTATGAAACGATTGTTTGGAAGCTATGATGGCGCTATTGCACTGGTGCCACTTTTGGTGGTTGAGTCGTGGTTGGTTGCGATGTGGTGTTGAAGTTGCCTGATTACAAAACATTTGATCAGAGGCCATTCAATATTCAAAATGGTGCATGTGGCATATGATGTTTTCTCAGGGTATCTATAAAATAATAACTAAAAACGAGAGAGAAAAAAAGTGTCAGTGGGTTCGTGAAGTGTAATGAAAATAAATTGTATATTTGAACCAACAATACTTGTGTAAAAGCACTCGAGAAAGAATCCAGCTTTCAGACCATTGTCATATCGGTCAACAAAGTCATTGTGTAGAGACACGTTTAGTGTTCAATTAACAATAGAAATGTATCAATCGACATCTTTAATAATTCGTCAAGTCTAATATAGCGCTGCCTTCATTTGTACTAGGCTTTTAGCAAATCGTGTGTCCTTTACTCACAATGGGCAGATTGTAGAGTGGTATGGTGGTCTACAACAAAATAGGATTAGTAGTGCTCGGTGATCAATATTACAACAGCCTATTGTCTAACAGATAGTGTAATACTATCTTGTGCCATTTATATACTTTCCGGAGATGTTACGATATTACGCCTGGATAAGACCTGAAAGAGAATCAGCACTTCTCGAAGTAGACAGGAAGGCTACATAGCGCGAAGCTAAATATCCAGCCGTATGAAACCTATAAGAGGTTTAGTTATTTCAGTTATTTCAGTTATTTGGTAGGAAAGAATCAAGAGACCTTTTGAACGACCCTGGAACCACAATAACCCAATAGAAGAAAAAAACAGAACTTCAGGACAGGGACACGACATTCGACACTCCAAAAACATAACAAAATTGAGGGAGGCTATTCAGATCCAATTAGATAATCAGTCTTTGCGAAAAGAAGTACTTTGGAATGTCCAATTGCCACGTTTACCCATGGCCCTTTTGGGGAAACATTAGAAAATTCAAAGCGGCATGGGCCGTCAACCCATGTTGAGTTTTCAGTTTTCACCAGTATGTGTTGGCGGCGAAGCAGACCCCCCCCCCCCCCCCCCCCAACACACCACACACTTGGTATGCCACCTCCCATTCTGGAAATCGGATTGAGCCGTGCGGGAATAATATATAGGATACGTTCTATAAACCGATCAGGAATATGGAAGTCAGATTACAAATCATTGTACGAATGCTGGAAATGTCCCCCCATAGGCCTAAAACTGTATGGAACTATTCACGTTGTATTCGCCCCAATACGATTCTTACCTGGACTCAAAAATGGACATAGTGTAGTATAAGTGATGGCGCTCGATATTTTTTAGTCTTCAGTTCGTATCTGCTCTCATTTGACTGAAGTGGTCGTCATAAAATATAATGATGGTTCCTTTGTTCATCAAATGGGGGAGAATTTTTTGGTTTTTTGGTGTTTTCTTTTTTAAAACAAAAGTGAAAGGCGGGGAAGGGCGCGAACCCATAATTGCCTAAAAGAAACTAACGCAACCCCAAGCACAAGAGACTAAAAGAAGAGGAGGCAGGTCCAGCTTGTTGATTCTACTCTTGAACCGCTGGAGGTAAAAAATTCAGGAGGGAAATACATACCGGGAAGCCTATTCCAGGCACGCGGGGGGGGGGGGACAGTGCGAGGAGAGGGGAAAAAAAAGGAGTGAGCAGAGGTTTCGGTGTTACTGATGGATATTATCCTTTCAGATTCAGTAATAACCCCCCGGCTCCCAGTCACGAACTTTTGGGTTCGACTCGAGCATAGAGAAAAATATTATATTGTTGGGCGGAGACTGCAGATCGTATGAATTTCTCAAGGCATTCGGGGGTCGAAACTCGTGGAATAAATGACAAAATAAATAAATAAATGAACAAAGAAATGACTGAATTATGAAAATATTCACCATGGTGCCTAATTTTCCCGTTCTGTCTATAATTATTTGATTCGGTCAATATATTGTTACTCCAGTTTCAATCGCACACAAATGAAGAGTAAGTCCTGATTAATGATTTACAATGGCAGCGTATTTTTCGTATCCATTTAATTCTTGCAGGTGAGTTAAAATATGTTACTTTCAATATCAGTTTTCACATCGAATTATGTCGAATTATTCCTCAATCGTATGGATATTAGGAATAATTACAATGTAATTTCTGTGCGAAAACAAGAATTCAAACAAATTGTCCTCTTTTTGGAGTTGCGAATAACGTCATAATTACTATTTAAGATCTGGAACAATGCATTTTAGGCAGGACAATTAATTATTACAAAGAGTTGATATCTTTTGGGGAAAAAATCAGTTTGAAACCATCTGTTCAATTCTCATATTTCAGCTCAAAGATTACAATTTAGTAAAAAATGAATGATTAGTTAGTTATATTGATATGAATTATGAACAAGTTCACAGTTCTTGCGCAGGGGAAAAGTACGTGGGAGAAATCGTAAGTACGGGTACAAATCCCTATAAAAGTTGTATTACGGCGTTCAAAGCTTGTCGATATCTCTTCCGCAGCCCTGAAACTGCATGGAGTACATTTAATACCAATGTATACCATGTTGTGTTCTAATGTGTTTCAGATGCATAGCCTGCATGAATGATTACATTTTGTCCCTGAAGGAAGAGAGAGGCGAGTCTGAATGGGAATAATATGGATGGAAAAAAAAGATAATTAAAAATCATTATATATTAAGATAAATAATGACGAAACAGCTAAATAAAAAAATAAAAACAATTCTCTTTTGGGTGGTTTTATGGGGATATAACGTCCACATTATGGTTAGTCAGTATCATCAGACGACGTTGTGACACAATCAAAGAAGGTATACTGTAACAAGTTCTTTCGAACAGTTCCAAAGAAAAAAAAACATGCAGGCCAGGGGCGGCGATCTGTGAAAAATAATGGGGGGGGGGCATCCTAGTGGTTAGTACCATTGAGCGTTGCGCCACCAGGGGTTGGCGCGTAGCGTACCAGATTGTTTTTCGTTTTAAGGACCCTCCAGATTGCAAGAGAAACGGCACTTCCTAAGTAAGCGGCATACCTGAAATTGGCAGGAAATTTCCTAAATTGAACTTCAAGGAAACGTTCCTGAAATTGGCAAGAATCACGAAATGTTTATTTATGGAATTGTTCTTGAAAGATCTGACCGATGTTAATTCCTCACAATTCTAGCCACCATCGGTTGACGCGTGTGTACAAAGAATAGTTTATTGTTTCACAGAGCCCCAGATTGCAGGATTGGACACTACCCGGCGTAGGGCATTCAAGCAGCGCACTAATGACAAAATATCCGTAGTCGATTAAAAAAATTGCTCGTGAAGAAATGATCTATGTGATTCATACCAATTCGTGCCAGGGGCGTAGGCGGGTCCTGAGGCTGGGGGTGCGGAATTGAGTCATCGCCGTCATGGGGGAGGGGTCAAAGGGGAGGGGTGTCTCCCCCCTTTGGATTTGTCTAAAGAAATTTACGACTCGATCGTAGATGCAATCTGGTCCTATGTGGTTATCTTCCACGGTAAGATCAAGTATAAGGAAAATTACAGGAAATCAATACAATTTTTTTTCTTACTATTGAAAAAATTAATTATATGAAAAAAAAATCGGGAAGTTGGGTTCCAGGAAAAAGGGCGTGTCCAAATACCGAAATTGATTAGCCGATTTGGATTAATTGCACGAAGTCAAAGTGGTGGTGAAAAACATTGCGAGCGGCAGCGTCACAGCTGGAGGGTGTATACTCTTTGAAAATATGCCCAATCATAGGTCGATATTTACGATGTGCATTGCTATCAAGGGGCCTTTTCTTCCGAAATACTAGTATAATAGGATTAGATTGTGTCCGAAGGATATCCACTTGTAGGTAGCTAGTTACGGGGTTAAGCGAACCTTTGTTAAGCTTTTTTCGTTACTCGGATTTTTGAGGAAATGTTAACCCATTTTGAGCGGAACCCCAGTGTGGGGGGGGGGGGGGGGGGGTCCGCATCTTGAAAATTTGCTTGAAATCCACTGCGTGGAAAATTTGTGCATTGTATCGGGCATTTGATTCGAAAATAGAGTCATCAGTGAAATTTGATCATTTGTTCAGATAATTTTCGGTTCAAATCTTCTGTCTAACTTTTCATGTTCAGTATTGTTTGCCAGCCTCTGCGCCTATATACTCATAAGTGCCATAGTCAATCACGTAAACACCCATACCGATGTGCACGATCTCCTGTTGCCCGTTAGCCTCATCTTGTATTACGAAGCAGCTCATCCGGCTGGCCAAGTTCAGTTCTGTATGAACAATGAGGATACAAGTAGACTAAACTCTATAGCAATTGGTTATGCGCATGTTAGGAAAATGGCAGTTGGGATGCAAGCATTGGTGGGGAGAGAGGAGACATGAATCGTGTCTCATAACCAAAATTCGTCCTCGTGGTCTTCCCACTAGTTCCACCGCACTTGTTGTAGTTGACACGTATGGAGGAAAAGAAACTATTCGCCATGATTGATATCTAGACGATTTATTGTGCATGGAGCCTACTGCATTAACAGTTGTAACGGAAAGACAGGTAACGGAAACGGCAGCGCGGCAATGTTTGCATTTTGGCCTTTCTCAATCTAAAATTTAAGCAATCTGATTATAAAAGATGTGGGCCTTGTTGTGTTTGCCGTAGTTCACTGGTGATCGTGAGGATTGTTTTCACCAGTCTGCCAAAATTTAGGGGGAATTTGATATTTCATGTCCCCCCACAAAACCAAATATTGGGGGATCAGGCCACCCCCGTCCCGTGATACGGCACACCCATGGTGGGCTAGCGCCAATAGAGTGACCAAACAATATTAAATGAAAATCTTCACCCGATGAGGAATTCGTCCGTGGTAACGTTGTCACGGGTTCCTAGACATAATGTGAGACGGATGATATACCCATCCGTATACTGAGCTGCCATCTAAAATCCGGGGGAATCCCCTACGAACAAGCCACACGGATACTCCAAACAACTCATCTACATCATCAGATGATGTCACAATTCGTTCGGGGTCTTATTAGTTAATTTATCCCTGAATCGACACCCCCCGATTCCTTCATTGCTAAACACACGATGACCGGTAATCCATAGCTCACATAGGAATTCGCAACGCAGAATTTAATGAGGACTTCGTTACATTTCCTTCTGGGTGAACGATTTCTCGCATCTTCATGTGAAGAGGAACGTCGGTAGTCATTGCCAATATTCTTGTGCTATCAGCATAATCGTTTTCATGTTTGTGACAGATTTTTTCGGAGGGGGGGGGGGGGGGGACTCGCCGAAACAGAATATTCATTTTCCACGCCAACATGTATTATCGTCAATAGCTGTCATTAATGATCCTAGGCACTCTTCTGTAACAAATCAGGTTCGAAAACAATAAACAAATTTGTTGAAAGAACAACTTTCGTTTTTAAATACAACGCCTGTCAAGTATGTATACTAATTTATGGCATCATCCACTATACACTGAACATCCTAAGTGATCGATAATTGTGATGCTAACGAACGCAAGCATCGAGTGGTTTCGCCGGTTCGAAACCTCCCAAGACTTATTAATATGGGATGATGTGGCTCAGATTCTTTCAATTTGTACAATCTTTTCGTTTTAACTAAAGGCGTGGCTCGGTTGCAACTTACTTTTTTGTTTTTTCATTTCGATGAAAGTTTTCCCTGGAATAATTTCTCATAACGAAATACGGTGGCTGGGTGGGCAAAACCCCAACGGCCACAAATTAAATGTAAGGTGAAACATGACGAAAATATCGATGAAAGTATAAAGTACCGGTTATGTATTTCCCGTCCCGGGAACCGCCCATAATTCCAGCGGTCTAGGGACAGCCTTCGATGCAAATAAAAACATCCACTCTGTTAAGGAATGTATTAACTTCCATCCATCTTATAAGGAGTGTTCTGCACATCTTCAGAGAATAATGCATTTTCAGGTGCCCTCAGTTGCCCAAATTGGGCAATTAGCGCACCTAAATACAACCCAGTCCATTATTCATAAACGAGATTGTTACATTGTTTATTGAGGAAACAGGGGCTGGGCGTATAGAGAATGTGTTGTACTAACATTTTCGCACCCGGGTGGTGGTGGGGGGGGGGGGGGGTCGCCCAGCCTTCTGGTTCCAGTGCCCTTGTTTTTTTTACATGGTATTCATTGCAGCTTGGATGTTTTAGCTTCAAGAGTTTAGGAAGCGGATAAAGCCGCACAAACAACTACTGGAGTCCTATTTCACTTCGCCGATAAATTCTGTTTATTCTCTTACACGACGGTCTGAGGGACAAGCTTTATCTGTTATATCGATAAGGGTGTAGCTGTACGGGCTCGTGGTAGGGGACTGTATTTCTAGTAAAGCCTCAAGCGGTGAGCAGGGTCTCCCCAGTGCCAGTATTACCCAATAGTGGCGTCCCTTTGATTTCCGTGGGGGAAACCGGAGAGAGAGGGACGGCCGGGATATTATGTTGTATCTCTCACGATAATTCACCCATGTTCTGTTTTTTGTCTGAGTGTAAGGAAAGGAATTTTGGAAACGATGTCGACGGCTAGGCCTACCCTATTACGAAGCAGAATTTCCAGACACAATCTTGCTCGATGGGATTCCTGCGGAGTTAGGCGTTGAGCTGTCAATGTATGTAATGCATGGGAGGGCGTAAACAGCAATTAGGAAGAACTGAGGCTCGAGACGGAGACGTGGGCAAATTTGGTCCGCGGTCTCTTTTTCATTCCTGGGGCCGAAGGTTGTAGAAGGAATCTGGGCAGTTATAAATTGTGAAGGGGTGTATGTGGGGGTGTTATGTGACGTGACGTCTTGCAAGAAACGAATCTGAAGACGCAGCATTCAAGAAGATAAAAACCCTGTAGGTTACAGTTATAATGTTTCGGAGTAGCAATGGGATCAACTGAGGTGTTGCCATGTGCCCATTTCCATTTGATCCTTCCAATGACCGTAACCTCAATGCATCGTATTTAGAATGTAACAGCATTCAACGCACTGTTTAGCTTCAAGACCTTGAATTGAATAATTCGATTGCCCCCAACTGCGTAAGTTTGGAGAAATTGTCACTCTATCAGTAGTTAAAATACTGCTCCCGGACGTTATCATCAATTTTGTTAGCCGACCATGGGGACCCTTAGAGCATGTCACCCACGACGGTCTTCATGCATCCGGGATTATGTGCCACGTCTACTCCCCCGCCACAATCTAACGGGGGTTCCCTTTGTCCCAAACGATTTTTTTTTTTTAGGGTACGCTACGAGCCCATACACATGTGGTGGCGCCCGCGTGGACCCCGCGTAGCGAGGAGGCATCGTGTTCCCCCCCCCGCCCGAACCCAATCGCCAACACAAATTCCCCGCTTGCATGTGTTCGATTAGTCACGTATCGGATTGGCGATATCTTCAGGGGACCACGGGATATTGAGATGACATAGCACCGATATGAAACACAACTGATTTGTAGATTCAAAACATCTGAGGAAGATGACGCCCTTGCTTCTGCATATGACGCCCTCCAGGGCATCAGTGACTCGATGTGTAGTAAACAGACTGAAACTAAATGATGAGTAAAACCAGCGTCATGTTGAGTGTGATCAAAAACATGAAAGAAGTTAATGTTCATGCCAATCAAGTTGGTAAGTCAGAAGTAAGTAATGTCGTACAACTCCTCTGCGAAGAACCTTGGAGTTGCATTCGATAGTACGCTATCGAGGGAAGGAGTTATTAAGCGATACTGCAAAGCCCTTATCTCAGTTTCAAGTCAATGAACAGCTGGTCCATGCATTTGTTTCATCTAACTTTGATTACTGCTCTCCTTTTTGTGTGGCGTGCTGAGACTGAAAAATAATGAAAACTGCATGTGCATACAAAATGCAGCGGCTAGGATTAAAACGGCAGGTCCAGGCGTTCCAACTTGTTTGCTGTAACAACTCCATGGCTGCCATGTGAGCAAAGGCTAAGTCTAATAATTGTGTTCGTGCTCTTACACGGATCCCTCCTACATCAGAGAGTTGCTGTGTCCCTACGAAACCGTCAAAACACGGTCTCAGTAGTTACTGATCAAATCTCTTTGTTGGCCCAACTACCCCCTGGCTATCAGAAATTATGCAACTTTCCCTCTCTCCCAAGTCGGGACTGGAAGACTTATATCTTAGTCGAGCTTTTCCTGAATAAAATTTTTGAAGCGCTTTGGATCGTGCTTCGTGGGTTGTATTAGCGCTATACAAATATTATCATTATTTTCAAAACTATAGGGACCTCTCTACCACATTGCTAAAGTATGAGCCTAATATTTTCATTGCCCAGTTATGACTTTGACCACTGTTGACCTTAGTGCCTTAGACCTGAAAACCCGAAAAACGATTTAACACTCCAACGACAAACTCTTAGTGCCAAATATGAGCTATCGACAGCATCATCATGTAAAAAAACTTTTAGACTTTGACCAGGTTACCCCTCGGGTGTCTTCAGGGGGTCTGGACCGGACACAAAAGCCAAAGAGATAATCTACCCTAAAGGCAAGCTCTTGGGCGAAGTATGACGTCTCTACATCATTTCGTTGACAAGTTATTGTGTCAAAAAAATTTCCAGTCTTTGACCCTGTTGACCTTTTGGTGACCTTGGACTATCTGTTTCTGGGGTGGTTTTGGGATATTCGCGATACGTCTCGTCTGTCGGCTGTTAGCACTCACGTTTACACAAATTTCGCTCCCCCATGCAGGTTCCGAGAGAATCAGTTCACGATTTGTCTTTTTTCGGAGGGTAGTAAATTGGTGGTATCGCGGACCAGTATAGGAGGGAACCACTCTGCCTGATGGCTGCATGAGGCAAACAGGGGGGGACGGGGGGACATGTCCCCCACTTCAGAAGTGGGGGGGGATATCATTCATTTGTCCCCCCCCACTTTTCCGGACGTAATAAAAAATTGAAATGAGTGGGGGGCGGTATCATATCGTTGTCCCCCCCCACTTTTCCGGACCGCAATAACAAATAATAGGCATGCCCGATTCGGTATCACTCTAAACTGATGAAATTTTTGTCTTACCAACAAAATCGCGTTGGAATTGTCTAAGTCCAGTAATTACAGGTGCGGACCCCAGTTGAAAATTGGACCCGACTAGGCCGAAGTGGAAGGGATTATCCATGCTTCATACGAGTTCTCGAATTACATCGATTATAACAAAAGATGCAGAATTTCAAGTGTTTCGCACGCAATGGCGTTTTTCTTCAGGCGTTGTATGCTAAATATGCGATGTAAAACTTCGAATCATGTCGTTCACACGCTAATTTCAGAAGCCTTGGGGCAACTGCCCCCCCCCCCCCCCCTTCTTCTGAATGAACAATTCGGGCGAAAATCGTGGAATTTGGGGGGACGGAAAGAAGCTGAGTGAAACATGCCTGAACTTTTTGCATTTTTTTTCGATCAAATGCTCGGAAAACATGCAATTTTTTTGGCTCGCTTCGTGCGCGCCAGAGTAGAAAAGGTAACAAAATATATACTATGTGTGATACTCGGTAATTCTCTTAGCAGCACATGACATTTTTTTTTGTCTGTCTTTTGACCTTGTACTCGAATCACACATGTAGATTGGTGTTATTGAGCCTGGCAGATGCCGTTTCCGTCGATCTGGAGGGTATGAAATTCCTGAAATTTTCTAGAACGCTTCTCGCCAACCGATAGTGTCGCTCCCTTAGATGGTCATTTGCATCCATGTGTCCCCTCCCCACTTTTGCGAACGCTCCGACGCCGCTGATGGCTTGAGCCTTATTCGGAAAGAGAAAACGATTTATTGTCGGTGTTCAATCTTTCGTGATCAAAACGACTAGTGGTTCCCGATGAGCCACCCCCCCGCGGCCCCTCGTAGCTCCCTGTCCTCGTCGGAATAAAATAAAAACACCCAACAAAACAGGGTTATCTACACACATGATCCGTCTGCATCATTAATTCCGTGCGCAGTCTCATGCTCATGGTTTTAGATGTTGACCTATTGAACCTTTATTGACCTTGGACCTGACCCCGACCAGTAAGATTCTCTCCTCCAAATCGCCAACCACTTGGGCCCAGTCGGTTCACTCCTATTACAACACGCATTTCGTCACGTTATTGTGCTCACAAGCTTCTCAGACTTTGACCTCTGTTTGACTTCGTTGACCTGGATCTCACCCAGAAATAATGGGGATCATCTACTCTACATGGCCACTTTTCGAGTCCAAGTATGATCTCTCCAATCATTCCAGTGCGCAGGTTCTCATTCTCACCGGGATTCCAAAACTTTGACCCATGTTTAACCTGCAAGTGACCTGAACCCTTGACCCTCAGACCAGAAGGGATCCTCGCACTCTAAATAGGGATAATCTAATCAACATAGTATACCCTCTCATGTCAAGTATACTTTCTACGGTGTCGTTGCCTAATTATCGTGCCTACAAGCTTTTCTTGACTTTTTTCGTCTCTCTTGTTCCACTCGTCCGCAGCGGAAGCGCGTAAATTAGTTTTTGCAGGATCCAATTTGGTTAACGACATTGCACTGACCCCTTCCCCTGACCTATCCTTAAATAGAGTTTTTTTTACTCAAATATCACGACCATTTTTTTCGCTCTTTGCGGACCACAGGCGCATGGGAAGGACCTTCACATTGGTCCCAACATGTGTGCCAAATGAGTATAACACAGAAGTAACACGAGAAACGGCGCGCGAAATGGTTACACCTTTTTGGACCTTGCCATATAGAAGTCAGACACTCTTTGGATATAAACTTATCTTCACCTGAATTTTTGAAATCCTGTCTTTGCACGAATTTGTGCGTTGCCTGCCCGAGGCTTCGACTGGCTATTTGGAGTCCCTATCCGCGGTGCCTGCCCGTTTAGTAAGTGCAACGTGCACCACCTAACTTTCAACGAGTGATCGCACCCCATGAATAACAAAAAAAAACCAAAAAATCACAGATCCCGCCGGTTGGTATGTACCTACCGCCGTCGCCTCATTCCCCTTCACCTCGAGATAACGGCGATTTCTAGTGTTGGTTTGTTTGTTAATTTTAACTCCATGTCCCCTATCAAGGCAATCGACAACGCCCAATTAAGACAAAAAGAGTAACACGACCAGCGGTAAAGGGCAGTCTTATGCAAACTATAAGGGATTGAAGAGAACCCCTTCTTTCTTGTGAATTTAGAACAACAGAGTAAATTTTTTCAAATGTTGATGTTGAAAAATAATCTCTAGGATCCTTGACCTAGTGTTTCGAAATCACAATCTCCTCGGTACTAAGGTCAGTCTAAAGGTTTCAACGAAGATACGCAAAAAAAAACGGTACTCACATATAAATAATTTATTTTCGTCTTCAAATCTACTGAAAGAGTGAGTTAAGTGATTCATCAAATTATAAGGAATACATTCTTTCTTAATCGCTTTAACTTCACGATAACTTCACCTAAAATTAGCTATTACCATACTTCCTACATTCTACTACGCTCAAGTATCTGAATTCCACAACTCGACAAGTCTCCGACCACAGTATCAAGAAATGGACTAACCATATTACCTATTAATACTTGTAAATTTACTAGTTTAATTCTTCAATCTCTTATCGCGAGATTTGCCACTATATTGCTTCTAGAATGTATATATTTTGCACGTAGATAAATTTGATGATAGCCTATCGGTTCTGGGACATGATAGGTGTACCGTGTACCATATAAAGGTTATAATTTATCTAGTTCGATAGTTCAATTTTCGCTATTAGATTTAGGCGACATGTCGGAGTTCAAATTTATTTAATAACTTCAATTAATTCATATCACGGTGACAGTTTTTCTAACCGCCGTTGAACCTCCGCGTAATTATTTCGTCAGCTTCGGTAAAACGTTAGTTAATCGAGGCAGACCCCACAAGGATATCCTCGCGTCCCGCCCAAGGATAGAAGTCCGAAAATTATAGAAATGACATCCGAGTTGGTTTGCCAAACACCATACTGAATGATGGAGTGGCACCTATGGTCTGGATATTTTTAGTGAACAAATTCTTATCACCATCACAAGGATTTAACGAGTAGTACTAACCACCACCATTTCTATCCACTCTCTATATCCACTTCCAATCCTATCGAGATAACAAGGGTTTGTCAGGGATTTCCAAGTCACCGGAGGTCACAGTGGTCACGGTTGAAAAACTTGTGAGCATGATTTCACCGCAATATATAAAGAGCTCATTACTCCGGCATTTAGGTACATTTAGTAGGTGACCCCTATCGGGTTTGGGGCAGATTCCCCGGGCAGACCACCTCTGTTACGACATTGAAGCCATCTCGTCCAAATGTTGACCCTCGCGCAAATCTAGGGAATGCTGTACCAAAAAGTACCTCTTTTATGGGAGGTTTTATTCCGGGATATTTCAGTAATTGACCCCCTCCCCTTTATACTAGGGGTGGCATATATTGTAGGTGAAAAAAAAAACACCTGAATCCAGAGGGCTTCGAAAGCAGACCCATTTTTTACGGTGTCTAGGACTGTGGATGCGATTGCAAATCCCGGGATCCCCCTCATATTTGGAACGCGGACACGCCCGCTAACTGATATGCTGTTGCCTGCCCGGGGATCAGATCGAATGGTCGACTAAGTCCGTTTACGCAACTGCAGGCTTGCGCTTGATAGAAGGCCGAGAAATTGGGGAGAATCCAACTGCGCTATAACGCATGACGCCACATAGGGACAACCCAGGGAAGTTTTTCATAATTTCATTGTTTCATTTTGTTGATAAGTCAACATTTCGAGAGTTCTGTTGTCCTTTCTCTCACCCAAAGTGCCCCATCACCACCTACCAACCCACTATAGCAGTATTCTCCCATAGACCACGTGATTTCGAGTGAAAATGATTTGTGAATTTCACTAGAAACCAAACAATTTTTGCCGTATTCCTCATTTATTATGGATGATGGGATGGCTTTTCAATCTTGCGTAATACCATGCGCCAATTCAGAGGACTGTACTCCGTACAAAAGGCGTAGAACTTCGGTTTGACTGACGCATTCATTTTTTCTCCATCAATATCCTTTCATAATTATCCGGGCAGTTGTCCCGTTAAGGCCTAATGAAAAAACATCACTCCATGACTCCAATCCGTCAGTGGCGGGGCAAAGGGAATCGTTGAGCCTTGGTTTATCATTACGTTCGGTAGTGGGGTCTTCTTCACGAAATTGTTATTCAGAATTCGTAAATACGGAAGTTCCTTTGAGAATCATGGTTAGAGTCCGGAAATATAGGGTCGGAGCACCATGAGGCGACGAGATGAGAGATAAACGAGAACACGCAGTTTCTGTAGAGAAAAGTCGAAGTCGCGCTGCCCTCTGTGCAAATTGTCGGTGTGACCACCCATCTTTCTGTCTTCTAGGAAGACTGTGTGTGTATGCATGTGTGTGGTGTGTGTGTGTGCGTGCGCGTGTGGTTTGCGTGTAGTTTGTGTGTGTGTGTTGTGTGTGCGTGTGTGGGGGTGTGTGTGCGTGCGTTCATGCGTTATGCTGGTGGCGTATGTTTCCTGTGCATGCGCGTGTCTGTTGTATGTGTTGTGGAGTCGGTATCATTCGGGTGTGCGTATGGGCTTAGGCGTGTGTAGGGTAATATGGTATTTGAAGGAACTACTAAGCCATAATGCTGGGTATGACTCGAGGGTTAGGACCTAAAGGTGCTTTTACAAGGCAACCGCGAAGTGCGAATACGCGATTCGCCTGGCGAAGAGGACGCGTGTCGCGTGTCGCGGGTATTTTACTAGGCACGCGAATCGCGACCTCGCGAATCAAATTCGCAGGGGAAACAGAACTAGATGAGCGGCCATTTAGCGCTATTTAGCGCGGCAATGGACAAAAATGGCGCTCGCAAAGCACGTCACTTTAGGCACGATGTCATTATTGCCCGATATCCTCCTCCTTGAAGAAATACAGACGGAGACGCAGTTTTCACCCATTTGACGACAACGACTGTAGGCTTCGGGCCGATAGCCTATAGGGCTATGGGGCCTGACTTTCCCTTCAGAATTTCGAACGAAATGGGCGACACACTCTTAAAACAAAAGAGTGAATGTACACCCATGAAGTGTGCGGTGATCATCACTCCTTTTCACTCCTTGTAAGAAAGATCTCGCCATTATGGAAGCATACTTCACTTCTAGAGTGGAATTCGAAGTGTGTTGGACTGACCACTGAAATGTTTCCATAGAGAGCACAGTACGGTCTTCGCCCCTTATAGTGCTACTTCCACTCTATTAGAGTGAAATTCACTCGACCTTCGAGGTTGCTTAGTGCTACTTCATTGAGTGCAATTCACTCTTTTGCTTTTAGAGAGCATGGCTGAGTACATGGGTTATAATAGACATGGCATGACATTTTCCGGGATGACGTATTGTTCAGTAGTTTCGGTTATTTCATGCCAGGGTGGATCAAGAGAAGGCTAGAAGTATACCATTCCCTGGCTGTTCAATTCCCCCGGGAGTCTATCCCAACCCGATTGGGAAGCTTCCCGAGACCTTGGGGGAGAATTCCCATCGATCAGGTTATAAAACGCTCCAACAATCCATCATGCCGTCTATTCGCACCTATGGCACATTTGTTTATTTTTTTTATTTTTCAACCTTTTTAAAATTTTAGAATAATGCAACGTCTCATGTAGGCCGATTTAACAGGCGACTAAAGGGATTGCACGATGTATGTGACACGATATGCCGATTTGTGTGTCGCAAAATACTGAAATTCCCAGTATACGGTGTCCCTTGGGCGTTTCATGTCGGTCATAAATCGCGAGCTGTCGCGCTGCGACAACGCGATTTTGAATTGTCACCAACAATTCAGTTTTTGTCGGCGACCCGCGACAAAAAAATCGCACGTTCGCACTTCGCGGCTCGCGTGCCTAATGAATTAGACCCATATACTACCACAAGAGCGAAAAATAGTCTTGGTCGCGTATTCGCACATTCGCACATTCGCGTGCCTAGTAAAAGCACCTTAATTGTTGAGCATTCGCCGCGCTGCAGTAAACTTCTGCTCACATTTTGGTTGAACTCAATTTCGTGTCCGTCCCTCCCCCACTTTCGAAGCCGACTTAGCCGAGTGTGGAAGCCCAACCTCGACATCCCACATAACTCTAACCCTTACCCCAAATCTTAACCTGTAACCGTGATTTTGAATGATTTTCAATTCTGAGAGACTCGAACAACCTGTTACTATGGAATGCAGTCCTACGGATCTCACTAAATGTGAGCCGGTGGTGTCTGAACCGAATCCACTGACAGAGTGCCATCTTTTTATTTATACCGTATCACGCAACACTACCTATCATGGGTGGGTTTCGTCGAGTCCATCTGAGTGGTTAGCACTTTCCGAACCGGTATTCCCAGGGTTTCGCATTCCTGGCATTCTTGACATCATACACATCCGTCGTGACTCAGTCACCTGCTAGGTACTATTGGAATCTTTTGTCAGACTGTTGGAAATATGGTGACCCCCTTGGTATAGTTGCCAAGCGGACCGGCGATATTGTGGCACTGAAAAGACAAAGTCAAACCCAATTGCCAACGCCATAGGATTGAAGGGAGTTTCGTTTTGTTCCCACGCATGGCGTGTAAAAATACTGTGATTTGTCCACCCACACCATGCATGCCTGAAATTTCTGAGATTTTATGTAATTTTACCCAGTCCTGTTTTGTGCTTTATTGTCGGATTGGCGAAATAATGCGAGTGGACGAGTTGTGTTTGGCGTCTAGATACTTGTCACGCGTAGATGTCACAATGGCCCATGATTTCTGTTCGACAACTGGCAATAATACAAAAGCCTCCATGGAAAGCCAATAATATAACTGCACACGCAATAGCGACGCCGGGAATAGAGGCTACACGTGGATGGGATAAGCGTGAATTAAAGTAAATTGCACCCAGATGTAAACTATTTGCAAGGTTTGAAAATGCCCACTTTTCCTCCTGTCGAAAAGCACATTGTTGGGAGCTAGAATTTCCCGAAGTTGTCAGGTCTATAGTCTATACAGTCAAACGTTTTTATCGGACTGCTCGACCTTTTTTAGCTGCAGGTGACAGCTCTACTGTCTCCTGTCCCTCCTCCTTTCCGTCCGTTCGTTCGTTGTTTCTGGTTCTGTTCGGCCACGTTTCACTCATAACTCTGACTGTACATGCGATCAGGATGAAACTTGGTGGGTGGATGTAACATGCCACTAACTAGAGTTCCTTTTTTTCGCATAGTGCGATTAGATATTAATTAAATCCAATCATTACCCCATTTGTCTACCCACAGCCCTTCATTGAACTCACTGTGAGAGTGGTTTGTTACATTACTCCCTCGAGATGCAAGGCTGGCTGCTGGTGAAAAGGGGACTGTTTAATTTATCTATCAGCACTGAGGTGGATGGAATACAGGCAATAGGGGGATAACAGGCAGTTCTGTGGGAAGATCTGTCATGACCTTCTCATGATGTAGGTGCTGGCTAGACTATTTCATTGTGGATCCAAGTGTATTTCCACTGTTCACTGCTACAGGCCAACAGTTGTGCTGGGTATACATAGAGCTCTGTTGGGTAGATATAGGCTAATATACGGGCCTCGGAATGAGTTAGTTGGGTACCGTACTTTGTGCTCGGCACTGATAGCAATATTAGGCTTATGTGGTGAACATGTTCCAAGCCATTCCAAGGTTATGAAGATGTCAGTAAAGGTCAATTGATGTGAACAAACAATAAATATGGATTGGTGAAGAACATGCAGTGTATCATCGCCACAGGAATTTAGGCCGTCCGCAGCTATCAAGACGTTTCGATTTGCGCTTGTTCCTCTAGGCAAAAAAGAACTGAGAAGGGGATCTGTGTGGTAATGAATGTCGAAAATACTACCATATTGTTCAATAACTTCTTCGAATCGAAAGTGACGTCACATTAGAGAACATTAACTAGGCCTAAACTATAAACCGTTCAGTTCAACGATATAGATTGAGTGAGGGATGATGGGTCGTTCCACACCTGCTGATCTGGGAACATCGGGATGGTTTGGAAGGAGAAGCGAACTGTGGGTGGTAGGATGTCCAAGCAGCGACCGCAATGGAAAAAAAAAAACCTTGTTTCGACCTAGTGAACCGACTGCCTAATAAGGCCCAATTATTTATATTTTCTTACCAGTGGCACAAGGAAATAATGTGTGATAGGGATCCCTTGGTCCATCTACTGCAGGCTGGGCCCGCTGGGTTGACTAAAAATGAAAGAGAGTAGGCCTTTCTGTGTGTGTCAGTTCATTCATTAGGGTTGGACCTAACACCCTTGAACACGGAAGGGCCATAGAACCGTACATATGCATCCATGTACAACGCTAATGTGTTGCTGTGCGATTTTCACATGGTCGTGATGGGTGGACAAGTGTGGTGACTGACCACATCACTAGATTTAACAGACCTGGCAGGAACACTAGCTCGAAACGAAGACACCTACTACTGAAAAAAAATGGGGGGGCCAGGTTCCGGCCACTTCTTCCCGACAGTTGCTACGATACAACTGCCACGTATAGCCTAATTATAGCCGTAAAGCGAAAGTACCCACCCCCCTCCCTTGGAAATGTTCAGTACGTGCAGGTGGTTTCAGATGCAACGTGGTACAATGCATGTATCACACCTAAACAGAAAGGAAAAAAAGGTTTTTTGGAAGTCTTGTACCTGGTTCTCAGTGGAGATTTGGCATTGCCCAGTCGCCATCATGGTGTAATCAGCTGCAATATAACGAACCTGAGCTCCTTCACTTTTTTGGACACTTCTAATAAAAAAAAATAAAAAAAACCTTTCCTAGTCATTAGACGTTTACAATGTTGTTACAATATTTTACAGTAGCATGCCGTCCTAGGGGCCAAAATTGGCATTTATTCCTATTTACGCAATGTGGTTTGCGGCTATAATGAAGCGCACTCCCCTTCGGATCCCACCTCAACCCCCCCCCCCCCCTCCCCGACAAACTCTTGGTAGGTCCCACTGGTCATGGATCAATACCCAAGTAAAGCAATTCCGCATAACTGAACTTTAGTTGACTCCCGTCAGAGGCCTCTTCGCTTCCTATCCTAATTACACCATAGCCCTACACCATGACTTAGTCACCACGGGGGTTATGATTTCTCTGGTACATAGGAAATTACTGTTACATGCGAAAATATCACCTTTGCTCGTCCCCCCCCCCCCAAAAAAAAAAAAAAAAAAAAAAATTGCGGCAACCTAAAATCTAAAGTCACGCGCCTTTCAAATATTCTTCAAAACATTTCCTAATAATATTTGGCTAGGTTAAGTATTTGTAGCAAAATGTTATGTCCTGCTTGGCATATTTTTATATATTTTACGTTCGAATTTCCAATACGTAAGGGGTGCGATACTTACGTCATCGCCCCCAATAAAGGAGACCTATAGGCTCATCACAGAGGCAGTCCCACTCAGGAGACTGATATTCAATTTCCAAGTTTCCAAGTTCTATTTTCTACTCTCCTCGTAATAATTTTGTTCCCTTTTCTACTCTCCTCGTAATTATTTTGTTCCCAGGACAGTGTAATAATTCCGAACATGTAATACTTGAACATATACATGACATGTAATATAACTGTTCGCTCAAAAAAATCTTCCAAAATAAAGAAGGGAGTAGAGGAACCCATAAATAAGTAGATACTTTTCTTGTTTGTACTGGTACCTTCGTCCACATGTGTTATAAACGCATATAATTAAACTCACTTATATAAACACCACATTCATATCACAGATGTATGGACTCACATGCACCAGGTAGCAGAAAACACGGCATGTGCGCCGGCGCGCCACACACACACGCACGCACACACCCACCCAACACACGCCCTTTTACACACTCCACACACATAACGGGCACTTGTCCAAATGCATCTCATTGCTGGACCTTTCACACACCCATGGATACCCCACCACGGGTACCCTCAGCCTTATCTCCTAACCACCAGATTGTTACCGCTGATGCTATGGTAACCAGCAACAATAAATACATGTGAAATTGCAAGCCGACTACATATCTCATCCGGACCTTCGTGACCGATGAGATAAAAACGCATGTTGCAAGTAAACAATTGAGTTTACAGAATGATTGCCGACAAGATATCATGCTACTCCTTACTCCGGCCGGGGATTGGCCTCATTTTTGCTGTGACTGGACTGACAGTGAAATGTGGACAACTCGAGAGTCGAAGGCAGCATGCGGATGCACTAAATACCGCGACATACCTACCTCCATTCCAGAACAGCTGATCAAAGGTCGCACATGTCAACATCAGCGAGCTTTCTGATCTGCACATCAATGAATCATACACTGACCTCGCACAGTGTTGTAGTGAAGGTTGTCGAAAACCCGGGACCGACCGCTGGCATCTGGTCTGCCGGTGTTGTGAGTCTTTTGTACGTTTCGCATACTCGATTCGAAAATGAGCTACACGGAGGGAGAAACGCGGTCCAGAGTGGGGCTCTGCACGGAAAATATGCATCGGCATCGCCGAATACAGAGAGAGCAAAAAGTAAACCATCCAGTGCAGTTGATACCTCCGCAACCAATCGACTTCAGGCCACCACCATGAAACACCCCGGGGAACGGCCTCGTAAATACCCGAACAACCGGTAGGTTTTTTCTTTGTTGTCGTACGGGGGGAGTCAGTCACTGGGGGAACAAAGAGCTTATGCCAATGGCGCGGTAACGGTTACTGTTAGGCTTCACCCTGCTTTTTCATACAAAGCCGTGAGACACTACCACTGCATCTTTCGAATTGTAATCCCCACCTCCAGACCCCGGGGAGGTGCGTCATTTGTAGCGTCATTCACCGGGAAATTAGACGCAGGGTAGCCTACTGTCTCTTTCCGCTAGATGTCCGTCACAATCGAGAATAGGTGCGTCATGAAACGTCACTTTACTTGGTCATGGTCAATTTCATCAGAGGGAGGCCAGCTGTAGCGTTGCCAAAATCGCCTATTGAATACTACACTATCAACTGTTAGGCCTAAGTCCACGAAATCACCGACGGAGTCGGCAGGCTGATGGAGTTTCTGAAGTTCTTATTACAGGCGTTTTCCATGTCACATAAAAAGAGAATTCCTCTAACATTTACAGTGAATTTTTTGAAGAAGCGAATACACTAGCATGGAATTCCCCTCATCCCTGAGAATATCGCTACATCAATTCAAATTGCGATAAATACTTTCTGAAAAATTGAGACAGGCTAAAGCACTGCATGTATTTTTCTGTCAAAGTCACATGGGAATTTTCTGCAAAATATACATCAACCTCACGATCTGTACTTCAATTCGATGTTCCGTGGTGCAGCACACGGTCACCAGCCATCACACATTAGCTTCATGCGTGAAGGATGAGCAACTGGCGATTATCGCCTTCTCTCGACTAATGCTCAGATGATATCGAGGTGTAGCGGAGTCCATCATGCTCCCGGGACCGCCATCACTTCCAGGACCTGACCACTTTCTGTGAAACCTGGGGGAGGGGAAGTTTAACTATTACTGCTCGAAGCTGACCAACAGGACTTATTGCAAATATCCCATAACAAACCCTTGTAGGCTAACCCCAGAAGTTCATTGCATTACAGGGTACAGGGGAGCTATGATGTGAAGAGCTAGCTCATTGCAACTGCAAGTACAGCCACCTAGGGGAAAACATCCAGTGACTGCTGGGATTTGAACCTCACTCACTGATACTAATCTGCCATTCTTCAGCCCAAGAATGGTACAAGGGGGGTCATGACCCTTGGTGGCATAGTGACAATGTGTGTGAAAAAGTGTGATCTCATGTCATGTGTGGGGATGTTTGGTGATGTGAAATGAGCTGAGAATAAACAGAAAGAACCAGGACAACAGTCAACGGAAAGAGCTCCAAGAGTCTCTGTGTGTGCATGTGAGGGGGGGGGGGGAGGGTTTGCAGCTCTGTGTGTGTGTGGGGGGGGCGGGTGGGGGTTGATTTGTTTGCAGATACCAGATTCTCCATGCACCCAAAGACGAGTTTAAACAGGAGTGGAGGTGGCAGGTGGTGACTGGGAACTGCACTGCATGGGTAGACATTCCGTGATAGGCTACAAGTACAAAATACAGAGTGTGAACCTAGTCGTGAAATTGGATATCAAGGACTTGTTAGTTGTGACTCAACTAGCACAATCATTTCATTTCAAAAATATTGTGTCAGTCGGAAAAAATTAATATGCTCGATGCAAAAATAGGCATCCATCCAGGAGGGCAGTGCTATCGCCTAAATTCATTCGGAAACAGGAAAGGCCATCATTGACAGTAAGGATCTACGGACTGTTCTAGTCTTGGTATTGAACAGTACTAAATGCTATATCAAGGCCACTTTATTACGTAGACTATGGTAGTGGTAGCCGATGTAAAAAAAAACACTACAAACAGTTCACAAATTCACGTGAATACCCATACTTTGGAAAAACTGCTTCCTCTTTTTGGAGGGAGGGGGGTGGGAGGGGGCATACTGGTTATTAGACATTTCACAGAGTGATAGTTTTTCCAGGTCCCATTCCAATCTGATGAGCATTTGCATTGCTCCCTTTGCAGAAAATTACTGTCAGAACTGTGCATATAGTATAATGTTCATTTTATTATAGAACCTTTTCTCGGGGAGGGAGGGGGATTGGTGTAACATTATTGTAAACATATTGGTGGGGAGTCGTGGAATATTCTTTATTTTAATTGGGGGTTCATCCCCCAACTGGACTCCACCCTTCTCCTGTCTATGATGTCAACACAGGGAAGTTGCTGCTTTGTTATACAACAAACTTTTCAGAAAGTTTTGTACCAAAATACCAGACTCTTTCCCCACATTGCTCCTAACAATGCCTGGTAGATTCAACTGTTTATAATACAGAATCATTGTGGAGGACTTCCTATGGTTGGTTGTCCATTCGTGTTAATTGTGAACCTTAGTCGCCAGACGGTCAACAGAGGTCATAGTCTGAAACAATTGTTTAACATGTTGTTAACCTTGAAAAGTCCAGAAAGCTTGGTCTGATTCCAGGTTCCTATCAAGGTAACACACTACCCCCTAGTGTCTTTATAGCTGTGGGATTGGGGGTCATTTTTTATCAAAAAAGAGAATTTGTGAAAGTTAATATTTTGTCAATTTTTTGGCTTGTATATACACAGGATAACGCAATCCCAACACAGTAGATTGTTTAAGGTTCATACTTGGTATTCAGATGACTCCCTTGATGATTACATGAGCCCTGTTGTTTTGGATCATGTCAGAGGTTACCTGCGAGGCTGAGATCAACCAGAGGTCGGGCTGAAAAATCTTTGGGAATAATGTTCCTCCAAACTGTCAGATTCCTCTTTGCCTACAGCCAACCCAAAAGCAATTCGTCCTATTAACTGACACTAAAGGAAAGAAGGGGGGGGGGGTCATTAATCATCTTGATCCTGTGACATCCTAACCCTCAATTGTGTTTTTTGTCCCTGAGTGGCATTCCTGGCATCATCAACAATTACTTATAATGCGGAATGAAAAGAATTCATGTTTTAGCGTCCCCCCCGCCCGCCTCCTTTTTTGGAGGATTAAGAAAATTAATTTTCTCCTCCATTCAGCCAATAAACTTTTTTTGAATAATATTTTGAGAGTCTAACTCCCTGGAATCAGTTTGCTCTTGACAAAGGAACCCTTGGAGCCGGTTTTTAGGTTCGTAGACCCTGTAGAACCATATAAAATAGGAATAAAAAGGGCCTCCTCCTGAGAAAGGCCAAGTGACAAAACCCGGCTCCGCCTGCTTCTTTCTCTTTGCAACTTTTTCACTTTTGGTATTTTCTCTGTGGCATTTTACCTAGAAAATGGCTATTAAATATGCAATTTCCGTTATGAATGGCCAATAGTTCAAGCTACATGATGTAGGACACCCTGTATATCTTGATAAGCAATGTCGGTCGCCAAAAAATAAAAAAAGAAAGGGCCACCTCCTCCTCATCTTCGAAAAGCCGGACGCTAAACATGTTTTTTATTTTACTTGGCCTCACCATTGGCATTGGCATACAGTCTGTGGAGAGACGGGGAGGGTCATGGTAACAAATGCGTGTTGGTACCCCCTCTGTTCATACGCCAAATAGCCTATTCCTTGTGAATTTACCTAGAAACCATTTCTATGGGCAGATAATACATGCTCTCGACGCTGCTGGCAATACCCCTGCCTGTCAAGGCATTTATCAGTGTGTTGTCGAGCTGTAGGCTGCACAATATTGGTGTTGTATTGGTATAGAACATATCCTGCAGTTTTCACAGCAAACACATGCTTATAGGCAAGAATGCAGGGTCAATTACATACTTTGTGTTCAATATATCTTCTACCCACAAGGTCCAACCTTATCAAATCAGACAGGGTTGTTTGTGTGCAGGTCACAGTGTGCATTGATTATCGAGAGCTATGCACATGCCTTAAGGCAGATTCCTGTATGATCATTGGGTCATTCATTCACCTTATTGCCGAACATGCAGGGTTGTTGCTTTGTACATTTGAAAGAAATGTGCCAGAAGTTTTATCACCATTTTTTTCTTTTTTTCCTGGTCAGTGGCATAGCCAGACGGTGGGGTTCGATGGTTCACTCCATCCCACTCATGGCCAATGTGACAAAGAGAGGTATTACGTGGAACCAGCTTTATTCATCCACCAAAATTCCCTGCGAAACGGGTGATTTGAGCCCTGCAAAATGAGCCTTCTTACCTTGCTAGTGAGACATGGATGACTTGCATCCTCCCCAACCCCTTCACCAAGGATTCTCAATTCTAAATCAGTAGTGACCTTCACCTTACGTACTTACACTGTGGTCCTCAAAGGAAGCTCTAATTTCAATAATACTATAATTTTGTGTGTGAAGGAGGAAACTTCCTGCCTGGCTACTGTGGCCATGACAGCAGGGATCACCATTATACAGTATATACCGGCCACTGGCCCGATGATACAGAGACTCTGACATGAATTTGACTAGTGGGACCATCACTAGGTCAGTCTTCACAGGTCTGTCTTCTTGCCCTCTATTTTAGGGAGGATACGGTCTGTGGACCATTCATGTGGCCATGCCATTAGCGAGGAGGGGTGTATGGTAGACCGGGTCCACCTTCAGGATTATGATTGCACTTTTCTAGGTCTACTCTGTCCCTATGTATTGAACTGTGGGCTGGCCTGAGTAGAATTGGTCAGAAGTATCACCCGTCCCGGTGTCAGGCATTATAGGTGACTACTGTAAGCTGTAGACATAATATAATTGATTATAATTAGGGATATGGGTACATTACAGTTACACCATGACACACAGAAAGGATAGATTGAGTTCATGACCCCACATGACTGTGAATTTGTCAGCAGAGTCCACCATTTTGTATCTTCCCTCAACGTAGGTTACTGAAAATAAATAAAAGGAAATGCACTCCACTGTGTAGACCTATAAGCCTCCCAGGATAATCACTGATCAACATAATTGGATCAGTAATTATATAACTCTGAATATCCAACTTTGACTGTGTAGGACCTCGCTCTGAGTTTCAGTAACAAAAACTAACAAGACTGACAATAAGTTACCTCTGACAACAAGGAAAAATGTCCGTGGTCCCCCCCCCCCCCCCCCCCATCTGATTGGTCTGCTCCACGTGGCATTGGTTCCCCAAGGAGACAACCATGAGACCGATGGGTGGAACTCCAACAAGGAAATTATCCCTTGATAATGAGCCAATTTTTGGGGTATCCATAAAAATTGGATATTAACTATGGCTACACCAGAAGCATAACAAAGAGTTCATTCTGTTTAAAAAATATGAGGAAGTGGCAACACTGTTTGGTTGCCATGGATACCAGTGTTTACATGATGGCTGGCAGCTACAATTGATTCAATCATTTCTTTGTTAGGCATCACTCACAGTAAAGTTGCTAACTAATAATGGACTTGAGAGAAGCGAAAAACCATTCCAAAATGAGGACATTATTTTTTTGGAGGGGGGGGGGAGTGGGCTCATCCTGCTTTGATACATTGCAAAGTTGAGCCTATAAGGACAATCAGTATATTTAGATTGCAATATTTCTTAGTAATTTGGAAGTGGAACCTGGTATTGGAACTCTTTGTCAAGATTTTATGTTTTCCATATAGCTGGAATAGTGCAGTATTGGCAAGGGTAGAAATTAGGCAAGGGCTCGGGGTCTCGTTTCTTATTCATCTAGGGGTCAATTTCAACCATTTTGTATGAACAGTCAGCAGCTTTTAGCATAGATCAATTGATTTTCAATTGAAGTTACATGTAATGGTCCTTGGGTAGTGGTCTGTTAGGGGTGTTTGCAAAGTTCTGCCCCAAGGCCCAATGTGGGCCCTAAGGGCCCATCATGTGATGAAATGCAAAATGATCACCCCCCCCCCCACAGATTCTGTGGCACAGTGCTGATGTTCAGTCGTAAATGATGGTCTTATCGCCGTACCTTCAGGGTTCTCAGGAAATTGGGACCTGAGGCACCATGTGCCCTGGAGCCTGTCATGTGCAAAATGCAACTTCTCTTACAAATTTTAGTTCACAGTGCTGACGTATGATCATGATGATGGTGGTGTGATAGCCGTACCGTTGGGTTGTTCAGGAATTGTTGGTCTAAGGTCCCACTTGGGCCCTGTGGTATATCATATGGATCTACACACAATGGTGCTTGAAATGCATCTCCCCTTACAAGATTCAATTGATTTTTGATTCCTTGATGAAGTCAAAGGAATCTATGCAGTCATGACAGTGTGTGTATGTATGTATGTATGTATGTATGTATGTATGTAGTATGTATGTATGTATGTATGTATGTATGTATGTAGTATGTATGTATGTATGTATGTATGTATGTATGTATGTGTGTGTGTATGAACGATGGCTTGTAAACACAACCCCACCTGGATGGATGAAGCTCATACTTGGTATGTGTGTTCCCCATGATGAGTGCATGGGTCCTCTCGTTCTGGGGTCAGGTCAGAGGTCAATCTGAGGTCAACAGAGGTCAAAGTCTGGAAACATTGTAAACACGCTACGTCCAGAATGGTTGGTCCGATCAGATTGAAATCTGTTGTATAGCGTTTCTTATGGGAAGTACAGGAAAACCTATTGTTTTTGGTTCAGGTTGGGGGTGAATTTTGGTCAAAAATGGAAAAAAATTGTGAAAAGTCAATATTTTGGCCAATTTTGGCTTTTAAACACGATAACTCCACCCCACCCGGATGGATAAAGCTCATACTTGTTATGTGTGTTCCTAATGATGATTACATGAACCCTACTGTTTTGGGGTCAGGTCAGAGGTCATCAGAGGTTGAATTCATGTGAACACCTTGTAAACACGTTAAGTCCAGATTGGTTGTCTGATCAGGTTGAGATTTCGTGTGTAGCTTTCTCATGGGGAGTACAGGAACCCTATTGTTTTGGTCCAGGTCGGAGGTGATTTTGGTCAACATATAAAATTTGTGAAAAGTCAATATTTTGGCCAATTTTGGCTTTAAACCACGATAACTCCACCCCACCCGGATGGATAAAGCTCATACTTGTTATGTGTGTTCCTAATGATGATTACATGAACCCTACTGTTTTGGGGTCAGGTCAGAGGTCATCAGAGGTTGAATTCTGAAAACCTTGTGGACACGTTAAGTCCAGATTGGTTGTCTGATCAGGTTGAGATTTCGGTGTCTCTTTCTCATGGGTAGTACATGAACCTATTGTTTGGTCGGGCAGGTCAGTGATTTTTGGTCAACATATAAAATTTGTGAAAAGTCATATTTTGGCCAATTTTGAATTGTAAACATGATAACTTGACCCCACCCCAATGGATTGATTGAAGCTCATGCTTGGTATGCGAGTTCCCATGATGAGTACAGAACCCTATTGTTTTGGGGCCAGGTCAGAGTTCAGTTGAGTCACCAGAAGTCAGAGTCTGAAACCTTGAAATTTGGTATGTAGCTTCTTTATCAAGAGTATAGGAGCCCTATTGGTTGGTTGGGGAAAATGGAAAATTTGTCAGACGTTATAGTTTCCATAATGGCTGGTGCAATCTCCCATTTGTATTGGGTCGGCTATAGGTTGTTCAGAAGAGGCAAGGAAATGCAATAAGCCTTTGGTTTCGGGTTGTTACAGTTACATTATGGTTCATTTCTATGGGTAGTGGGTACCTAGGGTGATTGTGAATTTCTGGCCCAATCCCAGTGTGGGCCCTGGGGCCCTTCATTCAAAATCACAGTCACAGTCACTTCCCATCAGATTGCACTAGTGGACTTAATTTTTTTTATACGTACCAGGTGAATCACTGTGCGATTGACACTCTTGTAATTAATTAAAATAACTTATTTTAAAAATTGAATTCAAATTAAAATTAATTCAAGTATAAATTGTACATTGTAATTGTATGCCGATTCATTTTGTGTTTCTGTGATCCAAACAGCAAATTTATATACTGCAGCTTCTGCTAGTGGTGCTTGTTATCTCTCTTGAAATGGCAATCATAAAATCTTGTAAATAGGTGGGTATAATATCATCATGTACTACTGGACAAATACATGCAGTAGATCATGTGACTGTGTCTATACATGTCATCACAACGAAACAATTCAGTCTGTAACTGTTAGCTGTGGTTATATCACATCTGAAAGGATGCTCACAGAGAAGTGATCTCATGTCTGAAACAGGTGACGCTGTGATACAATCACCTCTGTAAGGGATTGATTACGAGAAGTTGTCTCAGGGTCTAATCATGTGAGCTGTGTCTACAACTCTGTAAGGATTGATCACAGAGAAGTGTCTCGGGTCTGAAACTGTGATTCTGTGCTACAATCACTCTGTAAGGGATGGATCACAGAAAGGTGATCTCAGTCTGAAAACATGTGAGCTGTGTTACAATCACCTCTGTAAGGATTGATCACAGAGAGTGGTCCGGTCTGAACATTGATCTGGTGCTACAATCACCCTCTGTAAGGGATTGATCCCGAGAAGTGGTCTCGGGTCTGAAACATGTGATCTGTGCTACAATCACCCTGTAAGGGATTGATCATAGAGAAGTGATCTCAGGTCTGACTCATGGGTTAACTGTGGCACAATCACCTCTGTAAGGGATTGATCATAGAGAGAAGTGATCGCAGGTCTAACATTTGAGCTGTGTTACATCCCCTCTGTACGGGTTGATCATAGGAGAAAGATCGCAAGGTTCTGAATCATGTACCGTGCTAAGCAATCACCTCTGTAAGGATTGATATAGAGAGAAGTGATCTCGGTCTGAATCATGTTTACTTTGTTACAATCACCTCTGTAAGGGATTGATCATAGAGAGAATGATATAGGTCGAACATGTGAGGTGTGCTACAATTCACCTCTGTAAGGGCATGAGCATAGAGAGAAGTGATATCAGGGTCTGAAACATGTGAAGCTGTGTTACAATCACCTCTGTAAGGATGATCACAGAGAAGGGTCTTAGTAGCGACTGACAAAAACATGGATCTGTGCTACATCACCTCTTTAAGAAATGGGTTCACAGAGAAGTGATCTCGGACTTGAAACATGTGAGCTCTGCTACGACTCGACCTCTGGTAAGAGATGGGTCACGGAAAGATAGTGAAAAGCGGAAAGTTGAAAGGAAGGCGATTCCTTGCCCCAGTAAAAAAATGACTTGGGCACCATGAGTTACTTCAGGCCAGCCAGAGTTAAAACCCACATCTGATTCAAAATGCAAAGACCACGGGGTGTGAAGGGGGGGTAAGGAAACAGCGGGGTGAAGGAATCAGTCACATTTGATGCTATACGCATTAGATCAATGATATTATACTTAATTATATCCCCGCAACACTGCTAGTGTTCGGGGAATTTATGGTTTTGACTGGGTCCCACCACGCCGTCTCCGCCGCCGCGCCGTCTCCGCTGCCGCCGCTGGAACTTCAGGCGTTACGGCTCTCATTCTTTAGCACTTTCTCCCCCGATTGACACAAAACTTGTTACACATGTCCGTATGATAAAATCTCTGATAAGTTCGAAAAGGCTATATCTTGTATTGCTGCCCTCTATTTGGCAGTTTTCGCAAAATTTTCAAGTGGTGCGATCACACGAAACGTGTGGTTTGTGGGTATTGTTTGAGCCACAAAACATGCGACAATTTTCAAGTCATCCGAGGTCAAGTTTGCATTTCTGTAAGCCAGTAGCCTAATTAGGCTATAATGTAGTGATATTTTCAAACATCATTGGAATCTCATGAAACTTGTTGAATAAGAGGGCCAACTATCAGTGGCCGATGAATTTTCCTAATGTTGCGAGTCACTGGAGTCATCTTGTATTACCTAATTTGGCAATAATATTGGCCCAATTAGGCAATTAGGCAACTTTTATAAACTTTGTTGGATTCTCACTAAACCTTGGTGAGTATGGGGCAGGACTTCTAACCGTCCGATAAATTTATTCAATGCGTTGAATCACTCAAGGTCTTATGTTTGTTTAATTTGACATATTCGTTAGATAATTAGAATAATTAATGCAATATTTCTCAACTTTTGGATTTTGACGAAACTTTGTGATAGGACCTACTACCAGTTGATAAATTTATTTCAATAGCATCAAGATCACTGAGGGTAAATTGTTGGGACTAATTTGCATATTAGTTATCCTGATAGTCAAAATGATGAGTTAATACTTTTTCCGGCAATAGCATGGGTGTGGTCATCAGAATGCAAAATGCTCCTAGGAGTGGACTTATTCACATGGAGAGTAACAAGATTCAGTAAAAAATGTATATCATTTTTAAAGGGCTTCGAGGTCACTTAGGGGTCAAAAACTGATGGTTGGCTATAATCGGAGAATTGAATATCTGCGAAGGCTGGATGGTCACCATTGTGATCTAATGTTGACCTGCATGTGTGGGACCCGCTGACCTGATTTGACCTCTGTCGGGTGGTCATGTGGTTAGAGGTTGTGTCTTGATTAATATGTGCTATTTTGAGACGCACCTTGTCGGGGGCTGTAGGGATGCCTAATACAATTAACAAGGTCATTATAGGCCTAATATGCTTCTTATGGTCCTAAAACCCGTGAAACTACATTAAATGAAGAATTTGTTTTATATCCCTGTCAGAAATTGACAAAATCACAATCAATTCATAAACAAATTAAAAGCTTGTGTGGGTTTGATTTATTTTAATACTTTGGGGAACCAAAACAAAGGTCACAAATGGTGTCGCCCTTTACATATGAAACCGTATTCCCAATTTTATGAGACCTGTGGATGTGTATAATATTTTTCAATGCAAAATAGTACTGTTTGATCATTAGAATGAATGCAGAATGACACAAAGTCCTCTTGAGTAGAAATTGATTGAGGCAATGGATAAAACTGATTTGGCCCTGAAATATCAATGTCAAAGGTTGGCCCCTTCTGTTTCAATTCATGGAATGACCCCTATACCTGTAACACTTGTTTGCTTCACAGTCTATAAATGTCTCCTTTCTACGAATATTGTCCAGTTTCATGTTAACCAAATTTCTTGAATAAAATGTATGCGGGGATATAGACGTTCGTGGCGGTTTTTACCCGCCCGACATTTTCTAGTTGGTTGATATCAGTGGGAGTTCGAATTATAAATTTTTAGTTTTTAATGTTGGCAGGATACTGAGAACTCAAGATAAAAACCAACCAAGAGGAAGACCAAAGGGGAGTCCCAACAAAAACAGAAAACCAGTAAGAAAAAACCAGAAGAGTTATTATTGGTCAAGTAGTTTCAGCAACCATCATTTTCTTTTCAACATAAAGTTCCAAAGATTCAAAAATTTTGGTTCGAGGCACTTGAAGAAGTTCTTAAATGCTCATTGGTTTCTCCTGATTTCATGCTCGATTGGTAGCATGAATTAGTCCTACATTCACCTAACTTACATTTACGAAACAGAGCACAATATATACATCCCCGCAACACTGTAAGTGTTCGGGATATTATGGTTTTGGCCATTGTGTTTTGGTGTTTGGGTGTGTGGGTTTGTGTCCCGCTCTTCCTCCGCCGCCGCCGGCCTGGAACTTTAGGCTTTAGTGCTCTCATTCTTCAACAGTTTATCCGATTTTGCCCAAAACTTGGTCACATGGTCCCGTATGATAAATCTTGGATAAGTTCGAAATGTCTCTAATCGTATATTTTGTTGCCCTCTATTTGGCAGGGTTTCCCGCAAAATTTTCAGGTTCGTGCGATTTACACGAACCGTGGTGGTTGTGGGTAGTTGTTGGAGCTGAAAACTGGCGACAATTTCATCAAGGCATCCGGAGGTCAAGTTTTGGCATTTTCTTTCTTTGGCCAGTACGCCGAATTTACATCATGTAATGTGATATTTCCAAACCTCTTGATTTTTCATGAAACTTGGGTGAATAGGTCCACTATCAGTGCCGATATTTTTCCCTAATGTGGCCGATGTCACGGGAGGTCATCTTGCATGAACTAATTTGCATAAGTGACCCAATTAGCAATGAGGCGATGTATAAACTTTATTGGATTCTCACGAAACTTAGGGAGTAGGACCTTCTAACAGATCCCGATAAATTTATTCAATTGCGTTGAATCACTGAAGGTCATTATGTGTGCTTATTTTACATATTCGTTATCATAATTAGAATAAATAATGCAATTAGTTTCTCAACTTTTAGGGATTTTGACGAAACTCTTCTGTTTGTGAATAGGACCTACCTACCCGTCCCTGATAAATGTATTCAATAGCATCAAGATCACTGAGGGGTAAATTGTGGGACGAATTTGCATATTAGTTCTCCTGATCAGTCAAAATGCTGAGTTTAATACGTTTTCGCAATAACATTGGACATGTTCATTGAATGCAATATGCTTCTAGGTGTGGATGCATCACACTGGATGTAACAATTTTCATAAAAACCGCCAGGTCCGTGAAGGTCATTAAAGGTCCTTAAGGTGGTCAAAAACTGATTTTAGTACTTTTTTTTTTCGCAATAGCCCTGGTGTGTTCATCAGAATGCAAATGCTCCTAGGAGTTGGAGTATCATCTGGAGAGTAACAATTCTCATAAAAACTGTCGTAGCATTAAGGTCATTCGAGGTCACTTAGGGGTCCAAAACTGTTTTTTGGCCTTAATTGGGAATTGAATATCTGCGAAGGCTGGAATGGTTCACCATTGTGGATATAATTTGTTTGACCTGCCTGTGTGTGACCCTCTGACCACCTGCATTTGACCTCTGTCAAGTGGTCATGTGGTTAAAGGTCGAATCTTGAATGAATGTGTTTATTTAAAGGAGTTACGGGCCCAAAAAATAGAAACTGGTTTTTTTGGATATGTGGATAGCGGCTTTGTGTGGCTATTATGGAGGGAGACAACTCCCTCTTCGATCGGACCTCTTACTAACTTGGTAGTTGACAAGGGGTCAAAGTTCATTTTATACCTTTTTTTTCGCAATAAACTTGGACATTTTCACTTGGGAATGCAATATGCTTGTAGGAGTGATTGCATAACATGGAGTGTACCAATTTTCTGGAACCGCCATTTCATTGAGGTCCTAAAGGGTCACTACTAGAGGGTCAAAAACTGATTTTATACTTTTTCGCATAGCACTGGTGTGTGTTTCGCAGAATGCAAAATGCTCAAGGGTGGATTAAATCACATGGAGAGTAACAAGATTCAGTAAAAACTGTCCTATATCATTAAGGTCATTCGAGGTCACTTCGGGGTCCAAAATTTTTTTTGGCTATAAATTCAAGATTGAATATCTGCGAAGGCTGGAATGGTTCACATTGTGATATAATTGTTGACCGGCATGTGTGTGACGTCTGACTGATTTGCCTCTGTCTGGTGGTCATGATGTTGAAGGTTGAAGGTTGCATCTTGATAAATGTGCTTATTTAAGGGTTACGGGCAAAGAAATAGAAAACGGGTTGATTTTTGGATATTTGATAGAGCTTTGTGTGCTTTATGAGGAAAACAACTCCCGCTTTTTTCGGATCGGACCTTACTTTGGTAGTTACAAGGTCAAAGTTCAATTTTATCCCTTTTTTCCCATAACATTGGACATGTACATTGGAATGCAATATGCGTGTAGAGTGGATGCATCACATGGACTGTACCAAGTTTCATGGAAGCCGCCATGTCATTGAAGGGTCATTAAAGGTCACTTAGGGGTCCAAAACTGATTTTAGTACTTTTTCGGCAATAGCACTGGGTATGTTCATCCGAATGCACATGCCCCTAGGAGTGGATGTATCCATGGAAGATACCAATTCTCCTAAAAAACTGTCATATCATTTAAAAGGTCATTCGAGGTCACTTAGAGGGGGTCAAAAACTGTTTTTTTGTTATAATCGGAGAATTGAATTTCTGCGAAGGCTGTATGGCTCACCATTGTGATATATTGTTGACCTGCATGTGTGTGACCTCTGAACTGAATTTGACCTCTTGTCGGTTGGTCAATGTGGGGTTAAAACGGTCGAACTTGAATAAATGTGCTTATTAAGGAGGTACGGCGGGCAAAAAATAGAACTGTTGGTTTTTTTTGGATATGTGATAGAGCTTTGTGTGCTTTATGGCGGGAGACCACTCCCCTCTTCGATCATCGACACTTACTTTGTGGTATTACATGGGTCAAAAAGTTCAATTTTCTACTTTTTCCAATAACATTGGACATGTTTTCTTGGAATGCATATGCTTGTAGAGTTGATGCATCACCTGGAGTGTACCACTTTTCAGAAAACACCGCCATGGATTGTCATTGAAGGTCATTAAAGGTCACTTAGGTGTCACAATGATTTGAGTCCTTTTTTCGGCAATGCACTGGGTGTGTTCATTTTAATGCAAAATGCTCCTACTGATTGGATGTATCATCATGAGAGTAACAATTCTCATAAAAACGTCACATATCATTACAGTTCTTCGAGGTTCACTTAGGGGTCAAAAACTGTTTTTTTTGGCTATAATCAGAGAATGGAATATTGTGAAGGCTGAGGGTTTCACATTTGTGATAATAATGTTTGACCTGCATTGGTTTGCCCTCTGACCTGACTTTGACCTCTGTCGGTGGTCATGGTGGTTAAAGGTTCTAATCTTCTGAATAAATGTGCTTATTTAAAGGAGTTTCCGGTTACGGGCAAAAAATAGAAACCGGTATTTTTGGTTATGTGAAGAGCTTTGTGTGCCTTATGGAGGGAGACAACTCCCGCTTCGAATCGGACACTTTTGGTGTTACAAGGGGTCAAAGTCATTTTATACCTTTTTTCGCAATATCATTGGACCTGTTCATTGGAATGCAATAGCTTCTAGGAGTGGATGCTCACATGGATTGTACCAATTTCATGGACACCGCCATGTCATTGAAGGTCATTAAGGTCACTTAGGGTCAAAAACTGATTTTTAGTACTTTTTTTCTCAATGCACTGGTATTTCTCAGAATGCAAAATGCTCCTAGGATGGATGATCACATGAGAAGTAACTTCTCATAAAAAACTGTCAATTCATTAAGTCATTCGAGGTCACTTAGGGTCAAAAACTGTTTTTTTGGCTATAATCCAGAATTGAATATCTGCGAAGGCTGGCTGGTTAACCATTGTGATATAATTGTTGACCATGCATGTGTGTGACCTCTGAACTGAATTTGACCTCTGTCTGGTGGTCATGTGGTTGAAGGGTGATCTTGAAAAATGTTTATTTAAGGAGTTACGGGCAAAGAAATAGGAACTGGGTATTTTTTGGATATGGATATAGCTTTGTGTGCTTTATTGAGGGAGACACTCCCGCTTCGTCGGACACTCTTACTTTGGTAGTTACAAGGGGTCAAATTTCAATTTTATAAATACCTTTTTTCGGCAATAAACATTGGACATGGTACAATTGGAATGCAATATGCGACTAGGAGTGGATGCATCAACGGAGTTCCCAAGTTTTCATAAAAACCGCCTGTCATTGAAGGTCCATTCAAGGTCACTTAGGTTTTCAAAAAATGATTTTTGAGAGAGTCCTTTTTCCGCAATAGCACTGGGTGTGTGTCCTCAGAATGCAATATCCTCCTAGGCGTGGATGTATCACCTGGAGAGTAACAATTCTTCATAACAACTGTCATCTCATTAAGTCATTCGAGTCACTTAGGGGTCAAAAACTGTTTTTTTGGTTATATTGGGAGAATTGAATTTTCTGCGAATGCTGATGTTCACCATTGTGATATAATTGTTACCTGCATTTGTGTGACCTCTGACCTGAATTTGACTTCTGTCGAGTGTCCTGTGGTAAAGGTCGAATCTTGAATAACTGTGTTTTTTAAGGAGTTAACGGCAAAAAAAATAGATACTGGTTATTTTTCGATATTGATAGAGCTTTGTGTGCTTTATTGGAGGAACCAACTCCCCGTTTCGATCGGAACTTACTTTGTAGTTACAAGGGGTCACAGTTTCATTTTATAACCTTTTTTCGCAATAACTTGGACATTTTCATGGAATTCAATATGCTTTGTAGGAGTGGGAATGCCTCACATGGAGAGTTGTATAACCTTTTTTCGACTACATTGGACCATGTTCATTGGAATGCAATATGCCTTGTAGGAGTGGATGCATCACATGGAGAGTACCACTTTTCATAGAAGCCGCCATGTCATTGAAGGTCATTAGGTCACTTAGGGGTCAAAACTGATTTTAGTACTTTTTTTCGGCAATAGCCTGGGTATGTTTCATCAGATGCAAATGCTCCTAGGCGTGAGGTATCACAATGGAGAGTAACAATTCTCATCAAATCTGTCATATCATTAAAGGTCATTCGAGGTCACTTAGGGGGTCAAAACCTGTTTTTGGCCATAATTGGAGAAGTGACTATCTTGCGAAGCGTGGATGGTTCACCATTGTGATATAATTGTTGACCGCATGTGTGTGACCCGCTACCTGAATTTGAACCTCCTTTCGGATTTCTGTGGTAAAGGTCGAATCATTTAAAAAATAAATGTGCTTATTTAAGGAGTTTGGGGCAAAAAAAATAGAAACTGTTATTTTGGATATTGATTGAGCTTGTGGTGCTTTATGGGAGAGAAACACTAACTCCCGCTTCGTCGGTACCTTCCTTTGGTAGTTACAAGGGTTCACAGGTTCAATTTATACCTTTTTTTCGTCACTAACATTGGACATGTTCTTGGGCATGCGCAATATGCTTCTATGAGTGGATGCACACATGGAGTGTAACAATTTTCATGGAAACCGCCATGTCATTGAGATCATTAAAGGTCACTTAGGGTCAAAAACTGATTTAGTACTTTTCGGCAAAGCACTGGGTGTGTTCATCAGAATGCAAAATGTTCCTATGAGTGCTGTACACATGGAGAGGTAGAAATTTCTCATAAAAAACTGTTCATATATCATTAAAGGTCTTCGATGTCACTGAGGGGGTTAAAAAAACTGTTGTTTTTGCTAAATATCTGAGAATTGAATCTCTGCGAAGGCTTGATGGTTCACCCTTGTGATATCATTTGTTGACCTTCTGTGTGTGACTCGACCGATTTGCCTCTGTCGGGTGGTTATGTGGTTCAATCTTGAATAACTGTGCTCATTTAGGGACGCACTCATTTACCTGTACACGTTGTCGCTTCACAAGTCTATAAATATATTCTTTTTTACGAATATTGGTCCGTCTCACGTTCACCAAATGTCCTTGAATACGAGATGGCGGGGATATATACCGTCTGGTCGGTTTTACAATGCCTCAACATTTTTCTAGTTGCCCATTTGAGATAAGCCTCAATACAATTTTGGCTAATTGGTGCTAATCAGAGTAGCCCCACCTCCCTCCCCCCCCCCCCCCGTTCCCGCCGGACTCTGCATAATTATATGTTGATATGGGTTTTTTTCACGTTTGCTGAATTTGAAAGAATCTGTTAGGAACAATGTCTTTGAAGGCTAATGACCTAATTATGGGTTAAATTGACGGAGAATAAATAGGTTGGATCAGGGTCATACCATTGATGTTGGTTAGTTTTTCATTGAAATACGGGTTAAATATTGTAAGAGAAAAATAGGTTGGATCCGGTCATACCATGGATGTTTGGTTATGTTTTCATTGAACTCTCTGGGGTACCTTATGGGGGTGTCCGGAGTTCATGGTGGGGGGTGTCCAGGCGTTCTGCCAGTAAGGTCAATGTCATTAGAGGGCATATAGCTGGCTTGTACACAAACTACAAATGCTATAGGTTGTTTATTCAGTGAATAATGGTACCAGGATGCTTGCCTGCCTGCAAAGACGATGAAATATTGTGACATTCTAATACCATGTTCAAAACAATCTGCAGCGATCACTGCTGTCCTGAAAATTATTATGGTCTTGAGTCATTCGACTGGAGAGAGTAGGAGCCAGTGTGGAGTTCAGGTTGAGTACATGGGTTGTTAGGTTAGAGTGGGCATAATTTCATATTAGTTTTTGGCATTGCTGCATCGCAATTTTTGCTTCACAAGTCTATAAATGTCTCTTTCTACAATATTGTCCGGTTCACTGTTCACCAATGTCTTGAATAAGAGATGCGGGTATCTATACGTCTGGCGGTTTACATGCCCGACATTCTAGTTGCCATTTGAGAGATATATCCTGCAAGGACATTTTGGCTAATTGGCTATCAGAGTAGCCCCCCTCCCTCCCCCCCACCCTTCCCGCCGTGACTCGGGCATAAGTTAATATGTATTCCGCAAAAGTACAGTACATTGGACCTCCAGTAACTCAACGGAGCAACTGCTAGAACCTTCACGTCTCGGGGTGTGGGGTTTGACTGGGTTTTTTTTCACGTGTGCTGATTTGAAAGAAATCTGTTAGGACCAATGGCTTTGAAAGGCTATGAACTAATAGGGTTAAATTGTAAGGAGAATAATAGGTTGTATCCGGGTCATACCATTGATGTTGTTAGTGTTTTCAGTGAATATGGGGTTAAATTGTACAGGAGAATAAATAGGTTGGATCAGGGTCCATACCTTGAATGTTGGTTAGTGTTTTCAATTGACTTCTCTGGGGTACCTATGGGGGTAGCCAGGAGTTCATTAGGGGGGTGGTCCGTAGTTCATGGCAAGGTAAGGTCAATGTCATTAGAGGGCATAATAGGCTGGCTTGTAAACAAACTACAGAATGCTATCGGTGTTTCAGTGAATAACTGGTACCAGTATGCTTGCTGCCTGCAAAGACGAATGGAATAATTGATGATCTTCTACTACCATGTTTTCAAACAAATACTTTGGAAGTGATCCCACTTTCTGTCCTGCAAATTAATTATGGTTCTTGAGTCTTCGACTGGATACAGTAGAGCCAGTGTGGAGTTCAGGTGGAGTTACATGGGTTGTTTAGGGCTTAAGTCATTAGTTTTGGCATTGCTGCATCGCAATTTGCAAAACAAAGGCTATTGAGATGAGCTTCCCCAATGGGGAGCACTACAAACGGTATAGAAGGGCTGATCAAATTTCGCATTGGGATATATGCAACATTCACAATAGACTCGTTTTGTGGGATGATGCACCACTAACTATGATATTTTGCTTGTTTTGAACGTAATACAATAAATTTCTGCTGGAAGCCAAGTGTGACAGGGACTTTCGACTCGGGCTGGAGATCCGGCCCGAGATCTCACTCGTATGTTGAGGGCTTGGTGTCCGAGACCGCGGATGGTTAGATCTTCGTTTTTGGACTTGAGACTTGTTTTGTGGGGACTAGACTCCACTCCCACTCTGGACCTGACCATGCACTCTGTCTTACCTGACGGTCGCAAATCTGGTCCACCTTGAACGAGGGCTTAGCTTGGGTTTGTAGCACTTTGGGTGGGTTCTAATATTGCCATCAATGCAGTATAATGCAACTCCACGGTGGCACTTCATCCCCTGCTAATGACAGACACACGAGGATAGATTTGGGTCCATCACCAACCTTCCCTATAATTGTTGTCACACTTGAAATTCTGCTTACCTTTCAGAAACCAGAGCCCACAGAGAATAGGCCACGTGGGAGGCCGAAAGGGAGCTATGGTCCCTTCAAAGCAAAGGTAGATTTGCAAATCAGTAGCAGTCTTACCAGTTGCCTGAGAAATCGATAAGAAGGTTCATATACATATGTATGGGTGCTTTAGTATAATGACATTGGTCGCCTGCATGCAGAAGATCCGGTTCAGTCCAGCATGCAAAGGCAAATGATATGTGTATAGCTATTTTCAAATAGAGGGGGCTATTCCCTTTGTTATTACCTCGATCGACTATTACTCACCCTAATATCTGCAGGAGTTTGTTCAGAAAATCCGCCCTATTTGATTCTCTCATCAATAGTTGTACATAGCTGTCATCATCAATAGCACATAAGCATCATGTAATTAGCGTTGTGTTCTGCTATAAGCCCGCGCCCATAGTGTGTGGATATGTCCGAATCCCCAGCTACATAACCAACTCTGGATGCGCTTGTTTTTCTGCGAAAACCGCTGATTGAATAGGTCATTCTGGGGTATAGAGTGAAATGGCTGATGAGGCAAAAAACATTCAAATTCCTGTTCCAAGAGTCCAGGTTCAATCTTGTCTTGGTTTCATCATACTAGGGTGGTAGTGTGGTGTTTAGACAAGGGAACTCCAGTGAGTGGGCCAAATTTCCCCGATGGGGGGTCCGACTTCCCCGACGGGGGGTCCAAGTTTGAAGTTCCCCGACGAGGCTCACCCTACCCCCTAGGAGGGTCAAAACTTGCATTTTTGGTGTTTTCATTTTTGAACATTTTTCTTGAGAGAAAAAAAACGAAAATGAACTACACATATGCAGGGCCATGTTTACTTTCATAGCTTCCCACTTCATCAGGCCCCTTATTAGTGGAAATAGGGTCAGGTATTCCCGATACCTGCACAGGAAATACCTGGCACTGCGTCGTGAAAGCACCCACTCCACACAGAGGCAAAACAGTGGTAGACAGCAAACGAGCATCCTCCCCAAAAGAATTGTACCCTATCTCTTGCAGGGCATTTCGAAGATATCAAACTACGCTTGTGTATCCATCTATATTTTCCAAGATTTATAGTCCTGTAGAAGTGATTCCGCTGATGTTAAACTCTGAGCGTCCGAAACTGTCAGTCTATAGAAAATATGAGGCGGGCGAAGCGCCCCGAAAAATTTTCAGCTTCAGTATTGGAATTTTCACTATCAAGAAGTTTGGAAATATATACTGTCGGGGCAGAGCCCTCGTCGTGGTGTGTACATTTGCAGCGTACCCGTCGTGCTCTAGATGAAAAATCCCCGACGAGATGGGGAAACTTCCCCGACGGGGGGCCATGCTTCCCCATGGGGGGGGGGGCATGGCCCCCCACTGCCCCCCCCCCCGCTGGCGCCACCCCTGGAAGCCTCGCGTGCAGGAGATCAAGTCCTGCTCTCTGCAGGCACTGATAGCTTCTGTTGGGTGGAACAACGGCCTAGATCACCATCATCGGAACATGCAACATGATGACATTGAAGTGAGAATGGTGAGCTGGTGACGTATATATCCAAGTTTGTTACAGATTCCCACAAGACCTCCATGCACTCCATGCTAGTAATAAGTTTCATAAAGGGTGTGTACTGAGCTGGACTAACGCGTTGGCAGGAATAACCACTAGTTGGTGTTTGCAGAGTACCAGACAAGACAAGACAATATACCTCCCCCCCCTCCCCCCAGGATAATGGGGTTTGACCCCATTAACCCTGCACTTCTTGAATTGTTTTCATTGGGTTCAGCCTAGCAGGTAGTCTGGGCTGTGGGTGGAATGGAATGTGCCAAGCGGCAATGACTCCTGTAGTTTAAAAGATAATGTTCCAATGAAGAAATGGTATATCAACAGTAATGTGGTGCAATACCCAAACCGAGGGTTGTCAGCCTCACTAATGTGTCTTGGTACATCGAATGGAGGTACGCAGGAGTTTTGGGGGGTGAGGAAAATGATGGTGAATGCAAATGGGCAAGCCTGTAGCTACCTAAATGTGGAGGGGTGGGTCTTTTTCCCAGATTGTGGACCTTTTTTCCAAATATGGGTTTTTTTTAATTCACCTGCAATTTGGAGCATGATCCCTTGTTTAACATGTCAACCTTGAAATAGTGCTGTTCCATTGAAACCTGATCTCAATTTCTAAAATCAGGTTCAGAAATAATTTCATAATATCCTGCATTTCTGGTAAAGGGCTGGGAATCGGACCTTTCGCAATTAGGGGTGGTTGTTCAAGCACTTTGACCCCCCGGCTAAAGGCCTGTGATATGGACAGATGTGATCCGAAACTGTACAGCCGCTACAAGGGGGTAGGATGAGCAGCTACACATAGGCTAGCAAGCGTTCCCAGCTGCTCTGCCTTCCCCCCCCCCTTCCCAGATGCTAGCTGCGATGAGGTAAGAAAAGCTAGAACAAGAGGAACATTCCTGGTGTTGCTGGATTTCATCAGTATGACTGAAAATTTGAAACTATCCAGTCATTTCTATCTTCGAAAATCTTTGCAAAGTGCAAATAGTGCAAAATCCATATTGGTATTGTTTTCAGGAAATTTCCAGCATTATTGCTGGGAAAAAAACGTATGTTTCAATACTTTGTACCTCATGCTAGAATTTGGAACCATCTAGTCTTCCAGTGGTCATGTAACAGGTTGGCTTTGAATTAGCACATGAATTAGCTAGAATTTGGAACCATCTAGTCTTCCAGTGGTCATGTAACAGGTTGGCTTTGATTAGCACCATGTGAGAAAGGACATATCAAAACCCTGCGCCACAAATTTGAAAGTTTAGAATGTTTGCCTTGCTGAGATATTACATTTTGTTTTGTTAAGAAAAAAAATGTGAGGATTTTTTATGCCATCACAGGGGGAATGGCAAACATCTGCCCATAGACCCCCACACAGTAATGCTGTTTGCGCAATGATAACAGAAAGGCGAAAAAAGGTATTCACTTAGTAATGAATAAGATGATTCTTCAATATCATCCTGAACATTTTGTGGGGTTTTTATTCCAGTGCCATCTATTATTCGTTTGGTACACAGAAAGTACATGGTTTCATTGACTTATTTAAAAAATGGCATTCCAATTTGTTTACAATTGTTTTTTTTTTCCCCCCCTAAAATCCACATTTTGGGAAATTATTGGTCGATTGCAAGAAAAAGTTATGATTTGTGCCTTATTACCTAGTTTAGAATTTCAAATCATTCAGCCATTGGAAAAGGGCGTATTGTAAAAAAAATGAATATTCCCCAAAATTGTCCCTTCTCCTCCCAAAGTTCACCAGCTTAAATGATTTTTTCGCCGCACTTTTGAGGGACACATTTGTTTGGTGACATTCAGAGGTTTGTCAAATCTTCAGTAACTCCAGACTGGAAATAATTGTGGAAAACACCTCCCAACAGCACCCATAGACCAATGACATGAAATGATTGTCCAGCCTCCAGGGGTTGGACCTCTGGTCTTCCCCGCCACCCTCTAAAAACAGCCCTTGTGACACGACCCCGACCATCTACGATCAATGACTAATAAAAACATTATATCAAAGAGCTCCCCTCCATTTCCCACTCCCCTCACCCCCACACACACAATGTCAACCTTGGTATAGGTTGTTAACGGTACCGGATTCATTGTTTCGTTTGTTTCTTTTCCTTTTCTATCTTGTAGGCATTGCTCGGACTGGGCCCAGGAAGGGGAAGGCCGAAGGGCAAAAAGAAGAAATCTACAGTGGTAAGAACAATCTCCCCCTGCAACAAGCTCATTGGTGTTACCTGAATTAATTACAAGCTTTTCGTGTAATATTTCTTGTTTTGCTTCTTGCCCTCTCAAACATCAACATTGCAAAGAGACAAACGACAGGTACGAACAGGGTTGGTTGTCAGTGGAATTAATAATAAGCGCTGGTATTCTGTGGTGGGTATTGTCTCATCTTTATTGCGTGTATATTTATATGCGTGTGTGTGTGTTATGCTGGCCATTGATAAAAAAAGAAATTGAAAATAGTAAGACCAATTTTGATGAAGTTTTTCAACCTGTACAAGGCCTACATTTTGAGGATGCTTCTTACGACACTTCAGTTGTCACACAACAGTGAAGTTGTTTTCGTGTGAAGTCCCCCACAGCCTTACTATGGAACATGGGCGCCCTCTATGGGTATAGGATTTCCAGCATTGATTATGCTACTTAAGTAGTCTAGATTTGTAAATATTTCCTGACATTCTGTCATATTTTCACAAAACTTGGTGAATGTGGTTTGCCCTTGGCACTGAGCAATTTCAATTGTGAATCGGGGTCATTGACGGTCAATGTGCCTAACTTGCATGGTCATACAGTATGTAAAATTTTAATATAGACTAAGTAGTGTCCAGTACTTGGGGGGTGCCTGCCATTGTATATAGTGTACACAGGTTTAAAAATAAACCATCCTAAAACGCCAAAGGTTTGCCCAAATACGAAAGAAAAAAAAAAAATACAGATAGAATAAACGGCTTACAACCTAGTGCCCCACAACTTACTGAAGCACTACAAACGAAGATTAACTATCAGTGCCAAAAAAAAGTGTCTCTTCAACTGAGCTTAAAAAAGTTGATACTTTGTGTCCAATGAATCATTCCATGAATCTTAGGAATAACAAATTAAAGGCAAATATCAGCTCTTCTATATAGTTCATTGGTGATAAGTTGCCAACTAACTTTCATGAACTAAAATCTTTTTTTAGACACTGGTGGACCAGTCGTAAAGAGGTCGAGAGGAAGACCAAAGGGGAGCCCAAATAAAAAGAAACACTGGTACACTTTTGCTGAAATCAATTGCTTGCATTGCTTGCACTGTGTTCTTCACAGTAGTATAGCGATTTTACCCTCCTTGCGAATGGCCATTTGTGATTTGCGCAACTATTACTAATGCACCAATGTTGAGGGTCTACGTGTATGCTGCTGATCTGACTAACCATTGGCCTCGGTCTTCCCTCTAGAAATATAATAAATATCCTAAAATGCTACTGACAATTTTAGGTGGACTGTACTGTATATATACCTATATGTTAGTGATTTCAAACCCGATGATATTATATAGAAATATAATAATATTATAGAAAAGTAGCAAACAATTTGAAATGTGTAAACAGAATTAGTAGGCCTAACCCAGGTTTTACCACTTTCAGAAGTTGAACACATTTGAGCTCAGTAGTCATGTAACAGATTCCTTCAAACTATGGAAGTTGAAATGAGGTCTATCAAAACTCCCCAACCCAAAGTTGGCATTCTAGCTCACTTGCCTTATTGAGTTGAATAAAATCCGAGTAATATGACAAAGTTTTTTTTTGGTACAAAAGATGGGCTTTCGAAAGTACACCTATTCCATTGAATTTTGTATTAGAGATCCCATGATGTCACAAGAAGAGTTTAGCTATAGTTGTTTGTGTTATATTGTTACTATTAGATCAGGGTTTGACTTCCATCTGATGTAACACTTTTTCCCACCACACCCAATTAATACTGCATTTGGTTAAATTTAGGGGACATTCACCTGCTAAACTTTCCTTTTCAGATGTGCTTCATGGCAAATTGTCATTAAGTGATGCTGATACGAATATAAACCGCCATGAGGAAATTGAACTATATATAATTTGACGATCAAAATGACAATCAAAAGTGGTATTGGTTACTGCATAATGGGCCTGATTTTAAGAAACATTGATGGCACATTCAAATCATGTCCATTCCAGAATAACATCCTGGTATTAGCCTCCTTTCATCTTTGGTCTTGGAAAACGATGGATAGTTTCAGAGAATCGTCAGGTTGTTTCTAGTTTAGCTATGGCGTGGTGTAAGGTCCAACTGGTACGGCAGTTCAAGTCCTGTACATGAGGAAACACTGAAGTAACACACTATTTATAGTTTGCCTCAGTAATGGGTCCTTTTCTATGGGAATCTCCCTGAGGTAATCGGAAAAGAACAGTTTGGGTTTTTTTTTCCTAATGAACTCCCAAAATTCCAATGCATGCTTGTATCACAACTCGCCTAGAATGGATATAAATATACATCCTTGTTGTAGGCTCTCTCCATTGCTATTGTACACTGTAGGGAAAGAATGAATAATTCACATATTTGCAAGGTTGTTGCACATTCAAAATCTGGTACAACTATGGAGGAGTTTTTTTTTTCATACAAATATGAACCCAACCCTCCCCCTCCCCCCCTCCCCCACCTCTCTCCCTCAGCAGCAAGCCACGCATCACAAACCATTCCGCTCAAAGAATCTTTAATCAACATTTTGACTAGTATTTTATCTCTACTACGGAGGATCGTTTCGATATCAGATGAGATTGTCATTGTTGCCCCACTTGATGGCTCAAACGTGGCGATGATCGTGGTCTATATGCCAGTAGAGTATCTTTACAGCATTGATCATTGATGTTCATTATGTGAAAAGGATACGCTTGCTCAGAGATTCCTATTATGCTATCGGGGCAGCCTTTGTAACATTCACTCACTTAGGCAGATGTGTGAGAAGTCATTGATATTGATTGTCTTTAATTAGTCTTCAGTCAGTTAATGGTTGTTTACACAATGCCAGGTGTGCCACACCCTCATGTCCAATTAGTGGCTTAATAGTCCGAAGAAAACAAAGGTCTTCCTTTATTCGCCCTGATTGCCTTCCACAACTCTGGCCTGGAATCTGTGAATATACAGATCTTTGTTATTCCATGCTAGCTGTCAGGAATGATTCAATTGTTGAATCAGTGTTGGGTGAACTGGAGTTGTTTAATCTGTGATGCTGCTCAAACAATTATTGGAATAGCGCCCTCACCCCTATCCATCTAGTGACTTCCCTACTATCACGTTTCCATCCCCAATTGGCCTCCCTCCCACAATACTATTGTTTCATTGGTTTGGAGTGATTGCTGAAGGTTTTCATTATTTTTTTTATGATAACCATATTGTTGTTGACATTGTTTGATGCATTATTTTCTATTAGACCTGCATTTTTTTGCGCAGACACTCCAACCCATTATCAGGCCCCATAGGCTCTGTTTTGCTAGGAAAGTATGTTGAGAATCCTAGCAATGTCTAATTAGGTATGGAGACCAGATACATCAGATACAAAAGTTTCATTGGATTCTTGACAAGTTTTCAATAATTTGACTCCCAATGACCTTCACCTTAATTGGACCCAAATGTAGTCCACTTCCACCGAATTTGTTGAAATCTGACCAACTCTAAAAAATAAAGATTAGCTGGCCCCCAGCTTGTGAAATGCCTACTTTCGACGATGACCATTGAAAACTTGGGTGCAAAACCTTGGATCAATCTGAGAATGTATGATGATTTCTTGCTCAATAGCAGCTAACCTTTTTGTCTATCACCAAGAACTATATATATGTATATAGTCACTGTAGCTATATTCAAACATAACTCGAAACAAAGTAAAATTGCCTTCTGCAAAACGGGCATATGGAACATTTTCCACAATTCTCAAGAAAACTAACACAGTTCTTTCTTCCCTTCCTTGAATGACTTAATATTTGGAAAAGAATAATCATAGAATATAAGTATGCCCATTGCCATCCCTCGCGTGTTTCAAAGTGTACGATCTACCACATTCTGGATTGTGGGGCAGATATAAGATGGTGCAATGTCATTCTTACTGATGCATTGATGGGTGCTCACCGTGGCGTAGATGTTGTTCGGGTTTTGGGGGAGGGGGTTGATTTTGTACGAGCGAGCTGAGCGTATCGCCATCCCAATGTGGTGCTAGTGTACCTGGAAATTTTGGATTCCAAGACCCTTCAAATGGCTGGAAGAGACACTTGCCGGGCTGTATCTCATGTGTGCAATTTCTAATTTAATGATAAAATAATCAATCCATAGAACTTGTTATACATATTATCCGATGAGTCCGAGATGATACAAGGAATCATATCTACCAAGCACCTTCTTTCATTCATTCCATATGCCCATACCATATATACATAGCCTATACTACATTTCCCAACTTGTCCGTAATTTTAAATCACAGTACAACACCGCACTGATTTGCTTTTTTCTTTGATTTTCATAATGCTTCAATCCAATTCCCGAATTTCTTTAACATAGATTTGAGTCACTGGGTTTATTCTGTGTGGTTAATATTTGCTTCATTCATGCACAATTTATATTCCCAAGTGTTGGATTCCCATGAAACATATTAAGTGCAGCCCACTATTGCTCCTGAGTTATTTCAAATTAAAAAAATTCGGGTCACTGGAAATCACGTATAATATGTCTAATTTGCATATTTAGTAGGCAATTTTAAGTCACATTTCTTTCCACAAAGCTTAATACTCCTTTGGTAAGACATGGTCAATAATCAGTCCTTATGAATTTGAAATTGGTCACTGAATATTAGCTAGTTTATGTTACATGCTAATACCAAATCTCAAGCCACACATGGACTGCCTTGGAATTGTTTGCATGGTGTCTAAAGAGAAACCAATTGATCGCTCAACGCAGGCGAGACACTTGGGGGCGATCGCCTTGGTGGCATTCTGGCCTCCCACATACAATTTAGGCAATCTTTTAGAAATAATGTGTTCTGCCCATTGTGGGATGAACCCTACTGACCTTTTTTGCTTACTCTCATTCATTCAATTATTTTGGGGGATGCATGCTTGGATGATTTGGGGGGAGGGGGGCATGATCACATAGGCCATCCCCCAACATCAAATATTGGGGGGGGGGGGGGAATTATCCCCGCATCCCCCTTTCAATCTAAGCATAGGTGCTCACATGACCATTTTTATCCTGAGCCATTGACATCCGAACATATACTTTATGAGGCAGGGAGAGGGATTTGGAGTAGAATTTTGACTATCCATTTCATTTACATTGCAATACCCATGGTAACTAGTGCATTCTTCTTCTCTGGTCCTTTTCAGTTTGTCAGGAAAATTCTCCACAAAGCGGGAAAGGCAGGCCGAAGGATCAGGCAATCTCCACAAAAGTGATTCTTGCTGTTTATACATGGCATCGGAAGGAAACCACCCAGTCAGTGTTCTGAAATCATTGGAAAATAATTCACCAGCTGTTTAATAGAAATACATAAGAGAAAAAAAAATAAGAGAAAAAACACCAGCTATTCATAAAATGCTCTGAAAAAAAAAAAACTTCTGCGAAGAGGGAAAATGGGCACGTCCTTCCCCCCCCCCCCCTCCTTTCTACTTATAGGCATGGGGGTCAACAGATAGTTGCCCTACGCCCTTCTGCTGATAGAGATGGGTTCCGTCCAATTATGTGTTTGATTCCTTGATGAAGTCAGAGTGATCTCTGCAGTCATGACAGATCCTGTATGTGTGTGACGCCTCGTTAACACAATAACTCGACCCACTGGATGGATGGAGTTCATACTTGGTAAATATAGGTTCCCATATGGATTACATTATCCCGATGTTCTGGGGTCAGGGAGAGGGTCATCTGAAGGTCAAGGTCCAGATGGCCCCCCCCCCCTGGCCCGACCGGGTATTCCCCTTCTCTCATGGAGAGTACCCACCCTATATTTTGTATGGACCTGAGTCAGTTTTTGGGGAAAAATAAGAAATTTGTGAAAAATTTACAATTCGGGGCAATTTTAGCTTGATAACCTGATCACTCGACCCCACCTGAGGCTGAGCTTCATACTTTTGGTATGGGGGTTCACATGATGAGTACATGATCCCTATTGTTTTGGAGTCAGTCCAATGTCCAATCTGAGTTCAAGGAGAGGAGGATTCTGAACATCTCGTTAAGAACTATAAGTTCAGAGTGTCTGGTCTAGCCAATTTTAAGCCTGTTAACACGATAACCCACAATCCTCTTGGAAGCAAGAAGCCCATACTTGGTAGCGGGTTTCCCCGTAATCAGTAGATGATCCCTATTGTTTTGGGAAATCTTGAGAGGTATTGAGGTCTGCTCAAGTTGGTTTGGCTTTGTAATGTCGGTCTTACCGTAACTTATCGATGCCTTCGTGTGCATAGTCTTTACGTAATTTACCAATGTAATTGGTGCGCAATTTTTTCTCAAAACCTGAAGAAACTCCTAACTTACATTCATGGAATGACGAAATGGTAAGAAAATTGAGGAATTTGTCATTCAGTAAATAATTTTTGCTTCGAAGATTCCTATCAGTAATTAGTCCCTTTTCCTTGAATATTCCCGAAAATATGGCCATCGATACCAATACATACGTATTCTAAACTGAGAATGCCGTTTGGATATTTTTGGAACAAAGTCTCCAGAAACTATATGAGAAGTGTCTCAGAGCCACGGTAAAAAGGATGCTATTTTTCGTTTGGATTTGAAGCTATAATCACTGTGGCAGTTGGGCTATCTTCTTATCATCATCATTCAGTTCTGGCAAGAATTTGTGTTTGTTTTCTATCTCACTGCAGCCCTACTACCAACTGAAGCCATGTGGGTCGACCCGAGGAAGAAGTGAGTGTTGCTTGTACTAACCCCGGCCGTATCAATGTTTTTTTCTCCTCTGTTTTTCACCTCTCTTGACGTCAACGGAGGAATACTGATGATTAGGCCGCATTAACATTGTCTGGTCAAGTGGATAGGGCATCTAACTTGGAACCTGGAGGCGAGAGATTGAATCCCATTCTGGTCATATCAAGCTTTCCAAAAATGTTTGAGTCAGAAAAAAAAATCCACACCTCAAAAAGGGCTATGGCAGCACTACTGAACCAGAGGATTAGAGGTGAGGCCATCAACCCCGTGGGGAACAACTCTGTCGTACGCACCTTCTGGTCAGGCTCAACTAAAAATGACGTGGTTTTGGTTCTCATTAAGGGTTGAAAAAAGAGATGATCTGCTCTTTCAGGCTGAGAGAACAATCCCTGTCTTAAGGTTGAAATCCTCCTTCATTGGACCTTGGACCCACAGATTTATTGGTACCCATGACACGTGTGGAACAGCTCAATAGACCTTCTCTATCGCAAATACTGTTGCAGCACTGCATTATGGGAAGGATGTTTATTCTACAGTACAAATGATCTCGTAGTAACACAGACCTTAGCGCGTGAACAGTCACCTGGCATGTGTTATCCGTTTGTGGTGCGCTAACTAACCTTGTCCGATGGAGTTGCCCAAAAGCGCCCTCTCATCTATTTGCGTATAATGGGTGTTTAATGCCTGTTTCACAGTGTTTGAGTGCGTATACTGACTATACTTCACCACTAAACAGTTGATGTGTATAGATTAATTCTTTCCCATAGCTCTATCTTTATAGGCCTATTTTTTATTCAAAGGAAACAAATTCATTTCAATGTTTCGACTCTGCTGATTGCGTTAACAGAGAGGGTTTATGGGAGTTTTTTGCTGGTCCGATGCAGGGTTTTTGTTAAAAAATCAGAGACTTTTTTCAAGGATCGATCTGTTCGTTCCAGGTCAGCGGGCCAGTGTACCAACTGTGACCTTTGACACCATGTTATTATCATGAAGGATAACTGCAGTATTGGCTACAACAACTATAATCTTTTGGGATAGATTCGTTTATATCTACAGGTGTCACACCTCATTTCAGTAGGGAGTTCCTATTGAAAATTGTGGAGTAATATCATTCTATATTAGGAGACACTTTTATGCACCATGCATGATGTCACATTTAACAAAACACAAAGGATAGCTTATGTAGTTTGTTTGTTTTGGTGAATGATGCAACATTTCACCGGGGATCTACTGTGTCTTTCTTCTCTTTTTCAAAAGTAACCATCAAAACCTAACAACTGACTACAGCAATCCCCTTCAATGGCATGATTTTCCAAATGAAATTAACGTATAAATTTTAATAGCAAACGAAGAATTTCCAGGTTGTGCAAGTATGGACATAATTTATTACTGTATGATTGGATTACTCTGCACAATAACTTGCACTGGAATCATCACAGAAACTTATATGGAGGTCAGGTGGTAGAAGCGTAGCTTTTACTGTTACGAAAGCTTCCCCTCATTCTCTCATTTTTGATCTGCCAGAATGATTTCGGCTGTATCGTTTTAGATCATAAGGGCGGAGTGCAGAGCTGAGGTCTGCGATTTTTGAGACAATGAATTTATCTAAACATTCCTCGTCTTCATTAAATATTGCAGGGTGCTAGGCCCAGCTTGCATTGAATATGATGTTTGAAATGCAGGGATTCATCCATGTAGTCGACATCGCCAACATAACGCTGCAAATTGCTGATTACTCTGGGATGACATTGCGCATACCACTGGTCTCTTGTCAACATCACATACCGCTGAAAAATGCCATGGATGTCCTCTAGATACTTCGCACACACCGCGCAATAGGCCATAGGTGACTTTGACATTGCGCATACTGCCGTCAACGTGCCATAGGTGTCTCTAGGACGCCCACCTACTGCTGCAATGTGCCATAGGGGACTCTGGATGACATGCTACCTACTGCTGCAACCTGTTATTCGGACTCTCGATGACATCCCACATTCCGCTGCAAGGTGCATATAGGTGACTCCAGTCACATGCAACCCTAAAACTTACGGCTGCGACACCTGTGGGGTTACTCCAGCAGCATCACACTATACAATCTGTATGGGCCTCGGTGACTCTGTTAACAACATAGCAACGTTTTGTGGCGCGGCTCATTTTTAGTTGCAGTTCGCAGAGGAAAAAAATCCTTACAGTATATACCATGAACAAAGGAAAAAAGAGTAAAACTTTATAAAACCTCAAAATGTTACAACCTTGCCAATCATGTGTTAGGGGACCGAAAAAGGAAAGGGTCAGAAAGGGGTCAGGTAATTGATACCTTCTTGCGCATAGGAAAAAGCACACGTTCCGAGCAATTTTTGATGATCTGTGCCTTCTTCGCTGAAATCTATTGAATAGACACCGCAATGTGAAGAGGCAACAGACAGCTAACTGTTCATTTTTACCTGTTGAGAATTTCATTATCAGACCCCTAAATTCCTAAGCCATACTTGCAGCGCATGCAGCGACTTCAGTCAATGACTTGGAGCCAGGCTTTGTTGGGCCAATATGATGACCTCTCCGTGTTGAGGATTGGATACTTTCCAGTTTTAAACAACTTCCATCTTGCCAGCGTGTCCCCTCTGTCCCTTTTGAACATCGGGGTCTCTTAATTGAGATGTATTGGTGGCTCCCTTTCCTGGAATGGGAATCTAATCACGTCGGTTCAGATGCTGGCCCCCCTCGGCGGTGACCTTATCTGCTTGCACCATTTACCGAGAAAGAGCAGACTATCAATATTTAGCAGGTTCCACTATTCCTGCACTGTTCGTTGTTCTTGCTTCCTTGTTAAAGGACAATTGCAGCATGAATTATAAAAAGGCTAATATATTAGTATAGAAAAACTGAACGGGCGCCCAAACCTGAAGTTCATCCGACTTTTCCCCGTTACAGAGATACCCATGCTAGCTGGACTTCTGACATAAAACTGTTTAATGATATAATGAATGATGAGTTAAGTCCTTTTGAAGTTATTGTGCATGGTTGTATTGGTGCAAAGATCGAAAAGCGTCCCATCGAGGCAATATAAACGATGTCTACTTGCACTAAACTCCCTCACCATTTCTTTGTTTCCATTGAACATCACATATTAGAACTATTCATGTGTAGGCGGGTAAACCGCTCACGTGTATATACCCGCTTTTGAACAATCATTGGACAAGTATCTAACACTCCATAAGGAGCAATTTATACATACACACTGGCATACTCCCAGTGACTCAAGTCAATTTAAACATTTTGGGGGCATTAGGTAGCCCCATACTCTTTTTAACTTTATTTTCAACCCTCAGTATGTTATTTCATTCAGCTTCCCATTATTCCTATCTGTAACAGACAGAGATTATTTCTTGGTTGAAACCTTTTCATTTTTACCTTGAGGGCCACTTCCCTGTCATCACTCTCCTGGCGCCCCCCTACACTGACCATAAATTATAACATTGGGCATGCTGACCCGAAAACTGTTCTGAATTTATATTGACTGGAGCCCTCTTGTGTTAGGATTATACCCTACATTTGGGTCCCCCAAGTTGGTCAGAAACCAAGATAGCCTGCATGACAGTTTTGGTTGTAATCCATGGAAGTTCCAAAAAGTATGTAGCCCCCATCCACCAAGGTTTTGTTCAATTGCTGAGGTTGGAAAATCTGCATAAGTCCGCAATTTGACCCACCCCGATGACCTTGAATGCCTCCACATTTTTTCGGGATCAACTTAGTCCCTACCCCAAAGTTTCATTCTAATCCGACTAACTTGAAAATTTCGTATAAATTATGCAATAGCGGCCTCAGCATTACAGTGATGCCCACATTCGAAGTCGGTCATCCAGATTTCTCACTAGGGCCACAAGTGTACCAAGGTTTAGATCAATCGGATAATTGTTAAGGAGTTATTGCACTAACGCCTAGAGTTCCCGCCGCACAACACTGGAAGTGTTCGTGATATTATGGTTTTTGGGGGTGTAGCTGCCTCCTCCCGCCGCCAGCCTCTGGAAAACTTTAGGCATTTAGCGCAATAACTCTTTAACGCTTTATCTATCGAACGAAACTTGGTACACCGTCCGTACTAGCGAAATCTCAGATGGGAGTTAAAAAGTGGGCGTCACTGCTGCATGTTTTTTGCCCTCTATTTTGCAGGTTTTTGAACGGAAAACATTAGTCCGTAATTACATGAACTTGGTGGTGGGGGGACAAAAATGTCCCGAAAAACATGACGGTGATTTCAAGGTCACCACGTGTCAATTTTGCAGTTTTTCCGCGGAAATAGAGTTAGTCTGATTTCCTGAAACTTGATGGTGGGGACGAAAGTAGGTCCAAACACATGACAGTAATTTCAAGGTCACCAGAGGTCAAAATTTGCGTTCTATTCGAGATTTTTAACTTTGTCAGATTCAAACGAAACTTTGAGAAAATGTGAACTACATTGGTCTTGAACAAAAGGTAGGGCAATTCAAAGTAACCAGAGGTCAAATGGACGTAAATTCCAATGTGCTTTCTTCAACTAGGTCAACAAAGGCACTTTCTGCGGGGGCTAACACGTCGGTGGTTTCCCACTGCACATGTCTAGTTTATACATGTCGACACTAGTCTCAGGCCCCCTTTTCAGCTTGTTTAATAATGATAAACTTTGCCTCAAGAAGGCAAGGTAGCTGCAGGGATGACGGTCTATGAGGCTTGACGACTGAGCTCTAAAATAAAGAAAATATCTAAACCAGACTTCACATTACTTTTCCCCTGTTTTAAAGTTGGAGCCTTAGAAAGTTAATTATATCCCCACAACACTGTTTAATTTCTCGGGGGATATTATGGTTTGGGGTGAGCCACCATCCTCCTCCGCGGAACTTTAGGCGTTAGCGCAATAACTATTTAACGCTTCATCCATCGATTCTGAAACTGGTACATGTCTGTCCTAGTAAAATCTCGAACGAGTTGCAAGTGGGCGTCCACTGCAAATGTTTGCTGCCCTCTATTTTGCAGGTTGTGAACAAAAAAGATTGGTCCAATTTACATGAAACTTGGTGTGTGGGGACAAAAATGGTCCTGAAAAACATTACGGTGATTTCAGTGTAACCGGGAGTCAAATTTGTCTTTTTTTTTTGCAAAAATACAGAGTTAGTCTGATTTACATGAACTTGGTGAGTGAGGACAAAAGTTGGTCCGAGGGCAAATTTGCATTTTATTGAGATTTCCTGACTTTGTTGGATTTGACCAAAACTTGGAGAAATGTGAACTACAGTTGGTCTTAAACAACAGGTAGGGCATTTCAAAGTCACCATGGGTCAAATGGCCATAAACTTCAATGTCTTTCTTCAAACAAGCTCAACAAGGCCGATGTCTGCGGGGATATCCACTTTGGCGGTTTACACCCGCCTGACATTCAGTTTCAACTTACTTCGAAAAGCATTTAGTCTATGAGAGTATTGCTGTAGTGTCATTGGGAGTGTTGATGATTACCTTAGTGAGGGAACTATTAACCCCCCTTGTTAAGGGGGGCCTACTTACCGAGGGGCAACTTACCTTCTAGACGTACACAAATTGCATTTCTCCGGCCAACGGCCGCTTCATCAACCACACCCTAGAACCCACTAAAAGAGGTGCACAGCGCCACTACCGCAGCAAGCCGTACCTAGCTGGGTGCGGCAACGACGCTGTACTATATCATTCCAACTAGCACCTGAGGTCCCCGGCTTAGTGGGGAGACGGGGGCCGGGTGTCCCGAAGGTAAGTTGCCCCTCTAGTAGCCCCCTTAACGAAGGGGGGTAACTTACTTCAGGGCACTTACCCTTCTGGACTTACTACAAATTGCAACCTCCCCCCGCAAGGAGATGGTGAAAGCCGTGGAGCGAATTAATCCAACTGGAATAAGACCCCTCACCATAAGAAAGGAACGTCTGAGTACCGCGCTCCGTAGTCACACCATACTCCAACATCCGAGCGTGTCAAACCCTCCACCCTCACAGGCCAGGATGTCCCGCGAGCCCCCCCCCCCCCAGCCACAGCCCTACACACACTTCTCAACGAGCGTAGGCCGCGGTGTGGGGAAGGGGGTGGGGCGCAAAGCCGACGCTTACCTAGATGCCAGTGGCCCCCTGACGCGAGGGCCACCGCAGACGCGGACCCGAACCGAAGACCCCCCCGCAGGAGTAAAGCGTGGCCCGGCGGGATTCACTCCGCAGGGGGTCCTGAAGGTATGAAGCCGGATAAAGGTATTCTGAGATTTCCATCCCGCAGGCTGGAGAATTGCGTGTATTAGGTCGCTGCGAGATACACAAACAGCGACGTTTGACACGGACACAGGAGGGACGGGTCCGATCCAGTAAACCCACAGGGCCCGAACCGGACACCACACCGTATCCACACCTTTCCCCCTCCTCCCGAGAACTCCCCAATAGCAGGATGAAACGGAGCCGGGAAGAAAATTGACCGACTGCGTTTTAGTGAGGAAACGTCGGCGTCCGGACCAGGCGGGACCCGTGCGCTCAAAACGCATTATGGCCGGAGGGTGCAAAGCATGCAATGCACTATGGCGCCGAGCTGATGCCGCCGCAAGAAGGAACGCTATCTCAACCAACAGCTGCGGCATAGAGCAGTCCGCTAGCAGATCAATGGGAGGCTCCGCTAGTAACCGCAGGACGTCCCCCATATCCCCAGGGGAGGAACGAAGAGTGCGAACTCTAGGACGATCCAAGAACATGATACGAGGAGGGGTCAGTGGCTTCGCAGAAGAACACCGTTGATCCATCCCCGATATGCTATGTATAGCCGCAAACAGCGGAGCGGTTTAACCCGGGATCGTGTTCACTTGCCGCCCCCTAAACGGAACAAGTAGAGGAGAAATCGGCCACCTCCCCGACAGGGGACGTGGCCGGAGAAACTGGCGATCGCCACAACCCTCTGTACAATCCGAGTCCGAATCATCAGGCGTAGGGGGAATCTCTCCGACCCCGGGCCGCCATCGCGGCAGCCTCCTTCGAAAGGCCGGACGCTCGGGAGGAATTCCCTGACAGGGCCCGCAACCAGGCGCCAGAGCCTCTGGTGAGGGTGGCGCGTCCAGACCCGGAATGCACAGGAGGTCCGATAACAGGGAAGAATCCGCGGACCACCGCCAGCAACGCCAGGAGTGGCCGGACCACGCTTGGGCGACCAAAAAGCGCTATCAGGAGACCCAACACGGCTCGCCACCCTCTCGCACCCTGGTCCGACTAGAAGAAACGGCGGAAGGCGTTACCCGTGAGAAAGGCCCAATCGAGGGCCAGGCATCGGACCGGCCCAGGCGCCCTCGATCGGACGAGTGCAGAAGCAGCACCCGGCAGATTGCGTTGAGAGGCGATGCAACAGGTCCACCTCCGGACGATTGAAACGCCTCGAACAATGACTGACACACTCCGACGTGAAGAGACCCACTCCGGCGGAGCTGAGTGATGCGCGGAGAGCGCGTCTGCGATGGAGTACTGAGAACCGGAAGGGAACCGCTGAAGGCGCACTCCGTGGCGCGCGGCACCACTGGACGGTCCCAGGTCACGGACCAGCAGCCTCCAGCGAACGCGGCCGCCCACTCTCGTTGCAGAGTTTAAACGCGCGGAATCAAGGCACGTGTATGTGGGTCCCCCGTAAACTCCGATTCCCACATGAGCCAACGCGACTCCGGGGGTGACGCCCCCCAGCCCTCCAGTGGGCGTACCCGACGTTAGGCAAAGTTGGACGGGAAGGCGGGACCGTACACACCCGCATGAAGTTGTCCCTGTTCAGCCACCAACGGATTATCGGGTCCAGGCGTGGCTGCCACGGCACCTGGCGTCGACATGATCCCGAGACGACGGGCGAAAAAAGCCAAGAGGGGGATCTGGAGGGGGCACATGTACAGGCCGGCAATAGGGAAACCAGGTCCACTGGCTCGCCATGAAGCGAGGAGCAACAGCACGCCCCCGCGCAGGGAGAGTTCAGCCCTGAAATAGCCGACACCCGGCTTGCAGGGCTTCCAGTCCCCTAGGGTGGGGGGTGGCACCCCGAACCGCTAGATCGATCTGCGACCCAGTAACGATCTGCGGGGACGGTCGCAGGTTGGACTTGGCAAAAGTTGAGAGCCATCCCAGGCTCGCGCCCGTCCAAAACCGTGAGGGGCTCCTATGAACTCCGCCGCGGAGTCCCCCACGATAAGCCAGGCGTCCAGATAAGTGAAGGTCTGGACCCCCTGACGACGCAAATGGGCACCATGGCCCTTGGGACCGTGTAAAACACACGGGGCGCCGTCCACAACCCAAAACGGGAGACTGGAAAATCGGTAGGAGGAAGCGGTGTCTAGCGGAAGCATAGGAAGAAGGAATCCTCCCCTGACGGGATATGGCAAGTTGCATCCGCTAGGCTACGACGTCGCCCAGGGACCCCTCCGCAGGGTTTGAAAATCCACCGCTAGTGTTCATGCGGAAGGGGTGGGCGGAACGAAAACGGTTGAGAGGGCGCAGGTTCAAAATCGGCCGCCAACCGTCCCTCTTGGGCACCAGGAAAAAAGACGCCACAACCGTGGCACTTCCTGCGGGAGGACGGGGCGGAATGGCCCACTTGGCCAAAAGGGTTTCGATCTCCCTCTCCAACCCGACGCCTGGGACAGTCCCGCGGGACCGGAGCCCGAAAACGCCCGGAGATCGGGGGGAGGCGACGTAAACTCCAGGCGATACCCCTGGGAGAGCGCGGCCAGGGATCCACCTGGTCCGAGGTGACAGAGGCCACGCCCCCGCAAGTCCCGGAGAGAGCCCCCACGGTGGGGTCCTCCTGGGGTGTTCCGGGACAGGGGGCCGGTAGTCATTACCCCCGCGGCTGGCTGGAAACACTCCTCCTCTTGCACGGCGGGAGAATGACGCGCCCCCCCTGGGGCTGCCGGAACGCCTGGCCGGGTTCCTCGGGGCACCCCCCGCCCTCCGGTAGGGCCGAGACGCCTGAGCGCTCCCCGCGCGTGGCGCTTTTCTGACCAGAGAATGTCCTCTTCGGGCAGACACGTCCGCCGTCCTCCGGTACGTCTCCACCCAGGGGGAAAACAGGCTCCGAGGAGGTCGGGGCCCCAAAATAGGGGCGCTCTGGCGTTCGCCAGCGGCGAGCGGAGAAGGTTCGGTCCGGCAGGACACTCTCCGACGCAATGACGGTGCCTTGACAGCAATGCGGGTGAACTGATCACTAGGCCAGTCTAATAACCGCCGACTGGACTCACGCCATCACCTCCCGCAGGTAGGGGTCTGCCGACGGTCATGGGCGACCACTCCGCTAAGAAAAAGCTGTGAGCAGCCGAGACCTTGATACCGATTCTCGCTGCACGGTCAAAAAAATGGAGATCGGCATCTCGGTCCGCCTGGGGGCGATCCTTCAGACAGAAGGAAGGCCTTCCCCCCCCCTCCTTGGCCGGGAGAACCGCGCCCTCCCCGACAGTTTGTTAGGACCAACCTGTCCCACGTCTCCAGCGGCATGGGAGGGGAACGGAGGATGGCATCGTACTATGCCTGGGGTACTCGGAATGAGGCGGTCCTCCCGCGTGGACGCTCGAGGGGACGTCCCGGCCCTAGCCTGGAAAATTTGGAAAACGTCCAGCGGCATATGGAGGGTAGGAGCGGGCGGATGGGGATTCCGGTGCTGTGTCCAAACACGCCCAGCCTGTCGGGTCCTCCGTCGCGGCCTCGGGGTCTTAGACAAGTACAGGGAGAAAGCCCGAGCCAGTCCGTCACCGCCCCAGTGTAGTCTGCCTCAAAGAGGCCCGTAACGGGTGGCTCTTCAAGTCGATGAAGGGACTTCTGCCCGACGGGCCCCCCTACAACAGGAGGGGGCAGGGAGATTCCTGCCGTCGAATGATGGAGCGTCCGACCCTGACCACGGTCGGATGAGTGCACGTCGAATCTACGGTCGAGGACCGGCGGGGGAAAATCGACGTCTGTCTCCCTGGACGGCTCTCGTCGCCTGAACAACAGACGGAGCCGACGGGGGGAACACACCGCGACACTGGAAACCATCCCAGCTCGCGGGAGGGTCTGGTGTTGTTAGGAGGAGGGGGAGGTGGACCAGCGACCCACGGTCCCCGGGCGGAGATGCTCGTCCACTCCGGGCGTGGACAGCCCTTGAGCCAACACCGCCGTCAGGGACTGAGGAGTTCCAACGTGGAACTAATTGCCCCCCTGAAGCATCGCGCTTCTGCTTACGGACTTACGAGGAGGGGGTTGCTACTTCCTCTTCCTATCGAGAACGACGGAGGGGGGGACCCCGTTTTCCCGTCGGCAGGACACATCGCTTGCCGCGATGATGTTGCCTTGACGGGCAATGCTGCGGGCGAACTGATCACAGGCCAGTCTAGTAACCGCCGAACGGGACTCTCGGCATCACCTCCCGCAGGGAGGAGTCTGCCGACGGCGCCACCAGGGCGAACCACTCCGCCTAAGAATAGCTGGAGAGCCGAGACCGTGATAATGAATCTCGCTGCACGGGCAGAAAAACCGGAGATCGGCGTCTCGGTCCCACCTGGGGCCGATCCTTCAGACGGAAGGACGGCCTTCCCCCTCCTTGGCCGGGAGAACGACGCCCTCCCCGCCAGGACCAGCCTGTTCCCACGGCCTACGCGGCAGGGGAGGGGAACGGAGGATGGCATCGTAATTGCCTGGGGTACTCGACTGAGGCGGGTCATCCCGCGTGTGGGACCCTCGACAGGGACTTCCCGGCCCTAGCATGGAAAATCTGGAACACGTCCAGGGGCATAGCGAGGGTAGGAGCGGGCGGTGGCGGATCCCGGTTATGTCGAAACGCGCCCAGCCTGTCGGGTCCTCCGTCGTGGCCTCCTGGGTCTTAGAAAAGTCAGGGAGAAAAAGCCCGAGCCAGTTCCGTCACCGGCGCAGCGTAGTCTGCCTCAACGAGGCCCGAAACGGGTGGCTCTCGTCGACGGAAGGGGATCCTTCCCCCATGGCCCGGACGGGGGCCCCCCTCAACGGAGGGCAGGAAGATTCTGCCGGCGAAGACGGAGCGTCCGACCCTGACCAACGGTCAAATGCGTGCACGTCGATCTCCGGTTCGAGGACCGGCGGGGGGAAGTCGACGTCTGTCTCCCTCGACGGCTCCGTCGCCGGCTGAACAACAGGGGGAGACGTAAGGGGAGGAACAACCGGAGACACTTGAAAAAAACATCCGGCTCGCGTGGGAGTGTCCGGTGGGTCGAGGAGGGGGGAGGGGACCAGCGGAACCCCGGTCCCCGGGCGGAGAGGCTCGTCAACTCTGGGCGTGGACAGCCCTTGAGCCAAAAAACCACCGCCGTTCAGGGACTGAAGAGCTTCCAACGTGGAAGCAATTGCCCCCCTGAAGCATCGCGCTTCTTCGTAGGCTTACGGGATCCGAGGAGGGGGTTGCCTCTCTATTCCTCATACGAGAACGACGGAGGGGGGGACCCGTTTTCCGTCGGAAGGGACACATCTCTGCCGCGATGATGTTGCCTTGACCGCAATGAGGGCGAACTGATCACAGCCAGTCTAGTAAAACCGCCGACTGGATTCGCTATCACCTCCCGCCGGAGGCGTCTGCCGACGGCGTCACGTGGGCGAACCATCCGCTAAGAAAGCTGGAGAGCCGCGGCGACTTGAGACCGAATCTCGCCTGCACGGTCAAGAAAACCGGAGAGCGGGTTATCGGTCCACCTGGGGCCGATCCTTCAGACGGAAGCGAAGGCCTCCACCCTCTTGGCCGGGAGAAAGAACCGACTCCTCCCCGACAGGACCAGCCTGTCCCAGGCCTCCAGCGGCCAGGGGAGGGACGCGGATGGCATCGTACTGTGCCTGGTACTCGGAATGAAGGCGGTCGGGTTCCTCCCGATGTGGGACCTCGAGGGGGACTGCCCGGCCCCCAGCTGGAATCTGGAACAAGTCCAGCGGCATAGGGAGGGTAGGAGCGGGCGGGGGCGGATCCGGCTGGTCCAAATGCGCCCAGCCTGTCGGGTCCTCCGTCGTGGCCTCCTGGGTCTTTGACAAATCCAGGGAAAAGCCCGAGCCAGTACCGCCACCGCCGCAGCGTCGTCTGCCTCAACGAGGCCCGTAACGGGTGGCTCGTCCGTCGACTGAAAGGGGACTCCTGGCCCGACGGGCACCCCTCAACCGGAGGGGGCAGGAGATTCTGCGCGAAGACGGAGGCGTCCGACCCTGACCCAAAAAACCGGCGGATGCGTGCACGTGGCGATCTCCGGCTCGTGGACCGGCGGGGGAAGATCGACGTCTGTCTCTCACGGCGGCTCCGTCGCATGAACAACAGGTGGAGACGTAGGGGACCGGAACACACCCCCCGGACAATGAAAACCATCCGGCTCGCGGGAGGTTCCGGGTGTTGTCGAGGGGGGGAGGGGGCCCAGCGAACCCCCGGTCCCCGGCGGAGAGGCCCGTCAACTCAGGGCGTGACAGCCCTTGAGCCACCACCGCCGCTCAGGGACTGAAGGGCTTCCAACGTGGAGGCTAAGTGCCCCCTGAGAATCGCGTTTTCTTGGCTTAGGACTACGAGGGAGGGGGTTGCTCTTCCTCATCCGAGGACGGAGCAGGGGGGGGGACCCGTTTTCCCGTCGCACAGACGGGGTTCTTTTGTAGTCTGGGGGGATAGAAGAGGGACGACAAACAAAAACTCCGACCCGTCACGAGGTCTCTGACCGAGGTTACCAGCATCGCCAGGAGGGGGGTGGGTCATCCCCGCAGAGACCCAAGCGGGAGAACCTGTCGCGATGTTTGTCTGGGCTGCAGCCCAGGGGGCATCGCCCCCAAAACCCCGGCGTGCTCCCATGACGGTGCCGCGTACGGGACGACCGACGTGAGATCCAACTGGGTGGGGGCCCTAACAGTGACTACGTCCCGATCGTCCCCTGTGGACGGCCCTGAACACGTTACCAGGCTGACGGACCGAATGGATCGGGAGGACGGCGCATAAACATATGGCTGTGGAGCTCCCCATGAACCCATCCCCCCATTGGAAGAACGTCCCTGGAACGTTCCCAGGGGTCCGTGCCACCCCCAGCAGAGCCAACTGGTCCGATGGGGGGTGCTTAGCCAGAACCCGACACGCGGGGGGCCGGCCCTACCCCGGTTAGGGACAGGGACGACGGAAAAGGTGACCGCAGCGCCGACTCGTCGTCTCTAAAAACAGCGGTCCCGCAGGACCCTCATTCCCCCCACCCAGGCCGACGAATCACGGTCGCCTGGGTGGAAGGGAGAAGGAGGGGGGGGACCTGAGACACCGAGGTCCCAGAGGGATCGCAATGGTCCCAGAAACGCGGTGGGTGCAGAGGTATTAAGCCGTGGCCCTTCAACGAAGTGACCGTCACCACCGAAGACTCAGCCCCACGCAGGGCGCTCATCCCCCCATTACTGCGGACCCAACAGGGAGCCAGCAGTGGAGGGAGAAGGAAGACAAGGCGCAAGGTTCCGGACGCGCCCGAGAACGGGGGGACCGGATGATCCCCACCAAGCGTTGATTTTGAGCGCACGCGACGCCGACGCCGCAGTAAAATGGGAGGACCTCTTGATTCCTTGCGGGAGTGCGTTGGCTCGAGGACCTTGTAACTAATGCGCTTCGTCTTACAGATCTGTAAACAAGCAAACGACAACCAGAGTAGTAAAATCAGGTAATGTACTCAAATAAGCACTCTACAAAGACAATGTACTCGAAATAGGTCAAGGGACCCTCTAGCAGCCCGAGGTGTCCAACAATGACCCCCCTGCTCCCTACGCTGAAAGCAGGTGGCAACTTTGTACCCCCTAGGGCTTACCGTTAACTGAATATAGTGCCCAACCTGAATTTGCACGAAACGGTAAATGCCCATCCCCCCCCCTTACCTAGGGAAGGTGGGGAGGGAAAAGCATGACCGGTCAGAGGCCCCTAGGGGGAACCCAAAGCCAAACACCCTGAGGTCTACGGCCCCCCAGCCACTAGGGGGGGGAAAATTCCCCGACGGGTGAAAATAAGGATGGCCGCCAAAGCTACTGCGGTGAACAGTCACCGCTCGCAAAGATGGCTCATCTGAAAGAGGAACAAAAATGCTACAGTTCATGACTGAAAAGAAAATGTTTGCCCCTATCCAGCTATACCCGCATAACCGGGCGACATATGCGTGAATGTGACCATAATGAATAAAAATACGGACTATAGACCATCAACAAATATGGCACCCCAAGGCATCATCAAATCCTAAAAGGAACGTGAGGGTGGCCTATTGATATGGCAAATTAGGCACCGCCTTAGAAGCCCAGCGCTCTTACGCGCATGAGGGCCCACCACCCGACTACGGGGAAAAACACACAAGTCAACGGACGGAACCCCACAGCCACATGTGAAGTCCCTAGTGCAAAAAGCACGAGAGGCTCGAGGGGGAAAACCCTCTACTAACTAGTGGGGGAAATACCCCCTCCGGAGCCCAAGGGGGCGGACAGAGCCCAGAGGGCTCAACGAACCATAACACATATCGGGACGGCACAACGCACCTAGCCCAGGCGGGGAGGGAAGGAGAACACCCCGCCCCCACTGAAGAAACGTCGGCCCAAACGAAGCCCATACAAGACATGCACACACACAAACCGGCACTGGCCCGCTAACGAAAGTTTCGATCCTAAGAATGGGCAGGAATGATTGAATTAACTACAGAAATAACCCACAACCCCAAAAGGAAATATATCACCTGATACTGGTTGAAAGTGGCAGAAAGTAGCGTGAGAAGCGTCCAATGAAAACTGCGATGAATAACATTAGCCGTGTGGTTGCTGTGCAAAACACACCGAAAAGAATGATGGTACAGCGCCGTTGCCGCACCAAGCTATTACGGCTGCGTTCGTACTGGCGTTTCTGTGCTTAACTCTATGTTAGTGGTATAGGTGTGTTGAAGCGGCCGTTTGGCTTAAAATGCAATTTGTAGTAAGTCAGAGGTAAGGCCCTGAAGTAAGTAACAGAACGTCGCGATGTTGACTCATTCCAGAATGAAACATGGATGCAACATCATTTCCCTGTGTTGTCTAATGGTGACTTCACACGTTATTGCACAATGGGGAGTCTTTCTATTTCCTCTGCAACTTTGAAGCCAATCACTCCACGAAGGAACACACATTGGAATGGGGTTTGGTCTATAGATACAGTTTTTCCATTTTCTCTGTCTATATACCCTCTATGTTCCTGCGCCTGCCGTTTCGAACACCATCCGCCGACAAGAATGATAGTTACAGCTCCGTTGCCCGCACCCATCTAGTTATGGCTGCGTCCTCGTAACTGGCTCTGTGCTTACTCTTTTTTAGTGTCTATGGTGTTGGTTGAAGCGGGCCGTTTGGCCGAAATGCAATTTGTAGTAATTTGTAGTAAGTCCAGACGGTAAGTGCCCTGAAGTAAGTAACAGAACTTCTGCTGAAATGTTGACTCTTCCACAAAATGAAACAATGAATGCATAACCAAATTTCCTGGTTGTCTAATGGTGACGTCACCACTTTATTGGCAATTGGGATTCTTTCTATTTCCTTTTTCCTCCTGCAACCTTGAAGGCCACCAAATCCTCCACGAAGGAAATCACATTGGCAATGGGTTGGGTCATAGATAAGTTTTCCATTTTCTGCTATATACCCTCTATTGTATCCCAGACCTGCCATTTGTCCTCATTATATCCCTGCCACACTGGAAGTGTCCGGGGATATTAATGGTTTTGAGTGTGTAGCCGACGCACCGCAACCGCCGCCGTCCCAGGCTCCGCCTCTGCCGGAAACTTAGGCGTTTGCGCAATAACTCTTCAATGCCTATCACGATTGATCTGAAAATTGGTACACAGGTCCGCCCCAGTGAAATCACGGATGAGTTAGAAAGTGTGCATCGTGCAATGCTGTGGGGGGCGCTAAATTTGCATAATTTAAGCGGAATTTTCAAAGTAGTCGGATTTGAATGAAACTTGGTGGGTAGGGACTATAGTTGACCGAAAATGTGGGAGTATCTTCAAAGGTCATCAAAGGTCAAATTTGCGAAAATTTGAAGATTTTCAAAATTTACTAGATTTGAACGAACCTGGTGGGTGGGGAATTTAGTTGATCGAAAAATTGGAGGTGATGTCAAGGTCATCGGAAGGTCAAATTGCGGAAATTGAATTTAGCAATTTTCCAAAACTTTGTCAGATTTGAACAAAACTTGGTGGATGGGGCTACATTCGTTCCTCACAAGTTAGAAAGATAGAAGAAGTCCATACAAAGCAAGGTGTGTCAAATTTGCATAATCATTGGCCTATTATTAAACTTCTATGAATCACAACAAAACTTGGGCTAGATGAAAGTTTATCTGAGTTTTATGACCAAAAAGGGGGGGTTTATGTGGTGGTTTTAGATATTTTTCCCAATATGCGCAATAGCGGGGATATACAGTGGGTTGGTTTACCCGCCCTACAATGTTCTTAGTTGTGAGTTGTTGTCACCAGCACAATCGCCGTCATTTGAATGACATACATTAGCGGGTTAGGTGCGGTGATGTGGTGACATTAAAAAAGGTGTGAACACTTTTGTGTGAAGCATACGTTGGAATGGAATTTACTATGACAGTGGACGGGTAATTCAATAAAATTCCTTAAGTCCCATGGAATTAACGATCAATGCAGTAGTTGAGTTCTGTCTGTGATAGCGTGAAACAATTCAACTCATGAATTAAATGGAATATTACCTTGGCCTCGCCCTCGATCAATGTTGAGGAATATTTCTCTGTTTTTGCTGACTCAACATTAGTGGGTGGATCCTCTCCCACCCCGAAATACCCCTCTCATGTAGGTTTAACACCAGATAGTGAACCCTAACAATAGACAGAATTGTGACAAATAGGGGGAAAAGTGACAGTGCAACAGGGGGACATACCAGCTCCTTTGAGTTCTTTCAGTGGGTTGGTCGGTGTGGTTTCCTGTTCGTCACACCCCAACACCCTCTGAAGGTTAAGTACCGGAAAACCTATGTTTACCAGTGGAACAAAGTCAAAGGTTCGTAAGTCTTGATGTGGATTTGAGTGCTAGCTGTGTGCTCTGTGAATTTGAGGATACATGTACGTAGGTTAGAAAAGTCAGTGAATGTTGTTTTGAAATTAAAGGGTCCCACAGCACCTGGCAACGGACAATGAAAGAACAATGCAGATTGTTTTGGTCGACCTATCATGGAGACGATGTTTTTTGTCTGTAATGTATCGATACCAAAAGGCAATGGGACAATTTGCCTCATTCGGCAGAATGAAATTTTAGCTGGTCAAGAACTGGGGCAAGACCCCCCAGGTCTTGCATGGTTGCAAGATCAAGTGGATTCTTCCATCACGTCACCATGATAAGTCATTCCAAACAGTTTAACAGCTTACTAGTCAATGACCAAATTCATGAGGACTGATATTGACCATGTCCATTAAAGGAGTATTAAGTCATGGGAATGTGACTAAAATAGCTTAAATTATGCAATTAGACATAATACTCAATCATTGACCCATTGCTCATTTAAAATCTCAGGGTCTACTGGTGGACTACACTGGGCCTAATACGTTTTAGGGAAATCCAAACACTGAACATTTGCTGAATGAACCCAAGTATACACATTGAATACCCCCAGTGACTTGAGTCGGTGTTAAAATTTTGGGGGAATTAAAGGTAGACCCTACCCATCAAGCTTCATGAAAACGAAACAAAACCTTGAAATTGGATAAACATCAAAATAGACACACTGACTGACCCCTCCAGTTAGCCAGTGACCTACAGTCCATGTTTAAAAATGTTGGAGAGTAACGGTACGTCATACCCACCAGTTTAACAAAAATCTGACAACTTTGAAATACACCAAAAGTATCAAAATTATACATGTGAATGACCTCCAGTGAAGTGACCTGAATCATGACAAAAAAAAAATGCAGAACCCACCAGGTTCCGAGAAAATCCAACAAACTGCAAGATTTTGCATAAATTATGCAAAAGTAACACATTGAATGACTCCAAATTCCCTAAATCTTTGTTACAAAGCTTTGGGACTGAAGGTACCTCATATCAGAAGTTCATGAAAATCGACAAATTTGCAATTAGACAATGGAATTAGCCATATGATCTGAAATATATTATTTATCTAATCAGTTCATCACCTATATCATGCACCTGGTGCTGCACCAAATCACCATACCACTAGTGGTCTCAGTAATCTTGCTAACTATAGCCTCTAACAATAAATTTATAAATAGGCTTAATTACCATACTTATTCAGTGACGTTCGTGCCAAAAATCAAAACAGATATTTCACTTCAACCCAGTTAATAATAATCTGCATGCTTATATAGCGTTTTTTCCAAGTCATAGACGTTCTCAAAGTGCGAACAGATATACATACAAAATGCATCGAAATCGGTCTTACCTTTTCGGAGAAGGATCATGCTAATAAGGAAAGTGGGACCACACATACTTACACAAACACACCACACATACAAAGTGATCTGCTACGTCTCTCCTGAAATTTGTTCCGGCGAGACAATAAAACCGCAGCTATTACGTCCTCAAATCAAATTTTGATTTCTCTGTGGAGTGTGGCGACTACACAATGATGTCTCAAAGTCGGGTGGTAATGGAATGTTTCGTCTTCCCCTTGCTAGATAACCCATAGTCTTGAGTATGTTGACCTAGTGACCTGTCTACCTACACACACGTGTGTTATATGTCTGTCCTTGATGTTTGGTCAACCCTTCTACCACAGCCCTTGGAGCAGTAACGAGGCGGTGCTCGTGGTTGAGCCGACCGCGCCGGAGGAGGAGGACACAGACAACGACAGCCTCAGGTCCTCAGAGGAGTAGAGACAGAGTAGAGCCCATCTCTTGGACATCTAACTAAGGTTGGTTAAAATGGAAATGACAACATAAAAGGACCAACAAAGGCTGGTGAAGAAGGACGAGTGTCACTAGGGAGGACTCACTGGCAAAAAATGACTCGTTAGGTCTACTTTATGGTCTTTCCAGCAAAAGGCTCATTGTAGGGTACATAGCATTCGCATTCTGCCACCTAGGGCCTAACAGATCAGAACGTGGAGTCGTCATCTACGTCTCTATTCAGGAAAATTTATGGATGGAAGTTATATTTTTAAGGTCGAAAAGCTTTAGTTGTGCCTCATGGGGGGGGGGGGGGGGGGGTGTTTGTAGATCAAGGGAGTAGGATAAAAATGATTTGGGGAAAAAAGGCGGCAATAATATATCTCATGCCCAGAATAACTGAGCTTCTTGTGGAGTGTCAAGCATCTGTTTCCCTTTGAGAGCTTTCTATGATATTATTGAGGTCCATAGGTTGTATCCGTCGCAACACCATAAGATCTGAAGCAGTGTTTCCAGGCACGCGGGCGGGAGTCTAAATCGCTAATCGTTATTCATGGAGCCGTTTCCTGCAGGCGGGCGTTGTCGAGAATGGGTAATCTAGCAGTTTTTTTCCGCGTGCCAGCGTGGTATTTGTAATCGATTTCCGGGGAATTTCATGGGATCTACCGGCTTTCTTGTCGCTGATTAATGGAGAGTTACAAGCAATTTTATGTTCAAATACGTTCCAACCAAATTCATAACTGTTCAACAATAGGGAGAGATGTTTATAAGATGCTCTATTTAACGGCACAGACCCTATTTGAACACATATTTAAATGGTTTAAACCAATTGATATGTCAAGTATTTGCTAAGTGAATTCCTGAAACATAGCAATTGTGAAGGTAATTGTATTAATTAATCATTTGTTTCTAGGCGTATCATGATATTAGAACAATGGTTCTAAGCAACTAAACACCGGTTGTTTAGGTTTAAACAACTAGTAGGCCTATGCCGTCGGTGTTTGATAAATGGATAATAGTAATAATTGATGAATAATAATTATAATAATGATATAACAATAATAACAACAATATAGTTAGGCCTCACGGTTTATATAGTGCCATACACACTAAAGGTGGAGAGGTGCGTGATTTGAGGGAAAACGACCCCGCCCTGCACGCGGGCATGGAAAGGTCACTCGCAGTGTCCGCGTGCCGCCCGGACGATCGCGTGCATGGAAAAGCGGCTTTACACGGGGTGCGATTTCCCTTCTTGTCTTTAGTTGTAGGTGCTGAGCACTGGTTGTCATATTCAGAAAACATACAATTCATATGAACCCGCTCAAGTTATTGAACACTTACCAGGACACCTCTGAAAAAAGTCATAGACCTTTATGTGCTGTTTTGTCATCATGAGGACGTCATTTTTGTCTCGCTGAACTTGTTCAAGAAGACATAGTGGGCCACTTTGTTTGTCTGGTCTGTCTGTCTGTTGTTGTTTGTTCTGTCTGCTGTGCTGTCATGTTCTGTCTGTTGTCTGTCTGTATGTATGTCGGTTCGTATTCTCCTGAACCGTGGAAAGCCATCATGGGGACTTTTTGTGGAGATGCGCGATGAAGGTTGCGATGTGCATCCACTTTTCGACCCGAAAGACCATACTCATTTGCAAATTAAATTTGAAATTAACGAAAATTGGCCCGGGAGGTTGTGTACCAGATATCTCTTGATCGGTAATGCATTGGTGATGCCGCTAGGAGTATATAAAACTAGAAGCAGTACATTCCTGCATGATAAGCCATTAATGTCTAATTTGCATAATTCTGCGATATTTTTCAAGTTTGTTGGATTTCGCGAAAACTGGGTGGAGTGGTGTATCTATAGTCCCAATGAATTTCAGTAGGAGAAGGGCACCGAAGGTCATTTAATGTTACTAATCCGCATTTCAACCAGTCATTGCATAATTTATGAGGATTTTAAGTTGGTTGAATCCTCATGAACCTTGGTAAACCTTGAATCCCTGAAATTAACAACAATTGTAAAGGTCACTTAAGGGTCATTTAATGTGAATAATTTCATAAATTAAGCAATTTTTCAAAATTTTGTTTAATGGCCAGTAACAATTGGAAGGGTGCTCGTAGATATTTGTCATGGTAATTTTGGGTTCCAGTAATCAAACAACATCTACAGACAAGGCAAAAGGTCAAAGGTCCGTTTTAAGAAATGTGCTTATCATGAGTTACAGGCCAAAGAAATAACAACGTTGAGTTTGGGATTATGTGATAGGTCTATCTCTGCTACATAGGACAAAACCAATCCCGATCTATCTGACACCTGGTCTGCAATTGTTAGAGCGCCACTAGTATGTATATATTTTCGTCCTCAACAATATGCCAGAATTAGTATAAAAACATTAATGAGGCATTGCTCCACATAACCCATTCCATACTAGGTTAAAGTTTTTGGGTAATCCTAAATAAATGCGACTTGTTACAGATCAGACTAATTTATTACCTTTCTCAAAATTCAAAAAATGACAAAACCACATTGGGTAATAGTTTTGTTGCTGATATGAGTTCCCAAACTGTAGCATGCCGAGGAAACCCTTTGTAGTCAAACCATCACCACACACCAGGAGATCATACCATTGTAATGGTCAACCATTACAAATCCCAGGATATCAGCTTTTGTAGTTGCTCAATACGCTTGTAGTATTCAGCATTCTATACATCATCAGGGGAATTTGTTATATCAGTGGTTGATAAAGGAATTGTGCATATTCCTGCCTAAACAGAAAGCATATTGTGAGATCCCCCGATGTGTAATTGTTGTATGTGGGTGGTATCTATGTGTTTGGGCTGTACCTAACAATGAAGCTCCTGTTTCAGTATTCACACAGCCTTCGACTGAACTTGTGCTGTTGTTGTTGCATTCATATGAGCTTAGCTGTCATGTGACTACCAGCTGACCTATGGGGGGGGAAAATGGAAAAGGTTGTATGAGCTGTCGGCAATTCTAGTATCAAGTACATGGGAAAGTCTAGTTTTTGATCCTATGCAGTCACGCATGGCGTGCCTATGTATGTGCGTGTGTATGTGTGGATGTAAACGCGCTAACGCTACCTTGTAATCAGGCTAGTCAACATGCTAGCTGAATTTTCTCTAGTTCAAACTCAGTGGGGTGCTCTCACATGATGAGAGTACATGAATGCATGATGTGTATGAGTAGGGGATCAATTTGGGCCAAATGAGAAACAACTGGGAATTGTTGGTATTTTGGCACTTTTACCTTGAATTAAGGCTATGTCCAACATGCCTGGTGGGATCAAGTGTAAACATGGTGGGTGTTGCTTCCCATGATGAGTACATGATTACTATTTATTGTGTTATGGGTGGGGGTCAATTTTGGGCAAAGAGTGGAAAACTTGTGAAATTCTGGTATTTTGTTGAGCACTTTTACTCTGTAATCAGGCTATGTCCAACAGCTGGTGGGATCACGTTTTTAAGACTTGGTGGATGTGCATTACCATGCTGATTCAGAACGCTATTTAGTGTTGTCATGGGAAGGGGGTCAATTTTGGGCAAAAAAGTGGACACTTGTAAAATTCTGGTATTGGGCACTTTCACCTGTAATAAGGCAAAGTCAACATGCTGGTGGAGATTGTTCAAACTTGGTATCGAGTAAGTTGGCACGCCTGCAGAATCACATTCAACCTTGGTGGGGGGCGTTCCCATGATGAGTAATCAATGCTATTGGTTTGCGCTATGTGAGGGTGGCTGCATAATTGTTGTCAAACTTGTATCAAGCGAAAATCGCACATGCCTTGTCTGATAAAGTTCAAACTCAGTGTGTTTATGTTCCCCATGAGGAGTACATGAATGTATTTATTGTTTTATGGAGGGGGTCAATTTTGGGCAAAAGTGGTAACTTGTAAAATCTGGTATTTTTTGGCACTTTATTGTATCAGGCTAAAGTCCAACCATGCCTGGCGGGATCAAGTTCAAAGTTAGTAGTGGGGTGTGATTCCCATGATGAGCACCTGAATGCTATTTTTTTTGTTCAGGGTCCAATTTTGGGGACAAGTGGAACTTGTTAAAATTGTGGATTTTTTGCGACCTACTTTTGCCGTGTAATCCGGCTAGTGTCCAACCTGCCTGGCTGCGTCATGAAACATGCCGAGTACATTATTGCTATGATATCCGTTTTAGCATGAGACTGGTGGTAGGGAACTTAAGAAACTTGAACAACAGACCGGGTGTCCAAGGGAATCACTAAGCCTTTGCTTTCTGGTTAGATAAACATAGGACAAATTCTTGCGATGTTTGTATTGTACAAGACCCATGGCAGCATTATACCAATTACATAAAGAGAGATACTACTCAATTCTGTGTTGTGAAGTTTCTCTCCATCAAGTACAAGGAAGTGTTACACCAGTTAGTGACTCTTGGTCTGTACTTTTAAAATTATTGATGATATTCAATAATAATAGGGCCAATGGTCATGTAATTATGGGGGGGGGGGGGGGACTGCTGAATTTTGGAAACATTCATTTCTTACCCACTCGCAGCTGGGGAAAAACCCCCAGACGAATTTGAGCATTTGAGTTTAATAAGGCAAAATCAGCTATTACAAATTTGCTGGTGACATATGCGGGGAAAAACCAAGGATCCCTATAATACACAGTAAATGTTAAACATTACTGTTGAAATCTTATACCAAACGAACTAATAGGATGGGATCGGAATAAAAACCTATAAATCGTTCAATGATTTTATGTGAAAACCTTTTTTGTTTTTGTTATCATGGAGCAAAAAATAAAAAAACATTACTGAAGTCTATGGACAGCTGTGGCATCGTTTCCCCCTGTGGTTATGGATTCCTCAAAAGCAAATAGCAATATCTCAATGAGGCTCATGATTAGAACCTCTAAAATTTGGAGTGTGGCGGTTTTGTGTTTCTTGTCACCTGTGCTAGTTTGAAGCGAATCTGTCACATGCCATTGGCCGTTAATGTTACTACGAACAATAATGTGTGATTTCTGTATTGCCTTATGCCTTGAGGCAGACCTCAAAGGGCATTCACATATACCCCCTGGTCTGGGATGGCTCACCCCTGGACAAAACACAACAAACCAACTGACAGTGGCCACAACTTACATCACCATGGGAGCACATGCAGGAAGGGCACGTAGCCTCGTTCCAACCCGGCGCTTCACAGTCACCCGGCCTCCTACGGGCAAGGACCAAGCGGGCCTGGCCGGCCCTTACAATCACCCCCAAACCAATGGCACCCGGAGGAGAGACAAGCAGGTTAGGTAAAGTACGTGCCTTGTCTACACATACCATGGCAAGATTCAAACCTGAAATCTTTGGATCATAAGTCCAGAGCTCTCAATTTGAGTAACTTCAATGAATATCTTACCTATTGAAACAGGATAGGGACGTAAGTGACCTCATGAATATCTCCCTAATTTTGAATAGTATAGTGACTCGAAGACTCCATGAATATCTTCACTATTGAACACAGTAAGTTACTTGGAGGAGTGACTTCATTGATGTCTCACTATTTAAGAGTATAGAGTCTGAGTGTTCCCTAATGTCGAAAAGAGTATAGTGCCTTCAATTGACTCCTTCAAGGTTTTCCCTCCCCATTGGCACAGTACAGTGACTTGGGTGAATGCATGAAGATCTCCCTAATGTGAAAAAGTTATAGTGGTTGGAAGGACCTCATTGAATTCTTCCTATTGGGAAACAGTACAGTGACTGAGTGACCTTATGAATATTTCCCTAAAAACAGTACAATTGTTTTTGAGGTATTTTTGTAAATATCCCTAATATTGTAACAGTAACCAGATACGACCAACAGGAAGAAACTAACAAACAAGCACTCGAGGGACGTCACAACAAACGAAACAGGCGAAACTATCGAACAGGCATGACAAAAGACAGGCACGACTAAGGAACAGGAACGGACGAACGAACGGCACGATTAACGAACAGCCAAGATGACAAATTGGCATGACTAACAAACAGGCACGATAAGGAGCAGCATAAGAACGACAGACCCGACTAACAAACAGGATGACAACGAACAGTCCGACTGACAAATGGCATGATAACATACAGGCACGCATAACGAAACAGGCGCGACAACCGATCGGCACAAATAAACAGGCACGAAGACCGGACTGACAGGACTAACATTGGTCTGACTAACAAAATAGGCATGACTAAAAGAACATGATCGACTGGTTGGTTGCAGCACTGTCTTATTGACTTTGTAATTTTTTTTTCACAGGAGGAAGAACATAAAATCCACAGCGGCTATGGAGGTTGGGGGAGGTTCTGTCGTTTGAAAAGCTTGGCGGGCTAAAGCAGATGAGATGATGAAACCTCTTTGATCTCGTTCCATGATATTTCCATCCAAAAAGTTTGGGGACGAGAAGCTAATAGGTTCTAGTGTCCCATATTCAGAGAGAAAGGCCTAGAGAATAATGACTGGCCGGTTTGTGTTTACTGATAATAGTCTTGCATTAAGAGATTATTGGTTTTTTCGCCCTTCTAGGAACTGACATTGTCCGTATCAGCTCGATACAACAAAATCTGCAGCCAGAATGGTGAAATAATGGCACTTGTCCAATTACCAAGTGTGGGCGGCAGACGAAGTGGGAAGTTAGAGCCCAATTTGGTGATCCAATTCTGCCCATTACGATAAATATTCACAGCCGGGGGGTGGCGGAACAGGCGTTGATAGATATGGATGGAAGCAACCCTTGAATAAATTTTGTGAGAGAAATCGCCTACATAATTTGTTAATCAATATTCGCAGAAAACTGTAACTATTTATTAACTCTCACACTACTCTGAAAATGAGAAATTTAAAACAAGAATGAGGAGTGAAGCGCTCTGAAAATGTAACCGAAGCCCTGGTATAGCTCTGCGCAGGCGTCGTATTGCAGTTCGTCTAGTACCGTGCACCAGTTGAAATTAAGATTGATTCTCATTTCGTGAATTGGGATGGGAAAACAAGTAAAAAAACAAACAAAAAAGGACAAAGTGCAATTGCCACATCAAAACGCTGAAGTTACATCGCCAACGGTCCCATCCACAATTCAGGTGCGACAGCGAGCGGAAACCAAGTCCCAAAGGCGCTTGGTAGGCAAATCACAGGCACATATTATTGGGTACAGGCCCATGCAGCCCATACAGGCGAACTAAGTCAAACAATCTGTTTAGGTTAGTTGACTTCGTGCTGCGGGTTTTAAATATGGTCCTATCTGGAAGCAGAATCCATGTTTTGATTTGTCAATTAGTGTAAACGGCAATCCTTGATGGTCGCGTGTTGTAGCACCACGGTTCGTCCAGCCATTTCATGGACAAAATTTGAATATCCGAAGCGGGGGTGTGTTCCCTATCAGTGTGTAATTGGCCTTCATCCAATATGGAGCAGGAATACAATTTGGAACAAGAACATGGTACCAAAGACTTGGGAGCGCGCGTGATGGGTGATGGCGCATGCAGAATTTCCGCGAGTGGGTGTATATAAAGCAGCAGGTTATCGGGTATGTCAACGTTTTAACACAAGGCTAGCCTGCTAACCGCCTCTGTCTAAGATCATGGGATGCATGGCTTAACAGCTTACAATACTAATAATGTCATGGTGGCTTCATGGTCATGTCAGTGAGTTGTATTCACAAGTCCTACATTTCTGATGTCAGCTTCTTGGAGAAGTGGTTGTATGTTGCTAGAGAATATCCCAGTTGTCGTATAAATTGCTCTGATTTTGTGTGCAGTTGAAGTATTGCATTCCCAAATAGACGTACATTTTCACAGGGATATGACGGTTTCAAATTTGTGTACTCCACAGATCGGCCTCGAATATTGGAACAATAGGAACGACAAATAATACCATGCCTCATTATTCTGTGCTGTTTTCCACACAATCCAATCTTCCTCCTTTGGTTAATAACATAACTTCCTGTGTTATCCAAACCGGGAATTTAATTCTCATTTCTGAGTAACTGCCTTCCCTTCTTTCTATCTAGACCATTCTACATGTGTTGTGTTATTCACCTCACTCTGTGATCAAATCCATCTTCACTGTAGCTTGTCCCTCATTTCTTATCGTTCAATTCAACAATTTTTTAGGACTACTTTTATGCAGAAAATTTCGAGTCTTCTTTCGATGGCAGTTGCCAGTGTTTATTCGTCATCGAATTACCCACCGCCATTCGAACTGATGGACTGCAAAAAATTTTGGTTGTAAGATATTTGATGAATCATTTTGTAAGGGTCTATTGAACAAACGAATACCTCGTCAACATTTGAAGTTTTCATGATATTTATTGCTGTATATTCTGAAGCGTTAAATAAGCCTCACATCATGGGTCGTTGCTTAATTTCTTGAGGGTGTAATTTGGGAGAGGATAAGTAAATGGTTGTAAATTTGAATTGGTCAATTTTTTAATTTCTTTGTTTTTCCACCTGCCCGGCTGAAAACCACGAAAATAAATATCCTCAACATTTCATTTGACAAAGCGCTGTCACATGAATTTGACTGATAGGGCCTATTACTCATAATGCAAGAAAGTTTCCATGAAAAGTTGCTATTGCATGTTTCCATGAAGTAAAGTGACCAACAGTCTAAAAAAAGGATACTATAACTGTATAACCTATTAGCATGTGACTTTTGTGACAAGTTTGGCCATGTAAACTTACATTCCAAACAAAGTCAAGAAGATAATGAGTGCTTTTCAATTATCCTTAGTCCATGTATATTTTAATTTGTGTTGAAGCGATCAAACTTTGTTCTATTCAACTGATGAAATCTTGCATTGATTGTTTGTATATATATGTACAGTCATCTGTATATAACATGCATCTCCTGATCTTCACAAGGGATAGGGGTGAATTCTAAACATTTTACGGGCCTAGATTTCTGCGAACATCAAACATTTTTCGATCTAATGAGAATCTGCACAAATCCCTCTTTTATGTTCTGCACTTACAACCATAGACTGAGGGTCAGAGAGAGAGTTTTATATACCTCACAATTACCGGTAACTACCTGAATCCCACTCGACTCTTCATGCACTTGTTATTTCTTGACCTTCATCGATAATAAATCATTCGGGTCATAGTAAAATGATGAGTCATTGGTCGATTATGTTAAAGGAGCCTGGCGATTGTTTGTTCCTCGACCATAGTCAGAGGCCTCATGTATTATGCGTTCAGACAATATGTGTGTCATTATGTGCTGATCTGGCCGTGAACAGGATTACTCGACCCCACCTGATGGATCAAAATAAGATTTCGTAATGATCGAGTTCATGGCGTAGATCACGAGTCATCTGAGGTCAACAGAGGGCCACAGTCTGATAAGCCTTATTGAAGACAGATAAGTCACAGCACTTGGATGATCGAGCTGAATTTGGTGGCAGCTTCCTTACGGCGATTCTGATGTTTTGGTGTAGATTGTGGGTCGTTATGATGAGAATTAGTAAATTTGTTAAAATTGCTATTTTGGCCAATTTTCAGCTTGTGACCAAAGAGTTGAAAAAACCCCTGTGAACTCACCAAACCTAGAATGTCAGAACAGTTAAGGAATCACAGAAGGGTTAGCAAATGTTGCTATGGTAATATTCACAGTCAATGAGCCCTCCATCATACAGCCCTGAACACTAGGGAACTGACGTTCCCCTCAATTAGCAACTACTGTAACGGGGATGGGGGGGGGGGGACAGATAAGCTTTTTGTCTTGGGACATTTAGAAAACGTGGACTTATGTTGTGTCAGTTTTAAACATAGGCCGGCTGTTATACTGGCCTTTTGTTTCCATTAGAAAAAAAAAAAACAGGTGGCATCAACACAAATTGTGAAAAATATGTTTAGTGAGAGTGTGCCAAGAGGTTGTCCTTGTTGCGAGATTTGTTGTAAACTCTCTGGAGGTGAGGCGCGGATAATAATAGGTTTTCTGCAGTAGTACAATTGGTAAGCTGCAGGGCATCAAATTCCAACCTGAATGTCTGAATACTGGATACATTAGAATGGGACTGATTGTGCTTGGGGGGGGTTCACTCTAACAAAGCGAAATTCCAATGGGTAGTAGTACTACCAGACGGTGCCACCTAAAATGACCTAATATAGCATCATTATGGAACTTCCTAAACAATAGGTGAGTACTCCACAACAAGAAAATTGAAAATGTGGATTATGCGTGGATCTTGGTCCTATATATTAGTTCGATCAGAATGAATCTGTTATTTCTCCACAATAAACTGCTGACACTCTTGGTAATCTTCGGCGGTGAAATAAATCGAGGTATGTCATGCTTTACACATGAGATCGTTGAGTTGGGAGGACATTGTCATGTTGTAACTGCAGAACTGTAACACTGGCGTAAATGGTGTAACGCTTCTGTCTAGTGGCTTTACGTTTACTTGCCCTAAAGGTTCCCGAGGACTAAAATAATGATCGATTCTGACGCAGGGTTAGAATCACTGACTCCTCTCGGTATGTGTGTGGAAGAGGACTAATAAATTTGTTCATTGTGGTGTTGGGCAGGGTGGAAGGAGGGGAGGGGGGGCAATTTGAAGCTGGTGGAGGAGGGGGGGGGGGTGACTGCAGGGTGGGAGGAGTGGGGTGATGAGAGGGGGAGCATTTGAATATCGATTTCAATCAGTTCAAGTATGATTTTAAATGTATCACGTTATGCATTGATTTTTTTGACGAATCTTGGTACAATATCTATTTTTCCTCACAAAGTTGTCTTAATTGTATGCAATTTTTTAATATCCTTTACATTGCAATTTTTGGGTCGGTTTTTTGAGGACACTTGACATTAGTAAGTTACCGTAGTTGGTAATGTTCTGACCAATTATGATATCATGTTTTGCATGATATAAACGGATATTACCGCGCAAACTATGGGTTGTGCACAGGAGCGCTAAGGCGATCGTGGTAAGCCAGGGCGCTCGTGAATTTTGTGCTTTAATCAACTTTGTATGTCACGTTCTAACAGGATTAGCAATAGCCAAGTCGAAATAAGGTAATGATAAGAGACTGTACCAGCGTTATAAGTACCTCTTCTGTTGGAAAAAAAGCTCGTTCTGGAGAACTAAGAGTATTTGCATATGATACACAGAGCAACAATACACAGATAGCATGGTTATAGTGACAAAAAACTATTCTATTTATTTTAGCTGAACGAAGAAGTACCTTAGTGTCTTTTCTTTTCTCCCGATGTGATGACTCGGGTCAGATAGATTTCATTGATATGTATTTCCCTAGCAGAATGCCCTATGTGGGCTGGGTCAGGGAGGTATGTTCCTGGATATGTATTTCACCAGCGAATGCCCTGTGTGGGCTGGGGGTCAGGGATGTATGGGCATTGATATGTTATTTCCCCAGCTGAATGCCCTGTATGGGGCTGGAGTCAGGGATGTATGTTCAATGATAGTATTTACCCGCAGAATGCCCTGTGTATGATGGGGTCAGGATATGCAACATGGATAAGTATTTACACAGCGAATGCCCTGTGGGATGTGGGGTCCGGGATGTATGTACTGGATATGTTTCCCCGCAGAATGCCCTGTGCTGGGCTGGGGATGTTATGTTCATTGATATTCTTCCAGAAGAATGCCATGGGGGCGGGCTGTATGTCATGTATCTATTCCCAGCAGAATGTACGGGGTCAGGGATGTATGTTCATGGATATCGATTCCCCAGCAGAAATGCTCGGGTCCGGGGAGATGTTATTGATATCTATTCCCAACTAGAGTGCCTGGTGGGCTGGGTCAGGCAGAGATCTGTAGTTATTGATATAAGGATTTTCCCAGCAGAGTATTTAATAGCTATCATCGAAGGTGGATATAGGTGCAATGACACTTCACAAACAGTATTAAACATGATGTTAAACTGTACGAGCTTCCAGGAGAGACATTCGGGGTTCGATGAAATAGACTGATTATCTATTCATCGTCTTCTTCAATATAAACGGCCTCATCGTTTATCAATAAGCCAGTACCATCGTTTCTTCAATAAGCCGTTCAATCGTTTTCTTCAAAATAAGCCAGGTCATGGTTTCTTCAAGACGCCAGTTCAAATCGTTTCTTCAATAAGCCAGTTCCATCGTTCTTACAATAATGCAGTTCAAATGTTTCGGTCAAAGCAGTTCAATAGGTTCTTCAATAAGCCAGGTTCACCGTTTACGGGGCCGTGCATCACCACTAAACAGATGAGATTCTTCACTAGCAATGTCATTACAGCCCGTTTTCAAACTGCCCCTCTCTTTGAAAAAAACCAAATTAATCAGTTTACTATGTATTGTGATGACCTGTTTGTAGGGATGTGTAGTTGAGTCGGCGGTAGTGAAAATATACTTCACATAATGAAAGGTGAACAGCCAATGTCCCATGCCAATTTTTGCCATTCTCTCATTAATTGTAAACACCAAGGATGGGCTCATCCCTACAGTGTGCCCTCCACCATCTCCACGCTCTCCAGAAACTTACCCTTCTACCATGCACCACCAAAATTGACTGAACATATGTCATCCAAAGAATCACTCCAAACTGTTCCTGAAGAACGCTTAACAGAGAGTAGCAGCCACAAACTGTTCTCACATGAATCGTTGATAATTTTATAGTAGCGAAACGTTCAATGGAAGCTTGTAAAAAGAGAGGGGCGATGGGTTGCCAGCCCAGTACTCGGGGAATGCGACCTGTGTGGAATATTGGGGGTGGTATTTGTAGTTCAGATTCACGGACCCGTCCTGTTTTGTAGATTCCCCCCACAAATAGGGCGAGAACCGAAGTCTTGTAGCTAGACGACAAGATTGCCTCAGCTGGCGATTGCTGCGTCTCAGCTCAGAAAAGAGAGTTGGTATTGATGCCATCCACCAGAACTACTTGGCATGGCGTTTAATTAGCATTGATCCTTCTACCAGATGCTGAGTGGGGACCTTGCCTCTTGCTAATCAAGGCAAGATATATAATAGGCATTTGCCGCCAACTTAGTAGTTATTTATGTTCCCCTCGGCTAGTTTGAGACAAATCAAGTTGTTTTATTTCAAGGCTGAGTGAGAGGGTCGAAGATGATTTGATCTTTAAAACATTCTGTACTAGTGTCCAACGTATTTACTTATATACCAACATGGATTATTTACAATGATGTGTGCAGTGTCTCTGGTTGGAGACAAATCATGCACTAAAATCGGCTACTATAAAACCCCACATAATCTTGATAAATTCTGGACACCCCCTAGCGAAAAATGGCCTGATATGTAATTATATTATATGTATGTTTATGGCTTTATGAACACATTTAACTGACTTTTGTAAGTTGTTACCATAGTGAGCTTATATGTCGGCCAGAACTGGTGTGTGACCCAAACAGGCCAGACTTGTAAAAACTAGCAGATCTGAGGTAACTATATCGACTATACTGAAATGCGTCAGAACATCAAAAAAGGCCACCCAGTTAATGCATTTCAATTTCAGAGAGATCCTCTACGGATATCTAATCCATTCACTTTGGTGTAGGTCCTCTGTTCTCAGACATCGTGAGAATTCATAAATCTATATTGTTAATAAATGTAAAGGTGAAGGGTTGTTGCTTCACGTTTAGGCAGAAACATGTAGCGGATGTGCATCATTCTTTGTATGGGAGGACTCCTCTGTAGTGACTCGATTTTGAGACTAGTTGTAATGACCTCATTCATGGAGACTAGTTTTAATGCCCATGTAATGACCTCATCATGGAGCACTAGTTTTAATGCCCATGTAATGACCTTCCTCTGAGTAGTGGAAGACTATGTTGTGACCATCCGGTAAGACCACTTAGATCCAAGACCCGTAATATCTCCAGTCAACAGTATAGTTGTAATGACCTTTCTTGTTTTCTCTCAATGATAATGGAGGTGCTATTTTATTATAATTATTAATACAGTTGGACTTCTTGATTGATGTGACTTTTCTAATCAATAAATGCATAAATCTCATCACAGTACATCTTGTTGTATATGTGTGTATATATTCCTGAACTGAGGCTGGGACAGCGAAACAAGCAGTCTGCAAGTGGATTTCAGTTGAGTTTTTTCAAAAATTTGGGGGCTGTTCTCGAGGTATTAGCATATAATAATAACTAGTCATATAATAATACCTAGTCGAATATTGCAAACTCCAACAAAAAGCGTTGTGTTCAATGAGCTTTACGGTCTTGAGAGTGCAGTGGAAACATGGAATGGGAAAAATGAGAAGTTTTCAGATGTCTGAAAAGATCGATAGAGACCTCAAATCAACTGAAAGAAGTTCCATAAGCGGGAAGGAACAAAAGTTAATGAGCACGTTCAATGCTGTTTTTGTTCGAGTCCTGGGAACCTGAAGTTGAATGTTGAAGATGGGAGCGAACAGGTATGTGTTGAATATGTGTGTGTAGCAAATCATGTAAATAGGCTGGAGTACCAGCTTGATAGCACAAATGAAAATGATGTGAACCTTATGGTCGATACGCTGAGGAATAGCCAACCAGTGTAGATCTCTCAGGGATAGGGGGGGTAGGAACATTGTAAATTTCTCAACCCTGGGAACTACACGGGCAGCTGGGTCCTGAACTCTTTGTAGCCGAGATAATTGGTTAGTGGGGGAGCTCCCAGCATAGAGAATTTCCATAGTGAAGTTGACTAGTCTCAACCACCCTGATCACAGAGGTCAAACAAGAGCTATTTGTTAGTTGCAAATGATAACAGCAGGGTTCAGAGGTGATTTATAGTTTGCCTGTAGTATCACAGGACCACAATTCACAAAAAAAAAACCTAACAAACATTGAACTCATAGAATGACCTCCAATCCCGCCCCTCAAATTTTAAATTACTGGTCTGCCTTTGGTCCCAGTCCTGGTAGTATCTAAAAGTTTCATGGAATATGACAACTTGTGAAAAATCAAATAAAAAAGGCTAATGCGACACAGGAATGACCCTCTCGTAACCTAAATTGTTGTTCAAATTTCTTGAGACTTGAGGTACGTGACCCCAACTCTAAGGACTGAATTTCTATGAGGACTGAAGGGGGACCATACCAACATGGTTTAAAAAGTCAAAACTTTAGAATTTTGCAGGAATTATACAATAGACAACAAATAGATTACCATATTTTGATGCTTGAAATATAAGTTGGTTCATGTACCTTCCCATTATCGTACTACTACATATTAAACCAAATCACCATATTATGCTGACTTCCATGCCTGAGATTGTTTTCACACCACATACACAATTTCATAATAATTGGTCTTAAGCCCTAGTCACAGGCCCACGATAACGCGGGAGCTGAAGAGGTTGTGACATTGCAATAAATACATATATATTCTCGATTTCACGTTATTGTCATGTGTGAACAGTGCTATTGAGTTTTGACGAGCGATAATTTTATTATTACATTGTGACTGCGCCTTCACAGTTTGCGGAAAATTCTGCTGACGGGCAACTGAGGCAATTCAAATCTTGCAAAGATCTGGATACTATGAGAGATGATACTTGCTAGTCCGTGTATCATGACTAGGGTTTGTTCCCATGTGATTTTAGGGTCTACGGTCTTCAAAGGGGTGGGCACAAGTAGTTTTATGTAAAAATTTGCTAATGCATATTCCACAGAATAATCCAGTGGACCTTTTGTTCTCTTTGAAAATCAATACAACATCTCAACATCCTGCAAACTACACAGAAATAAATTGAAATATAAATATGATAATCATTTATGTATTTACTACCTGTCAAATGATATAAGTCTGTATTGGAGAAGTGCACTTCTATTCACAATGTGCTCCCTTTCCAGCTACAAACATGCTGGCCCAATATTCTGTATCTGCCAGAGCACTAGTGCTGTGTGTTTGCTCAGCGTTTTAAGCAGATTCAATAGGTCAAGATTTTTCCAAGCAATTCGCTAGCAAATTGCTGGAATCGCTGCTTTGCCGCTCGAGATGACAAATCTTTGAGCGATGTACAATGTTTTTGCATGGATATTCACATTCGATTCACTTGCTCTGTGAAACCTTATCAATTTTCTATTTACTAACGCTCAAAGCACCTTTATAGCACTCCTTACCACAGATGACCATCAACACATTGCACAGGAGTCAGTAAAGGGTCACATGAGCCTAAGTGAAAGAGTATGGCCTAGAAAAAATAAGAAGAATGACCTGTGAAATGTGTTCAAATTGGACACGCAATAGCGATTTAGACGAATGTGGGTCTAATAGTAAGTTCACTGATGACTGGACAATAATCTAATATTTATTAATAAGAATTACAGGTATTTACCGAGAGAATACAGAGCGCTGTGCATAACACCACCAACTCAGCTTGCAAGAAGTGTTCCCAAAATGGTCGATGGTCTGACATCGTCTCACATTTCCTGGAAGAGTGTTCCATAATGATCGGCTGCATGTGGGGATGGCGAAATCGTCATGGCGGGAATGAGATGCTGGAACTTTGAGAAAACACTGGCCTGCAAAGCGCAGTTTTCCCGGTGGCACCGTTGTGATGGATATCTTGTTATATAGTTTAGTGACATGCCAGACACTGATCCAAATAAGTGGATAGTGCTCTTACAGCATGCCATTGCCAGCAACGATGTACATGGTGTGATTACACCTAAGAATAATAATAATATTATAATCTCATTCTCATATAGCACTTCTCCACGTCGAGGATATGCTCAAAGTGCTTTACAGATGTTACCCCTGATCATTAGTGACTTGTCACACCGTACTATATAGCACGCACATCTTGCTTGTTCTCTCCGACGCACCATTCCAATACCCACTTCATCGCGTCCCCTGGGGAACTTCCCAATGGGGCTGCCACATACAGCGATCGATAATCTTCACAAGTCACCTCACAAGGTACTTTAACACGTGGGTAAGGTGGGACATTTTAGGAGATAAGCCTTGTCAAACAGCACGCGGAAAAGTCTCGGGTCCGATGGGCCTCCGACTCGCAATCATTGCTTTTGCAGATCTGGAGCTCTACCAACTGAGCTAATCTTAATTTGTGATCAAAATTGATTCACAACTCGACCAGGACTAAGAATGCGTCCATTGCGGTGGGTGTATTCTTTAACAGACAAAATGTCTCTTGTAGGCGCATGAGGGTGATATCATAAATCAGGGAGACACTAGTTTATGATATGAAATATTCATGTGGAGCTGATATTAAGGAGAATATTTCAGGCTTACCACTCAGTTCTATCGCTGACGTATTAACATGTTTAACAATAAAATAATTGAACCACATGAAAAGTAAAACACCAAGTGATAGGAATGTGTTGAAGAAATTCTATGGACATTTGGTTTTATGGAAGAACAAGTACTCAATCAGAAGGCTTCCGATATAGACAACTGCCTTCCTCTTGGTTTGACTTCATTGTACATGTCCCGTTGATATGGCCTGTTTTGTTTGGGTTTTCTTGTCTCGTCAAATCCCTCCAAAGCAGAGAAACTTCAACTCCATGTACTCGTCCAATCCATCGTTGACCCCCGCTACCCGTCCATACGCCCTTGACGCCACCGAAGGCCATCGGAGCCATCGATAGGGCGACCTCGTTGATGCCGACCATCCCCACCTCCAGTCGCTCTGCCACACGCCAGGCCTGCGAAGTCCTGAGAGTAGAAGTATCCCGCTAGACCATGGCTACAAGTGTTAGCTTGGCTATCGCTTCTCCGCTGTCTACCCTGAAATGTGAAAAGGGTAAGGACAACTTCAGGCTTGCTACAACAGAGGTTAATATCGATGGAGTGGAAAACTGTATCTATAGGTCCCAACCCCATTTCACTACGATGTTCCCATGTGGAGTTATAGGCTTCCAAAGTTTGGTCCATTATGCAGAGAAATTGGGGAGATCCCAATTGCCGGATAACGCGACATCACCTCGGACAACCCAGAAAGTTGATGTCATTTATTTCATTGTTTGGCAAACATTTCATTTCTGCGTTTGAACCTGAATCATAAAATGATGATGTTTCATAGCAATTAATTGGCGCAGTAGTGTGACTATGAGGTGGCCGACTCCCGTACATCTAAATCAGATGATTGAGGTAGCTTCGCCTTTTCCGTACATACCCAGTCAGATATTACCAAATATCGTCCGCATACTTCATTTGACAAATCCCAAAAGTTGGAATTTCTTGCTCATTACAATTTTAGTGACGGCGATTTCAATCATCAGTAGCACACAGATCGTTGACATGGATGGGAGCACCCCGACTCATTAGCAAAAATCACTCCAAATTTTTTGGTCATATTTAGAAACTTACAATTATAGGAACTTTCACTATTTCAAATATCCTCTTACAATACCAAAAATGAGATTTATTCAAGAATGCTGCAGTTGAAGCCAAATTAAACCGAAGCTGCTGTTTCCGCTCTGCACGGCGGATTGTGAAGGTTCAGTATCCAGCTCAATTTCAACGAATCATAATCCTTCAAATTGAAATTAAAAAAGAATATCCATTCAACGTATGCAACCAGCAGATTTAAAAATCTGATGGGATTTGATAGGAGATGCAGCACTATTTTAGAATATACTACTCTCCCTAATTATCTTATTAATTAGTGTTCATAGCTGGCTCTGTGTTCTCATCCATCATCAATGTATCGTTATCGTCATGATTGTTGTTGTCATCGTTACTATTATTATTATCAATGAGTTTTCAGTGGCTGACTGTGTTCTCCCTCCAATTATTATTCTGATTACTCAATGAGTTTTCTAGCTGTTTGTTCTCATCCATCATCAAGTTATTGTCATTATTGTTTTGTTTTCGTTATTATTATTATTATCAATGTATTATTATTATATTCTTAATGAGTGTTTCGGGGCATACAAAGTGATCAAAAGAGCAAAGATAATCAATAACTTGTACAGAATTATCATAACAATTCCGAGTTTTGGAAAACAGGCTGATTAAGGTTTTAGAACAACTTTGAACCTTAATAATGAAGACTTAAAATGGTTAATCTTGAAGTGCTTGTTTGATCATTACCTTTGTGTGCATGAACTCAACTGTAGTTGGAGCCATTCAATATCAACTGCTTGACGGCAACTTTTTTTTCAGCTTTTTGTACTGAGACATCATTCGGATGTTCATTATGATGAACCATATCTTCTTAGTTGCACCTCACACCTCTCTTCTACTTACTGATATGTCAGGACGGTAAACCGCAAGGTACTTTACCCGACCACCGACAAACATAGTACCTTCAAAGCAGTAAGAAGCCTTATTATCTGTTTAGAACTGACTCTATGCAAAGACATGTTTCCGCTCTTTGCTAGATCTTTGACCCCTTTTCTGATGACATTTTGAATAACCTAAAAAATCCCAAATATCCAGTGACGAGCTTTTCTCACAGACTATCCACTTGACTTGCCTAAGTCTGCCAATGGGCCAAAGGTCTCTTCCGTGAATACAACAGCTTTGTTAGACACCTTCTGAAGATCACCGTCGTTCAAAGTAGTCCCCACCCAGAGAATGAGGCCTTTCCCCCGACTAGGAGCTTCCCTCCATTCTGAAGAGCATCGTCACAGGTCTGACCTGTACAGTGTGAGAATTATGTTTAGTTGTTTTTCTTTCTCTGCTTGTTCCACCGTCCGACTGGGTTTCTCAGGTTACCCAGCAATGCTCATGGGTCTTACTGGTGCGAATGAGTGGGTCCCATAGTTGAAAGAGCGTTAGCTCACGCAACGGAAAAAAGTGTCTTTGCTCAATCTAATCCCACTGGCTATTTATGGACGATGAACAGTACAGCTGTTTATAGTATTTTCCCCCCGAACTTTCAGAGAGCCTTTGACATGTGCCTTCGAAACCTCAAAATTTAGACTTGCAGTACACTAGCAATTCCTTGGAGGCGATTCAAGAGTGTCTTCACCATAGGGCACAAAGTTCCGCATAATTGGCATTGTTCTACCTGGGCACATGAGTGGTGTTTCTCCAGGGTCAGTTCTTGGAACTCTTGCTCTCTTTGGTTTATATTTGATTATCTCCATGATTCTGTTTAAAAGGTCAAGACTCCATATGGTGACACCCAGGGAAAAGATCTTTGTGTGCATTTCAGATCCACATTGGAACCTTTGCAAGCATGGCAGAAGCTGCCAGGCAGGTAATTAATTCTCTGGTTGATCTATGTGAAATTCAGTTTTTCTTGACAAAATTTTTTCAGGCTGTCTAGGCGTTTGTAGGACCTCACCTGAGTTTTTGTGCCAAGCGTGGAACCTGATTCTGCACAAGAATGAGCTGCTATTGAGAGCAGTCAAAGGCAGGATACAAGATTAATTTACTGTCTGCAGAATTCACTATACTAGGGAAAGATTCAGCGTCTGGTGTGGAGCTGAGCGCAATTTGAGGTGATTTTGATTGGTCAGGTTTCAGAAAAAAAAAATTTTTTATTGCCAATGTTTACATGGCCTCCTTCCGACACTACTTTCAATTTTCCAATGTTACCACTTATTCAAGAGCTATTGTCTAAGCTGTGTAAATCATGAAGCTTACAAATGCCAAAGTATTTATTTTCGCAAAGAAGTTGTTTGGTCGAGAGTGTTAATGCTTCAGTACAGTATTGGACTGTTCTTCATATTGTGGGAATTCTTTGAGTTCTTATTTCCTCTCTGGGTGGTTGTGGTTCCATGGTTGTTCAGAGGATCACTTTCCTTCCTGATCCTTTCCTACTAAATTGGCATAAATGTGCCCTTAATGTCCACTTACCGGTGTAATGTGCTAATGTCCACAATTACCTGTGTAATTTGCCTAATTGTCAACTTTGTTTAACGCATGTATCATTTGACATGGTTGGACAGGACACAAGTGACTCCTTCCAAACAACACATCTTTCCCTAGAGGACAAACTTATACCTTTCCTGCAGAACTTTCTACACAGCCTCATACCAAGGCGTTCTGGGTCTCCCGCAACCTCTAGAACCAGCGATCTATGAATCTGCACGTACTAACCCATTCATTCTCTCTATGGTGACCAACCATCCCAATCTTCCCCTCTGCACACATTCCACCACCTTACAGAGCCTAAGCCTATTCCTCAGATCTCTGAACTATGAGCATCCCTAAAATTCACAGCACAGATCCTACGGATCACACGCATATCATCAACCCTGACTGCGCAAGTTTCACTACCCTCAGAGTACATCCCAAACACAGGCCTCAAACAACCTACCCTTAGTGGGGACCAAGGGAGTGTTCTACTTATTGGTAAAGGCAAAAGCTCCCTAAACTTTTTCCAAGCACATCCTTACTCTGCTGAGGACACTACATCTGCCCCACCACTACACTAACTGTGTCACAAGATAACAAAATATCATGCACGACCTCCAAGAACCCACCCCATCAAATAAACTGTTCCCTAGTTCTACAGGGTTACTGCATGTCTGAAATTTATGCTGGAGATTTTCCTCCCATCACCCTTGAATACCACTACATCTCTTGTGAACCCACTGCTAACAGTGGCTACAGAAAATAGAATTACTACCACACCCTTCCTACAAATCGAGCAAGGAACTTGCTGAACTTTCAACGCCACCACTAATCAAAACTTTTGTTTTCTCAGTGTTAAAGGGCAGTCCAGCCAGAATATTTAATGTCATATGATTGTGCATTGAACTCATGCCACTCAAACTTATTTAATGTTCATAGCATGATCCTTATAAAGTTAAAATTTTGGAAATTATCAATTTATCCTGCTATCAATTTGGCACTTTTGCAAATTGGCAAATTTGATGAGTCATATCTACCAATTTTAAAGAACGGAAATGTCATGACTTTCCCTTAGAATTGGTAGATATTACATCATAAAAAGGTTGTCAGTTGGCCCACAATCACCATTGTTCACCACATTATGAAATTATGAGAAGCCAGATCTTCCCAACTGAACACTATAACCTGGAACAGTGATATTTGAATTGTTTTTAATTCTCTTTAACATTATTATACTAAAAGGTATGAATTCATCTGGACTTTGCCTTTAATGAATGCTGCTAGGTCTCCATTATCAAATTTATGAATGTATCATCTACACATTTCAAAGAGGAAGCTCTAAAATCCTGTGACTTTCAAGGCTCCAACACCATAATGAACGCAAGACTCAAAGGACACCACCCTTCATTTCAAATCAATGCAAGAATAACCGATAACTCTGACAAGACGACGAGTATTCAATACATAGACTGGACCACTTTGACTAGCATTCTCAACACCCAACTTTCTCATAGATCACCAAACACTTCACGGGATCTCGTCAAAGGCCTTTACCGCGGTCTACTGAAGACCAATGGTCATGGTAACAGGTTTGCTTTAAACAGCACAGTGCACGTGACATATCAACACCCCACCCCAAATTTGGAGGTTGTAACATGTTGCCTTGTTGAGACATTTGAATATACTTCTGAGAAATTCGAAGAATCCATGACATCACAGCGGGAACGATCATAGGCCCCCCATAGACCCTACACATCACTGTGGCATTTTGCTCATGAATACTGACAGACGAAAAAATGTATTCACTAGAAAATGAAGAGATTATTTTTTAATACTTTGTGAACAACTTTTGTAGGTTTCATTCGATCCCATCTAAAATTTTTTTGGTACAAGATTTTCATGTCATGTTTTAAAAAATGACTTTGTATTGTATGGGATCCTGTGGTTCGCCCTGTGTCCTTGAAGGCACATTTTGCAACCTTATTGTGCCTTATCGAACCACTTGAAGCAGCGAAATTCGGTGTGGAGTTTTGGCTGTCATATCGTAATACAAAGGAAGTACCAAAAGGCCAGTTATATTTACATGACGCATTGGCCTTTAATGCAAAATAAGCTTTTTCCTCTTAGCTAAAAACTTCTCTGAGCTCCTCCGAACAAAGTAACGTCAATGGTGCCATCAACCTGTGCCTAAGTGTCTTAGTGTTCGACACTACCTGTTTAATGTGCCTAAATGTCCACAAAAAAAAGGCCATTCTGGTATCAGTCAAGAGGGAACAGATTGATAAGCCAGTGATAAGCGACAGTTCAGAGGGCAACAGCAGAATAAGACTTACATTTTATGTAGTACCCTTCATTGATCAAGCGACAGTCAAGAGAAACAATCAGCCCTAAAGACTGATTTGCGTAGTACCATCTCATGATAGCTACAGTCAAGAGGGCAACATCCATAAAGCTTTCTTTCTGTTAGTACCCTCTCATGATACGCTCACCAGGCAAGGGGGCAAGAACCATAAGACTTACTTTCTGTAGTCCCCTCTCATGATCCATCTACATCAAGAGAACAACACCATAAAGACTTATTTTCTGTAGTCCTCTCATTGATAAGCTACAGTCAAGAGGGAACAGCCATAAAGACTTTCTTTCTGTAGTCCCCTCTCATTGATACTCTACAGTCAAGGGGCAGACCATAACGCCTTACTTTCGTAGTCCCCTCCTCATTATAAGCTACGGTCAAGAGGACACCGGCCATAAGACTTCTTTCTGAAGTCCCCCTCATGATAAGCTACAGTCAAGAGAACAACATCATAAAGACTAACTTTCTGTAGTACCCTCTCATTGATAGTAATTCAAGAGGCAAACAGCATAAAGACTTCTTTCTGTATTCAACTCTCATTGATAATCTACAGTCAAGAGGCACCAGCCAAAAGACTACTTTTCTTAGACCCTCTCATTGATAAGCTTCAGTCAGCGACGACAAGCCCTAAAGACTTACTTTCTGTAGTACCGCTCTCATTGATAAGCTACATCAATAGAAAACAAAGCCCTGAAGACTTTCATTTCCGTATACCCCCTCATGAGAATCTACGTCAAGAGAACAACAGCCATAAAGACTTACTTTCTGTAGTACCCTCTCATTGATAACACAGTCCAGAGAACAAAGTCCATAAGAACCACTTTCTGTAGTACCCTCCCATTGATACGCTACAGTCAAGAGAACAACAGCCATAAAGACTTCTTTCTGGTAGTAACCCTCTCATTGATAAGCTACAGTACAGTAACAACAGCCATAAGACTTACTTTCTGTATTCACCCTCTCATTGGTAGCTACAAGTCAAGAATACAGCCATGTAGTAAGAACTTACTTGGTTCTGTAGTACCCATCCATTGATAACTACCGTCAGGGAGAGGATGTAGTACGCGGGGCCCTAAATGGGTTCTTGTTCTGGTAGTACCGGGTGGGGCGCTGGCGGGGCATTGAATAAGGGGGGCTACAGGGGGACTCGAGTAACAACAGCCTATGAGAGACTGGGTGATGGGTTCTGTCTTGTACCCTCTCATTGAATAAGCACAGTCCAGAGACACAGCCTAAAGACTTACTTTCTGTCGTACCCCTCTACATTGATAAGCTAGCAGTCAAGAGACACAGCCAAAAGACTTACTTTCTGTAGTACCCTCGCATTGATAAGCTACAGTCAAGAGAATAACATCCATAAAGACTTACTTTCTGTAGTACCCTCTCATTGCTAACGCTCGTAAGAGAACAACCGCCATAAAGACCAATTTTCGTAGTACCCTCTCATTGGTAAGCTACAGTCAAAGAACAAACAGCCTAAGACCATTTTCTTGTTCCCCTCTCTTGATAAGGCTAACATTCAAGAGAACAACAGCCATCAAGAACTTACTTTCTGTCGACCTCTCATGCTAAGCTACAGTCGAGAACAACAGGCATACATACTTACTTTCGATAGTACCTCTCATTTATAAGCTACAGTCAAGAAACACCAGCCATAACGACTTACTTTCTGTATACCCTCTCATTTTGAAAAATAAGCTACCGTCAAGAGAACAACAATCCATAAAGCTCACTTTCTGTATACCCTACCATTGATCCGCTAACAAGTCAAGAGAAACAACAGCCCCAATAAAGACTTACTTTCTGTAGTAACCCTCTCATTGATAAGCTACAGTCCAGAGAACAACAGCCATAAAGCTTACTTTCTGTAGTACCCTCTCATTGGTAAGCTACGTCAAGAGATAACCGCCATAAGACTTACTTTCTGTAGTACCCCTCATTGATAAGCTACAGTCAAGAGAATAACAGCCCTAACGTCTTTCTTTCTGTAGTACCCTCTCATTAATAAGCTACAGACAAAGAGAATCCACAGCCATGAGACTTATTCTCTGTTTACCCTCTCATTGATAGCACAGTCAAGAGAACAACAGCCATAAGACGTACTTCTGTATACCCTCCATTGATAGCTACAGTCAAGAGAACAACAGCCATAAAGACTTACTTTCGTGTAGACCCTCCTCTGATAGCTACAGTCAAGAAGAATAACAGCATAAGACTACTTTCCGTAGTACCCTCTCATTGATAGCTACATTCAAGAAACAACAGCCTAAGACCATTTTCTGTAGTACCCTCTCATTGGTAAGCTACGTCAAGCGAACAACAGCCATAAAGCCCAATTTTCTGTAGTACCCTCTCATTGATAAGTACATATCAAGAGAACAACAGCCAACAGACTTACTTTCTGTCGTACCCTCTCTTGATAGCACAGTCAAGAGAACAACAGCCATAAGAACTTACTTTCTGTGTACCCTTCTTGATAAGCTACGTCAGAGAACAACAGCCATAAGACTTCTTTCTGTAGTACCCGCTCATTGATAAGCTACAGTCAAGAGAACAACAGCATAAAGACTTACTTTTCTGTTAGTACCCTCTCATGATAATCTACAGTCAAGAAACAACAGCCATAAAGACTTTCTTTCTGTAGTACCCTCTCATTGATAAGCTACTCAAGGAACAACAGCCATAAAGCTTACTTTCTGTAGTACCCTCTCATTGATAAGCTACAGACAAGAGAACACCAGCCATAAATACTTACTTTCGTAGACCCTCTCATTGATCAGCTACGTCAAGAGAACAACAGCAGAAAGACTACTTTCTGTAGTACCCTCTCATTGATAAGCTACAATCAAGAACTAACAGCCATAAGACTTACTTTCTGTAGTACCCCTCATTGATAAGCTACATCAAGAGAACAACAGCCATAAAGACAATTTTTCTGTAGTACCCTCTCTTGATACGCTACATTCAAGAGACAACAGCCATAAGCCTTACTTTTCTGTAGTACCCTCTCTTGATATCTACGTCCAAGAGAACACAGCCATAAAACTAAAAAAAAAAAAAACTTTCTGCTAGTACCCGCTCATTGATAGCTACATTCAAGAGAATAACAGCCATAAAGACGTACTCCGTAGTACCCTCTCAATGATAAGCTACAATTCACGAGAACACAGCCATAAAGACCAATTTCTGTAGTACCCTCTCATTGATAAGCTACATTCAAGAGAATAACAGCCTAAAGACTTACTTTCTTTAGTACCCTCTCTTGATAAGCTACATCAAGGAATAACAGCCTAAAGACTTTTTTCTGTAGTCCCCTCTCATTGATAAGCTAAGTCAAAGAGGGCCAAACAGCCATAAAGACTTTTCGTTCCGTAGTACCTCTCATTGATAAGCGACAGTCAGAGAACCCACTAAAGACTTCTTTCTGAGTACCCCTCTCAATGATAAGGCTACAGTCAAGAGAATAAGCCATAAAGACTTACTTTCTTAGTACCCTCTCATTGTAATATTTCAAGAGACAACAGCCAAAAGACCAATTTCTGTAGTTACCCTCTCATTTATAAGCTACATTCAAGAGAATAACCCATAAAGACTTACTTCGTAGTACCCTCTCATTGATAAGCCTACAGTCACGAGAACACACCATACAGACCTATTGCTGTAGTACCCTCTCTTGATAAGCTACCGTCAGAGAATAACGCATAAGACACTTTCTGTAGTACCCTCTCATTGATAAGCTACATTCAAGAGAATAACAGCCATAAAGACCATTTTCTGTGGACCCTCTCATTGACAGCTACATTCAAGAGAAACAGCCATAAGACTTACTTCTGTAGTACCCTCTCATTGATAACTACAGTCAAGAGAATCACAAGCCATAATACTTATTTTCTGTAGTACCCTCTCATTGATAAGCTAAGTCAGAGGGCAACAGCCATAAAGACTTTCTTTCCCGGGATACCGCTCTTCATTGATAAGGCTACAGTCCAAGAGAACAACAGCCATAAAAACTTCTTTCCGTGTACCCTCTCAATGATGGCTGTCGCTACGCCCCTACTTTCTGTAGTCCCCCCATTGATAAGGGTGCCTTGGGTCTACCCTGCTTCATCCCATCACCGACGATGAGCTTCTTCACTTCCCCTGCAAACCTGGTGCAAAACTCTCATAAATCTTCTCCTGGATTAGAATCCTGTTAGGGGACACACATTTCTGTGAACGAATTAGATGGTGAATCTTTCAAAGTAATACATCATCATGTGTTATACAAGGTCTCGTATGATTTCTAGATCACCTATGTGGTTATACAAGGTCTCAATGAATGTATTCATCACATGTGTTCTACAGGTCCCGTGAAGTACATCACCACATATGAGATATCAATGTCTCATGATGTGCATCATCACATCTGTGTTTATACAAGGTCCAACCTTCTGTTGTGAAGGACAAAAACCTGAAAGTAAGAATCGCCTGGACCATAGACGGTAGAGTGGTCGCGTTAGCTGTCAATCAAACTGACCAGTAAAAGCCAACATCAAAAAACCTTGATGATCTGACAAAACTGTCTGAGATTTGTATGTGCCTAACGGTTTGGAATTATCTGTGCATTGTGTCTTATTGTCCACAGATACCCATAGAGCCTAACACTACCAGTGTTGGAGGACTGCAGTCTGGTCGTTTTATAGTGTCAAGACCGTATTTAAAGGACTCTTGGACTTGTTCACAGGTCCAAGTAATTTGCACTCTGACTCGGGGCACGGCTGTTGCGACTCAGAGACGGCTCAAAACCGCAGGTTCAAGATGACAGAAAAACCCACCGGAAAAAATCCTGAAACTTACAGGAAAGAACATGCAGAAATTCTGACATTGACATTGATAATCATAAATGCAATGTAATGTACTGTCTTGATTGTCAATGTCATCAGAATTAGCCCATTAGCCATAGTGCAGTGGACTCTGATTGCCCCACTGTGCTCGTTGAAACGGCGTCACCGAGGAGGTGGGAGGGTGGGGAGATCAGGCGGGGGCTATATGGGTTGTTTAATGCATTTACTCTATTAATCTTGCATTGCTGCATTGCAATTACATGGCTATTGTTATGAACGTCTTCGATGATGACTCCAACTCTAAAACAGGTACACGTAAAAGCTATCAAAGTTTTGCATCAGGATGATTATGCAATATTACAATATATTCTGTTAGTGGAGGATGATGCAACAACTAGCTGCAATAACCTGCTGTTTTGAACCTGATACCCTATACTTCTGCTGAAATACCAAGTTGCAATGGAGACTCAAGCATTCAGGACACAAGGTTTCAGACTTGACTCAAACTTTGATGCTAAGAACTCCGTCTTGGACTCAGACTCACATTGGATGGACTCGAGCCCCAGCACTGAACACTACTGCAGGTTGCAGTACTACTGCAGGTTACAGTAGAGCCTAACATTGTTCAGATTCTCTGGTTTTTTACTCACCTGTCCACATGTTCTGTACTTGGCCCCTACTGTAGCCTTGACTGCTTGGTCCAGGTTTGCTGAGTTGAATACTATAAAGGGAGCATTGCCACCGAGCTCGAGAGAAAACCTTCTTGACAGTACTCGCTGATTGCTCCGCAGGTTCTAAATTTATCAGGAGTGAAGAGAATTTTCATTTGTTCAAATTAGGGGGTTATGTCCACTGCTTCAAAGATCCGATAGTGGGGAAATTGGTGCAAGGGCTGGATGGCGTCATTGATTCAATTCTAGGCCCCGAGCCATAACATTGCTATTTAACTTTTACTTTTTTTTAAACAAATTCAACAACAACTACAATTTTTTTTCCCTCAAATAAAAAATGTGGGAAAAGAGTGTTCTTTTTAAAATTTCATTCCCATAGCAGGCCGTCAGAGACACTAAATGACTTGTGTGATTAGTTGGACATACATACATGTAGCTGATGCAATGAATATATTCATCATCTGGCATGTTGACTCAATACTGCATAGTTTGCCCATATTTTAACAAGGCGATCGCCCCCAATGTCTTGCCTGGTTGCGTGATCAGTTCGGTTTCGGCTACCAGTCACCATGCAAACAATTGGGAGGCATTCCATGTGTTGCTTGCAGCTATTGGTATCAGCATGTAACAGAAACAGCTCACTAATCAGTGACCAATTTCAAATTCATAATGACTGATTTTTGACCATGTCTACCAAAGGAGTTCTAAGGTTTGTGGAAATGTGACTGACATTGCCTAAAAAAATTAGACCACCAATACTTGAATTTCCAGTGCACCCATTTTCAATTTGAATCCCAATCTCAGGACCAATTGAGGACCGCACTTGATACGTTCCCTGGAAATCCGATTAACCTTTTATTTGAAAATTTGCATAAATGAAGCAAATTATACACATTGGATAACCAACCCCCAGTGACTTGAATCTATGTTAAAATTGTATAGATCGTACCCATCAGGCTTCATGGAAATCAAACAAACTCAGAATTTGAATGAATTTTGCAAATGATAAACACTGAATGACCTCCAGTGTATGTTAAAATGTTGATGACTGAACATACCCACCATTGAAGTTTTATGAAAATCTGGCAAACTTATGTATCAAATCGAATCAACATAGCACCCACTGTTTGTCTGTCATCTTGCTAACAGGCTTAAACAATAAACTACATAAATAGGCTAATTACCAATACTTAATCAGTGACTTTGGTGCCCAAAATCTGATCAGATCGTGTTCACCCAACCCAGATACTACATACAGAATGTCATCGAAATCGGTCTCACTGTTTCAGAGAAATCCTGCTAACGCGTGACAAAGTGATCGCTAAGTATCTCCTGAACTTTTTCAGGCGAGACAAAAAAAGGACAGTAGTATTTACTTGTAGAGTCCATGTGCGGCCTTTGCAATCATTCCCTCTGTGGTGTCATTAATTCCTCACAACTATCACGGGTTGAATTGAATAAATCAACAAAGCCAAAATCTGGCCGTCAGGGTTTCGAGTTGCGTTTTCATCTGTGCTAGCTTGTTTGAAGAAGTAATTTGTTCACATGACCATGAATATAACATTACCTTGCCAACCATGATGATCCAGTGAAGAAATTGCAGCGACGAGTGGCTCTCACAGAGACACCTTACCGTGACTAGCAGCATTAGGCTCGAGCCAAGGCGATGATGGTGAGAACACCGGCAGGAAGACCCGCCTCCTCACCGATGAATAAAAAGGAATTAACAAAATCACACAGTTTTATTGTGATATTCAGGTGGTTCACCAGACCATTTTTTAGAGCCGGGTAATTTGTGACAGTGATGTCGCGTCCTTTGGGAGTGGTATCAAGGGGATTGTAAATCCCCTTGAGAGTTTTTCAAATCCTGATGGTGCCTACATGCAAAATGGTGGCATTTAGAAGATTTTGATCCTCAAAATTCTCTGATTTTGGCGTCACGACTTTTTCCTAGGATCCTTTTATTCCGGCAGGGCGAAGGCGGCAAATTGACCTTGGTACCGGCGGACATTTTGAGAGCCTGGTGACAACCTGGTGATCTTATTATTAAATGGAATTTGTCATAGGCCTGGAGAAATGAATGCAAATTTTACCTGCCTCAGACCTATATCTTATTGATAATCTGTAGTTCAGTAGGCCAGACTACTCCATCTAATTGAATACAATCCTACATCACAGTGGTCTCATTAATACTACCATTTGTCTAGGTTTTTGCTGTTATCCATTGGCACTTGTTTTTATGAAAGACCCTAATTAATGCTGAAACCCAAATTTTGCCATAACCCCAAGGCTGGAGGCAAATTTACCCACCCGTCTTGACCTATTATTTACCGATAATCAGTAGCTAATGGCACTAAGTATTTGGAGCAAACATGCAACATTGAGGAAATAACCCCTTAAATGCTGACTATTTATCACACACTGTGCCTGCCCTACCCCCCCCCCATCCACCCACCACACCACCATTTTTTTGCAGTTGCTCTTCACCAGTGTCCGCCCTTTTTTACAGAATGCATGATAAAACCACTTTTGAAGTCTTATTGTTTTAGTAATAGCTCATGAATAAATCACAAAACATATAAATTCAAAGTGTATGATCTCTCTTATGCCATCAAAAATTGAATAAACTTTGAAGCTGAGAAAAAACACACCAGATTTGTTCATTTCTCACCATGGTGTGGTTTGAGGTTTGAGGTTTCTGAGATATGGATAAAGTAGCCTTTTCATCTTCCCCTGGGCTTAAAACACCATTTCAAAGGTCTTCGGTGTAACATTCAACCCTATCATTTTTTTTGCCAAAAAACCAATGGCTTAAGATTTGGCAGAAACACTCTGCAAAACTTATCTTCCAACTTTGAGTCATGTAGGTAGTTGGCCTCAAGGGGTGTTGAACATCTTGTTTGAAATGATATTACACTGATATACCCTAGTATGTACAAAAGTTATGTTACAAAAAGATGAGGACTGTAAGCCTCGTGTAACTTGAAACACGTAGTGGAGAAGACTTTGAGATAGCAGGCAATCTGTTCCATATCCGGACAGCAATGCTTCAGGGGTGGGTACGGGGGAGTATTTCCAACAATAATGAGTTGACAACTCAAAACAATTAAAGTCGAATTATCAGATTAACAATGAGTATGTCTCATAAAACTGCAATATCAACCTTTAAAAGTATACAATGGTGCATGAAAAAACAAAATTTCATAATTTTGTCGGGAGTGTTATCAAAAGGATAATAATTGGTCATTAATTTGCAAAAGCAAAAAAACTGTCTTCAAAGCAGATTTCTACTTGTACAGAGGGCCCCTCTGACGTCACGAGGACCTTTCTGCTAGATTGCGCCAGAAACTGTTCGTAGTTCCAACATGCGGCGCTAAAAGATTGTTAATTATAGCACGAATAGAGTACGCAGTTTCCGATTTGCGTGCGCTTACAAAGTAGCTATGGAGAAGCTGTGCAGAAACGATGCACACTAACGCGTCTGTTCCTCTGAAGCCAGGTTTTGGCGCAACGTGTGTTAGCGCATGGAATTTAAGAAACGCGCTGCCTGCCCTTGATGTCTTTTCTAAAATATTTCATGTGCGGTGTTCTGGCCAATGCATTTATTATAACTGAACTCTGGCAATTAATTAAACCACAGTACACACCATAAATCAAATTGATGTATGGATCATTAATGTCACGTGCAGAAACCGTCAATGAATTAAAGGGACAAGAGCGATCGCCCCCCGGGTCGCGCCTGGTTGCCGATCAGTGATGTGCTTCTTTTAGTCACCATCAAACAATTGCAAGGCATTCCATATGTTGCTTCAAGATTCCGGTATTAGCATCTAACAGGAACAGCTACTATCAGTGTCCAATTTCAAATTCGTAAGGACTGACTAATGACAATGTCTGCTAAAGGAGTACAAGTTTTGTAGAAATGTGACTAAATCAATTGTAAAGTAGACACAAAGCCACGGAAATTCCATGACCCATGTTCGCACTTCAAATATTCTCAATATTCTTCGAAAGGTTCAGAACATCACACAAACTTTGAAATCTGCAATGAGCCATGCAAAAATACACACACGAATGACCCTCCATCATGTAAAAAAAAAAAAAAAGTAATGTAATAATATTAATAATAATACAATTTATATAGCGAATAATTATAGGAATAAGTGGTGATGGAATGAAGAGAATGAACAATAGCAATAGCAAAGTGATCGAGTAAATGTGTACATGTAATGGTATCCCAATACCTCTTAAATATTAAGCATTCATCACCATCATGACACACCCTGGAACATAGAAACTAACAACAGACTGTGGGTCTTTAGCCTGATCCACATACTGTACCCTCCCATTATAAAACCAATAATTAATGAGTTATTAGTTCCCTTTCAGATTACTGTATTGTCCAAAACAAATGTAAAAAGGACCCTATGCCCCACTGTAACTCACGTGGTCCTAAATCTAATAAAGTTTATCCTATCTATCATCAGAGAGTACGCCCTTTATACATCTATACTTCCAGTAACTCCGAGGGAGTTCACACCCACCCCTCTCACAGCTACTAATGGCAGGTGTAACCTGACACCTAGGCTGTTGGCAGTTGACATGTTTACATGGCCCTACTGTGTTGCTGGACTGTGGCTATATATAGGTGATATACCGTAGGGGGATTCCACTGTAACTCGGCTGCTCAATCAATTGCGCAACCATGGTCCTTCACATTTTGGAACAGGTATGCCAGAAGTTGATAGTAGACAATTAAATGAAATCCCTGTCTGTTACAGATAGGAATACTAGTTAGGATGAATGGAAATACCATACATGAGGGGTTGAAAGTTAGATAACCATTTTAAATGGGTAGCGAGAGGGTAATAATATTAATCAAAAATGTATGGAGTTTGTAGGGGTGGCTAATTTACTAATTTCAATACTTCACACAATTAAGATTTGGATAAATTGAATGGCCTTTGAAACTAACAGTTTTATGAAATATTCCCTTCATAAATGAGCACCTTGTTTCGAAACATCATCCATATCACATACAGTTTTTGGAGGCTGTTGCAGGGAATGTTGTATTTGGCATTTATTTGGGTCCATAAGTGACCTTGAAGACCCTAAGACATTACGGTTTTAATGAAAAAAATGTCTACCCTTGATAATAGCTGCAGGTCCCCAAATTCCAGCATATCACACACAGTTCACTGAAGCTGTGAGGGAATGTTGTTAGTTGGCAGTTCTTGGTCCACGAGTGACCTTAAATGACCTTCGATGACATGACGGTTTCTATGAAAAATGCTTGCCTCGATGTGATGCACCAAGCCCCAAAAGCATTATGTAATCAGATACACACGCCGTATGCTATTGCCCAAAAGGGATCAAATCGACTGGACCCATTGTAACTTGGAAGCCCAGGTGCACGGAATCAAAGCGGGAGTGGGTTTCGTTTATGAAGCACACAGAGCTCTATCACATACCCAAAATTGACAGTTTTTATTATCTTTGGCCTGTAACTCTAAAATAAGCACATTTTCTAAAATTGACTTTGACCTTTTGACCTTGTCTTTAGATGTTGTTGATCACTGACCCCAAAAATTTACCAGACAAATCTTACGACACCATGCTGCACTCATTCAATTGTCTACTGGCCATTAACAAAACTTTGAAAAATTGACTAATTTATGCAAATTATTCACATTAAATGAACTTGAGTGACCATTGCACTGTTGTTAAATTATCGGGATCAAGGTGTAACCATCTCCACCAAGTTTCATGAGGATTCAACCAACTTTAAAATCTGCATAAATTATGCAAATAACAGGTAAATCCAAAAATTAAAACATTAAATGACCTTTGGTGACCTCGTCCCTACTGTAAAATTTATTGGGACTATAGATAAACCATCTCCGCCGAGTTTCGTCAAAATCCAACGAACTTCAAAATATCGCAGAAATTATGCAAATAGACTATTAATTAGCATATATATGGCCAGGTATCTAATCAGTACATGTACATTCATAGTTGTATATACCACGAACGGCATCACCAATGCATCCACCGAACAAGAGATTCTTGTAACACACGCTTCTGGCCAATTTTCATTAATATGCAAATTCAGCAAATGAGTATGGTCTTTGGGACGAAAAGTTGGATGCACATCGGCAACTCTTCACGGCGCACGTCCACAAAAAGGTCCCAGCACGATGGCTTCCACGGTTCAGGAGATATCTAACACCGGCACTTACGGACAGACAGACGGACAGACAGACAGACAGACAGACAGATGGACGGACAGACAGACAGACACACACACAACAAGTGACCACTATGTCTCTCCTTGAACAAAGTTCAGGCGAGACAAAAATACATTTCGTGACCATTGTACTTTAAATAACAAGGTTATGAACCTGAGTATCACATAGCAGTGTAGCAAATTGCATTTTCAAGATCAGGTACCACTTTGCGATTGCCAAGGCTGTGAGTGGTGTGTCCTCTGCTGGTTTCAGTACAGCTGTACACCCTGCAGCGAGGGAAGCAGACACTTTACGGGCCAGCATCCCTGCAGGGAAGTTCCACTGGGGAAAAGAAAATAATGTACCGGTATACCATAGTATGGAGTAAGCATTGTAAAAACTAGCAAATACATCAAAGCTCCATTCAGCCTCCGAAATATCCGAGAAAATAAGCATCAACGACATTGAAAATTAATGCCATCATTCGATACCTCATATACAAGAAGAACCTCCAGTCAAAGTTACAGCACCCAAATCATTTCTTGGTTGGGAGGAAATGGTGATCAGTCTGCTAATTTCAAAAAAGCCAGCTGGCCATAACAAATAGATTGGTTCGCCACAGGGACCCTATACCACAAATTTTGAGCTAATACTATTGTTTCAACAGATTTTTTTCGACGGTAGTTTTTATATCAGTCAATACAATAGATTACTACAGTATGGGTAGCTTCGTGGCTGCAAGGAGCACATGAAATGAATAGAACTTCAATCTATGATCAGCACCAAGAATTGAATCAATTGAAACACATAAACAGGGATCCCTGGGTCGTGATAAAGGTCAAAGTTGATTTGACGACACTTGTATAAGCCTGTTCAGGGTTGCACCTGGCATACTAAAAATGAAACAGAAGTTTGGTATCCCGAGGATTCACCATAGCGATATCATTGAAACCTCTATTCATACTGCTGTCACGCTTGGAAATTAATCCAGTGTACCCCATTTTTTTTACTGTGTTATTGTACTTTGGGGGATATTTGCCTTTTTGTCTTTGTTTTATCCTTGTAGGATCAGTAATTTTCATTGGGGGAGTTTCCAATTATTGTTCTGTACACTGTTTGGACAGTGTAGGTCTGTGTGTGTACCCACCTGATTGACCTTTGACACCATATAAATTATTATAACATTATGATGCAACTGTGAACAGCCTTACTGATACAAAAGTGTCAATAGCCCAATAGCTCAGAAATAGGAGAGCATGAAGTGGAAGAATTTGAATTAATTTATCACAAATCATTTAAATATCATCTCGAAAAGTTTCAACCTCAAATCCCTAAGCATCACATAGGTGCCAATTCATCATCATCAGCATCTTTTTCGACAAGGTTCCTCATGAGGTCTCTTGCTCAAATTGGAAACTTTTGGCATTAAGGGGAATGTCCTTAAGTGGATTCGTTCAGTGGTTCTTGATAGGGAACAACGTGTTGTCATCAATGGGCGTTCGTCTGATCAGATGTGTGCAATATGAATCATCTGGGGAGTATGGGTACAGTGGAGGGAGAGGTGTAAGGAGTATTAATCAAAGAGTTTAGCTTACCGGAGTGATCAGTCCAGCCACACCAATAGGTTGTCTGATGAGCACCAAGCGCTTACTCTTGACGGGGGATGGGATGACATCTCCGTAGGCCCTCTTGGCTTCCTCAGAGAACCACTCAAAGAAAGAGGCAGAGAACGCTACCTCACCTCTTGATTCTGCCAAAGGCTTACCCTGCAACATAGAAATTACATTGTGTTAGTTGATTTCATGAAGTTGACTTGTAGTGGTGCCATAGGCTTAATGAGGATGGTATGTCCTAGACAAACATAACCACTGCCACCATCACCATCAAAACTACCACCACTTACTATCAATGAGATCATCAATATATTCATCATCACCAATTTAATAATCAATAATCTCATAATGACCATCATCATAAACATAATCACACCATCATAACTAGTATTCTAACCATATTCAGTATCACTGCAACCATTATCAACATAATAATTACAGTTATCACTACCAGAATTACCAACAAACACCAAAATCACCATCATATCCGCAACTATTTATCATCATTAGAATTATAGCTGCTGTTTGAGGGAGTAGCACAGCAATAACACCGTTATTAGCTTTCTCAAGAGGAAGCCACAGCCAAAGTCACCTGACCTATTGCTACTCTTCTTCTTATTCTGTTTAAAAACGTTTCTTTGAAAACAGTAAGATAACAGGACCAAGAATTTTTCTATATAAGTGCCCACCTCACCAACTTCATTTCCACCATACCACAGTAACTAGAACCAAAAAGTGGCTTCTGCAGGAGGCAACAACTGATTGACAACATCTGAACTTTCATCTTCTTTAGGTTACCCTCAAATTAAAACTCTACAGCATCTGGGACACCTCAACTTGTTGCCAACTCAAACTGGTTTAGGTCGGGTTTTGGGAGTTGTGCATTCTAGAAAACTTTCAAAGAATGGGGGCTGTCAACATGTAGTCACAAGGCAGAGTCATTATCATATGTACAGGTGAGACCTTTGAGAAAGAAATCAAAACTCACGACCAGTATTTTTTCGGGCAAGTTAGAGACATTCACGACACCTCCAACACTGTCCTGCATGACTCAAGAAATTATATTATACAGCGTGAAACTAGCACAGGTGAAAGGTAGACATGATAAAACCCCACACCCCAAACTTGGAGGTGCTAGCAGGTTGCCTTGTTGAGTTATTCCAATTTACTTTTGAGGAATTTGAGGCAATTTATGAGGTCACAGGGGGAACAATTCAAAGGCTGCTCACTGACTCTACACAGTAAATGCTGCCATTCCGCGCTTCGCTGAAGACGGAAATAGGCTTTCACATGTATAGTTCATTTGTTACTGGTTTATCTAGAGTATACTGGTCTCCGGTAGTCCCAAACACCTAAGAGAATTCGTACAAAAATCTAAGATTCCAAATAGCAAAAACAGAGGAAATGCACTCAAATGTTCAAGTAGGGTGTGTACAAGTATATTATAGATCGAAATGATGATTTCAAGAAGGATTTCAAGATTTCTCAGCCGTCACATCGCTGACATCCAATCCTAGAACCTGGCTAGAAAGCGGACACTTTCCACACTGATGCAGTACGTAACTGATTGTATGCATCCATATGCAGTTTCATACTATCAGTGCTATCACAAGTTCCGATACTTGAATCGACATGCTACAATGAAGGTCACTGTCAAAAGTGACTCTAAAGCCCTCATTCGGCCATTTTTGTTGTAAGTACTCACTTGCTAATCGCGCCATCGCTGGATAATAATTCCTCCCTGCATTAGTTCTGCGAAACTGTTCTATTATCGTGTTGCCTAGGTAACGTTTGATCGAGAAACAGTGTCTGCTATTTACCCAGGTGTCCGGGACTATCCAGTATTTACATGTTTAACATTGACTCTGTAGTACAGGGGAACCCGTAGTTCCCAGAGTTGTTGACTCGAGTCAATGACTTGCGAGTTAAGTCGACTCAACTCGCCGTTTTTTGACTGTGACTTGACTGACTTGAAGGGAACTTGACTTGCGACTTGATTGACTTGCAGGAATCAAAAAATGAATGACTCGTGACTTGACTTGACTTGCATAGAAATGACTTGTGACTTGACTCGACTTGAACAATTTGACTTGTCGAGGTTGGAAAAAATTCATTTTTTCCTTTTCATCAAACCGGTCACCCAGCTCAGTGGCCCGATCGAGCAAGCTACTTCCGTACATCGTAATATTATTAACAATGTACAGTCAGTCACAGAACTCTGTGATCATGAAGAGTAGAGAGACTCCTACTAGTTCCTTTTCATCCCATACATCATGATGGAGATTTTGCATATCTAATTGTGCCTTATCAAGGCGCGAAATTTTCAGTCTGGTAGTTCAGTGTCATACTGTTATAGATAAGAAACTACCATAAATCAATTTCCCATAACCATTTGGGCTCTACTACGCCAATAGAGAATTACATTCTCCAGGGGTAACAATCTTGGCAAGGTGTTCTTGGTTGGCCATGAGCAGCTGTGACCATTTTAGCAGAATTGCTGATCCTCCTGGGGTATAAAATAAGAGTGAAGAACCGGTAGTATGGAAGCATTGATAATAAACATTAAATTGTTTTACATTATTAGATCTTTACACGAATGGCATAATGGGGACCATACTGTAATTCAGAGGTGAAATGACATCCAGGACCTACCCTTACTAATTGTGATAGTAAAATCTTCTACATTCGAACAAGAATGGCTGGGAATGTTCATGAGCCATCCAGAACAGATGGATAGACCGATGGAATGATAGATATAAAGAATGGCAGCCTTCTGACCCATTTGGCACACTGGAAACAGTTGATGTGGTATCCTAATAACTTAAAAGCCAGGCCTTTATACTGAAAACATTATTGAATTGATCTCGGGCTCTAGGGTCACCTCCATATACAATTATACAAAGCATAAAACAGAACTGATTGATTCTTCTGTTTGTCTTTGTATTTGCTGTTGCCCTGTGTTCTCCTTCTGTTTTCCTGTTCATTCTGTTCATGTACAGCACTTAAGACTAGAGGTTCGTACAGCACTTGGAAGATAGTTCAGCGCTCAGAGGATAGTACAGCACTTAGAGGTTTGTACAGCGCTCAGAGGTCTGTACAGCGCTCAGAGGATAGTACAGCACTTGGAAGTTTGTACATCACTTAGAGGTTTGTACAGCGCTCAGAGGTCTGTACAGCGCTCAGAGGATAGTACAGCACTTAGAGGTTTGTACAGCGCCTAGAGGTTTGTTCAGCGCTTAGAGGTTTGTTTAGCACTTAGAGTTCGTAAGCACTTAGAGGGTTGTACATCACTCAGAGGTTCCTACAGCAATTAGAGGTCTTCACACCACTTAGAGGTCTGAACAGAGCTTAGAGGTTTGTACAGCGCTCAGAGGTCTGTACAGCGCTCAGAGGTCTGTACAGCGCTCAGAGGATAGTACAGCACTTAGAGGTTTGTACATCACTTAGAGGTTTGTACAGCGCTCAGAGGTCTGTACAGCGCTCAGAGGATAGTACAGCACTTAGAGGTTTGTACAGCGCCTAGAGGTTTGTTCAGCGCTTAGAGGTTTGTTTAGCACTTAGAGTTCGTAAGCACTTAGAGGGTTGTACATCACTCAGAGGTTCCTACAGCAATTAGAGGTCTTCACACCACTTAGAGGTCTGAACAGAGCTTAGAGGTTTGTACAGCGCTCAGAGGTCTGTACAGCGCTCAGAGGTCTGTACAGCGCTCAGAGGATAGTACAGCACTTAGAGGTTTGTACAGCGCTCAGAGGATAGTACAGCACTTAGAGGTTTGTACAGCGCTCAGAGGATAGTACAGCACTTAGAGGTTTGTACATCACTTAGAGGTTTGTACATCACTTAGAAGGATTGTACAGCACTTAGAGGTCTGTACCTGCATAGAATGTTTGTACAGCACTAATTATGCCGCTCAGAAGTCTGAACAGAGCTTAGAGGTTGTACAGTGCTTGGAGGTTTGGGTACAGCTCCTAAAGGTTTGTACTTACAGTTCTAAGAGTTTGTACAGCGCTCAGATGTTTGAACAGTGCTTAGAGGTTTGATAGCAGTGCTTCAAGGCTCTTGCATTAGGCATAGTTTCAAGTTCTCATCACTATTAAATTATCATTATTTCTATCCTGCTGTGGTCATTGGTGGCTCATGAACCCGTCTTCTGAGAGAGTAGGAGCTTTAGATTTCACAAACACTGCGACGGCAAACGTATGACGCAATGTTAATCCCACTGCGCATGTGACAACCCCACCACTGCCGGTACTCGACGTCGATTTCACGACGGGAGTCCACTCACTTTCACGTTTCCCTACGCGTGGACTTGACGGTGGCAGGGGGCAGCGCGTGGGGCTGCGTGCGGTCTGTGTGTCAACAGGCTAAACCTATGAATTCGGGAAATTACAGTCAATCTTCGAATGCGCAATCGTAAAACGCGTGCATTGACATCACGCAACGGCACATGAAAAACATTACGTCATATGTTGCCGTTGCCGTCGCCGTCGTGAAATCTAAAACTCCCTATCATTTAGGAGCAGCCACCAAGTATTCCTGGTCACTTTGTATATTCCCAGTTATCATCACAGTCTAGTGATCCCCGTTCTTGTGTACCCAGCAGGCTACCTTTTGGGGGCTTAGTATGGCTGCGTTTGCCTCGTAATAGGAACTCTTTGGGTGGTACTTATATTATTATCATCAGATAAATTTCTTTTCCCCTCAGTTTAACCTATTCTTACCTCTGGAGGGTAGCTTGCAGCCCTGATGGAACCCTCAGTATCCAGTATGGTTGCTAGTCGTTCAACAGATGGCAAAACAGGAGGGGGAGGGCAGGCAGTAAGCATCCGGACAACAAGTCTATCCCCGAACACCAATCTGTGTCCCGAGTCAAACACAAGGAATCGGGAATGTGTTGGGACCGCTTAGGCGAAAGTAGGGGACTTATCGCAAACCGAGGTCTAGAGAGAGAATAAATTCTTCCGCAAACGACATAACCCGCAAGGATACATATGGATAGGTAGAGATCAAATGGTAAGTGTAAAAGTAATAAACCATGATTAAAGTCGCAAGATATATCTTCCTGACGATTTTCTAAGCCAAGATGCTAATTGTATACGAAACCTCTGCGAAATTGGAGAAGGGGGCGCTAGGGTGGCCAACCCAGACTTTTGTGTTTATTGCCATATTTGTTTAATAACGCAGGGTGTAGGGCAGGTTCATATGGGCCATGTTTGAATATCTGAAATAGATCATTATTCTTCATGTCTCAACTAAGGCAAAAGTCGCCCCAGAGAGCATCCGCCCTTCCTTGCTAATGACGTTCTGGTGGTCAGGCCGTTCTATGCCACTGATTACGTACTACCAACACAGAACGCTTAGTGGTTTTGAGACTCTTGCGCTCCTGGTCAAAGATTTTATGACCCGTAGAACTGCTGTCACTAGCGCAGTGGGGTTGGGATTCTTGCACGTTCTTTCAAAAAAGTGCAGTGGGGTTGGAGCAATTGCCCTCTGGAAAAAGGCTCTTTCTAATTAATTTCATTACTTCTTACCTTTGCTGTAGTTTCCCCTCCAAGGAATGGGAGGGCCTGATGTCTGAGACTGTTAACCTCATTCCAGACCGGGTATGTGTCTAATAGTTCACACAGTGAGAGTTCCCTGATAAATACGTTTTATTTAAGGGGGGGATCTTCATTTTTTGTCTATACTTTGCATGTTTCCTTCCAATTCGAAGGCTTGATTGCGCCCGATAGCCCTCAGTATCCAGAGCTCCCAGACAGGGGATGGTTGCTAGCAGTTCCCCCAGTAGCAGGATTCCTGACTCAAAGGTCCGTCCGCTTTCCCATCGACCCGGCTCCATTAATGAAGGCCTTCCCAGGCAGCAGTGAGGAGGGGATCCCAAAGTTTTCCATGATGGTTCACAATCAACTAAAAAAAGATGAAATATCAATGATTAGCACTAATGGAGATGGAAATATCATCCTAACCCAAATCAAATGGGCATCTCATCTGCAGGAGCAAGTTGGTTTATCAGGCGGAATTAAAGAGCTCAGCTCAGTCAGCAGAGATTGGAGGGGACACCCGATATCCGACCTCCCGATGTTCTGACCTTCCAATATTCCATTGTTCTGACCTCCCTATATGTTCCCAGTCGGTGAACATAGGAGGTTTGAAACAAGAGAGGTAAAAACATAGAGACGTTTTTTCATCCGAAAAAAAAATTGTCTCTATGTTCTGACCTCTCTAGATCGACCTCTCCATGTTCCAACCTCCCTATGTTCCGACTGGGACATATAGAGAGGTCGGAATATTGGGAATATTGGGAGGTCAGAACATGGGGAAGGTCGGAAATCGGGATGTAACGTATATTCTGACAGCTTTTCCAGCAGGGGATATTACGAGTAGCATACAACATCCCACGCTTCCCAAACCTGGCTTTTGTGAACATAGTAGTACGGTAGTACTTGGAAAATACTTTGAGCCCTTCAGTGCCATATATAAATAAGAAAGTATACATAAATGCAGCGACCCCCCCCCCCCCCCCCCTTCAGCTCAGATGGTCTGAGTAGTACTGGAGAGTACTTTGAGCATGGAGCTAGACCAATTATAATTTACACAGTAGATAAGATACATGAGTTCATGGTGTCACCAGCTCAGTATGGTCTGAGTAGTACTGGAGAGTACTTTGAGCCCTCGAGAGCTATACATATATAATTAGACAGGACCTATGATATGACATGAGTTCATGGTGTCACCAGCTCAGTATGGTCTGAGTAGTACTTGGAGAGTACTTTGAGCCCTTGGAGCTTAGAATATTACAAGGTGGTACAGGTATACTAAATACTACATGAGTTTTGCCTACCCCCCCCCCCCAGCTCAGTATGGTCTGAGCAGTCTATACTTGGAAAGTATGTCCGGTCTGTCTGGTACTATGCCACACCAACTAGTGGTTATCACGCATAGGGGGATAGTAATAAACCATGATTAAAGTCGCAAGACTATATCTTCCTGACGAATTTCTAAGCCAGATGCTAGACAGGATATTGTATGGGACGATGAAACGCTAGCGAGAATATGGGAGGCGGAGAGGTGAGGAAGGTGGCACCAACCCAGAACTTTTGATGGAATGCCAGATGTGTATAAAAGCAGCAGGGGGATGGGAGGGCAGGGGGTTTCAATATGGAGGGCGAGCAGTTTGAATAATATGAATGAGTAGATCATTATTCTTCATGTCTCAATTAAGCAAAAGTCGCCCCAGAGAGAATTCCGCCTTCCGGGCTAATGACGTAGCTGTGTGTCATGGCAGTTCTATGCCACTGATTCCGACCAACAAACAGCTTAGTGGTTGGGACTCTGGCGAATCTGGTCAGAGATTTTAGGACCCTCGTAGAAACTGCTGTCACTAGCGGCAGTGGGGTTGGATTTCATTGCACCGTTCTTCAAAAAGTCGAAGTGGGGGAGCCATTGCACTCGGACCTAGTTGCAGTATTTAGTTCATTACCTTCTTACCTTTGCTGTAGTTCCCTCAAGAATGGAGGCATGATGGTTCTGAGACTGTAACCTCATTCCAGGACAGGGTATGGTGTCTTAATAGTTCACCAGTGAGAGTTCCCTGATAAATCCGTTTTATCTTCATTTTTTTGTCTATACCTTTGACAGAGAGTAGTTTGCATTGCCAAGAGTGGTGGTAAGGAGCTTGGATATGCAGGCCCCGATAGCTCTCAGTATCCATGAGCTCCGGACAGTGGATGGTGCTACAGTCCCCAGTAGCAGGATCCTGACTTCAAAGGTCTGTCAAGCTTTCCCATCGGACCCAGGGCTCCATTAATGAAGGCCTTCCCAAGGGGCAAAGAGCAGTAGAGGAAGGGGGATGACCGCACGAAAAGGATTGTTCCAGATGAGTAGGTTCACAATAACCTAAAAAAGATGAAATATCAATGAATTAGCACTAATGGAGATCGGAAATATCATCCTAACCCAATCAAAATGGGCATCTCATCTGCAGGAGCAAGGTTTATCAGGGGACTTAAAAGCTCAGCTCAGTCAGCAGAGTTGGAGGCTAACACCACTATATTCTGCCTCCCGATTTGTTCGGACTCTTTCCGATATTTCCCAATGTTCTGACATCCATATTTATCCCCAGTCGGAACATAGGGAGGTTGAAACATAGAGAGGTACAAAACATAGAGACGTTTTTTATCCGAAAAAAAAAAAAAAAAATGTCTCTAAAATGTTGAGCCTCTCTATGTTTCGACCTCTCCATGTCCAACCTCGCCTAGAGTTCGGGACTGGGAGGAGAGCATATAGAGAGGTCGGAATATTGGGACCGGTTCAGAATATGGGGAGGTCGGAATATTCGGGATTGTACCGTATAATTCCGAAAGCTTTCCCAGCACCGGGGATAATACGGAGTCGCATACAACATCCAGGCTTCCCAAACTGGCTTTGTGAACAGAGGTAGTACGGTAGTACTTGGAAAATATTTGAGCCTTCAGTGACTTATAAAATAAGAAAGTACTACATAAAACTTCAGGGACCCCCCCCCCCTTTCCTTTCCATTCCCCTTTAGTCAGATGTATGAGTCAGTCTTGGAGAGTTACTTTGCACCCTTGAGAGATTTAACAATAAATTACACCAGTACATATAATATTACATGAGTTCATGGTGTCACCAGCTCAGTATGGTCTGAGTCAAATACTTGAGAGTACTTGACCCCTCGAGAGCTATTACATATATAATTATCATAATAAATATTGGTATAGAGTACATGATAGTGTATTTGGGTGGGGTGCAGACTGAGATATCACAGTAGTGGTCTGTTTAGTGTTATATTGTGGAGTAGTATGAAACGTTGAGGGCACATCGAGGAGCGGGGGGGTATACAATAGGATAATTAACAGAAGATACATATAGATGATTAACGATGAGTGACATGGTGGAACTGGAGTGGATGACACTAGTGAAGTAATTGGGTAGAGATGTGAGAGGCCAGAGAGAGTACTTGGGAAGAGGAACGATTTGTGGTCCCTTGAGGGAGCTTACATAATTAAGGTAAAGGTTGATGTGAAATGGCTACATGAGTTTGCCTGACCCCCCCCCGCCCCACACGCCACCGCTCAGTATGGTCTGAGCAGTATACTATTGGAGATATTGTCTGTCTTGTTGGACTATGCAAACACCAACTATGGTTATCACTGCATAGGGGACCACACAAACAGGCACAAGCTCTTGAAGAGTCAGTGTTGAATTAGATGATGATAAAGAATTTACACCATCACCAGAAAAACACCAGGACCACTTTAATTCCTGCTAGTGAGGACTAGATGCATTCCCCCCCCCCCCCCCCAAATCTTGGAATTGTTCTTGGCCAAAAGTACCACCTGAAGACGTCAGTATTAACAATAACATGGTCTATAGTTAAGTCCATCACTGGTGATGAGCAGTATGGTAGCTGAGTTAGTATAGTCTGGTGTAACGTGCTAAATCTTTACGGTTTAAAGCAATATGTCGTTACTTGCGTCATTTAGTGCTATTACTACATGCAGGGTTCCCGAAGATTTGGGCAATCAATTCTATGAATTTTCATGACTTTTTCATGACCACATACGGATTCATGACCTCTTCTATGCTCTCCGCACAAGGATCTCTCAGAGAACTGATGTGTCTATCTAGGGAAGCGAGAGGAGGCGAGAAGCGGGATATTAATAGCAAAACAGCTCAGCAAAACAGCTGGGAAGTGGGCAACAGTTCCGCGCTTCCTGTGGACAAGTCAAGTCTGTGTAGAACTATGAGGCTCAACTAACTTTCATGCTGAAATGCTTACTAAAAAGTTCATCCAGTATCATGGATTTTTGATTGGATGAAATTTGAATGATTTTCCAGGTTTCTATGACTGCGGAAATCTAGCTGTACATGAGTTTGAGGGCTCCAGATCAGCTCAGTATGGTCAGAGCCCCTACACACATGCAATATCACATGTAGGTAAGTAAAGTAATCAGATGTATTAATCTTAACACCTCTATAAATGGAGAATGAAATATTGATCAGTTAACCTCAGACAATTTTCCGCATTGTATCTATATTGGTGGATGGAGAAGCAAGCGACAGGTAAGGAACGTGTACGTGTTAGGTACTCCGCCCACGAGCGTAATCGACCGATGTCGTGAGGAAGATAGATTAGATATTAATGAGAGGTGTGGCATTCACAGTCACGTGGGAGATGGTGAGGGGCTACGCACACTAGAATAGGAAGAGGACGAACGGATCATAGGGAAGCCATAGTCACGGTCATTGGGGAGAATGTACGCAAACAACGCCCAGTTGTACTAGAGTTCTTCACAGGTCTCAAATAGCACCTAGGTAAGCGTTTAAATTGGAGATCAAGCGCTCGCTAAAGGCCGTCTGGAGCTTTGCTGGGTGTTTGCATTACAATCGACAGCAGAGATGATGATGTTCACCTTCTTTGAGAGCTTCTTTAAACTGATTTCATTTCTGAGTTGTTTCCTGGGTGGATTTGAGTAGGTCTCTTACCTTAAATATAATAATAATACATAATAATAAAATATAAAATAACAAAATAACAAAAAATAGTTTGTCTGTCATTATTAATAGGTTTTTTTCATCTGCATGTTACTTTCTTTGGATTGTACAGGATTGTTGGAGATCTCTGTCTTTTTACTTTGCATATCCTATACTTGCTTGCATAATTATTTCTTAGGGTCTCTTACCTGTATATTTTCTTGTTAGTTTTAGCTTTTCACCTGCTGGTGTTTTATCATCACCTCTTACCTTGAATTTTTGATAGTCCATTGGGAAGGGAGGGGAGATCGACCGAGGAGGCTAGTGGCGGAGTCACCGTGGACGTGGGAGAGTGGTGTGAAGTGTGTGTATGTATGTATTGTGTGTATGTAAGCCTACCTTGTAATTCAGGCTTAAGTCCAACATGCCTGATAGGTTCAAGTTCAAATGGTGGGTGTGCTTCCCATGATGAAGTACATAAACGTATTTTTGTTGTTGAGTAGGGGGTGTTCAATTTGGGTAAAAAGTGGAAATTGTAAAATTGGTTTTGGGCACTTTACCTGTAATCAGGCAAATGTCCAACATGCCTGGTGGATTCAAGTTAAAAAATTGGTGGGTGGGCTTCCCATGATGAGTACATGTACGCTATCTATTGTTGTATGCGTTGGGGGTCAATTGGCCCAAAAAGTGGAAACTTGTAAAATTCGGGATTTTGGCACTTTTAACCTTGTAATAAGGCAAAGTTCCAACTGCCTGGGGGGATCAAGTTCAAACTTGGTGGGTGTGCTCCCCATGAATGAGTACATAACGCTATTTATTGTTGTATGAGATCGGGGGTAAATGTTGGGCAAAAACTGGAAACTTGTGAAACGTTCCTCCCCATTCTGTATTTTGGGCACTTTTACCTGTAATCAGGCAAAGTCAAAACAGCCGGGTGGGATCACTCAAACTTGGTGGGTGTGCTTTCCTGGTGAGTGCATGAATGCTATTCATTGTGTATGGGTAGGGGGTTCAATTTTGGGCAAAAAGGAGAATGAAAAACTTGTGAATTTCTTGTATTTTGGGCACTTTCACATGTAATCAGGCAAAGTCAACATGCCTGAATCGGGATCAGTTCAAACTGGTGGGTGCTGTGCTTCCATGATGAGTACATTGAACGATATCTATGGTTGTCTGGTAGGGGGTATCTCAAACTTTGGGCAAAAAGTGGGGAAAAATTGTAAAAAAATTCGGTATTTTGGGCACTTTTACTGTAATCAGGCAAGTCCAACATGCCTCGGTGGGATTCAAGTTCAAAACTTGGTGGGGTGCTTCCCATGGTTGAGTACATGAACGCTATTTATTGGTGAGGGTAGGGGGGTCAATTTTGGGACAAAAGTGGAGAACTTGTAAATTCTGGTATTTTGGGCACTTTTACTTGTAAAGCAGGCAAAGTCCAACTTGCCTGGTGGGATCAAATTCAAACTTGTGGTTGCTTTCCATGGTGAGTGCATGAACGCTTATTCTTGTTGAATGGGTAGGGGGTCAATTTTGGCGGCAAACAAAAAAAAAAAAAAAAAAACAAAAGGGGGTGGAAACTTGTTAAAATCTGGTATTTTTGGGAACTTTTACCTTGTACATCAGGCAATCCCAACATGCCTGGTGGGATCAAGTTCAAAATTGGTGGGTGTGCTCCCCATATGAGTTCCATTAACGCTTCTTCATTGTTGAATTAGTAGGGGGTCAATTTGGGCCAAAAGTGGAAAACTGTAAAATCTGGTATTGTGGGCACTGTTACCTTGAATTCAGGCAAAGTCAACAGGCACTTGAACTGGATCAAGTTCAAACTGGTGGTTTGTGCTTCCATGAATGAGTACTGAAACGCTATTGATGTTGTATAGAGTAGGAGGTCAATTGTGGGCAAAAGTGCGAAACTTGTAAAATTCTGGTATTTTGGGCACTTGTAACTTGTAATCAATCAGGGCAAACGTCCAACATGCCCTGGGGGATAAGGCTCAAACTTGGTGGGTGTGCTTCACCATGATTGAGTACAGAACGCTATTGATGTGTTGAGTAGGGGGTCAATTTGGGCGCAAAAAGTGGGAAACTTGTAAAATTTGGTATTTGGGCACTTTTTACTTTTAATCAGGCAAAGTCCAACAATCCTGGTGGGGATCAAGTTCAAACTTGGTGGGTGTGCTTCCCTGATGGTACATGGAAAGCTATTTCTATGTTGTATTGAGTAGGGGGGTGGGGATCAAAGAGACCTGATGGGGGAGCATAAAGGGAAAGTGGAAACTTGTTAAAATCTGTATTTCGGACTTTTAGCGCGATGTATGATGATATAATGACAGGCAAGAGTTCGCAAACATGACGATTGGGAGGTAATCAAGTTCGCAAAGGTGGGGGGTGGGGGTGTGATGGTGAGCTTCGCATGATGAGTACATGACGCTATTTCATTGTTGTATGAGTTAGGGGTCCAACTTGGGCAAAAAGTTGAAACTTGTGACATTCTGTAGGGGCATTTTACCTTGTAATCAGGCAAAGTCCGAAACATGCGTGAAGAGGTGGGATCAGAGTTCGACCAAACACTGTTTTTGTGATATGTGGGTGTGCATGCCAGATGGTAGGGGAGAAGTGTACGCTAGTCATATGTTGTATTGAGGATATGAGGGTGAGGTGCTAGCATACTACTTTGGGGACACAACATAATAGTGGGAAGACACTTAGATTGTAAAGAGAAAGTAGTTCTGAGATTATTTGGGAGAGCATGTTCAGACCGTGATAATCATGGCAAAGTCCACCAGCCTGATGGGGATCAAGGATTGGAAGACGGGGGCGGGGATAGATTGTGCTATTCCTGAGAGATGAAAGTACAATGTAACGCAGTAGTGTAATGATTGTTTGTGCTGGAGGGAGGGGGGAGATGAGTGGCTACAAAGGCGTTCACGAGAATGGTCAGCGTATCTGTGAGGCAAAAGAAAAAAGTGTAGAAACTTGTAAGAATAAATGTTTGGAGATTATTGGTTGAGAGCACACTTATTGATCCGATGGTGATTAAATCAGGCACAAAGTGCACAACGCTGAAGTGGTGGAGGATTCAGAAGGGTGTCAAACCTTGAGGGGGTGTATGACTTTCCGATGGTGAAGTACGCAAATGGGAGAGCTATTGGAGAGAGTTGTAGGAAGGAAGATAGGGGTCAATGAGGGGCGAAGAAGAAAGTGGGAGAATGGGAAATTGGAAAAATTCTGGGGTATTTTTGGCACTTGTACTGTATCGGCAGAGGCCACATGCATGTTGGATCAGGCTCAAACTTGGTGGGTGGGCTTTCCCATTGATGAGGACATGAACGCTAATCATTTTTGTAGAGTAGGGGGGGTCAACTTGCGGCAAAAAGTGGAAACTTGTACATTCGGCGTATTTCGGGCCACTTTTACCTTGTAATAAGGCAAAGTCCAAAATGCCTGGTGGGATCTAAGTGCGACATAACGTGGTGGGGTAGATTTGTGCTATCCCATGATGGAAAGAGTAACATGTAACGAATATTTTTGTGTAGAGAGGAGTATAAGGGTCGTTCAAAGAACTTTGGGACGAAAAAGATGGCAAGTTGTGAAATTTCGATGGGTGGATTAATGGGGCAACGATATCTTTACGCTGTGAGTAAATCATGGACGAGAAAAGTCCACAACGATAGTCCATGAGGTGGGAATTACAAGTTAGGGATATAGTAGATGAACTTGGGGGAGGTGTTCCCAGATTGATGAGTACCAATTGTACAGCAATTCTATTGAGGTGAAGAGAGGATAGGTAGGGGGTTAATGTTGGGCAAAACGTGGAAAATTGTAAAATTCTGGTATTTTGGGCACTTTTACCTTGTAATCAGGCAAAGTCCAACATGCCTGGTGGGATCAAGTTCAAACCTTGTGGGGGTGCTCCCATGATGAGTAATGAACGCTATTTATGTTGTATGAGTAGGGGGTCAAGTTTGCGGAAAAACTGGAACTTGTGAAAATCTGGTATTTTGGGCACTTTTACCTTGTAATCAGGCAAAGTCCAAATGCCTGGTGGGATCAACTTCAACTTGGTTGGGATGTGCTTCATGGTGTGGTGCATGGATGAACGCTATTCAGTTGTGGTATGGGTAGGGGGTTCAATTTTGGGAAAAAGTGAAAACTTGTAAAATCTGTATTTTGGGCACTTTCACCGTGTAAATCAGGCAAAGTTCCAACATGCCTGATGGGATTAAGTTCAAACTTGCGGTGGGCTTCCCATGATGAGTACATGAACGCTATTTATGTTGTCGGAGTGGGGGTCAACTTTGGGCAAAAAGGTGGAAAACTGTAAATTTCTTGTATTTTGGGCACTTTTACCTGTAATCAGGCATAAGCCAACAGTGCTGGTGGGATCAAGTTTCAACTTGGGGGTGGGCTTTCCCATGGTGAGTACATAGACGCTATCTATGTAAGGGGAGGGGGTCAATTTGGGCAAAAAGTGTGAACTGTTAAATTCTGGTATTTTTGCACTTTGTTACCTTGGAATCAGCCAAGTTCTTCCAAACATGCCTGGTGGCGATCAGGTCAAACTGTGGGTGTGCTTCCCCATGATGAGTACATGAATGAAACGCATTATTGTTGTATGGGTTAGGGGGTCAATTTTTGGGCAAAAAAGTGGAAGGAAAAACTGTAAAATTCTGGTTCTTTTGGGCACTTTTAACCTTGTAATCAGGCCAAAGTCCAACTTGCCTGGTGGTATCAACTTCAAACCTGTGGGTGTGCTTTCTATGGTGAGTGCCAAATGAACGCTATTCATGTTGTATGGTAGGGGGTCTAACTTTGGGCAAACACCAAGTGGAAAATTGTAAAATTCTTGGATTTTGGGGACACTTTTAGCCTGTAATCAGGCAAAGTCCAACATGCCTGGTGGGATTCAAGTTCCAAACTTGGTGGGTGTGGTTCCCATGGTGAGTACATGACGCTATTTATTGTTGTATGGTAGGGGTCAATTTCGGCCAAAAAGTGGACTTGTAAAATTCTGGTGATTTTTGGCCCTTTTACCTGTATCGGCAAAGTCCACATGCCTGGTGGAATAACTTCAAAATTGGTGGGTTGTGCGTTCATGGTGAGTGCATGAATGCTATTCATTGTTATATGGGTAGGGGTCAATTTTGGGAAAAAAGTGGAAACTTGTAAAAGTCTGGTATTTTGGGGACTGTTACCTTGGAATCAGGCAAAAGTCCAACAGCCTGGTGGGCATTCAAGTTCAAACTTGGTGGGTGTGCTCCCATGATGAGTACATTACGCTATTTAGTTGTATGAGAGGGGGTGATTGAATTTTGGGCAAAAAGTGGAGGGGGAAACTTGAAATTCGGGGTATTTTGGGCACTTTACATTGTAATAGGCAAAGTCCAAACAGCCTGATGAGATCAAGTTCAACTTGGTGGTGTGGATCTCCCATGATGAGTACAGGAATGCTATTGATTGTTGTAATGAGTGGGGTCAATTGGGCAAACAAAAAAAAAAAAGTGGAACTTGTAAATTATGGTATTTTGGCACTTTACATTGTAATCAGGCAAAGTCCACTATGCCTGGTGGGATTCAGCTTCAAACTTGGTGGGTGTGCTTCCCATGCTGAGTACTGAACGCTATGATTGTTTGTATGGTAGGAGGGTCAATTTGGAAAACCAAAGTGGAAACTTGTAAAATTCTGGTATTTGTGGCACTTTACATTGTAATCAGGCAACAGTCCAACCTGGCATCGGTGGGATTTTAAAGTTCAAACCTTGGTGGGTTGCTTCCCATGATGAGTACATGAACGCTATTTATTGTTGTATGAGTAGGGGGTCAATTTTGGGCAACAAAAACTGGGAGAAAGACGTTGTGGAAAATTCGAAGGGTGAATTATTGTGTGCAGGACGTTATTACCTGCGGTGATAAATGAAGGTCATCGTGCCAAGCTGAATTGCCGTGAGGTGGGGATGCAGAATACTCAAGGGACGTTGGCTATAGGGGGGAGATTGTGGCTGGTCGCCATGGTGAGTACATGAACGCATTCATTGTTGATAGGAGGGGGTCCAATTTTGGCAAAAAGTTGAAGTAAAAACTTGAACATCTTGTATTTTGGCACTTTCACTCTGTAATCAGGCAAAAAGTCCAAATACCTGATGGGATCAAGTTTCAACCTGGGGGGTGTGTTGCTGCCATGATGAAACTGAACGCTATCTATGTTGCTGAGTAGGGGGTTCAATTTGGGCAAAAAGGGAACCCTGTTAAAATTCTGTTATTTTGGGACTTTTAACTTGTAACTTCAGGCAAAGTTCCCAACATGCCTTGCTGGATTGTGAGTGACTCAACTGGGTGTGGCTGCGGTACCATGGTGAGATATCCGTACAATGGACCGCGCATTGTAATGAGTTGTTGAGAGATGTAGGGAGGTCAAGTGTTTTGGGCGAAAGAAAGTTGGAACAACTATGGTAAGAAAATTTGGTAGTTATTGGGCACCTTGTAGCCTGGAGAGTACAGATCAGGCAGATAGGTCCCGAAAGACGTATGTGCCTGGTGGATCGAGGCTCACGAATAACTTGTGGGTGTGCTCCCCATGATGAGGACATGACTCCTATGATTGTGTATGAGTAGGGGGTCATTTTGGGCAAAAAGTGAAACTTGTAAAATTTCTGGTATTGTTGGCACTTTTACTTGTAATCAGGCCAAAGTCCACCTGCCCCTGGTGGGATCCAGGGACAAGTTCAAACTTGGGGGTGTGCTTACCATGATGAGTACATGAACGCTATTTATTGTTGTATGAGTAGTGGCTCAATTTGGGCAAAAATGGAAACTGGTGGAAATTTGGTATTTGGGCCACTTTTACCTTGTAATCAGGCAACGTCCAAAATGCTGGTGGGATCAGGCTCAAACTTGGTGGGTGTGCTTCCCATGATGAGAACATGTACGCTATCTATTGTTTTCCCTGTATTATAGGGGGTCAAACGTTGGGCAAAAAGTGGAAACTTGTAAAATTTGGTTTTTGGGCCTTTTACCTCGAATCAGGCAAAGTCCATACACACATGCTGGGGGATCCCCCGAGTAAATTACCTATTTATTTCAAACGTGTGATGGTTGTGTGGAGCTTCCCATGAGTGGAGTAACTAGGTATGTGAACGTATAGATGTGATGTTGTATGGGAGATTGGGGAGGGGAGCACGTTATTATGGGGAGAGAGTGTGAGAGAAATAGGACGGAAAGAACTGTGTATAAAATTCTGGTATTTTGGGGACTTTTTCCTTTTAATCAGGGAAAGTCCAACGCCTGTGAGGAGTCAAGTATTTCAAACGATTGGAGTGAGGTGAGTGGTGGAGGGTGTGGAGGCCCATGAGTGAGTACATGATGCTATTCATTGTTGTACAACCGTTCAACAGTTCAAGCGACCCAACATAAACGGCTTGTAAAAATTATGGTGATTATTTTTTGGCCACAGACTACTTTTACCTTGTAATCAGGCTATGTCAACGCCTGGCGTCATGAAAACATGCCTAGTATCATTATTGCTATTGATCTCAGTTTAAGCATGAGAATGGTGAATCGGGAAATTGGAATTGAACACAACCATACCGTTGTGTTCAAGGAATCACGAAGTCCCTTTTGGCTTTCTGGTTAGGTGTTGTTGTAAAGCGCTTTTGATATTTCTTGTGATCGCGCTATTACGTGTCAAATTTATTATTATTTATTCATAAAACCAAGTGACCTAGTATGGAGCCTTCTTAGCGTGTAAAGTGAATTATATAACTGGTAATTCTGATACTAAACACCGGCTGAACCTAATACAAGGATGAGCGCGCGAACGCCTTCCGTCAGGTATACGCGCACAAAGGTGAAAGCGCGAAAGTAATTTGACGAGGTTTAGCCGTCGCAAACACGATACGCGATTGTAAAGTTAAAGCGCGCGTTTGTTAGCTTGCACAGTTTAGCAAACACTCCTTGAAACGTTTTTGCTGCCAATTTAGGCATTCTATCACCACTTTTCGTATGACAATATGTATTAATTGGGAATAATGACGGATACTCAGTCATTTGTTTTTGAATTAAACCGGTTGACGGCATAATCGTCGGGGGAAAAGCCCTCGGCTGCGCATCGGGCTTTTCTAACCTCCTATTATGAGTCATCCCCGCGGTTTCAATTCTAGCAACAAAGGCCATCGTATCTGTTCATTATTCCCTAATTATATATTACAGATGTTTGCTCAAAAAAAACAAATAGATTTGTCACACTGGCTATATACAAACCTGCTCTAGTAGACCAGTCGATTAAACTATCGGGATGGCTGGTAAAAACCATACCACCTTGCGACACTGCGATGAAATAAACAAACTGCAAAACCAAGGGAATGCATATGCATGATGCAATGTATGACCTATTCATAATAAATCCATGTTTCTATTACAGGCATACCGAACACTTCAAGCTGAAAAAAATTTCGCCCAAAGCTCAAGAAGTTGACACAAATTTTATAGCAGATAAAAAATGTGATATTGCCAAAGAATGTTGTTAAATTTGGTGACAATCAGGACACTGACGAGGAGGAAAAAAACTGCATTTTGAAAATTTGTCTTATGGGATGCTTAAAATTTTTCACCTGTTTTTCGCAACAAATTAAATCCAACTTTTATGGGACAGTCACAAAAATGTGTGTCTCCTGATTTGAAATCCCTGCAGGTGGGTTCAACAGCACAGAGCAAGTTAGCAACATACTGTTATCACGATTCAATCATCCTTCCCATTAGTCTTCAAATAAACAGGTGAATTCCAAGAGAATATGGGTTGCAAGATGGTTGTCAATTGCAGAAATATACCATTTGCAATCACATTTTTAACCAGAAAGCCAAGAGGCTCAGTGACTTCTTGACTGCCTTTATGAACTATAACTTCATATTACCTTTGACCCAAGGTAATAGTTGGAATCATGTACATTATGGGGACAATACACCAAGATGATATTACACCCCACTCTGCAGTGTCAGTTATGCTTCATCCAATCGGGTGGGGTCAAGTTATTGTGTTAACAAGGTGAAATTGACCAAAATTTAATAATTTTCCCATTCCTCCCCAAAACTGACCAAAATTTCAGCTGAATGGACCAAGCCTTTTGGACTTATCCTCTTCACGAATCCCATGTTTTTCAGACTCAGATGACTTGGACGACCCCAAAAACAATCGGCATCATGACTTATTATGAGGACCCACATACCAAGTATGAGCTTCATCCTCCACGTGGGATCTAGTTATGCTCTTCACAAGCTGAACATTCCCCAAATATAAATTTTCACCAATTTTCCTTTTTCCATTCGCCCAAAATGACTCTTGGTCTGCACCAAAATCTATAGGGTGTTTGTACTCCCCATAAGAAAGATACACACCCCCCTAAATTTCAACTGATTGGAACCAAGTGTTCTGGGACTACCGCTTCACAAGAGTTTCAGAATTTGACTCCTAATGACCTCTGGTGACCTTCGGACCTGACCCCAAACAAAGGGATAACGTCTCATCTTATGGAACCCACATACAAAGTATGAACTTCACCCATCCTGGTGGGGTCAAGTTATGTTTCACAAGCAGGCGTCACACACACATACTACAACACATACAACACACGATGTCATGCTGCATAGATTCCTGATTCAGTCAAGGATAAAAACCTATCATTGTACTTCTAGAATAGGTTGAATACCAGGAGCCAAATAAAAATTTCCTATCAGACATGTATATTTTCAATAGAAGGGGGCAGGCACTTCAGGAGTAAAACAGCCTAACGCCACAGGCCATGTGACTGTGAGAAATATCAACAGGGAATCTTGGGTGTTATTGCTGGAAAGGTTCTGAACAAACCCAATTGGGAGTGATCGCAGGAACGTATGGCCTGCTTAATGACTACAACACACGTGTGCCTTCAGCCACTATGCCAGCTGGTTGCCAAATGAGATGTGTACATGCACAGCTAGTGCATGCCATTTGGGCACTCACATTGAATGTGTACATAGCTAGTGTCAACCTCGCTCAATCTTCACACACACACACTCAATTTGATGGGGTTTTGCAGTGACACTGTGATCAAGGCTAAATTGTTTAAGTGTATTATTACGGATAAAAAGATGTCATCTGGGTAAGACCGACAGTACCCTTGCATATAATTTGGACTTAATTGGCTCGATTTTCCCCTATAGTTCATGCAACAATTATAATTACCAGCTTTAGCAATGATTCTATATCACTTCTAAAACAAGTTGCTGCTGGCCACGTCTTGTTTCGGGTTCCATGCAAAATCAAGGCATTCTTTGGTGTGGTGAGGCAGGCAGGATTCAGTTTAGCGACACTTATAGCAGTATGTTGTAATGTGTAGGAGTACAATTCAATGTTGTGAAGAAAGCTGAGACAAACATTGGGAAACATGCACAAAATTGTCGCATGTGTGTAGGGCCCTAGGCCATGGGCATTGCTAGGTATAGTCTTATCGCTCGCAAAAGTTCATGGGAGAGAGGGGAATAAAGGCCAATGGTCATGTAACAGAATTCCTTCGAACTATCACAGGTGAAAAGAGGAATATCAAACCCGACACCCCAAAATTTGGAGGTTATAGCATGTTGCCTTGTCGAGAGATATTGTCCAACTTACTTTGGAGATATTTGAGGAATATTATTAATCACGGGGCGAGGGGGGAGGAGGGCGGGGAACGATTGCAAAGGCGGCCCAAAAAACACTACAATGTTGTTTTTTGCATCATGATAACAGGAAAACGAACAAAGGTTGTCACAGAGAATATAGAATCATGAGTGATTTCTCCAATATCTTTTAAAGATTTTGTAGGCCGGCTTATTCAGACTCCCACCGTACTATAGGTTGTTTGGTCCCCAAGATCTTTGAACCAAAAGTACATGTTTCACTTTGACTTTGCATTAAGGGGATCCTGCGGTTCCCCCGTGATGTAACAGGGCAAATAAAAAAAATTTGGTAATAGCTGATTGTGCCCTATCGGTACACATCTGGGGGTTCGACTGTCATAGTGTAACCAAAAGAAAACTAACAAAGTCCAGTCACAATTACCAGACCATTGGCCTTTAAAGGAATAAGGTACTGTGCTTAATATGTGTATAGGTAATCTAAAAGGACATAACATAAAAAGCAAAAGACTTCTGCTCCTGGGCTGGTTATCAATGCTTAAGAGCTTCACATTTCACAGGGGAATTGGAGAAAGGGATTTACGGCAATTGATCATCCAACTGAGGCAACTGTTAATATCAGAGAACAATGGAGTTGCTACCATATTCTTTTCACAATATTTTCTAGTATTAACCCATGTATGCAACAAGTCCAAAATACAAGGTACTGGAAAGCAAACATAGCAGTAGTAAAACAAACAAATAAGCACTCACCAGTCACCACACTAAGTAAATGTGAAGATGCAGTTACAAGTGACAACTTGTGAAGTGATTTCTATTGGCACACAGTAAGTTGAATGTTTTCAAATCAGCAACATATATTCAACCTTAACGTGGGGCTATAATGTTAGGAATGCTAAACAGAAAACCAATTAGATTAGTGATTCCTTGAATGCCAGCTAGAAGGGAACCAAACAAGGAAGGCAAAAAATAGACAATCGATTAAGAAAGCAACAGGGGTTTTATCTCAAAGAAAAAACTCTCAAAAAGAGGACTCAGCTTTCAACCTGGATTAGAATAATCAATCGGATTTATTGGTCCAAACAAGGTTTTTGTATTTTACCTCGAAGGACTTTTCCACTGACCTTCACACAATAAAAGTTCATGCTTAGAAGCTCTAGCTAATTGAGCTTAAATATAGTTAACCGGATGCAAAACAGAAAGCCAGTAGGCTGATGTTCATTGACTTGATTTGACAACCTATGACAACACAAGAACAAATTATGGGCAACTAGACTTTTGTTTCTACGTTTACCATTTGTTCGGAAAACAAAAAAAAAAAAAAAAAAAAAAAAAAAAAAACAAAAATGTTCCTGTGTCCAAGGAAGCTAAACATCAAGGTTCACCTTGATTAGACAATCAAAATGGGGGATCCTGCAGAGTAGATCATGTCTCAGTTTGGTATTCAGAGGTATGATCTATGGAACATAGGGTGCTGGGTAGATTCAGGATTCATCATGTGTACAAGGATTTTATTTTGACCTCTGGTGACACCTAACCTGATCCAGAGTGAAATAAGAAGGTGATGTTCTCATCTAGGGTAACACGCATTTTTTTTTTAGATCATTCATTCAGGTGGGGAGTTAGTTATCATGTTCACAGTCAAAATGGGCCAAAATATGATTCACATATGTCCTGGTTTACACCAAAAACAGTAGGTCCTTGTACTCGACATAAGTCAAGCCAGTTACCAAATTTCGCTCGATCCAACCAAAGCATTAGGGACTCATCAGTGTTCACAAGGGGATTTTTCAGACTTTGACCTTGTTGATCTGGATGACCTTGACCCGACCCCAAAAAATAGTGTTCCGTATCATCAGGGAAACGCAACATACAAGGTATGAGCTTAATCCATCCAGGGGGGTCGTCGAGTTATTGTGTTACAAGCCCAATGTGGTTAACATTATAAATTTTCAAGATTTTTAGAATTTTACAGAAATTCACGGTCCCCCCCAACCTAAACCAGAAACAACAGGGGTCCTGGACTCCCATAACGGAAAGCTCACACAAGCATTTTTAAACTTGACATCTGTTAACCTCGGATGAACTGTGACATGACCAAAAAACAATAAGGGCCATGGACTCCATCATGGGAACTAACATATCAAGCATGAGTTTCATCCATCCAGGGGGGCAAGTTACCATGTTTACAAGCCAAAATCGGTGAAGAATAAAGTTTTGAAAATGTTCTCACTCACCGACCTAAACTGAGAACAATCGGGTTCTCGGTATCCCCAAAAAAAAGCTACACACCAAATTTCAACTGATCCGACCAACAATTTAGACTTATCATGTTTACAAGCATTTTCGAACCTTGACCTCGGTTGAAATCAGTGACCTCTGACTTGACTTCAAAAACAATGGGGTTCATGTAATCATCATGGGGAACATACATACTGAGTATGCTCTTCATCTACCAGATGGGGTCGAGTTATTTTTTGCAAGCCACATTTGGCCAAATATTGATTCTTCACAAAAATTTCTGTTTTTGTTGTTTCTCAAAAAAATACCACCCAACCCTGAAACAAAAACGAAAGGGTCCTGTACTTCCAACAAGAAAGCTCACATAAGCATTTCCAAACTTGACTTTGTGAACTCTCATGCCTTTGACGACCCAAAAAACAATAAGGTTCATGTTTTGTTTAACCCTCAGCATTGGGGAACTCACATACCAAGTGTGGGCTCCATCCATCCAGGTGGGATCAAGTTATCGGTTTATAATTCTACAAGCACCAAGTCTTGCAAACCAACGCGGGTGGCTGCAAAAAATGAGAAGTACGAGGGATATTACTGGGAGTGGTACAGGATTTTCCTGACTTTGACCTATGTTGACCTCAGTAACCTCTGACATGCCCTAAGGTTTCATGTATATAATGGGGAACATTACATATCAAGTATAGCTCATCTATCCAATGGGGCTAAATTTGACAAAATATTGATTTTGCACAATAATTCTATTTTCGGCAACCATCTGGACTTTGTTATCGATTTACAAGGTTTTCATACTTTGAACTCCGATGGAGACCTCTCACTGACCCCAAAACTATAAGGTTCCTTGTACCTCTCAGGGGGAACAAACATAAACGAGTATAGATGGGAACACACGAAAGTATGGAGCTTGATCCATCCAGGTGAAACTTGAGTTATGGTTTACAAGCGGGCATCACACACACCCACACAGCACACACAAACATACAGACACCCTGTCATCACTGCTTAGATTCCCGACTTCATCAAGAATCAAAAACAGGAAAAAGAATCGATACAGAGAAGGGATTCGATTTCTACTTCTCAAAGTTTCAGTCACCTGTAAGTGATTTTGCAATTATTGAGAGAGGTGCTTCATTAAAAAATCTCATTACAATAAATATTTAATGTGAACGACATTACCATAACTCATATTACAGATTGTTCAACAGTCACAAGTATTATTTGCAAAGATTCATTCATAACAGAGACAAGGTATATATTGGGTCAGGAATGGCCCCCAGGATGATTGATGACCCCAAATTTCCAGATAACCCAATGTGCGAAAGCTATACCATGGCATTGAATCACATTTTCTGTCATTTCAAGAAAATCCATGTCTTGTTAGCAGAGATGCATTTTACAACTACGGCTCTAAATTAGAATCAGTGCCCGGAAGTGACATCTGACCACATAACATGTACATGTTGCAGTGCCATAGTTACTATCATGGTGGGGGTCAATGGTCACCTATGTACTTCCGGGCACTGATTCTAAACTTTGTCATCCCAAACTACATACCAGGACTCAAAATATAGCTTCCACAATTATATATGAAGCCAATTATTTTGGTTTTGCTCGCTATCCATTCATGGAGGCCTAGACTTAACTGTTTATCATGGTAGGCTGCATTACGTCCGGATCGACAAGAACGGATTCATTTGGTTGAAAAATCAGATTCAATCAGAGTTTTGACCATTTTGTATGTGAAGAGAATGGCAAGAACAAAATATCAGGATTTGGTGGTGGTGATACAAACTTCACAAATGAGTGAAATATGTCATTTTCCTGGCTTGGCCCATCGACTCTAACACGGAAGTGCCCCTATGAAATGAAGTTCGCACGTTGCTATACATTCAAGGTACACATGGGTATAAATTATGTAAACATGCCGCGGGATGACCGTTTGCTTCTGAGTATGACAGCCGGTTGTCTGGGCAATAGCCACGAACGCCAATGGAAGACCTGGAAAAGTATAAATATCGTGTAACTGCTACCAGTACAACATCACACTGGCGACAGTACCAGTACAGACTACAGTGGTCAGCCGATCGTGGAATCGTGGCAGTGTTAAGGATTTCAAAGTCTCAACACAAAATTCATACGGAAGAGCAATCCCGCGTTATATTAGAGAAATAATATTACCGACTTCATGAGATGGAATCACTTGTCGCTCTCTCATTGAAAACACGATTCAGCCAAACGTACGCAGTCAGTTGACAGGGTGAGGAGACACAGTGATATATTTCAGGCGATTAACCAACTGGAAAAAAATGGCGCCAGATGACCGGAGTTACCGGAGTGCCTTCAAGCAGTGGTGTCACCATTGAGGCAAATTGGACGTGACAGTGAAAAAGCGGGCCTGGGGAAGGGGGGGAAGGTTCCCCCTGGAAATTCTTGTGCAACAACCCCCCCCCCCCCCTCCGTGTAACCTTACCAAATGAGATTTGCGGGGGTTTTCGGAAATGAAGTGACCGAACGTCGAACTACAGTTTCATGTGATCATTAACTATTTTGACATGAATGAATGAAAAGAAAGAAAAGTAGCAATTTGCTATAGGCTACTTCTCCCAATGCGAAATCAGTAGCCCCTATCTCACTCAGGGCGCGAACAGTACTAAATATTAGGGGGCATATGTGGTTAGCACCATCAGGGGCGCCGGACCCAGGGGGAGCGGGGGGCTGACGATATTATGGACAGCGCTAGCGGAGCTTTGACCCTTCATATGCCGTGTAAACTGATTCAGTTACTAGCTTCAAGAAAAGGGTCTGGTAGGTAAACCCTACAGTTCTGATTTATAGCTCATTTTTAGGCTAATAAATTTTCATTAAACCTTTCATCTTGAAACGACCCAAATTTCGTGAAAATGCGAAAATTCGTGAACTGATACTAAATTTAAAGGGGATATAGCAGAAAAAATGAAAACAACGTAGGTGCTACTAGGAGTAATTGTTATGAAAACAATTTAGGATGTGATTTTGCATCCGTGCATGGAAACCGACTTTAATTCAAGCTCCAGCAAGTGGGGGGATATCATATCGTTTGTCCCCCCCCCCATTTTTCCGGACCGAATAAAAAAATAAAGGCAATGCACGATTTTGTATCACTCTAAACTGATTCAATTTTCGTCTCTACCAACGATAATCGCTGTTAAGTCCACTAATTCAGGTGCGGACCCAGGTGAAGTCTGGACCGACTAGGGCGATGTCGAAGGATTTACCATGTTTCATACCGAGAATTTCATATCGAATAGCCAAAAGTGCAACTTTTTAAGTGTTTACGCGCGCAATGGGCCGTTTTCTCCAGGCCCCGTTGTAGGCTAAATATGCGATGCAATGCGTCGAATCATTTGTTCAATCGATTAATTCAGAGCCTCGGGGGCAGACTTGCCCCTCCCCCCCCCCCCTCCTTTTTTTGAGATGAAAATTCGTGGTGAGGTAAAATTTGGGAAGGAAAAGGCCAGGTGAGAAAGATGCCTGAATTTTTTGCAGCTTTTTCGATTAAAATGCCCGGACAAAAACTGCAAAAAAAAATTCGCGCCCGCTTAGTTTCAATGACTGACTTGTCAAATTCGGGTACAAATTTTCTGCTCCCAAATGGTGGTCCCGTACGCCCTTACCCCCCCGGCTTTCCTTCGCTCCCACCAGCGATTCGGTTAGACCCCTGGATCCACGCAAACACAAGCCAGAGTGTGCAAGGTAAAAAAAAATACCATGGGGGATATTCGGTAAATCATCTTAGTATGCACAATGACCATTTTGTGTCCGTCTTTTACTCAAATCACACATGTAGCGGGGTGCTAGAGCCTGGCAAGTGCCGCTACCGTCGATATGGAGGGTATGAAAATGTGAAATTTCGTGCTACGCTTCGCGCCAACGGATGAGGGCGCACTGATTGGACTCCGACCTCAACCCCCCCCCCCAAAGGAAATTCGGTATGCGCCTGTTTGGTAGTGTGTGCCAAACTGTATGAATATTTCTTAGAATGGCCATAAGCCTACTACCGTTACCCCTATGTGACCGTGCAACAATAGATTGATTTTGTAGCTCATACGAATGCCCTGGTGTGAGAAGGCCACAAAAGGACCGGCGGCACGTCATCAGTCCGACAGTCATGGGCACCTGGAACGAGCGTATTTGAGTGTTCAGAATGTTTAGGTCGGAGGGTCATTTGGGGATAATCTCAGTCACCCCCCCCCCCCCCCCCCCCTTATTAAAACCTCAAATAGGTAACATGCCCAGATTGCATTGATATGACCGCCTCCGCATGCGTGAAAAAAGGGGAGGAGCGGAAGTTTCCATTTCGCCACTTTCCTCATTTTCAGTCACAGTGCTGAATTCCTTTTAATCTCATTTTTATATCAACATTTCAGAAAACGTGCAAACAAAAACAGCGACTTATGTTATTAAACACGCAGATTTACAACGACTGCGGATTGGCTGTCGGTTGTTATAGCAATCAATTGTGCACTGACAAAATGAATTGGTCGCTAGCCTGACTAACAAAGGTTAGTCTATCTGGGCCCTCGTTTGATCAACTTATGACTAACAATGAGAAGACTAACCTTTGTTGTAAGCGCGTTAGCCAACCTAGCGGACCTGATATTGGTTAGTCAAACTGGCTGGAATAACGTATACGGTCAATAGACAGTATTTCAATTAGTTTTGCGTTAGTCTTTCTAGTGCCTCCCTCGACGAACTTTTGACAAACAGGTAGCCCAGGGAGCTTGACGAATGCTTGGCTAACTTGACTAAGTAGACGCAGTGAGTACAAATCAAGTAGATGCTGGAATGGGATGGTGTCTACCTCCGCCATAACGGAGACATTAACACCGAGTTCCTATGAAGTGTGCATTCATTGTCCTCGAGCAGGAAATGTACACCAGCAGCTGAATTAACTTCCCAATTCATTTGGGAATGTTCAGTAGGCCAATTGAAGAGAAACAAATATCGACACGAGAATAATCAATCAAGGTGCGAATCGTGAAACAACTGATACACACAACTTCAATTACTTATAAATCGGCTCAGAGTGGACAAAACGGTGTGAAAACCAACATGACAGACAGAGTGTAGATAAGAAACAAAATACGGGCACGCCTCGGTCCCTAATTTAATAGAACATCGCTTGTTTTGTCACTGAGTGCGATTGGTGTAGTTGGAGGCACGCGGAAGATCTGAATAATGCAAGACTCTAAATACTGTTCATTTTATCAAGTTTCAATGCCGCAACTATCAGGTCCAGTTACGGCCTTAATCACATGCAAGTAGGTTGGTTTTCCTCGCCAAAATTGTAGTATCACGCGAGGTAGATCAAAAGTAGTAATGAGTTAGTATGTTAATTCCCGCGACAGAATCGCTTTGCAGTCAAAGTTAGTCTATCATTATTTTTGGTACTCTCCAGGTCTTGTTCAAAGATCAGTGCGCTGTGCTCAAAATTTTGGGGGGGTGGGCTTTTTCCCCCCCCTCTTAAAAAAATCCCCCCCAAAAAAATGTCAGAGGTGTCATAAAATGTTGTCATATTTAAATTAAAAGGTATTATTGAAATCGGAAAGTTAGTCCAAGGCTGTAGATAGGGAATGTTCTTGACTAGTCTGCGGAATTTCCCCACACACACCTCTGCCCACTCCTCCGCCACACAACTCAACTTGAACATATATCGAGGACGGTAAGGCCATGCCGTAGAATATGTCTGTCCTGAGCTCGCACTGATATTATATCAAATATACATAGCGACACCAATGCCAACCAACCGAGTCACGAGATTCTACCGGCCGAAAAAATGCATAAAAATTTGCATAAGTTACACGTTGATACCCCCTGATATTATAAGTGGTTTTGTTATATTCATGGGAAATATGTTCAAACATCCACAAGCAACCTTTTTTCTCGGGGTTCCCAAATGGCCGTCCGCGGGCCAAAAATCGGCCAGCCAGATGATGCCATCGGACACCATAACTAGCAAGTTGGGAAGAATGTTAAGGGTTTTCCAGACAAGAAAAGATGCGAATTATTAACGAACGCTCAATAAACGCTGGAAAAACGTCGATGGCAGTATTAAATGTCCACTATCAATGAAATGTCAGAATCACTTTTATCATCTTATGTAACCCGATATATATTTTCCGGGCTATAGGATTTTTGGTTGTTTGATTTGATGCTCATAGAACTAAACATAGCGACCACAATGCAGATACCTTCTTCGACAGTCTGTGCTACGCGCTTGACAAATCATGGTGCAACTTGCCCATTTCACTAAACTAAAATCGCATGAACTGCTAAAGGATCTTCTTGTCATTGTGCATTTGGTGTGCAGTGTATTTTAATTCATGAATTTCAGAAACATGGTCATCTCGCCAACACCATTGGCGCCTACGGAACACCCCAATTTGAGTTTTTTTTTTTTGCATGCACAGCTAATGTGAAATCCACTTTCGTTGTGGAAGTGTGAAGTATAGTCTTCATTTTTTTTACTTATTTCAGATAAAATGGCTATTCGGCAATCACCATTTGGCATCGTAGAGACTTACTTTAATGGATTTGTCGCATGCGCGGGAACACAATTATGTCGATCGCAATCAGGCAATTTAGGCCAAACTCGCAGGAACATAGAGCTGCTAAGGTGAAATTCATTCTAATTTGTAAAGTTAACTATAATTTATTTATGGAAGATGGCATCTGGAAATCACCATTTGGCATTATTAAAATTTATTTAAAGAAATTGCTACCGTGCGCGGCAACCAATGGGCCGTTCGCTGGATAGCCGAAATCGCAAGAACAAGAACATAAGTGGCTAAGGTGAATTCATACTATTGCTTCAGTTTATTTATGAATCATCACATAATAGAGACCTAAATTTCGAAAATTTCGCACGCTGCGCGGCAAACTAATGGTGCCGCTCGATTGATAGATAAAGCCGCTGACAACGGTGGCCTAAGAGGAAATCTTTCAAAGTTGCAAAAGTTTATCTTCAATTTTATACATGAAAAAAGGGCAATCTGGGCACACCGTGCACTGGAAGTTTCGCTAAGCTTCGTGGCAAACAATGGTGCGCTCGGCTTTATGGATATAATGGTATAAACATTCGGTTTTCCATCTCAAATGTAATTATTTGAATGAAGAAAATACCATAATGGAGATCCCATTCGGCACGGAGGAGAACAATTTTCTTCAATAATTCGAGCGCGGCCAATGAATTGTCGCGCAAAGCAACTAATTTATTTCACATATTTTTCTAGCCCATGAAACCATTAATCGGGAACCCTGGTAAATCCTCTGTGATGCACAATTAAAGAGGTGTAAAAGAATGGGAATGCAGCGAAGAACCCTATCGACTGAATATTTACGAGAACATATCCCGGAATAAAAGATTGCGCGCCAACCCGTTGTGGCGCGCGCTCAGATAGTCATCACCTGCTGATGGGCCCCAAAAATTGTTCTGACGACGCCCCTGTCAAAGATAGTCTATATTTTCAGCTGAGTTACTCATGCGCACTCAGACATGATTTTCATCGAATGTTACCGTAGTCGTTCTAGCTTGACTAACCTGCTAGAGTTGCTGACTAACAATTTTCTATCCTCTGATTTTGACTAAGCTATTTTCAGTTGTGTCTATTGTTCTGATTGGAGATTATTGTAGGGATCAGATTCACGTCACCACGCGGACCTCTGCGTATTGTTGATTAAGTAGCCATAGCCCTTTGGTCTCGCAATTACACTCATATTGACAACCCGCCATAGTGGCTGTCGGTTTGTATAGCATCGATTGTGTCCATTGTTCTGATTAAGATTAGGGTAGGGATTAGATTCAGGTACAACCAATGCGGAATCCTTGTAAAAATCTGCGTAATTGTTGAAGTAGAGATTCAAGCATTTATTTTTTACATCAGCTAGCTGCAATTTGTAATTCTAAAAATAGCGTCCTGGATATCAACAGCCCCTTCTTCGCCCTGGAGTTCCCATGGTCCCAAATTGTGACAGCCGAAATGGATAAAATAAAACCTGGCGATCGCCCGCCCCACAAAAGAAGAAAAAGCCCCCCAAAAAACCACCCGAAGGAGCCCCAGTGTCTTTCCTGGTTGCGCGATCATTGTTTACTCCTATTAGTCCCCATGCCAAACAATTACCAGGCATTCCATGTGTCGCTTAAGATTTCGGTATTGACATTTAACAGAAACAGCCTAACTAATCAGTGACGCAATTTCAAATTCAAAGGACGATTATTGACAATGTCTACTAAAGGAGTTAAAGTGGAAATGTGACTAAAATGCCATAAACTAAGCATTTACCACCGTTTCACGAAATTCTCAAACTTTAAAGTTACGTATAAATTATGCAAATTAGACGTTGAATGACCTCCATTGACCCTGAAGCGCATATAAAAAAAATTGGAACTCAAGGTAAACCGTACCCACCATGGCATTGAGGATCAACAACTTGAAGATTTCGCATAAAATATGTCCAATTTTTAGAAAGAGGGTATCCTACGTTGAATGACTAATTGACCCCGACTCTTTGCTAAAAAAGTTTTGGTACTGAAGGTAGACTATATTCCCCAAGTTTCGTGAAATCCGACAAACTTTTAAATTTCGCATAAATTATGCAAATTAGATGACTTAATTAGCCATATTTTATGGCTGAAACTCTCATCAGTTCATCTACTTTATCTCCCGCATCTATGTGCCAACAAGTGTGCACCATAGCCCATACGGTTTCATCTATCCGTAATCTTGCTAACGACGCCGAACAATAATTACATAAAATAGATAATTTACCACCATAATTATTGACATTTGTGCCCAAAAATCTAGTCAGATCGTGTTCACCCACCCCGTATGCTACTCTGAAATTTTTGTCGTCAATTGCACTAACCGTTCGAAGGATATCCTGCTAACGCGAAAGTGTGACCACACCCCCACTCACACATACACGCCCACACGCCCTCACACCTTCACCACACACACACACCCATAGTGACACTAAAGTGCTTACACACCGCCAGGGAAGCAAAGCGAAGCGATCGTTCATCGCTCGGGCGATTGGACGCTCGCCTGTGCTTTCACATGCGAGCGAATACAACTTAGCGAATGGGACGTTTCATTTTAAGTTCTCAGTTGGCCTGCTTTTATAAGTAAACCACCCTTATCTGTTTTCTCATTCGGAGTGAAAAACAACCGCGTAGCTGCTTTCATCTTGTCGGAATTGGCGCGTAAATAAAATAAAACAAGACCCAAAGTTGTGTAGTGATCCTTGCCATATAACATATCAACTTTTTGACACCTTGTCCTTGAGCAGCCTGGTCCGCAGAATTTTAAAAACAGTGCCAAGTACTGTCCACTGTGAGTGTTATAAAAATGTATGTTGGGTGCCTGACTAGAACATTGACTGGCGCATCGTTATACACAATGATCTCAAGCCGCTGTTTCCATGCACGCGACGGGCGGGTAGCGGACAAACGCGAGTGACCTTTTCCATGCACCAGGCGGGCGGTCGTTTTCTCGAATCACCACCTCGTTTGTAGTTATTATGCGCTATATAAGAACCTGTAGCCGACTTTTTATTTCTGAATTTTGTTATTATCATTTTCTCATCTATTATCATTCTCAATTATTAATATTATTTATTCAAAACCGACCATAGGCCCCCCAGTGTTTAAACCTAAACACTCGGTGTTTAGTTTCTTAGAACCATTTGTTCTAAATGTCAACGATAGCGCTTTACCGCGTTCCATTGTTCACGCGGGCGGCGGGCGTCTACAATCGCTCAGCGTTATTTTCAATTGAGCCGTTTCCAGACGCGGCGGTCGGGGCGTGCGGGCGGGCGGCGGGCGGGCGTGCGGGCGTTTTCTCGAATCGGTCAAGTAGCGATTTTTTCCAGCTCGCCCGCGTGTCCTCGTGGTATTTGCAATCAATTCCCGGGGATTTCCCTGCAATCTTACTGGCTTGGTTCAAGCCGGATAATGGGGAGTAAAGGAAAATTTTATGTTCAAATATTTTCAAACCAATTCATCCTTTTTCAACACTAGGGATGAGAATTTTTATACGGATGGTTGTCTATATTCACGGCCCTACCCCTATTTGACCAGTATTTACATGTTTCTTTCAACCGATGAATATGTCAAGTATTTGCTAATTAAATCTCCAAACACTGTCAATTTGAAGTTTTAATGGTGGACCTAATCGTTGACAGTCAGAACAATGGTTTTCAGAAATAACACTGGTGTTTAGGTTTCAACACTAGTATTCGTCCGGTGTTTGACAACAACCACACGACAACAACAACACCTACACAACGCAACAACAAACAACGCAACACGACAAAACAATAATAACATATAATAATAACAATCTTTAATAAGAAGTAGGCTACATCGGTTCTTTATATAGCGCATATACACGCGAAAAGTGAGAATGTGCTTGACTCGAGAAACTCGCCCGCCCGCCCGCCCGCCGTGCATGGTAAAGCGAGTCTTCGCAAACGCCCGCCCCGCCCGACCGTGTGCATGGAAATACGCGCTTTAAGGGGCTCATTGAAATGCAAGGATATGATAAATTGTATGAACTTTTGTATAAATTTCACATTTGCTCCAAATAAATGATGGCCTTGTGACATCATCACAATAACATTTCTTGACAAACCGCCTAAAAAATGACAATGGGTATACATTCTCTTCCTAAATACCATCTAGGCTTGAGTGGACAGAATGAACTGTCACTCTGTGTTGATGTTTCCCAGCAGGCACATGAACCTTTCTCTGATATAAATTGCAAATTTGTGAAGATGCAAGCTGCAGTAGACTCTGATTTCATTGTTTGTCACCCACGCAGAGAGTCATCACGATAAGCACGGGAGCAGATCCGAGGTCATGGCATCACATGGAAGGACATGGGTGGATATACAATGACTTCCAGACGATAAATCATGTGGAAAACAGTAAACTCCTGCTAGCCCTCAGGCCTAACGACCAGGCCTACCCTCACTTCATGCAAACATGGTGAGCTTGGTGTACAATCCATATCATTCTATAGGTCTACGCAGGCCCAATGCTAGGCCTATACATGATTACACAACCAGGCCTATGCCTACTGCCTGGGCTATCCGACAATACATTTGGGTTGATGAGTGTCAGCTATCTTACCAAGTCCCCAATGAGTTTGCAATTGTGGTTGTCTCATCCATGTCTTAAATCACAAGGTCACTGCAGTGAGGTCAAGGACAAAAAAAAAAAAAAAAAAAACCACATGAGTCAGGCATACAATATACTGTACGCAATAAGCACATGGCATAGGCCTACCTCCCCAACTCCTTACTTCATTAACCAGAGCACATGAATTTTGAACAAGTGGAGGTGGTGGAGTGTTCGATTGGGACTGTTATTTTTAGGCCTGACCTGTTTTGCTTCCTTTCTCTTGGTGCTCACATACAACTATCGGGTTCAACTTCTCTCACACAGTGTCACACTCCCCATCTTTACACCCTCCAATTTTTTGGAAAGTTTGTGAGATCTCATACATGAACAGAGAAATGTTGTTTTTAGTATTGGGCCGTTTTGGGCCTATGCCCAATTTGCAAGTTTCCCCAGACGGTTAACTGGAATGTCTGGACCTGTTTCAGTCTTACGATTATTAACCCCTTATCAAATTTTGGAAATTGGGTTCATCTACCCAGTTGGGGTCGATGAGGCTCCACCACGTGTTTTTGGAATGCCCCCCCCAAAAAAAATACACCCTGTATGCCTATTCTGCTATCATCGAGGGCATGGCCCCCACTTCCAGCAAAATTTTGATACCTTGGTGTGTTTTGGGACAAAACAGTTGGGTCATTATTTATGGGAATTTGGGGAATTATTCTGGCACCACCACATTTGCGCACGCTACTGCCGGCTCCACCACGCCACTGAGTATAAGCCTATACTGCTTACCACATGCATTTACTCTCACTCATGAAATATCAGACACAGAAACATTCCACAACCTGTCAGGACACGTGACCAGGGACACTGGGCAGTGATCCACAAACTGTCACCAGTGGACCCATACCTTTGGATTCAATGTAAAACCGAATGTCCTCAAAAAGTTGAATTGCCGCACTTAAACTAAGGTAAATGACGCCTCATTGGCCTTTACTGCTGCATCAATGATGTTATTTGGGGAAATGACCCCCTACCTCATTCACAGGAGCCCAAATTATCAAACATATCATGTTGTAATCTGCCATTTAGCAGTAATCTTCAGTTTTCATTCACACTGTCAACTGCCTGTTATACCCCATCTAAAACTAGCTGTGTCCAAATAGATGGCACTGTCACGGCGGCGCAGCTCACCCCAAAACCATAAATATCCCGGTCACTTCCAGTTTCACTGGATATCACTATAAGATATAATTATAGAAAACTTCAAGATATCTTCCTCAAGACAGACATCAATCATAGATTATCAGGGAATTTAGGTCATATTCGAATATCTCCCCTATTCAGTTTGCTCAATCCCTAATGACAACTTACACAGACAGCCTACTGAAAACAGGGCTACAACATTTCATGTGAATATTGTTCCATGACACCCTTTAAAGACAAATGTAAGAATACATTACTTCCCAGCCCAATAGACAAACCAGGGGAGACAGAGCTATACCCAGGCCAACCTAAACAATGGGCACTGGGGGAGGCCCCTGGCTAGATAGACCTGTCAGCCGACAGTGCAGGGGCCATTATTCTCGATTTAATATCGCGGCTTTTAATGAGATAGGAGTGGGGGAAGCCGCAGGTCAAGTGCCAAATAAGACTACATCAGACAGCTGTTCCGACAGTGATAAATGATATTTGTATCAGAACTGCTGCCAATATTAAGGCACGGCAGGGACTGGGTAGATCAAATTGACGATGGCAGGGGAACACTAAATACTGTGAAAGAGTCAGTATGTAAATCACAAATAACATTGCTAAAAACTCATTAACGAGTAATTAAGGCAACAATTATCCTTGTTGTGACCAGAACATACCTTATGACGTCCATCTGTCCTGAAATTTCAACATGCCACGCAATGACACTGTAATTTTGTTTCCAAAAAACATTATTTTTTTGGTCCATAATGTGACTTTGAATGACCTTGATGACTGACATTTTTTGATGAAATTTGTTACTCTCGATGAAATGCCCGCAGTCCTACAAGCATTGTGTATCCCAAAGTTACTGCCGATGCTATTGCCACAAGGTATCCAAACCAACCTTTGATCCCTTGTACCTTGAGACCCGAGTGCCCGATTGGGGGGAAGCGGGAGTTTGTTTGTGTATTCAAGCACGCAGAGCTCTGTCACATATCTTTGCACACCAAGGTCACATGGGGTCAATTTAATGGACCATTTCGATCGGCGGTACTTTTGAGATTCGAAAATGGCCACAAAAATTTGATTCGGCCCAAAACAAGGTAAAGGTCAAATTGATGTCAATGGTCACAGATTGAGGCAATGATTATATCACTTTGGCACACCTCCCCACCTTGACAGCCATTGGTTTCAATGTTATGGCCACAAACTAGTGTTTGACCTCTAATTGACCTTGTATGACGTGACCCTTTTATCAAAATGTAACCCTAGATGGGATACCTGTGTCCTGCAATACAAACCACATCAGGAACGGTCACTGGAAGTTGTTGCAGGACACATACTATTTGGCAGTTTATGCGCATACGTGACCTTGAATGCCCTTTGATAACAGATGGGTTTATGAAAAATGTTTCGAACCAGATTTACACCCCTGCCTGAAACTTCACATTGCCAAGCATGATCACTGTAAAGTTGTTTCCAAAAAATATTCGTTTTTGTCCATAAGTGAACCTCAATTACCTTTGTGACTTGACACTTTTTATGAAAAATCTGTTACTCTTGATGAGATTCACGCAGCCTACAATCATTAGTATCCCAAAGTTACTGCCGATGCTATTGCCAAAAAGGTATCAAAACCAACCTTTGACCCCTTGTAACCTTGAGAACCGAGTGCCCGATTGAAGCGGGAAGTTGTTTCGGCGATTCAGCAAACAGAGCTCTGTCACATATCCAAAAATTGACAGTTTTTATTTTCGTTTGCCCTGTAACTCGAAAAATAGGCCATCATTCGAGATTGGACCTTTGACCTTTTGGCCTCATCAGAGGTCATAGGTTGACCCACTATTCTGAAAAACAACCAAATGACAAATCACTATGAACATCCTAAACCGACTAAATTTCAAATGAAAACTTTGACCTCTGATATCTGCGCCACAAAGTCACATGGGGTCAGTTATGGTCCATCGATCGAAGGACCTTGAATCCTAAATGCCACGAAATTTTGATTCAGCCCCAAACATGGTAAAGGTCAAATCGATGTCAAAGTCCCACGGATAGGGGTCAACGAGTGGTCCCAATGGCGCACCTTCGCACCTCGCAAGATGTTCGGTTCCCATGTTTATGGGCCAAAAAACTAGTTTTTTGACCCCGAATTGCACCGTTTTGATGACTTTGATGACATACTTATGTTTGAATATGATCCTTCTCCATCAATCGGGCACAGTCCCAAAAGGTCAGCGTGTAGGACCTTGCTAAAGGAAGTTATGCCCTTTGTATTTCAATTTTGGCCTCTCATTGCCCTTTGTGACATTGACGGGCAACAGAAAAAGCAGGGATCAACTAGCACCCATGACGAACCCACATGCCGAATATGAACTTGATACATGCTGCGTTCTTCCAGAATATCGCCGGACACAAAGTGTCACATACACACACACCCCCACACACACAGTCACACACCAACTGCGTGACCGCATTAGATTCCCTTTGGCCGTGGGCAAGGAACTCAAACGACGACAGTGGGTGGACCATATCAATCCTAAGAGGGCGCGATCTGGGACTCAACCACCGCTATGAGGGACTTGAGACGGATCGAGAGAGTTTCACGACTATTCCGAATGTATCCGACACGTTGATTAGTTGCACAACTAATTCGTCATCGTATACAACGGAGGTAGGCTATTTTATTTTGTCATTTCTTTTATTTGTCCTAGTGAGGGCGCTAGTTTGGTGCTGCGTATGCGTCATGTTGGAATTCATAGAACATCTCGTTTACTGCACTGCAGCACGCAATCTCCTCTCGCCAAAATGACATGACCTCTATGGCAGGCAGACGTACTAAGGAACTTGGGTGGAAGCCTATGGTTTGGCATGTAGTTATGGCTGCATCACAACATCAACCTTTGGTTAGAATCCACCCCAAATTGTGGTGACTTTTCTCCACAATGCCTCCTTTTCAGCTTACCAACTCTTCAGGTCTGATTACTGGATTACCGGCGGGCCATGTTGAATCTTTACCTAATTGTAGGTAGATCATACGTCCATACATACAGCCTACATACGTGCACTATGCTTTAACCTGCTACCGAACATCCAAAAAGATCCCGTCACTTGTAGTCCGTCAGCTATCGATAGAAATATAGTCAACCATTAAGCCGAACGAGTCCAACTAGCGAGCTGCTCGAGTCGCTTCCTTCGCTCGCTGCGTGTGAAACTTCCGAGCGATTGACCATTGTTTTCAATACGGTGTTTTACAAATCGCTCGGTTCGCCTTGCCTCGCGTCGCTTCGCTGGCGGTGTGAAAGCCCCTTAATCTCCTCCCGAATTTCATTCATGCGAGATAAAAAAAACCTGAGAAGAATATCTGAGCAGGAATCGATCAACATTTCCACCAAAAATGCGAAATCCGGGAAAGATGAGGCCAAAGTAATTTAAATCAATATCAGCAGATTGTGCGCGGTTTGGGCGTGCTTCGCACACAATATCAATATCCTTTGTGTATTTTAACGTACCGTCGTCTGTGATTCAAAGAAATACGAGAACTTCATGATATTCGGGCGATCCTTTTTGTTTTTTATATTTTTCAAAGAAACGGGAACCTGGTCAAAAAAGGTATATAACCTGGTCATCTCGAATGACTATAACTGGAGGATCTACATCTCTGAAAAGTGAGATTTCGACCAGCTCCCAATCGAAGGCACTTTACTGCCCTTGTGCTCCGCCATTTTGGCTAAAAAACATATTGCTTCCGACAGTCCGAGCAGCAAAATCGTTATCTAAGGACATGTGAATATGCAAAAACAAAAACAGAGCACGCAATGGTGCTGTACTCAAACCGCACAAATGTACCAGACGAATGTACATTATACATTTTTGTTAAATGTTCAAGATCATGCTGGCCAAGGAGCAGTTTCAAGCAATGACCTCTTTGCCTTTGACAACGTTTTTCATATGCCAAACAGGTCTTAGCAGTCATTAACCTGTTAGTCTAGTCGTTCAAGACGCCCTGACTGTAACTCATTTTGCGCTTCTCACATACACCTAGGTCCCCTCCTAGTATGTTTTCGCCACGGACCGTCTGTAGGACTGTTGTGACGGTGCCTAATGCATATGCACAGTTTCTGATAGCCTGGGGGAGAGCATTCCAATCATGCTAGTACCTCCTAACGTTAGAAAATAAGTTAACGAAAATTATCAATCTTTTTAGGCCCTACTCCCCCCCCCCCCCCCCACAGAGTCAAAAATTAATTCAACAACGAAAACGGTTCATTAGTAATTAGCGCCAAATTCATCTCTTACCGTTCCCACTTGGCTGATAACTTTCGCTGCAGCTTAGAAACTTCACATTCTCGATTGTCTCTCCAACTCCTAGGTCTATTTCCTATCCTTACTATTCATGTTGCCTATTCTTGTCGAATATAGATTACAAATAGCAATATGAATTGCAGACTTCCTCCGACGAAATGAAAGTTTCGTTCCCATCTGTCAATTTCCCTAATTTACCCCGTATTCTAAGGGAATATAAAACGCTAGATGTTGAGTTTATCAAGGTTCCTCGTAGAATCGGATTAGCAACCCCCCCCCCCCCCCACGGGCGTAACGCTTCTTGAACCGTGGTGTGATTGTCTTCTTTATATTGGTGAAGCTAATGAAGTCTATTGAACGTTCTCCACGACAAGCTATTGCCCATTCACCCATCACCACTGATATATATAACGATAGCTGGAGGCACAACGTTGGATCGTTGTCAACGAAGTTAAATGTGCTAGGCTTCGTCTTAACCCAAACTACATTGTTTACTCACTTTCGTAAACGTCCATCGAGAATGCCCCCTGGGGAAAAAAGGCAATTTCACACAATGGCCTATTGCGCCCCTTTTTCACCTCTGACATTGACTTGCACAAATCACAAAAGTCAATGAAGCATTGGGTCCAATTTTGGGGTCACATCCATCAAGAAAACTGTTTTGCTTTTTCACATCAGATGTTACTGCCAGAGGCGCCGGCCTTTTTTTTGAGGCGGCGGTGTCCGGCCCTTGGAAAGGGCAACTTTAGTAGTATAGGGGAATTCACCTCAAGAGCGCACTCACTATGCAATTTTTTTTATTGTCATATTTCGAAATTTTTAACTTGTTACAAATAATGTGGCATTAATAACTATAGATTCAACCTCAATTACCTTCTTATTAGCCTCAACAATTTTCCGTTTTTCCCCTCTTCTTCATGCTGGCGCTTGAATACCGCTGTTACCATGGCAAGGGATGCAAAACCACATCCTACATGTTCATAACAATTACTCCTAGTAGCACTTATGTTCATTTTTTCTGCTATTTCCCCTTTAATTAGTATAGGAGTTCAGAAATTTCGCAATTTTCACGAACTTTGGGTCGATTTGCATGATGAAATTTTTATTGAAAATTTATTAGCCTAAAAATGAGCTATAAATCAGTCAGAAAACTGTAGGGTTTACCTAACTCAAGACCTTTTCTTGAAGCATAGTAAACTGAATAGTTGACACGGCGATATGAAGGTCAAAGCCGCCTAGCGCTTCCCATAATATCGGCATTACGTCACAATAGGCCGTTTCCAAACAACGCGGCTGACACAGAGAAACAATGTCTACCCGCTCATATGCAGGAACATCAAGTAACATATTGCCCATGCAAATTGCCCATTACAAATTTTGGCACAGGCCGGCCAATATCTTAGTCAGATTGTATTTTCAGGAAAAGGGCACCACGCTGCCCCGCTGCCCCGCGGCGGGAGGGCAGGGGGGGTCCGAGCTGCCACCCGCTGGCCTTCGTGGGTCCGGCGTTTTCCCCCTGGTTACTGCTTTAATTATTCTAACGACACTATTGAATGTTCAAATCTGCAAACAAAGCTGATAGCACCTCCACGGAACATTAATGCACAGTTTCAATAAACTCTAATGTACTTTTGTAGGAGGCGATACATTTTGAAATTTTATAGATAATGGCCTTATTGCCCCTTGACCTTCACGAAGTCAAACATTTCTCATGAGTCAATTAAGCATGTGGTCTAATTTGGTCGGACATCCGTCACATATGACGTTTGAGGCCCAAGGCAATTATTGACACCCTAGATAGGGTAGATATGCTGTATGGCCCAAATGGGTCCTTGGACCAAAATCTAATAGCCATAGCTATGATTATTCGATCATTATTATAAAGCATCATACTGTAGTATGAGGAACATTTGAGTGATTGTCACGTGATGGGGGGCCTCTGGCCAACCTCGGCTTCAAGTCCAAAATTCCTGAGATCCCTGAAGTATCGGCTACTAGATCCTCATGTGACCGAACATCAGCACTGCACTTGGTTCATCGAGATTTGTAGAATCATTTTGGCAGATTTAACATGGTGGTCCTTAGGGCCCACATGAGCCTTCCCAGAAGATCACAACACCCCCAATGGCCCACGAACCACCAGGAGCATTACATGTATTTTAAATAGATTCATTAGTACTTGTGGAAGAGATGCCTTTCAAGTGCCAATGTGTAAATTCCTTGAAATGGGCCCTCGGTGCCCAAGTGGGAGCATGGATCGAATTCCTGAACACCCAAAAGGGACAACTGTTAGACCATCATTACGACGAATGTCAGACTGTGTTACCAAAACTTGTGAAGGAGAACATCTTCATAATGCCACATGTGGCCCGCGGCCCACACTAGGCTTTGGCTCCTAAATCCCTGGCACCTGAGGTACTGCTATTAGACACATTATAACCGAACATCAGCATGGTGCAACTAGCTTTGTAGGAGAATACACAATTTAAGCGTAATTTCATATATGGGCCCTTGGGCCCCAATTCCTGAACACACTCAATGGCCCTCTATGCAAAGACCATTACATGTAATTTTGATAAACGCAATTGAGCTGTGGGAGGAGATGCTTTTCAAACACCATTGTGTGAACTATCCTAAAATGGGCCGCTCGTGCCCAAGTCAGACCTTGGAACAAAAACCCTGAACACCCCATAGGTACGTCTATTAGACCACATTATGACTGAACACAGCAATATGGCAACTAAATTTGTAGAGATACAAGATTTCGCGTTTATTTCACATCATGGGCCCTCTGGCCAAAGCTGGGCCCTGGGCCAAATTCCTGCACACCCCAATGGCCCTTTACCCAAGAACATTACATGTAACTTGAATAAAAATAATTGAAGCATTTGTTGGGAGTAAACATTCCATTAGGAGAGGTAGCGTTTTGCAGTTTTCCCACTTATTAGCCCATTGTGCCCCTTTTGTCATTTGACCCTACCTCTAGGTTGTCAATCTATTGACCCATCAGTCAATAACATTGACCAAGTCTGCTCGAGATTCATCAAACACGAACATTTGTGCCTAATGCAAAACTGATTACATACTGGATAGGATAGATGATAGTATATATATTAGATAGATAGATAGATAGATAGATAATGATAGATAGATAGAATGGATGAATAGATAATATATTGATAGAATGACATGGCATCACAAAGCTCAACCAGCTAGCTGGTTTGAGCTAAAAATGGAACGAAGTGAGTGTTTTTTGAGGAGTGCGAAAATGCACGATGCATCTTGAGGCCACTTGGAATGCACACATTTTCTAAGATTAGAAAGGGTGACTTCGCGGTCCTGCTAAAGTGAGATTTAACTACTAAATCTTACTGCCCTCGATTCAATTGGCAAAAAGCACAAGATTCAGAGCAGCAAATCGCCTTTGGAGGACACTGTGGAAATGTCAAACTTATTCTGTAATGAAGTGAGTGTTTTTGGGAGTCTATTATGCACCAAATTCTGAGCACGGGAAAATGCAAAGGTAGGGACACTCCCCCCGATCCCCATCAAACTTCATCAAGCCCCCCCTCTCACAATCACTTTCCTACGCCACTGAGTGATCAGGTCTCTCCGTCCGTCGTTGTTAGTCTTTCATTGTTCGTTCGTCCTTCTGTTCGTCACGTTTTTTTGGAACTTCTGAACCGTACATGCGATCAGTCAAGGGCGGCGATCATGAGGGGGCGGAATGGGGGGGGGGGGGGGGGGGGGGTAAGGGCGTCCCCTCCCATATTTTGGTCGAGGCGGACGCAATCCATTCCCCCCCCCCCCAATATTTGAGCCGACTGCTATTTCGCTGACACTGTATCCGACACTCCCGACGGTACCGTGTTTAAACAAATGCATAATACCCTAAATGGATCAAGTTGAGTGAATTCGCCTGCTCGCTTTTCGATTTTTTTTTTTTTGCGCGCTACGCGCGCGGGTATTCATGGCCGTACGTGTTTCACATAGGAGTGCCTTGTGGCAGACATATCATTTGCTTAACAAAACTTGCCAAAATTTACTCTGGGTTGTTCTAGATTATCAATGAAGAAGGGTTTTCCTTCACATCTCCATCGTTGCATCAGCTGGGTTCACCAGCTTGGTGTGTTAGGATTTTAATCGACCTGGCATGCGCGTATTACACCCTCTAGTTGTTAACGTATATATCAGTGGGTGAACCCGTATCTCACATCGTCTAATTAACTTGTGTCTTGCTTCATATTTAAAGCGTCCATCACGTCATTTTTCAGCCGTGTCAATGTACTGTATTAACGCCCGCAGAACATTTAAGCGGGCCTCGTGGAGTTCGGCCTTGGTTAAATTCCGCCTGTTACATCGCAGCGTCGTGGCAAGTACGGCGGATGGAGAAGACATACAAGTTGGAAAGTTGCTATAATGAGGATCTAAATTAGGCCATTAGTCATCACCTCGCGTGTCGTCTCAATACTACCTTAGGAAACCTTTTTTTTTTTACAGTCTTACACGCCCGAGTCGGTGATATATTACCCATGGATCTGGCAGTGGAGGAGATACACAATTTAAACAGTATTTCTAAATGGCCCCGGGCCCAAAATTCCGGAACACTCCCAGAATGCCCTCTACCAAAGGACCATTACATTAATTTTGAAGAATCATTGAAGCTTGTGGGGGAGATACATTTCATTTCAAGCCCAATTGTGTGAATATCATAAATGGGACCCTCGGCCAAGTCAGACCTTGGAACAAAACCCGAACACCCCCGAGGTACTCTATTAGACCCTCATTATGACTGAAACTCACGCACTATGCAACTAAATGTAGAGATACAAATTTGTGCCGTTATTTAACATAATGGGCCCTCCTGGCCAAAGTGGCCCTGGGCCCAAAATTCCTGAACACCACCCCAATGTCCCTTTACCCAGAACTTACATGTACTTTTGAGAATAAATAAGTGAAGCATGTAGGGGGATAAACATTCCATTAGGATAAGTAGCGTTTTGCAGTTTTTCCACTTTTTAGCCCATTGTAAAACTGCCCCCTTTAATTAAAACACATTTGACCCTGACCTCTATGGGTCAACGATGACCCATCATCAATAAACATTTTGACCAGTCCTGGTCAGCTTCATCAAAACAGAACATTTTTTGTGGCCTAAAAAGCAAAAGATTACAGCTGGATAGATAGATAGATAGATGATAGATAGATAATATAGATAGATAGCTAGATAGATAATAGATAGATAGAGAGATGATGATAAGATAGAATGACATGGCATCACATAGCTCAACCAGCATAGCTGGTTTTGAGCTAAAATGGAACTGAATGAGTGTTTTTTTGAGGAATTGCGAAATGCGACAGATTGCATCTGAGGCCACTTGGAATGTCAAAATTTTTCAAAGTAGAAGAAGGGGTGATTCCGGCGGTCCTCTGAAAAGTGAGATTGTAATTACTAATCTTACTGGCCCTCGATTCAATGTGGCAAAAAGCCACAAGATCAGAGCATCAAATCGTCATTTGAAGGACATGTGGAATGCACATTATTCTTTGAATGAATGAGTGTTTGGGGTGTGATGCTATTTGCACCAATTCTGAGGCCACGGAAGAAAATGCAAAGGAGGGGAACCTCCCCCAAATGTCATCAAACTTCAGCCCCCCTCTCAAAGTCACGTTCCTACGACGCCACTGAGTTGTCAGGTCTCTCTCGTCTGGTTCGTTTGTTAGTCTTAATTGTTCGTCCCGTTCGAATCTGTTCGTCACTTCACTCATACTTCTGACACCGTACATGCGATCAGGTCAAGGGCGGGGCGATCATGAGGGTGGCGTGATGGGTTGGGGGGGGGGGGAGGACACGGCGTCCCCTCCTATTTTGGTCGAGGCGGACGCATCCATTCCCCCCCCCCCCCCAATATTTGAGCCCGACTGCTATTTTCGCTGACACTGTATCCGACACTCCTACGTAACCGTGTTTAAACAAATGAATGATGACCTAAATTATCACGTTGAGTGATTCTGCTGCTTGCCTTTTCGATTTTTTTTTTGCGCGCTCGCGCGCGGGTATTTCCATGTGCCGTAGTGTTCCAGAGGACCTAGGATGTTCCTTGTGCAGACCATATCCTGTTCCTTAACACAAATTGCCTAAAATTAACTCTGGTTTTCTAGATATATGAAAGAAGGTTTTCCTGCAATCCCCATCGTTGCATAAGAACTTGTGGTTCACCAGCTTGGTTGTTGCATGTCTTTTAAGCGCCCTGGCATACGCGTATTACTACACCCTCTAGTTGTTTAACATATGTATCAGTGTGTAACCGTAACATCTCACAATCGTCTAATTAATTGTGAAGCTGCTTCATATTTTAAAGCGGCCAATCACGTCTTTTCAGCGTTGTCAATGGAAACTGTATTAACGCCCGCAGAACATTTAAGCGGGCCTCGTGGAGTTCGAGTTCGGCCTTGATTAAATTTCGCTGTTACAATCGCATCCGTGGTGGCAAAGTACGGCGGATGGAGAAGACATACAGTTGAAAGTTGCTATATGAGAGCTGAATTAGCCATTAGTCATCACCCGCGGTGTTTCTCATCCTACCGTAGGAAACCTTTTTATTAACAGTCTTACAAGACTCGCTGTCGGGGTTATATCCCCATGGATCTGCATTGGAGTGGAGTAGTTGTAAGCTATAACCGTTCGATGGTTGCTGGATCGCAGATGAGTCATCGATCTTGAAAAGACTAGGTTGGTGCTCCTTCATTGGACAGTTGGACGTTGTCGATTTCCTGCTAGGGGGACCAGTTTAGTTAAATAAACGAACAAACCAACATCGAAATCGCTATCTCGAGGTGAATTGGGTTGAGGCGACGGCGATAGGGCTACCACCAGGCGGGATCCATTACATTTTTCTTGTTATTAAATGGGTGGCGACCTCTGTTGAGTTGGGTGCAACGGTTGCGGCATGCGGCCAGGGAACGCCACAACTTGCGTTGCCAGAACGACATGATTCAAGGTTCAACTGAAGAGAAGCTAAGTCCCCTCAAATATTGCCTATTTTCGATGGGAATGCCCAAAAGTGTAAAACTTTGTTGTTTTTGAGAAGGGAAGGAGGTTGAGGCGACGAGTGCAAGTCGACCACCTGGCGGTGTGAATTTTTTTTCTCTTCATATATGGTTTATTTGAATTTAAATAGAGTATTCAGCAATCAATTATGGGTGCGGCCACTTGTTTAAAGTTTGGGTGCGTGCACGTGCACTTACTGAGGGGGGCAGGCACACGGTGCGGATTGAACCCCATAAAATAGCCGTCGAAGATTCAGCCATGGAACGCACAAAGTGTGCAAATACTGATTCAAAATTCAGGTGAAATAAGTTCATATCCAAATTGCCTGACTTTTCGCTGAAATGTCTACAAGTGTAATATTTCGACAGCGCCGTGCGCTCAGTTGCCGTTTTTACTCTTGTGTTATTACTTATTTGGCCCTCCTGTCGGGCCCCATTGATGTCCCTCCCATTGCGCATGTGGTCCGCAAACAAGATAACAAGGCGAAATCGCCAAATTATCTCGCCGGGTTTTTCGCGATCGGTGGTTTCTATTATTCCACTCACTACACTAACACAACCAACAAGTTCATGCAGACCATCGTCATGTCCCAAAAAGAAGATCACGCCTATTTTCACTATAGCACATGTAAATTCCTAAAAAAATTCCTAAATACCTTACCAATAAGTTTGACTCTTATTAAAGAAGTCCCTTAATTGTTTTTTCCGTCTTCATGCCCCCCTTCCCTCTTCTCCCATAAATAACCCAAATTTGAATAGTTTTATCGCTCAGTCAGCACACTTCTTTGACCCCCAATCCAACTTGGAATTTTCTACATCCCCTTAGCAGCCCGGCTTTCTTTTGTCCTTTAAATCATTTCCTTCAATTTTCCATTCCTTTTATGTTCCCAGCATCCAGGACATGCCATCCCTCCCCCCCCCCCCTAACAGGCAGCAAACACCCCTCCACCCTCGCCCCGCCTCCCCACACACCAACAGACTATCCCCATGCAGCAGGCAAAGTTGTCCCAAAATATATCTTCATGAAGCCTCCACATTTTTCGCCAGTCCCCAGGCAAGAAGCAAGGGGGAAAAATGTTACAGTATGTTTTGGAAGGTCTAATCAACCTAATCAAAGTGGTTGGATAAGAGAGGGTCTGCCTTGTGGGCAGCTTATACCAGCACAATTGTCACAGGATCTAGTGGGTTTACTCTCGTTCTTGGGTCATTGAAATTTATTCTAACAGATTCTATTATAGATGGATTCAATCAAATTCATGAACACTAACACTCGAATCCAGAAAATGGTCACGACCATACCTACTGAGTTTGTGAAGATCCCTTTACCCCCGTTGGAAATTGGAATAAATTAGCACTGTTAGGCCCATACAATGACTATCTGACCCCGTGTGTTACGCGTTACAAATGATCATGATCCAGTATTTTGGCACATCTACACTTCAAAATTTCATAAATTATGCAAACTTAGCTCACATTAAATAACCTGCGGCAGTGACCCAGACTTTCCCTTTTAGGCATTTCTCGGGACCATGGTAGACCCAGTCCCTCAAGTTTCTGTGTAAAAGTCGACAAACGTTAAATGTGACGGCGATAAATTTTGCTCGCGATGAGAACCACTTTATTGGTATATTTTTAGGTGGGGCCGAGCAATCTGATAGCCTGTGTCGTCTGAGCCTGTCCACCAGTCCGGACATGGCCAAACTACATCCACTGTAGCAACATACGGTCCTTGCACAATCTTGCTAACGGGGGGGGGATTCTTAAGTGGGGACAATAAATTACATAAAATAAGCTAAGTACCCAACTTAATTAATGACTGAACTTTGCTGCCCAACATTAATCAGATCGTGTACATCCACCCCCGGTGCTACACACAATTTCAAGTCATAATCGCCTCACGTTCGTGAGAATCCTGCCACAAGAAAGGGTGACATGAAACACACACGCCAAAGTCCCACTGGTCTCTTCTCTGAGTTATCATTCGGGGCGCGACAAGAGAGGTTACTGTAGCTTTCAAGTAAATGAGATGCTGTTGTATAATTTCAGTATTTCACCCCACAGATATTGTGAGTTAGGGGGCTATTGAGTAGAAATTTCCATAGAGTGTGGCTGAGATGGGAAAGCGATGGGACAAAATCCACCAGTAGTACACGCGCACAGCGCGAAAAATTTTTCACTTTTTTAATCCCGCATTCGAGGCGAATTTTGGCACAATTTACCAACCCGCCTTTCTTGGATTTTTTTGTTGTGTTGGCCAGAATCTATATCGAACTGGTATTCGAATACTGAACTCAGAATACTTTTTTCGAAATCACGAATCTCATTTGGGGGGGGGGGCACACGCCGTACGGGGGGGGGGGCACACGGGGGGGGGTCACACGGGGGAACAAGGTTTCCGAGGGGGCACTTGCCCCCCCTGACCCCCCCCCCCCTTGGCGCGCCCCTGGCTAGACACATATTGAATCAGTTCAGAGTGTACAAAATCGGGCAATGTGCCTATTATTTTTTTTTTTACATTCCGGAAAAGTGGGGGGGGCACAAGCGATATGATATACCCCCCACCTTTTGAAATGTGAAGTTCATGAAGTGAAATTCCTTACGTACGGCCTTCATTCTTTTGTCTTACCATAGGCGCCACCCTATTTTAAAGGGCCTTCCTCTACACCCATAGATGAGCCTCCTAACTGGGTTGGAGGTTGGCCCGCATCTTGAAATTTGCCACACATCACTGCGTGGAAATGTGGTCGCATTTCCCGGCATTTGATTTAAAAATCCAGCCCGTCAGACCGATAATTGGGTCATTTTTTCAGATTTGTTTTCCATTCAATTTTTGGTCCAAATTGTCATGTCTCAGCATTGTTTTTGCCCCAACTCAGCGCCTATATAGTGCCATATAGGCACGTCAATCACGTAGACCCAGCATACTGTGTGCAAGATCCACTGACGCGGTTGTTTTTCGTTGTACGTAGCTTTCATCATTAATCAAGGTGCAAGCACATCAGAGCTGGTAAAGCCAGTCTGTAATAACAATAAGGAAATCATATGTTATGTGTAGTGTCCAGACAAGGCGCCGCGGATCCGCCCCCATTGTCTCGCTGTTGCGCGAATAGTGGTTTTCTTCATCAGTCCCATGAAAACATTACAAGGCATTCCATGTGTTGTTTCCAGATGTTGTATAGGAGCTTGAACGGCAACAGCTTACTAATCATTTTCTCAGTTTCATAGGTCCCTGTCTACAGAAAGAAATGTGACTGAAATACCTGAATTATTCAATTTTATACCCAATTCCAGTGACCCATTTTCTAATTTTAAATATTTCAGGAACAAAAGTGACATTGAATAACCTACAGTGACGCAAGTCAATGTTACCATTTGGGGGGACTGAGGTAACTTTAATATTACCCATCAGCTTCGTGACATCGCACAAACTTTGAATTTTATAATTATACATATTCACACACTGAATAACCTCCAGTGTCCTCAAGTCTATATTAAGTATGTTGGCGACTAATGTAACCATACAACTCAGGTTTCATAAAACTCCAGCAATGCATATTCATACGTTGAATCACATCCAGTGACCCTGTTATTCCATGTTAAAAAGTTTTGGAATTAAAGGTAAACCGTACCAACCAGCTTGGCCCAGGAGAATGCTCGTTTGAACGGGGGGCGCCAGGATTACCCGATTAGGGTGCCAGAGTTCCCGGCGAAAGTTCAGCAGTATCGTTGGCCATAGTGCACCTCACCTTACCCTATTACAACAAACACCAACACCTTCATTTTTGCATGTTTCCCCCCTTTTTTGTGTCTCTTTCTCGCATTCCACTCCATTTTTTCCCCCCCCCCCTCCTCCTCCGCTCCCCAACACCCTCTGGATTTTTTCCCGACTGGGGAGGGGGGCACTGCTCTCCTTCGGGGCGGTGAACCCCGCACCCAGCCCCCCCGCCCTGCCCCGCCCTGTTTTGATTGGTAAATTCCGCGCGCCCTCGGCGAATCTTGCGCGTTTCCGCGCATCGCCGTTTTCCGCGCGCAATTCACGCATATTACCTGTTTTCCGCGAACGTCGAGCTTAGACAACTAACCTTGAATTCACTCACAGTCTCGTCTCTCGTCAAACTCCTCCCTCAACAGACCATAGAACTGCTATCCAGAAATATATAGTTGTAAGGGAGCACTAGGTTAGCTCCGACAACTTAAAATTACCATAAATTCAGCAAATAAACATCTGAATGACCTCCAGTGACCCCGATCCAGCTCAAAAAGTTTGGAACTAAAGGTTAAAAACCCATACCACCAGGTTCCATGAAAATCCACCAACTTCAAGATTTCGCATAAATTATGCAAATTGTGGAGTTATGACCAGTGATTTACCCTCCATTGACCCCTTCTTTTTTAAAAAGTTTTTAGACTGAAGTTCGACCAATTCCACCAAGTTTCATGGGGTAAATCCTCTAACTTTAACGAATTTGAATGAATTATTGCAAATTTGACGACTGTAAATATCATTTTTTACGGGCTGGAAATCCTTCAATCTACCTTATATCCAGCACCTATGTGTCAACCAAGTCATCCAGAGCCCTATGGTTCATCGTATCGGCTCAACGAGCCTAAACACTAAATTACAGTAAATAGGCTATTTACCCTACTATTAGCATGTTGGCGGACTCTAGTCCGGTCTCGGTCTCGAGACCGATTTCTCAAGGACTCGGACTCGACTCGGGATTCAATGATCGACTCGGTCTCCGGCTGCGGGACTCGGGGAACTTGGTCCGATCCAGGTTCAAGACCGCTCAAAACAAAAATCCTTGGCAAAAATCCTGAAACTTATGAGGAAGAATATGCAAATTCTAAAATGATAATCAAAAACATAGGAACTCCTGTTATGCTTTGTTTGTCAATGTCTCGACTGCGCTCATATCAAATTTGGACTGATTCATTAGTGACTAAAAGCTCCAGTTGCCTGTTGGCACGGCTGGCAGCAAATATGTCAAGGCACAACACAGGAAACACATGCCGCATTCAACCGCAAAGACATGGTGGAAAACCGAAATTGTGATGTTTCTTGAATGGTCCATGAAAGAGACTTTACTCCTATAATATAACTACTGTCTGGAAATTATTATGGTCCTCGGAAGTTCCCTGCTCTTTCGGGCATGACGTCATATAATGGTTGGGACAGTAGAGTAAAGCTAGCTAAATGTCCCAAATTTTTGGGTGAGATCCTGTTTTTTCCCTATATGGAGCACAAATGGTTGGATATTCTGGCCGAAAAGCTGAAGTCGGGGCAGCGATAAGACCAAGGTCTGACAAATTGTTGAAAAATTTCCACCGGTTACAGAATTTGTGATCACAAAATGCCCCAGATTTGAAGCTTGGTACATGCAGCCTGAAACGCCCGAAGAGGTCATTTCCGGCCAACTGGGGGGCTTGCGCAAAAATTTCCTTTGGCGCTCGGCGCCAACTTATGGTGGCGCTCCGCTTAGATAGTGTTCTCGCGCGAACGTAACTGGTTGTTGCCATTGCCCTTTCCATTGCCCCTTTTGTGACCTCCCTGTAACCTCACTTGAATGGTATTTGAGAATGTCACAGCACCCAACGCACACCTTGAAATTGATCCCTAAGGCGATAAGTTTTTGGAAAACCTTTCCTGAAATAATATTTTTTTAATCAATTTTTAGGAATGCTGCTTACTGTCCCATAGGGTACGGGAATTCCGTTTTCCCTGCAATCTAGGGGGTCTTTCAAACGCAATACGCGCCAACCCGTGGGCTGGCGCTCCGCTTAGATAGTATTCATCTGGTCCGTCCCCCCAATCGCCAACCACAAATCGCCGCCCTTGGATATGCCTATCGAGTTTCTCTGCACATTCCACGTCACAGGATGTACCGACGTGATCAGCAAATGTACCGCGGGGGACGAAAATCTCGGAGGAATTGTGGTGGGAGGGTCCCTTCCCTGCCCCCATCTCAGTTACACCACTGGACTCCCTGAGAATAATTTGTTCAGACCCCAAAACGACCATTTTGGCCAGAAATGATACTACAGCTCCTGTAGATGATATTTGAACCCTAAACACCTGTATGTAGCAGCATTCGTCCCACTTATACTTGAATCCAACTTTTGCGATCTCCGATTTTGAACATTAGAAGCGTTTTGCATATTCTCACTAATGGCTGGAATTGACGCCTCGCTGACCTCAACGCAGATACCTTCACTTTTGGTCATGATGTGCCTATTGAAGTGTCATTTGTCATCATGATCCCCAAAAGGACGCAGGAGATGTCTACTTACCCCTTTAATGACCTTTCACTTTCAATTCCTGTGGGACGCATAGGTACCACTAGTCACGAATGATTGCACATGTACCCATCAATACTGACCAGTCACGAATGATTGCACTGGTCACGCACGTATCAAACTCCTGAAAAAACATTAATCCATGATACTACTGACCAACAAGCCAACTATCATAATCATCCATTTCAATCTATGGGAGCATTCGTTTATATGACCCTGAAAATCACCATTCTGGACAAAGTTATCCTTGCTGACCTTTGGTTCCCCACCCCCCCCCCCCCACATGTACCCATCAATACTGACCAGTCACGAATGATTGCACTGGTCATGCACGTATCATGGTATTCCGACCAAACCTGCAGGCGAAGTACTGGCCTTCTGCAGTTTTCACTTATTGGCCCATTGTGCCCCTTTAAGGCAATTCACTTTGACCTTTAGGTGGTAACGATGACCCATCAGTCATGAACAAGGTGACAAGTTTGTTGAGAACATCGAAGCACGAACATTTTGTGGCCCCAAAAAGCAAAAGTTTACAGAAATGGATGGATGGATGGATAGACAGACCGACCTCTGGCTACTCTTGACCTCAAACTCCTGAAAAAACATTAATCCATGATACTACTGACCAACAAGCCAACTATCATAATCATCCATTTCAATCTATGGGAGCATTCGTTTATATGACCCTGAAAATCACCATTCTGGACAAAGTTATCCTTGCTGACCTTTGGTCCCCCCCCCCCCCCACTAATCAACAGTCACAGGGTTCATGTCCCATCAAGAAACATACATACCCTATATGAGCAGATCTATCCAGACCTGGTCGAGTCATGTTCACTAGCAAACAGACCAATCATTGTTCACTTATTTTTCTGGAAACCACAAATAACCCCATCTACACGAAAAAACCATAGTTTTTGTAGTCATCATAAAGAAAGCTACACATTTCACTTCAACCACTCATTCAGACTCGTTTACAGGGATCTTGAGACCTTCCCCCCCCCCCGACCCCATTGACTTGGGGACCCGAACAATAGATTCTTTACTCAACATGGAAACATCATACCATATGAGCTTGATTAATCAGAACCGTGTTGAGTTATCATGTTCACAAACAAAAAAAATGGACCAGAATATTTTTTCCCAACCCCCCCTCTCTCCAATGACCTTGTCTTGTATTTCTCCAACCCCAACTAGTGCCTAACAAGAGTGCCAATGGCACAGTAGCTCACCCTGCCAATTTTTCAGTACTGATAGTATGCCATTACAAGTAGATGTGCGTTGTTGTTCGGTCATTCCAATGTGCATCAGAAACTGATTTTGTATTGACATGTCATACCCCTTGAATCATAAAATATTTAAAAGCAAAAACATTATATAGACTGTTCGTTGGCCCACACCTTGCTGTTATATTTATGTAGAAAAAAATTGCCTCACCACATAATAATGGACGGATTTGTTTGCAAGGTCTTTTTGGCCAAAATGACCCCTAGATGACCTTTGACCTCAAATTCCTGAATACTCGTATGTACTATTGGTCACTGATAACACTGACCAAGCTTCATGAAAATTCTGATTTGAATGGAAGAAGCATTTTGGCCAAAATTGACCCCTAGATGACCTTTGACCTCAAGTTCATGAACACCCTGTATGAACCATTGGTCAATGATAATAATGACCAACTATCTTGATCATCCAATTCATCTGTGGGAGAAGCATCGTTTTAACTGTTTGACCCCAAAAATAACCTTTGGATAAACGACCCCATTATGACCTTTGACCTCAAATTCCTGAACCCCCCGTGTGAACCATTGGTCCCCTGATTATACTAGCAAGTTTCATGAACATTCGATTTGAACTGTAGGAGGGGGAAAGCATTTTGCATTTTTTCACAAAATGGCCAAAATTGACCCCCAGATTACCTTTGACCCCTCAACTTCCTGACACCTGTATGAACCATTGGTCAATGATAATAATGAAAATGACCATCCATTCAACTCTTGGGAGAGCGGTTCAGTTTTTTTGACCCCCAAAAATGACCCTTTTTGGCAAATGACCTTTGACCTCAATTCCTAAACACCCATAATACTGACCAAGTTTCATGAACATTCGATTTGAACTATAGGAATAGACGCATTTTGCAGTTTCTCACACAAAATGACCGAAATTGACCCCTAGATGACCTTTGACCTCAACTTCCTATTGTGACCAAGTTTCCTCATGATTTAACCACAACACTCGTGGCAGGAGGAGTAGCAATTTGAATCATTTGTTGACAGACAGAGACGTGCACGATCACAATAGCGCCTCACCCAGCCAAATGGCTGTGGTGAGCTAATAAATCTAGAAGCATTCCAATCAGAGAATGTCTGGCAAAGAGGGACTACCTGACAGCAAATGTCTTTAATTGTTCCCATCACTGATGATCATGTGCAATAGTCTTGGCACTCCATGACATCGGATCCGGAAGTTTTAAAGCCAATATATCGTTAGTAGAGTTATGGAAGACTTCGGGAGAGCTGAGTTTTGCATTGACTCTCCTCTCCTAACTAAGTACTAGGCCAGGCAAGGAGTTGCAGAGACGTGTTACGCTAGTTGACCAGCAGTGATCCTTGCAAACAAATGGGCAGGGTAGCACAGAACTATTTAAAAGAACCAAAAGTTCGTGTACTCCCCAAAAAGAAGGTGCATATTCAAATGTCAGAGCTTGGTCGGATCAAGCTTCTGGACTTATCACAATCACAAGGATTCCAGGGACTGACCTCTGACCTAACCAGAAACAACAGACAGAAAATACCGCACATACTAAAATATGCGCTTTCGTGACGTCCATCCATGGAGTGGATTATCGCGTCGACAGGGCATCACAACACACACAGTTTACAATAACACCATTACTGTCATGCTGGCATGATTTCTTCTGAATTACCAAGGAAATTAAAAATATTTTATTTCAAAATGGCATGTTACATTAGCGTTATATCAGTCAGAATAGGATGATAAAAAATCCATTTTGGGTCTGTCATCAGTCAACTGCTTCACGTCATATGACAATGAGTAGTATTATTGGGTGGGAAATTTCAGCAGCAAGCCTATGGTTAAATGGACCTAACCTGCTAATTACCATTAATTAGTGGGACTTACTGACAATCCCTGTCTGCACATTAGTGCCCACAGATATATTCACATAAATGGCATATGGTGATTAGGTGACTGAATCAAGTAGCTGACTTTTAATGAGGATTTAATTGGAAAAGTATTTGTGGCCATAACTTCTTACAGCTTAGACAGGAAACATACACACACACACACACACAATGTGCAATTATACAACCCCTGAAGCAGATACTTCAAAAGGAAATGAAGACAAGCTAGTAGGATGATGGACATTTAATTAACTTGTTACCTGTAATGAGTTTCTAATCGGGCTGTGATTTTAATGACAGCAAAAATTAATCACCAGCATGTGCACAAAATTATCATGTGATAGGATATATAGAAAACATGACAAGGCATATAGAAATTGAATGTATATGATGAGTGCAACACTACATGTAAGTGCAAGCAAAACTGATTGTGTCTAGCCTGTAATGAGTGCAACAGATGCTGACCCCGGATGGCCATGTAACCTGACTAAGTATTACCGTATTCAAAATATTAAACAATAAACAATTAAATGCTGCCCCCCCACACTAGGCATAAAAAACAGTTTCATCCCTCCTATAAAAATATGACACGAATTTTAGGGACATACAAAAGTGAATGGGAAAGCAATCATTTTCATGATCTAAGTCACAGCTCAACAACTCAATAGGAGTGGAGCCGAACCACTAGTACATTTCCAATTCCCAACACAATCCCAACCCCGACCAGTGGGTCAGTCCTGTTTTACGAAGATAAAAGTTGCATTTTGTGGGGTAGGAAACCAAGTGAGAAATTTGAGAACACAGCAAAAATGGCATTTTCACAACAGTGAAATGGTCATCTCGGGAAAACTAGAAAGCTGTCAACATGAACCTCAACTTGTTTTCATATTTACAATATCAAAATAAAACTTAAAAATATGAACACTGCCATAATATTGGGAGTAAGTATAGTTTAAATTCCGAAATAATATTTGAAGGATATATGATTGAAGTCTTAGAAATAATGATTAACATGAACTTAACAGTGCACAATATCTGATATGATGTTGTTTTATTATAGGGGAGGTACAAACTTCTCATTTTGCAACAACATTGAATCGAGTTTCGTTAGACATGAAGGTGGTTCTTAAGTTGGCATTTGTTTGCTGAGTTCACTTACAATAGTCATAATTTTTTTTCAAAACATCCACAAATGTCGTTAGAACTAGGACTATGTTTGCCCTCATGTTGTTCCAATCCATAATAATGTCTATTCAAACTACAACTTCATTCTAATAGAGCAGATGAGCTCATGTGCTAATAAAAAGTCCACATACAATTTTAGAACCGTGCAGAAATCGGTGAAGAGCGTCCAAGGGTCATCTTTGACAATCAAACAATTTCTTATATTCCTGCAAGGGGGGGGGGGGGGTTCTTTTGTACATTTGTGTAAAATGCCTCTGCTCAGGTCCCTTGTCTTCATAACAACGCCTATTTCAGATGCCTGTAGGGCTAATGCTCAAACTGAAGTTAATCGAATAAGAATATCAAGTTCCACGACAATCGGGAGCTATAAAATAGCATATGTTTTCCGCTTTTTCGTTCCTGTTCCAAGTATTGTCTAACTCTGGAACCACACACTAATTGCAATAAGGAAAGCTTAGCCAGTCAGCCTTATCATTGATTGCGTCGCTGGTGTGTTATATAGTGTGCAGGGGGAGCATTACAGACGACCTACCAACCAAATACAAAAGAAGTTAGGTTTGATTAATTGATTCTATCGTTTTTCATATAGATTAATCTAATTAATTGTGAGGCTCAGCCCTAGAGCATCAATGTGAAGGCTATATTCTCTAATAGCGTAACAAATGCTCCATCACCCACCCCCCCCCCCCCACCCCCAAAACATCAACACCCCTCAATATAACATGGCATCTGATCATTGCTGATAGGCACTCCACTTCTTGTCACGAACCGCACACCATGTCACAGGCATAATATGTCCTCTCAACCTCCGGAAGAAGACAACACGTCTCCTCCCCTAAGTACTGATGCAAATGCAATAAAACATTGTACTGTATGCGCTGTCCCGGCACAGGACTGGATCCAGCGGGTCGCAAAAACCTTAGCCCGACGAGTGATAGCAACATAGCTCAGTTCGCGTCATTTACACCTTCGACGGTGTCGCTACTATTAAATTGCCTTTCTATTAAACAGTGTAGCGATAATTGCAAGGCAGAAGCTGTAGGGGGACATTACCCCCCTCCCTCCCCAGTTTTGGATTGTTTGAACATCCCATTCACATCAACAAGAACAATTATTATAAGCATCAATAGCCTTACTGTATCCCACCTTCACAAAGATATTCCAGATAAATGTGAACGAAGTGCAGCGTAACCCACATCAAATCTATCTATCTAGTTGTAATGGGTGTTGGTACAGTGATTCTGCCTTTTGCAAACAGGGGGCGGGGACACTGCAGCCAAAGGGGAGGCCGCTCGCAAATTGAAGAACTAATATATGTTCCAAAGAGGCAAGCATTAATCCTGAACCAGTGAATGTATTGAAGCATGTACTCTGCTTGATTTTGAGGCCATAATTTGCCCCAGAAATGAAAAACCCCTGTTAGAGATGAATATTATCTCTTCAAAATCTCTCCATGACCATTATTGAGTGAGACTCTGGAGAGTTGCAAGAGATTGGAATGTGACATCTTGGGAGACTTCTCATGCCCAAGCAGGTGATGTTGCCTCAGTGTACCACCGGCCATTTTTGTTCACCCACTTCCCAATCGTTGAGGGAACTTGAGGCTAATGGTACTAATCAGTCACTGCACTGCTGCAGTCCAGTAGGACTCCCCACAGTAAGATGGGGGCCTTCCACTCACCCCAAGGGGGATAATACATCCCTAACAGAAAATTCAGTTTTAAAAGTTATTGACGGACAAGACATGTTGGTGAGATTAGGAGGAATGATACTAGTACATTAGCAAGTAAAGCTTGAAACACATTGAGTGCAATACAATGCAGTACATAATACCCCTGGCATCCTTCAGCCTCACAGGGAACAAACAAAAGTCATGTTACTACAGGTAGATGCAGCTTGAATTATTTTTCTCCGACTAATTGGATTGAATTAAATTTAAAACAAATCAAAGTTAAGTCTACTCAGAAGATACCACAGACCTACTTTACAACAACCCACATTAACATGTTTTCTCAGAGGAACAAATCACTAGGAAAGGGTGTATGGGGAGTATGACGCCCATTCGCCCACACCCCAACACATTGAACCTACGTCTCACACAAAATACTGCTCTTAGTTTGGAAACCCCTCCATCTCTCAAGATTTTATTCCCCTTTGGTTTTCTCTGAAAGAATAGGTAATGTCTACATGATGCAATTAACTTCAAAGTGTGATTGGGTCGACATCAACAGTGTTAATACCTGAAATTTCTAATTTCTACCAGTGGTCACTGGTTCGTCACTCATAATGAGCGAGGAACCTTTTTTCTGTGTCTGCTTACTGGCCTAGTCTTGTGTTAAACTATATAACTTGATATTCCCGATTACCTGCTGCTTTATGTACAACCACTGCGGAATTCTGCCGTGCGCCATCATATGTTTTGTGTTTTGTATCTGTATCAAAAATCAACACATCGGGTCTTGTCCAAATTTGCAATCTCCTTCCAATATTGGAGGGAGCCAATCATCAACACTGATAGGGAACACACTCCGGTTCCGGAGATTCAAATATGTCCCTGAATGGTTGGACTGTATTAGCTGTTACCACACTGACATCGAGGATTGCTGGTCAGCTTTTGACAATTCAAACTGATTCTTCTCACTTGACCACGCCCACATTTTTTGTAATTTGGACACGACGATTAGTCAGCCATTCGGCCTCATATTTGTTGTGTAACAGATAAGAAAATCCCAGCTTCATCAAGAAGCGCTAAAGCAATATCGTCTTAACGCAAGACCTACTCTTAACTGCCTGACATACAAATCAACTGACCGTGGTGGCACTGGCTTGAGCAATTTTGGGAATCAGATATAATGAGCATGCTGGAAATGAGGTACCTTGCCTTCATTGTGGTTGGTGGAAGAGGAAAGAGTCAAACAGTAGTATCAGGAGTGGGGATAAGGTGCCCCTCGGATTCTTCACCAGCAAACAATAGCACCACCACGGTACTGTAGGATGTTAACGGTATTCCATTTCCTCGTTCAAAGACAAGTGTAAATTCTTCCAGAACAATGATTTTCTTCTCCTCGTACTGCCCCCTTCAGGCTGGGCATCGCACTGATCGCGAGGTTTGAAGAGTGGTTGCTTAGTATCCCATCCTATGGAAGGAACCTCCCACTCGACGATATCTTCTTCCAACGAACATTCGATACATTGGGGGTTACACGGATCCTGAAACAGGCAAGTCAGTACTTCCAAAGAATAGCACCGCAATTAATTATTCTTCCATAGCATAGCACAGCTACCCTCGAAACAGGCACCTGCATTGGTTTCACAAACTATGGCGCGAGGGTCTCTTTTAACAAGTGCAGTCCTATAAAATTGCCAAATATATATAACTAACGTCCTTGATGGATAAACCATTCCGTTGCACAGAGAAGTCCTCATACACAGTTCCATCAAATAAAGAGTGCTAGCGATCCAGTTTCACAGGGTTGGCTGATATAGTTCCGAAACGTATGCAGCAACTTTCGCGAATCCACAAACGAACATCGAAAGATCCACAGGAAAATTCTGAAATTCAACAACACAAACAAATTCCAAAATCATGTGAAAATAACTTTCTGCTGAGAAGGGACTGGAATCTGGAATCACTCTCACGATGCGTTGGAAAAAAATTTCTCTCGTTGGTAGACATTGATATTCCTCAGCATACTACAATTTCATTTTGTATTTTGAACACTAGCATCACACAATATAGGGAAGGGAGCAAATCGACTTCACTGAAATCTTGTATAAACAACACTGTGCTGTATGTATCACAAACGAAAACCACACCTTGGTTGAATAGGATATTTTTCCTGTAATAAAAAATAAACACCGGCCATAACCCAGGGATTTCCACATTATTTTCGTTTCAACTGTGATGCCCACGGCCCGCAGCAGTGGGGTAAGCTCTCACAAAGAAACAACACAAACAAAATTTCAAAACAATTCATCAGCATAATTTCTGCGATGTACCACGAAATATCACTTTTTAATTATCACCAACAGATGTGGCCGGCAACTCGTCGAAGTAGGCTGGTTACACAGAATTCGCTAAATTCAATTACACTTCCCAATTTGACCCAGTAGATGCCAATCGGTGCGGAAAAACATTGCTGCTTCGGCGGTGACTGCCGTTAGGTCCAAACATCAGAAATATCTCATACACAAGCCGACACAGCACAGAAAGAAATACAGATATCATTTTAGCCGCATTTTTCCACAGAATACAGTTTTGTCACAGCATAAACAGCTGAATAAATTCTAATGATCTATCTTCCACAGGACGTACTCCGGTATTGACATAGCAGTTAGGCTCACTCTCAGGATACTGTAGAAACATACAGGTACAATCAGAAGAGGTATTCCTAAACTTTCAGGAATCACCATATTCGGCTATTGAAGGAAAAGTGTGAAAACGGCCGCTTCATGCAAAACGGTAAAATCCACACAAAATGAGGGAAGGGAAACTAAATCTACTGTGTGTTAAATATATAGGGTGTCAAAGGCATGTGATACTATTGCCACATATCGTAAAATGCACTTCGACGAGAACGGATGCCATTTTTCCCCTGAATGAATAAGTTGAGTAGAAAGTCTTCTGTAGGAAAATCCAATCCACCACTAAATTTACCAAAACACCAGGCATACCAAAACACTGTTCGTAAATATCTGCTATAATATTTATCTTTCTAGTAAAGAATCAGCTGCAAATTAGATGAACATCTTCCCAACAACTTCAATAAGCAAATAAAATTCATTTACCCAATAGTAAAATTGGATTCGTTTGTTTGGTTTCTCGTTAGTGAGTCCAAGCAATTAGTAAACGTACCAAACATGTCAGTTGTGCATGTTTTCAGGTGTAGAGCCACTCCATATAAAAAGCTTCTGAACATGCACATTAAGTACGGTAAAAATCACGGACTAGTAAGCACAGACTAGATTATCTGTAATGATCCAGTGAAACTAACGGAAATAGAGTGTATGTGGTGGGCTCAGTTGCAGCATTATCAATGAGATATTTTTGCACAAATGTATCAAAGTTAGGTTGGTTATTCAGTGCATGAATGCCCACCCTGTAAAAAGACAACTGAAGTTTAGCAAAACGTGCACGTGTCAACAAGTGGTTGCGGCCCAGTGCAATCAACGAAGGTATGGGCAGGCTGTCTCTTGCTGAGAATATCTTGAAAAATAAAATGCACGTTAAATATCAACCGCAATGTTTTCAGAAATATCACTCAAGCATAGGGTGGAATAATCAGTTGGTAGAGCGGGATTACAACCTTGAGAAGTTGGGGTTCAAATCTTGGACGGGTGAACTATCCCAAAGGACCTCGACAAGTGGGTTTTTGAACCGCTGGTCTTCTCTGTTTTGCAATCAGACAGCAGTACATTACAGTAGTTTAATTAATATTTCGATCATCCTGTCGGTGGGAGAGAGGGATTTGCGGTTAGCAGATCAGCAGAGCCTTTAAGCATAGGGATGCTTATTATGTTGCCAGCTCCTGAGTGCATATAAACAAGAGGATCAATGGTGCTGTAGCTCAAAACCGATAAATGTACCCAAATATTCATCAAGAGATCAATGATTATGCGCAGATGCTTTTGTGCAATATTTCACACAATGGTGATTTAAACTGTACCTAACATGTGAAAGATGCACCACTCAAGGAACTACATATTCATTTTGCTAAAGCACTCAGGGCGCTTGCATGCAAATTTCAGGATGGGTGTTTACAAGAGTATAACTGACATCTGTTTTATATTCGTTTGAGTGCATTTGAGGGCTAACCATTTTGCCATCATTGCACATGATGGGCGCCCTCAGGATAAAAAACTGGGCCTCAAGTCCAAAATTCCGAGAACCCTGAAAGATACGGCTTATAGACTGTCATTATGAACGCAACATCAGCACTGACCTGTGCAATAAAAATGTGTAGAACATTTTAGCATAGAGGGCCCTGGGCCTTAAGCAAGAAGTTGTAAACCCCCCCAATGTACCACTAACCGAGGAGCAGTGCAGGTAACATTAAAATAAAATCAATTGGAACTTGTGGAAGGAGATGCATTTCAAGTACCAATGTGTGAATCCCTGAAATTTCAATAAAATGGGCCATCAGGCCCAAGTGGGACCTTGGTAAAAAAATACGGAACACCAGAGGTACACTGGACTGTAGTATGTTAGAACTCTTTCGACCATAATATCAAGCTGTGCATCGAAAATTGTAAGAGGAGAGATTTTTGCATAATTCCACATGATGGGCCCTGGGCCCACTCTGGCCCATGGGTCCCAAATCACTTGGCAACCGAAGGGACAGCTGTTAGACCAACTTTTATGACCCCCGAACATCAGCATGGTGCAAATAGTTTTGTAGGAGTTACAAAGATTCTGCAGTATTTATATAATAGGGCCCAAACTGGGCACTAGGCCCACGCTTTCGAACAACGACATGGCCGCCATCTACAGAAGGCCATTACAATTACATGTAACTATGAAGAAAATAATTGAAGTTTGTGGGGAGCAGATGTTATTTCAAGCACCATTTGTGAAATATCATAAATCGGCCCTCGGGCCAGGTCGGACAATGGGAACAAATCCTGGAAACCCCAAAGGTACGGTCTATTGGACCATTATGATGACTGGACATCAGTTAACGAGCAAACTTAATTTGTAGGAGAAACAAGATTTGGCAGTATTTCACATAATGGGCCCTTTGGCAAAATCTGGGCCCTGGGCCCACAGTTCCTGCAACCCCCAATGGCCATCTTCCCAAGGACCATTAATTGCAACTTTGAAGAAAATTAATTGAAGATTGGGGGAGGAAGATGCATTTTCAGATACCATTTTGTGAAATATCATAATAGGGGCCCTCGGGCCCAAGTGGGACCCAGGACCAAAAAATTTCCTGAACACCCGATATGTACAGCCTTCTGTCCATCATCATGACCGAAGATCACCTGTGCACAACAAACTTCCGTAGGAGAATAGCGTTTTTGCAGTTTTCCACTCATTGCCCATTGTGCCCCTCTAATACCATTTGACCATGACCTTTACTGTAGGTGGTCAAAGATGACCCATCAGTCAATAAAAAGTTTGACCAAGTTTGGTCGAGATTCAAAGCACAAACATTTTGTGGGCTCAAAAAGTTTACAAGACGGATAGATAGGAGGATAGATAGATAGAATAGATATCGATCACAATAGCTCACCAGCATTAGCTGGTTTTGAGTAAAACAGCAGTACTCACTAAAGGGCTAATGTCGTGTGAAATGACTGGACTTTTCGTACTATTCATTATACGTGCTGCAACTCCTGACCGAATTTCCGCCAATTCCAAATAATATTTGATTCGCGAGTGATCTTTTGGACAAACTGGTAGATGTTTTCTCAGAAAAGGTCTTCCTGTGGTGTCTTTTCAGGTAATGAGCCCCTCCCTGCTCAATTCCTGCCCTGCTGTTCAGTGGTAACAGCTTAAGTTACCATCAGCTTTGCAAATTTGCCTTGTCATTGTTCCTTGAATTTCTCAAAAAGTAAATATAAATATCTTAACATGGCAACGTGCTAGAACTCCAAATTTGATGTGGGGGCTTTGTCCTCTTTCAACTACATGTATGCTAGTGAATCTGCCACAATACGGATAGACAGTTCGTTGGTACAAGATTACAGCAGAACATGTTTTACATAAATTACTTTGTATTATAGGGCACCTGTTTTCCGGTTCTCCCCATGATGCCACACAAGGCAAATTTTCCAGTAGCTGATTGTGCTTTTATCGGTACACTCGAATCGCTGAAATTCGGTCTGGGGGTTCATCTGTCATAGTGTAATCTATGGGAAGACCAAAGGTCCAATCATAATTACAGACTATGTCCTTTAACAACACAGTCAGGCAGGTACACGGATGTCCTGCAGGTCTTTTGACTTTGAGGGTGTCATTGTATGACATCGCTTGTTCTACCTACCAGCATTGAAGATTTGCTGCAGGTAAGGAATGCAATAGTGCAATACCATAGGGCTAGGGCTGATCCCAAGTGGAGAGGCAATTTAGGAATAGGGGGTGGTAGGGGTAGGTAAAAAAAAAAAAATATGTTAGTGGAAATATTTTGGCCCAAGTCCCATTGGCACAATGCCAGAAACCATTCAATTTCAACAAAGTCCTGCAGATTCTGGGCAAGGTCAATTTCCATGACTTTTCATGACAAAAAAAAAAAAAAAAAAGGAATTCCATGACCTTCGAATATACATCTCACCCAGAATTTTCAAATGATCGAACTGAACATCCAATAAGATCCAAAGCAACAACAGCAAACAGCTGTGACTGTGAGAAAGTAACAACATCACTTCATGAATAATTTCCCTGGCTTTCCATTGACTCAATAACTTTTCACTGATTCAAACTTATCCAGGCCGCATTTCATTGATGAATTTTCAATACTTCTCCAGGTTCTTATTCCATACCGCGGGACCCGCCATTTCAAATGAAAGTGGCAAGCTGTCAGAATGCAAACAAATTACAGAGGTGTACTTATGACACCAAAATTGAAAATCCACTCATCATACTGTATTGATTTTATTTCAGCTCCCCCCTCCCCCCCCCCAAAAAAAATAAAAAAAAAATTGGATACAAATCAATATCATTCTATAAACTACAAAATTGTCTGCTAAAACTGTTTCAAGTTTAGGCTTGCGGAAGGTCGCACTTCCTACTATCTATTGTTGTCCTTACCTCAACTTCTGCTGGATGTAGATCTTGGAAGCCACTCATGGAGGACCTTTACCCAGGGGATCATCTCTTCTCACGTCACCAATACATCTGGCCGAGTTACTGCATCACGTCACGGCCTGGACAGTATGGATAATTGACCCACAATGATACTGCCTCGAGGTCGAATGCCCAGGAACAGCTTTCCAATAAACTGTCAGTGTTCAGAGTATGATGCCCAGTCTGAAGAATCCTTGATATTTTGCTTTTTTGAGAAGTTCTCTACTGATAGAGGCAGCATAGTAGGCCTACTTCAACATGGTCCCTTTCTGGCAGACTGGCAGAAGTCGACAGGGAATAAACATCAGCATTGCATGTGGTTCTTTCAGTTTTAGTTACTGCTAGGCCTGTGTTTCATAGGTATCATCTGAGGAAAGTTCTTGCTCTGTCCATTCTCATGTCTATGAGAGTGAGCGTGATCCTCCACTGTTGCTTATTAATTTTAGTGAATAGGTAGAGAAGAAAACTTCTGTAACAGAAATTCCAAGAATTTAACTGCAGCACATCAATTTTTATACAGTAATCCACAGATATTTCCAGATGAAAAAATAAAAGATTTACAGGATTTTACTATAATAAATTTTGGTAATGTCAATTAGGTGCACTATAGCTGCAGCATAAAGTTCTCCAGATTTGGACGCTGTACTTAGGGAATCATTTACTTGTAGGCAGACTATTCCTCCTTCAAGCAACCACCATTCTACACAAATGAGCGAAGACTAATTAGATTTTTTTTTCTAAATAAAGGCACAAACAGCCTATTGCATGAGCATTAGAATAGGCTCTTTGTCACAGTCTTAGCAGTTATGCAAACTGCCATCCCAGGTAAAGCAGAGTCTAGTTCATTTTCCTCATGTCAGAAATAAGGAAGAGAAAATCAACTGGGAAAAAGTGCATACAATTTGAAGAGGACATGATTTTAAAAAGCTCTATACAGTGTACCAATCAATAAAACTGGCCGATAAACTAGCCCTTTAGCCATTAGAAAAAAAATATGGCATACTGTACATGTGTAAGCTGTGGCGGGATCACGCTACTCCTTTGACAATGATCACAACAAAGTGGTCTTCCTCAGAGGGTGTGGGGCCAAGGTCCGGGGCCACGGTGAGAAGATGCTTGTGAGCGTATTCACAGGGCGGGAAGGCATATAGTACACCCTTTTCCTTCTCATCTGTCTGATTCACAGGCAGGATAATAACCCCTCAACTTTGCTTCTTTTGCTGGAGATAGGTGACAAGATTACGGAGTGTCCTTGCCTGGGTCCCAGTCGGTAACTCCTTCGGCTCCTCTGCTTGGGGCATGGCAACCAGGATGGCGTAGCCATTTGGTCCTGCTTGTAGATCCTCTTCGCCACCTCCTCCCAGCTTTTGGCTGGTCCAGACGGAACCTTTGAGCTATTCGGAGAGTGTTTTCATCTGCATTCACTCCATCAGGAAGAAGCACTTCAAGCAGAGATCGGTCTCCAGCGACCACATGCATCGACGTAGCAAAGGCACTATTTTTCAGGCCATAGAATCCATGCCAAGCTGGTGGGAAGTGGTCGACCACTCCCCCCAGTGGTGACCCATTCAAGACCTTTGGCTTCTTCGACTTCTTGTGTTTCTTGTGTGGTTTTTCCATTGACGGGCTGCTGCCAGAACTATCACTGCTGCGAGCCCTTTTGTGCTTTTCACGAGTGCCAAAGCTGTCAATCTCAGGCGAGGAGCTAGCCCTTTCCAATGGAGGGCCAGGGGACCATTCGGCTTTGTCATCAGGAGACCTTGGGGGCTTGTATCCCATCGGACGATCTGGCTGACTGCTGCGGGAGTAATCGCTATCAGGAGAGATGGGCCTCTTGCGACGTGTGGGACGTGGGGGCATCTCCCCTTCTTCGGGTGGGTCCCGGTGCCAGTCATTTCGCGTCGTTTAAAAAATCCAGAACCAATGTCACCGTGGGGTCTCTGCGTTCCCCCTGGCTTGTCGTGGCTTTGCTTCCTCTGTAAAATTCATTCTGATAACTGGATTATGAATCAGTGTGGCTCTCGCGGTCCCGAACTGACGAACGGTGGGGGTGCCCTCGGTATTCGTTGGGGTCAATAAAGTCAATCCGGAGGCGCTTGTCTGGCCCTCCCAGGGCATAACCACGCATATTTTCAGCTGCTGCCTGAGCCTCTTCCAAGGTCTCATAAAAATGTAAGCAAAATCATCACCCTTTGTGTAATCGCTCTGCGTATGGCTCCAAATCGATCAACCAACTCAGCGTTGGTTTCCAAGACGCCAACGATGTCCATGTTCCAAGACCACCAATCCATAAGCAAGAAGTGGGTGAAATCTTTCCCTTCCTAACTTGACTGATTCTCCCAATGCTTAATGCCCTGACATACCTACAATTGCTTTGTAGGCCATGTTGAGATTCAGGCAAACTTTACAAAACAAAAAATTCACAGGATTGCCTTGGTACGAGCACTGAATTTATGTAAACATCTTCAAATAATCCCATACGCCTTCAAAAGGTCTCAGGGAAGTTCTTCAGGGTCACATTTTCTTCCAGGTTGCCAACGAACACTGTGCGAGTTGCTTTTGGAAATCCTCTTCCGGGAGTCTAGTGACATCTCGTTCATGACTCCAGACCACCGGAATCATACGGAACGCCTCTGTTCTACCCATAATCCCGGTCATATGAATTAGAATAACCTCTACAACCCTGCCTGGGGTCTGCTTCATGATAGTAATTATCTGACCCTTGATGATTAGGCAGCCTACGTCCTCTCCCACGTCCCCTATGTTGAAGTGATCATGTCGCTTGAAAGACACAGTCTATGTGCAAGGGACGAGCAAACATGGTGATACGGAGTACCCTTTGCGAACGAGCATACGAGCATCTTCCTGCAAACGATAATTGCATACGCCACACGATCATCACCTGCGTAGTCACCCTAATGTGTTACTTCCCCAAATTTCTTGAACTCATGGAAAAAGTGCATCACGAACAGCAGTGTCTGAAACATGTGATGGGAAAATCCAGGATTCGCAGACTAGAATATTCTGGTTCCCGTTTGAATAGTTTTCCATAGGGAGGATCATACGCCGGGGGATCCCGATAATCGGCCCTTGGTCTGCGAATCTATACTCACGAACGGGGGTGCGGCGGCCTACCATCGAGATCACGCTCCATGCTTCTTGGCCGACTTCCATACTTCGGTGGGCGAGAATCGTAATCGTAGTCCGGAGGCTCATACGATCTCTGTCAAGATAATGGTGGAGAATCAGGACTCCTCATTCTCTCTCGCAGCCTGGTCGAGACATTATAATCACTAAAGGAAGCAGCGATTACTGAGTGTCCAGAGAAACGCTCACTCAGTGAAAACAGGTAATTCTCCAAGGCAAAAACATCGACATTTAAGATCAAGAGTCCTAACCGAAATGAGGGGCAGTCGATGAAGTTTGGGCAGCGTCGCATTGATCACAGTACAGTAGTACGCGTAGGGGTTGGTACTATACAGTGCGCTCTTGTGTATAGTGTGCAGTGCTGGCCGTGGACACTTCACGTGTAGTTTCGACACGTACACCGTAACAATGCGGAATGCATATACAAACTGCAAACAAACTGCATGCATGCTGAATGTAGTATGACTTCCGCACGACGTTGCGTACTTGTTTTTGACAGAATAACTGTATTAAACAGCAAACCAGATTGTTCAATTTCTTCAGAATGTTCTCTCGACTGCGCCAATTTTTCTCCTCGCATACGGTTGTGAAACTATGTGTGAGATACAGAATTCAGGCCTCAAACATACTCAGGTTAGAGTAATATTTTTGATTTGACAATAATAGAATTTGGGTCACTAAACAATTCATCTTTCGCTAATTTCCTAACGAGAAATAAAGCGCAAGCCAGTCGGCAGGCAGTGTAAATAATAGCCCACGGTTGAAACGCTGCATAATTAGATATCGATGTGTTTCTACTCTTTCTGAATTGAGATTCCAAGCACCAGCACTACTGAATATTTTAGAGTAAAATAGGTGAAAAGGCTAACTTTTTCCCTCCACACTATATTATCGAGGTTCTGTTACTTTTTGAAATGCTCCTGACTTACACGAAATTTTGCTAAGTAAGGGACGAAGAACTGGCCTAGAACAGATGTGAAGGAAAAAATCAGGTTGTAGAAACACTAAGAGCGGGTGTATTCCGCTGGTCCTGAAAACGCCTTGGGCGATGGGCAGAGACGAAGCTGTAAGACCTGCTGATTAGGGGGGAGGGGAAGGGAGAAAAAGCTACGAAACTCCAACTGGATAGAACAATTTTTCGACTAAGTACAGTAGTCCCGGTCCGTGGACATTCTTATATTGTCATAAAATTTACCCTGCTATCAGGGACCGCGGAGACGGGGGGGGGGGGGGGGCTGCGGGGGCTTTACCCCCGCATTTTTCCTGCCATCGCTTTTTGCCGCCTAATTTTTTTTTTTTTTTTTTTTTTGTTGGGGCCTCCTGTGACTGGGTAAAAATATTGTTTAGCCTACTAATTTCAGGTATTACAAAAATAAATATGACAATACCTTTTTTCTGGACCGTGTCGGCAATGGTAGTAGCATTGTGTGCTGCCGGAGTCGAGTAGGCCTAGTCACGTATCAGAAGAAATTTTATTGTTGCACCACTTCCCATTGAAGGTAACGAAATCCGTCACCTCAGGCCTCCAACTTCTCCCTCAGATTACGCAGCCCTCTATAACCTTCACAACATCATTCAAGAACATCCCACCCACTACAAATGTTGAAATTTCATCAGTATAAAAATGATACTTGTAAGCCTAATTTTGACCATAATAATTGGGAAAATCACAACCTGTTTTTTTCCCCACCTGTCTTGTTTTGAAACATAGTTTTGTAAACAGAAGTGTTGCACTCAGGGCTCATTTTGGCGATCCTATATTCATATTTGGCCATCAATACTTACTAATAGAACATCTGTCCTGATTATCATACTTAAAGAGTGGCAACGCGAACAACAACTTGTGCAAGGTCTTAATCAACTTGTGATCAGAGAAGTTTGAAAGCCGATGACTGACTTATTCCTTTTATATCTTTGGTGATTCTCACCTGCCAAAGACCGATATTTATAGGAATGAATGAGTTCTAAACCTTTTCTTAACTACAATAATTGGTCTTTTTGGTTTATTAATTTAGATGCAAGCTTGTCAGGAACTGAAGTTGAAACAGAAAGTTGGCCGCCTTAGCGCTAGCCTAAAAACAGCCTAGGCCTCGGTTGTGAACGCAGGCTTCTAATTACAGGTACTTAAGCCGCGAGCGCAGGCTAAGTAGCTCTATAGGTGTAACAGGAACGGGTACAAACCGTTTTGCTGTGCACTGCAAGTAGCGCGCATGCCACGCTGCGTTCAGATATGTACTACCACCTTGAGATGTCGTAGTAGTAGTAGTAGTAGGTTGAGTTTCGGCGATCCGACATGCTTAGTGTTAATCACCCTGGGAATGGCACGCTCGGTAATTTCGATACGTTCTACGTACAGACTCGACTGCATGGGCGGCGATCATTGGGGGGACGGGAGGGGGGGGGGGAGGAAGGACCGGCGTCCCCCCAATATTTTGGTTGAGGGTACTCAATGCATTTCTTTGCTGGCCCCTCCCCCCCCCCCCCAATTTCAGCCGACTTCTAATTCGCTGACACTGTCTCCGAATTTCCAGCGGCACCGTGTTCACATGAATGCATATTATATAAATGATCAATTTAAGTGAACTTTGCTGCTCCATCCTCGCATGGTTTTATTACAGGTATAGTGTTCAAACATAGGATGTGCCTTGTGCAAACGTATGATGTTCCTCAACAAGATCCCGAAATTGACTATGGGTTTGTTCTTAATTATCAATGAAAGAAGGGTTCTCCTTCAATGTCGTTTGCATAAGACTGTGGCTTTCCATTTTTTGTTGGTTATTGTTTCCTCTTGGCGTTGTTCGATTCCTGTTAGGGGACCAGTTAGCAGGTTAGTTGAATTAACAAACAAACATACAAATTGCTATCTTGAGGTGAGAGGTTGAAGCGACGACCCGGCGCGACGGAGGTGGGTCTTTCACCTAGCGGGATTCTGTGATTTTTCTCATATTTATGGGTACACGATGCACATACTATCACTATGAGGGCACACAGATGTGCGGCACTGAAAATGCAGCCAGGGAACGCCACAAATTGCGTTGCCACAAAGTAATTTTCAAAATTTCAGGTGAAGAAAAGGTTAAGTTCAAATATTGTCTGAATTTTCGATGGAATGCCCAAGAGTGTTAACTTCGTTGTTTTCAAGGGAGGGAGGTTGAGGGCACTGGGGTACCAGTACCACCTGGCGGGACCTGTGAATTCCTTGGCATTTATGGTCTATTCGCAGTCCAGCAATCAATTTAGGGTGCGACCACTTGTTGAAAGTTGGGTGCGTGCACAGTGCTAGTATGAGGGGGCACACGGTGCGGGTGAAACCACTTCAGGCATCGAAGATTCGGCCAGGAACGCCGCAAATTCGTGCAAAGACATGATTCAGAATTCGGGTGAAGATAAGTTTAGATCCACAGATTGGCCTGACTTTTTCGATGACATATTCAAAAAAGGGTAAAATTTTCGCTGTCTGGTCCCAATTGGAATGCATGACCTCCCATGCCCGTGGAACGCAAAGACGATGACAATGAGGGCGGTAATCTTTGAATAAAATCTCAGGCCTATCTAAGTGATAGGTCAGAGAGGGGTCAGTGCAATGTCATTGGTCAAATTGGATCCTGTGAAAACTCGCGCTTCGCGCGAACGTAGTGGTTGCGGGTTCATTGCCCATTTCCATGCGCCTTAATGACCATAACCTCCTTGATTCGTGACTTAGAACGTAATAGCACCCAAACTTGAAATGGATCCCTAAGACGATAAGTTTTTTGAGAGCCTTCCCAAGAATAAAAAATGTTATCAATTTTAGGAATGCTGCTTTACTGTCCCATAAGGCACGGGAAGTGCCGTTTCCTGCAATCTAAGGCTGTCAAACGGAAAAATTTCTTTGCGCTCCGCGCCACCCTGTGTTGGCGCTCCGTTCAGAAAGTATAATTTTGGTCCGCCCCCCTCTAATCGCCAACACAAATCGCCGCCCTGCTCGACTGTATACGTGGACTGTATCCGATATACATGTACTGTTCAATAATGATATTGGAGATTCCCGTGTAGCAACTTTCCTATTGCTGGAGATTTGGTACTAGATGTTGATACCTGATGTGGTTTTAGCCAGACCCTTCGTCACTTTACTGCGGGCACACTCCCCCATTCATTTTGTATGTTTCTTCATTTTTTTTATTACATATTTTCCGCAGATCCCTCAATGGTCTATGTTCGGGCCTACTATACGTAGTGTCTATTCTATTTTTGTAGGGCCTTAGTTTATCTTTAGATCAGCTTTTACTTGATTTACCTTGGGATAAGAAGTTTTTCGATTGTCGCGAAAAAAAAAAAAATGTGGTACATGAATCCAATTTTTAGGATGTCAGTACTGCCTGAACACGCACGAAAGGTAGCTTCTCCTGCGATTGGGGGTCTTTCATAAACGAAAATTTTTCCAAATTTTTGCCAACCCGAGTGGTGGGGCTCGATAGATGCTGGGCCGCCACAAGATTAGCCCCCCCACACTCAAATCTCTCCCCGCGGTCCAGGCTAATGGTGCGGCGCGTACGGGGAGACATGACGGAGGGGGGCCGCCAGCTCAGATAGTGCTGACCTCATATGTCCCCCTCCAATTGTTAACGAAGATCGCCGCCCCTGTCTGATTTCACGCTTTCCATGGTTCACACAGGACCTCCAGACTTTGGAAAGCAGGGTAATATTCCACCCGCTGTGTTCACTCAATGAGTGATTTCGGACAGAAAGTGTAGAGAATGATAATGCTCCAGGAGGTCTTGAGAAAAAGCTAACCCGGAGACTTCCAGTTATCAACGCAAAAATAGCTTTCCAGACCTCGCAAAAAGAGAGATGTCAGAGATCTGCACCCAGAAGAACATTATGTGCGGCGTTGGTTGGCTTTTCGTCCGCCTCTATCAGCTTGTATCAACCGCGGCCCCATCCAGGTATTGGTTGGACAGGCCTACGTGCCTATCGAGCCTGGCAGTGTTGTGGTCGCCTATTGTATCTGTATAGTACTGCGGTAATCTGCAATGGTGATGGGCCTCTCTCAGTGGAACAGACTCTGCTTAAAGGACAGCTGCAGGATCGGATATATAACAAGGTTATATATCGTGTATGGAGAATGGAAAACTGTATCTATAGGTCCAAACCCACTCCAATCGAGTTCCTATGTGATATTAGTTAGTGGCCTTCAAAGTTGGGCCATTGAGCAACGAAAGTGGGGAGGAATCCCAATTGACGAATAACGTCACACATGGACAAAACGGAAGTTAGTTTTGTTTATTTCCATTGTTTCATTTAAGTTGAATAAGTCAACATTTACAATGGCGTCGCCAGACTTTTTAGATGGAGGGGGGGGGGCACAAGGGGGACACAGACATTTTCTAGGGGGCACAAGAATACTATCTAAGCGGGTGCCACCATAGTGTGCGCGGAGCGTACAAGAAATTGTTGGGTTGTGCAAGCCCCCCCCCCCCGATGGCCGAAAGACCTTTCCCGGGCGTAAGGTGCATGTACGACGCTTCCAACCTGTGGCATTTTGTGATCCCCACAAATTTTGTAAGCGGTGGAAAATTTGAAACATTTGTCCAGACCTCGGTCTTATCGCTTGCCCGACTTTTTTCAGGTTCCCGGCCAATCTGGAAAAAACAAGATCCCACCAAAAATATCTGGGACCATTTAGCGAGCTTTAGCTCTAACGTCCCAACCATGATATGACGTCTTGCACGAGGAGCAGGGAACTTCCGAGTATTGCAGTTACCTGAAGAAAACATGGGGTTGAAAATCCAGCAGTGATAGCTACTGCAGTTGCAATCGCGCGTGCGTCGAGGGAGGCGGAAACGGGACGGAGGGCGGAGGCAAAGGGTACAATAATAAAAGATAAAAACCAACAATAATAATAAAAAGAAGAGAAGTGAGATGCGTTGTACTAGTCCACGCTCCAGATATGTATAGCTAGAGGGCCAATGAGGCCGAAAATCCATAGAGTGTGCGGAGAGACGGGAGAGAACGGGACAAAATCCACCAGTAGTACCACGTTGTTCACTTTTCAGTGCATTTGAGGCGGGATTTGGAACAAAAATGCTTTTTGCGATGATTTTTGTTTACGCCGCCTTCATCCTGATCTCTATCATATGTTAGTGAACTACTGACTACAGGATACAGACTACAGATTTCACAAAATCTCATTTGGGGGGCACACGGGGGGGGGGGACATGGTTTAGTGGGGCATGTGACCCCCCCCCTTGGCGACGCCACTGAACATTTAGTAACAAAGTAACCCATCATCATCTACCAACCCACTACAGCAATCCTCTCACACAGACTAAATGCTTTCCGGAGTGAAATAATGTGTGAATTTCAATAGAAAAAAAGATTGTCGGCAGGGTTGGGCGAATTAATTACATCATTTACCTACTTGCACTGATGGATGCCTCATCGAATCTTGGCGGCAATACAACAATCTTCCAATACACAAACTTCCGAGGACTATAACTCGTACGGAGAAAAAAAACCATGATCAGTTGTCCTTAATGGCTTAGTTTGAACCATGCGTAGTCAGTAAGAAGGCGGGGCAAGTTTCCCTCTTACAAAAGATCGAGAGGGCTAATCGGGGAATCGAAGGCCCAAAAACGGGAAAAGGAAAAGAGAGGGAAGGGGAAAACGAGAAGTTGGGAATGGATTAAATAACCGCGAAAATAAGTAGGGCCCGCTCATCAACTTCCGTGAGCATAGGGAACCCTGGAGAAATATCTAAACGGGAAGACTCCCGTCTTGCCGTCCTCTGGCTGGCTACGCAGCTGCTGAGCTATATCTCGGAACTATCATGTTGAAGGGGCTCCCCTGGTAATTCTATAGGTAGGAGATACATTTTACGAGGGTTCTCGGCGAGAAGAGGAGAATTCGGAGTCTCCGATTCACGGATTAGTAATCGTACCAGGCGCCGTACCGAGAGATTTGTTTGGGAGGGGGGGGGGGGGGGTTTAGTCGGAACCCAAGAGAAGTGCGCCCTCATGTTGGCCTTCACCCTCCCCTATTGACAAAATAGTACAGATCATTGGGGCCCCCCTAGTCACGTGTGCTGCAATTATTTGACTAAATAACAGTGCGAAACCTCGACGGAACGCAAAGAATTAAGTTTTGGTGGGTAAAATTGTATTGATCATTGGGTCATGGGGGGGTAGACCCCCGTGGTAGCCACGTAGCCGACAACCATGGGTAGCGTCTGGCGAGTGACCGGTGTTAATAGCAACACCACGGTGGAGGGTCATAGGTAGCGTCCCAGCATAAAACTGCCCGGCGTCCCTTGGATTACATCCCATCCACGCTTCGTCATCATTGATGAAACACTGCTATTTCTGGTGCAATCCCTGCAGATAAGCGTTCACAGCTCTACGCGGGAGAGCTCCAATCTAACTGTTTGTTATTAGTCGTGGGGATATGGTCCAGTATGGCACAGTATTCAAGCTGAGACCTGACTAGAGTTTAATAGGCAATTCCACAACTAAAGGGAAGGCGCCCTCATATTGGCTTCAACCCCCTGTAGGCAAAAATAAACACATTATGGGCCACCCAGACATATGCTGCTTCAAATATTTGCTAAATAACACTGCAAACTTCACTGAACTGCAAAAGCTCAGGTTTATGTAAAATTTTCATTGATCACTTGGGGTCATGTGGGGGAGGGGGACGGGGTTCCGACCCCCCGTGAATACGCCACTGGCTTCACAAGTTCGGGAGGCACTCCTTGACTCATTGCGTGGGAATGTCGTGTTATACAGGCGACCAAGCTCAGTAGTGTGGTTGATTTTTACATGGCCTTTCACAGTTTCCTAGTGGATAAGTGCCGCGATCTGGTACCGTGCGTTGTCAAACAGGAATTCTATTGCTCTGTATGCATATCGAATAGAATAGCCAATTAAAAAAAGAAGTTATCGTTCGAATGAAAATCACATGACGGTCCTTCTCACACTCGTTTTATGAGGCCGCTGGACCATCGATGCTATTTTCTTTGATAAGTCATTCGCGTATGTGGTTTAAAAGGAGTAGGGACCCCCAACGAATGTTAATGTGGACACCAGATGTTACAGTGACAGCGGAAACGAAAATGTTTCCCCGGAGAACAATCGTGCGAGCGCTTGGAGGAAGTTTAGGATGAATTGTGAAGAGGCAATGCATGGTACCCCCTACATGTTCAAGTTTCAATAGGAGTTTTTGATGGGGGTACAACTGGAACGGTTACAAAGATTGAACTGTTACTTTGCATTACGGTACTAGAAACAGACAGGGGCCAATTGTCAACTGTTAACAAGAAAAAAAAATAAGCATAATAAGAACCGGGAGTAACTACTGACAGAGTTGTAAACAAAGTTCACCAAAATGTTTCAAGTCAAGTAATATTCACCCAATATGGTTAAAGTTAGTCATTTTCAAGCAAGTCACGTAAAGGGCATGAGAGCAATGTCACTCCAGAGTTATGTAAGTCACCCCAGCAATTTTCAGTCCAGTCGCCAGTACCGACTTGTTACAACACTGACACTGGAAAGCAGTGCTGTTAGCCTGATATCGGGAACCACTACCAGCAATCTTCGATACACAAAGCTTGAAATGGAGTGATGCAGGGTTCCGACTAGAGGTTTTTTCGGGTTACCGCCCTTTGTAGTCAGGAGTAACCGCCAAACATCGGGTGGTACATGTTTATGAGCGGGTCGTAACGCACAGTCCCTCCGTCTATAGTCAAGATGTGCACGCTTACGAAACGGGTTACTCTAATATCATGTATGGGAAGTGGGATTTGTTGAAACGAAAACACAGCTGCAAATAATGAATTTTCTGTGAATCTTACTACTTCAAGTGTTTACATAGGAGTGCTTGAAGGCTAGGCTTTTCGGATAGGATTTTGGACTGAGCAACCCATTATCTGGGAAGTGGAACACACAAGAAATGTAAACACCCGATATAACAGTAACTGTAACACTGCTAGTGGTAACACTGCAGTGGCCTAATAACGGGGGCTGGCTGGTGGGCATAACGTTAGGCCTCTTGCGCAGGAGGTATTCTCGCCTAGGCAGGCGAGGCCCAGGCGAGGCTAGGCCTAACTTAAGTTACAGTAGTGGAAGGGCATGATTGCAATGCATATAGGAGCACAATTGAGAATAACCGGGAGCAATGGCCGACAATAACCTGCCACTCGCGAGGAGCAGCGACACCTCGGGAAATTAGGGCTACGTTATGAAAGGAGGGGGCCAACGATTGGTTGGCTGCTCATCTCGCGTTCGTGTATAGGCGTAGTTATAGGCCGCCGCCTTACACAAGTCCAGCGTAACCTTTCCCCGGTGGCTACCACTGGCTTACAACAAGATCGGGGGAGGATCCTACAGGCTAGTACAGAGAGTATGCGCCAAAAAGTAAAAGTCCAGCGTACCTACTCCTGGGGGGCTACAATGGCTACAACAAGATCAGGGCTCTATAGGACTAAGTAGAGAGATGCGCTAACCTCTCACTGCTGGCTAACACGGCTACACTGGCTAAACAAAGATCGGGGCTCTGGAGGCTAGTAAGGCAATGTTTGCCAGAAAGTGAAGTCCAGGGTAACCTCTCCCTGTGGCTACACTGGCTGACAACAAGATCGGGGGCCCTATAGGCTTGTGCAAGAGTATGTGCCCCAAAAGTAAAAGTCCAGCGTAACCTCGCCCTGGTGGCTACACGGGCTACAACAAGTTCGGGGCTCCTATAGGCTTGAGCAGAGAGTATGCGCGTAAACCTCTCCTGGCTGGCTACACTGGCTACTAATGGTACAACCAAAGATCGGGGGTCCTGTAGGCTAGTACAGGCCCAATGTTGGCAGAAAGTTGAAGTCCCAGGGGACTCTTCCTGGTGGCTACACGGGCTACAACAAGTTCGGGGCTCCTATAGGCTTGTGAAGAGAGTAGGTGCCAAAAAGTTAACGTCCAGCGGTAACCTTCCCCGGTGGCTACCACTGGTACAAACAAAGAGATGGGGCTCCTACAGGCTAGTACGGAGAGTATGCGCCAAAAAGTAAAAGGTCGCAGCGTAAACCTCTCCCTGGTGCTACACTGGCTACAACAAGATCAGGGCTCCTATCTGCTAGTAGAGAGTAATGCGCAGTAACCGTCTCCCTGCTGGCTACACACTGGCTACCTGGCTACAACAAAGATCGGGCCTCCTGTAGGCTAGTACAAGGCAATGTTTTGCCAGAAATTTGAAGTACAGGGTAACCCTCCTCTCTCCCTGGTGGCTACACTGGCTACAACAAGACGGGGCTCCTATAGGCTGTGCAAGAGGAGGTGCCAAACGTTAAAAGTCAAGCCCCCGGTTTAAAAACCTTCCCCTGGTGGCTACACTGGCTACCACAAGATCGGGGCTCCTAAGTCTAGTACTGCGGATTATGCTCCAAAGTTAAAGTCGCCAGCGTAACCTCTCCCTGGTGGCTCACTGGCTACACAGATCGGGGCTCCTATGGCTAGTACTAGGCTTCTGCACTCTACACACACAACCTATTAAAACACGGTGCCGAAAGGTCACTGTGACTGGCTGTGACTCATCCATTCGTTGGCACTGAATGGAGAGCTCACGTAAAAAATTCTTTGTATAATCGTACAAACTTCTTAAAAGGATTGAGGGGTAGAAACTAATCATCTAAATGGTTTAAGACCCCGAAAATTCTGAAAGAACCTACCTTAAAAACCCCTAGTGTTATATAATTTCAATCCCAAGAACTGTTAGTTCCATGAATTTGGCTTGAATTCAGGCACGATAACTTGGCCTTGACTAGCGGTGATGAGTCCTCAGCAAAATGGCGCTGGTGCAATTGTGTGATTGCTTCATCTAGCCACTCTAGAAAGTATTATTTCATGAAAAAAAAATTAATGATATATATTGAAAGTAGATGTTGGGACTCATAAAATTCCTTAGTGCGGAGTCAGTAGGTGTTGCTCTCAATGAGTAATGCTCGATCGATATTTGCAATTAGTCTAATTAGATTCAGTAAGAATGGTCATATTCTTGCCGAGGGGATGGTTTACTAACTGTGAAGAACATTTTTGTTAGATATCAACACTGTATGGTGACCATAAATAGGTTAAATTTCACGTTGGAAGTCAAGGGTCTATGCCCTGTGTACAATGGTCAGGGATTGTATATACTACACTGCAGTACAGTGTGTATAGGTATGCATGACAAACGTAGACAGAGGACTTCGGCACTCGTTTGTTACATAGACTTCAATGTAAGGCGTATGCAAGAATTTTGGAAAAGTATTGGGGACCAGGCGTCCAATCAGCGATCAGCAAATGTATGGTAATCCTCCCGATGCACCAAGACACTTTTCGTAAGATCTATGATTTTATTGTGTGGGTGAATCATCCACATATTGCAGACTAGACATTTCTGCCTGTCTGTCTTTCGCCTTTCCGCGTGCGGCGGCTTTTTGCCCAAGGCACAACAACTGCGTGAAGTTGAAGTTAAAAGTTTTTGGGCGGGATATAGTAAGAAGTTCACTTTTTATCACTTATTGACTGTATTGGTCCTTTCGAAAGTGAATTGTTTACATTCGGATTCTCATGTTGAGCCCAGGATAGGGACTGATTCCGGACAGAATTCGAGTAATTTCTCAGGAGATAATATTCTTGTATAATCCCCCCAAAAAGGGTGAATGAAACTGTTATTTTGCCCTCTTCGACGGGACCTATTTTGGGTGAAATTTTTGCTTTATTCATCTTCTTTCTGTTTTGCTTAATCACTTGATTCTGGGTTCACAGAATAATACAACTTAAAGCCATGCGCATTCATATGTCCAGAATTTCACCTTCGATAAAGTAGAAATAGCTCGTGATACAGTTCAAGCTCATTGAAGCATGAACTTTGACATTGTCAAATGGGCATCAAACAAGTACCTGATAAGTGCACCCTCTGTAAAGATCTGTCATATTGATGGTCTATGGGAAAGTAACGGGCCAAAGTTTATTACCCAGAGTCATATTTATAAAATTACGATTCTCCGAAAATGCCCACTTTTTCAATAGAAGAAGGCGGAAAAAAAAAAGTATATTTTGGCATGTGTAGGTGGACCTAATTACAGTAATTCCAAACTGCAATGATTTGATGTTGTTGTATTACTCACTCACATATACCTAGTCAATACACAATACAACTTGGACCTCATTTGACATTCACTGGTTCAGAAAAAGGTTATGAGAATATGAAGAGAAATCGCTTTTCCGCGGTTTCATTTGAGGGCACATGAAAGCATGCAAATTGGCATTTGAATGGAGTATTACTAGAGACAATGATAACGAGGGTTCTGTTGATGCAAACAGTGTCACAGTTTGTATGGCATACGAAGTCAAACAAGGGCCAAATGAGCTGAAGACAGTTGATGGTATCAGTTTTATGGCTCTTGGAAATGCCATTTGATTCACCGAGAAGAAAGGAGAGGAGAAGAAGAGAAAGGAAAAATGCCGAAAAGTGGTGGTTATTTCGGTAATTTTAAAATGATTCTTCAATATTTCCAGCTGATATTGACATGATGGCGTTTCTGCTTGTTGACGGGGCTGTTCTCAAAATGATGCCAATGTGGAGCTGGTTGTTGTATGTCTAATTACCAGAATTTACCTCCCGGAAAATGGAAGAATGACCAAAATTCACTATTTGCTATTCATTTTTGCGGAAACTAAATTCGGAAAAACGGTTCAAGGCAAAGCTCCTTTTCATGCTCAAATTTCCACGGATGTCCCTACTTTTCACTGGTGAATCATAGAATGTAAAAATTGCTCTAGTAGAGGACCTTAATTAGTCCATTATTAACTAATTAATTAGTTAATTAGCTAATTAGTGTTTAAATTAACAGGGAATTGGCAATCATCACCCTTTCAAACAATAAGCATTATCTGTGCCATATATTACATGTTCACCAAATATAGCCATTTTCCAACTTGAAATCAAAATGGTTGAATGAAAGCTGTTCATTTTCCTCTGGGTTGAGAGACTGATTTAGCTTTTTAATTAGGTCATAACAGGTTATAATACTTGGTTAAAAACAGGTACTTCAAATGTATTTCAATATGCTACACCATTCATCATTATGATCACAAATATGGGGGGTGGCCTTCATTTTTAGTTTTTCTGAAAATGAATTAATTTCTCACTTTGGTGTTCAGTTTTAACACTGATGATATGTTCAAAATGGCTAATTAATGCAGTTTTTTAAGCAACTAAAAGTGAAAATGGGTCCATCAGGAAAAACTGAATTCCATCAGCAACAGTTCCCTACTGCAAGGTATTTCAGCAAAACAGCACACTGAAAAGAGAGAAAAAGTAGAAAGAGGAAAAGAAAAAGACATCATTTGTGGAATATAGATTATTTGAATGCATTATGAAAATACACTTTTTTGAAATTTTGAAACATTCAGTCATTTTCATTTCCATTGCATAAAAATTGTGTATGTTAAAATATGCCTTTGTGTCTCCCGAAATTTTATCCAGAACTCGGCCATTTTGTGTCCGTTACCTTCATTTTTTTTTTAAAAGTGATGGTTCCATGTGAACCTTCCATATCGCCCTTTTTTGTCCATGAGGGGGAATCTATTTTTCAGTGCATCACCCACTAGTACAGAGAGTAGCGCCAAAAAGTTAGTCCAGCGTAACCCCTCCCTGCTGGCTACACTGGTTACAACAAGATCAGTTTTTTTCTTTGGCTCTCAGGCTAGTACAGAGGTATCCGCAAAAAAGTTAAAGTGTTTTTTTCCCCAGGGGTAACTTCTCACTGGTGGCGGGCTACACGGGCTACAAGATAGGGGCTCCTATAGGCTAGTAAAGAGAGTATGCGCAAAGAAGTTAAAGTCCAGCGTAACACTCCCTGCTGGCTACATGGCTACAACAAAGATTGGGGCCGCTGTAGCGTTAGTGCAGGCAATGTTCTGCAGAACGAAAGTTTAAAAGTCCAGGGTAACCTCTCCCTGCTGGCTACACGGGCTACAACAACATCAGGGAATCCATAGGCTTGTGCAGAGAGTTATGGCAAAAAAGTTAAAGTCCAGGTAAACTCTCTGGTGGGTACATGGCTACAACCGATCGGGGCTCATATAGGCTAGTACAGGCAATGTTTGCCAAAAAGTTGAAGTCCAAGTGTTTGTAACCTCTTATAAGAACGGTTACATCATTATTATTTTATTTAATATTTAAAACGGTCCAACTATCATCTCTGACATCATAGCACACATACATAGCAAACCCGAATAGAGGAATAATAAAATAGAAAATGTGTTACATTGAAGTTGAAAAAGTTTAGCAAAACGGCAAGCCAACCATACCCCTGCAATCTGCATAAAGTTGGGAAGTGGTAACAGGTACCTCTCCAACAACAAACACTCTAATACATGTTAATGAGCGACCCTAAGTCATAGTGAAGAGCAATGCCACTGTGACTCACGTGACACTTTTGCAGTTTTCCAGAATAATCTGGCATAACTATTAAAACTATGCATGGATAAGGCATTTGTTAATGTTGAGACATGATGGCATATAAGGCATGGAATGTCAACAAGAGCGTATCATTTAATTGCATGGCCTTCTCCTAATAGAACTGAAAATTTGTGACTCACGTTACATGGAAAGGGACAGAAAATGAAAACACATCTTTTATTTGTCAAATTTCTATCCTTCAAAACTATGCATAAAAAGAATGTCAATGATACCAAGTGATACTAATCATGGGTGTGATTGTTGAACACATTTGAACATCAAAATTTTGTTGGTATCTGATTGAAATAATAATTAAATAGGGACTCCGTTACCGTGCTCACGTTACACATGTCCAACAACACTGAAAGATAGTTCCCATAAATAAGAAGCAGTTGTAAACTCTCTTAGAATGCACTCAAGCATTCCCATTGTGAATACAGGGAATGCTTCTCCTGGAACAATTTGAATTACATTGGATTGTAAGTCATAAAATGACCCCTATGAAAGGTCAGACTGATGTGAAAAAGTGGTCTGTGTGAACTTTCACAATTGAAATGAATTTGTGTTTGGTTCCCTAAGATGTTGGAATACATTGTTGGAAAAAAAATTGAGAAACTAAAAAAATACTGAACAATTTTGTCGGTATAAATATAAAGTATACAAGTACAAACTGTCCGGCGGAATGCTAAACTGAATCCCAGTCTATCTACAAATCCACATATTTATAGTGCCCTCTGCTGGTGGCAGTCATTGTCAGTTTTTGACCCTCAATACATGTAGCTTACTCCTTGGATAGTATATCTCATCAGAGAGACAACAGGGTGCTCCCAGCCCACCATTCAAGACTATTGCCATCTTCATCACCATTTTTTAATCCTGCGTATTGTTTTTTCCCCGGATATGATTAGTGACGTACACAAACAATACCACAAATTGGAGCAGCATTTCAGAAGACATCAATGATGACGAGACCTCATTTGTTCATGGTCAACAACTTCAAACTGCTAGATGCTGTTTCACAGTAGCCTTCTGGTTGTGCAAAGCATTCCATGCCAGCAGCTTCACAGCCCCACGGATGTCATCCGAAGCCCACAGATCCCTGCATGTGGGTGCAACTGCAAAGAAGTTCCACTCGGATGGACAATTCTGCTTTTGAAGGAAGATCCACTGACGTTAGAATAAACTGCATGTTCCTGAACTGCAAGGCTTGCCCCATCTATACAGTCCTGACATCCTTGGGAATCTCATCCAGTATGCCATCAAAATAGAAGATTAGGTGTTCTTTGAGTGGGTAGATTGTCGGAGTGAGGACAATGGCAAGGCAATATTATACCATAGGGCTACTTTGAGGAGGCTGACTTGTGCTTGCTGCCTACACGCACAATGGATCTCATCTTAGGACATGTATAGGTGATACCAGGTGTAATCCTATGAGAATATCCACTCTTCTCTGAGTAGGGCCATGGGAGTTGTCATCTGATAGCAGAATTTAATTCCATTATCGTAAGATGCGCCTCATTCATTTTGTGTAGCAATGCTCCCAAAGTTTTTGGATGAATGGAAGGGATGTGTTATAGGTCATCAGTGTGACCCACTTAAAGTACATGGCTCAGCCTGCCTGACTGTAGTATAGGTGCGGGGCTACCGTAGTATAGTGATCCGCATGATGGTGGCGGACTACAAAACAATAACAAGACAGAGTGGATAGATGATAATGGTCGATGGGCCGACAGCATTCCCATGATTTTGATTGGTTAGATGCAGTTCTCACAATATCAGCAGGAAAATGGGTTTTAAAGAGCGTTAGATCTCTTCCCAATGACTGGCCTCAAAAGCGGGATAAACACGTGTGCGGTTTACCCGCCTACAACTGTCTAGTTTTGATTTCTTTATTCGTTGGGGGGGGGGGTTGGCGGAGCACTGATATCAATTCCAAGCCACAGGCCTACTCCGGACAATGGCCAAGTATTGTTAGGTTATCCACGCGTTCATTTTATCCGAACTTCGAGGTAACTGTGGTTATTGTGTACGTGTGGGGGGGATCGGTAGTTTTATCAGGGTTCCCCGGCAGTAGGAACGCAGGTGCAAATTACCACATGATACACCGCTAAATTCACATACGGTTCTTGACATAACCTGCCTCTTGTGTTGTATTCACGAAATGGCGACTTATGGCGATTTGTTTTGATACGATTGATCTCCCCACAAGTTAGCTAAATTCACAATCGGTTCTGCGTATCCTGATCTTGTTTGTATTTAGAAATGGCGATTTATGGCGATTGTTTTGATACGATGATCTCCACAAACAGTAGATAAATTCACATACGGTTATTGCGTAATCTGCTCTTGTTTGTAATGGAGATATAGTATTTATCTTAGTTATTTTTTGGGGGAAGTTTTTGGTTCCCAAGGTCTTCGAATGTTGTATTTAGGAAATGGCGAGTGATGGCGAGTGTTGGGCTACGATTAGTGTTTTGATACGATAATGGCGATTTGTTGACATACGTATGGGAATAAATCGCGGGGAACTTGGTGGGTAGTGATCAAATTGGAGGTTTTATGGAGGTTAGATACTTCTCCCAAGACGGATCAAAAGAGGGGATATACACGTGTGCGGTGTACCCGCCTACACATGTCTAGTTTGGGTTTTCTTTATTCGTTTGGGGGGGGGGGGGGGAGGAGCACAAGGAGCACAAAAAATGATCTCAATTCCAAGCCACAGGCCTACTCCGGACAATGGCCAAGTAATGTTAGTTTATCCACGGCGTCATTTTATACGAACTCGAGGTACAACTTGTTGTTATTGTGTACGTGTGGGGGGATTGGTAGTTTATTCCGGGTCTCTGCATGGGACGCAGGTTGCAAATTACCACAGTGATAAAATAAACCGCTAAATTCACATCCGGGTCTTGCGTCATCCTGCTCTTGTTTGTCTGCACGAAATGGCGATTATGGCGAATTGTTTGATACGATTTATATCCACACAAGTTAGTACATTCACATAAACGGTTCTTGCGTAATCCTGACTCTTGTGTGTATTTACGAAAATGGGATTTATGGCGATTGTTTTGATACGATTGATTCCCCAAAGGTAGACTAATTCACATACGTTCTTGCGTAATCCTGCTCTGTTTGTAAATGGCGATTATAATAGTTATTCTTAAGTTATGAGTGTTCCCCAGTTCTTCGAATGTTTGTATTTACGAAATGGCCGATTTATGGCGATTTGGTTGGATATGATATTGTTTTGATACGATAATGGCGATTGTGACATACGTATGGGAATAAAATCGCGGTGGGGGGGGCTACTAGGGGATCCAATCACAATGTTGATAGTGTTTTGATTTATATAGATTTTATATTTTGATTATTATTATGTTGAGACTGCTCAAACTGCGGACATCCACTGACCCCCGTCATGGTGATTGTGAGTGGGCCTAATTGTTTGTATTACGAAATGGCAGTTATGGCGATTTTTTGGATACGATTATTGTTTTGATACGACAATGGCGATGTGTTGACAAACGTGATGGATTATTGTTTTGATAAAAAAAAGATTATTGTGACAAGTTCATCATACACACTTGCTATTTTTTTTTTTTGTTTTTTTTTTTTTTTGTTTTTTTGGTTTTTTTTTTTTTACTAGCCTGAAAAGGATATTGTAGCCAGTGTAGCCACGAGGGAGTGGTTACACTGGACTTAAACTTTTCGGCACACACTTTGCGCTGTATAGCCTACTTAGCTTGGGTCGTGCAGCAAAGGGGCCAACCTGCTTTGTGTTGCGGGGTTATTCTGCAATTTAGCCATACCCGCAACTACCGACTTTAGTTCAAAAGCACACAAGGTGAACATCACTAAGCATGGGACGCTCCATTGAGAACGAGCAGGTGGAAGAGTTGCGGAGATTCTGCCATGATCTGCATATTATATTAATGTAGACCCATGGTACCGGGTATATGGATTGGGGGTGGGGTAGGGTTAGTTTAGTGAGGGTAACTTTGAAGTTAGGGCCCAGGTTAACTGTAGGTTTAGGAGTTGGTAACAATGAGATTTGGATTGGCCTAGGGGCCTTCATTTGTCATTCACTATTGAAATCCGACCCTAACCCCACCCCTGGCCTAGGGCTAGGCCTGATCCCTAACCGGGCCTAACACTGATCTCCTTTTTTATACTAGGCCTACATCCAGGTACACATGAAGGATGAGGGTATACATTCGGATTGAAATCGGATTCTTTATTATAGGCAAATAAAAAAAATTCATGTTAAGCGTCCCCTCCCGCCTCCTTTTGGAAGGATTCTGAAAAATTTTTTTTTTCTTCATTCAGGCAAAAACTTTTTTTTAGCTCAAACCAGCTATGCGGTTGAGCTATTGAATCTGCATGGATATGCAACCCACAGGAACGTGGGCCCATTTATGAAATTTAAAACAATGGTACTTGAAATGAATCTCCTCCCACATGATTAAATTGATGTTCTTCAAGTTAAATGTGAAGGTCTTGGGGTAGAGGGCCATTGCGGGTGTTAAGGAATTTGTGGGTTCAAGGCCCAATGTGGGCCCATAGGACCATCATATGAAATACTGCAAAATCTTGTAGCTCCTAGAAATTTTGTTGGGACATGTCATGTTCAGTCATAATGGGGCCACTTGCCATACCTTCATGGTGCCAGAATTTAGGGGGGGGATCCCAAGGCCCAGTGTGGGCCCTAGGGCCCATCACTTGAAATCACCAAAATAATTCTCATCTTCGAATTTTGTTGCACGGTGCTGACATTCGGTCATAATGTCTCTAACAGCAGTACCTTCGGGGCGGTCAGGATTTTTTTTATCCACGGTCTACTTGGGCTGTGGGCCCATTTTAAATTTCACACAATGGGACTGAAAACATCTTCTCCACAAGATTCAATGATTTTCTTTCAAGTTACATGATACCCCGGTCCTTGTGTAGAAGGCAATTGCAGGTCTTTGGGCAAATTGGCCCTAGGGCACAATTATGAAATACTGCCCAAAATCTGTATCTCCTACAAATCCTGTGCACAGTGCTGATGTTCCGTCATAGTGATGGTCTACTAGCTGGACTTTGGGTGGTAAGGGAATAGGACCCAAGGCCCAGTATCAATGTGGGCCCTGCAGCCCAGTGGAATATTTATTGACTTGCTTTGGGCCATGCTGGTCAAAAGTGTAAAGGGGCACAAGGGGCCATGTTGAGTTGTTTTAAACTTTGCTACTGGCCTAATCTTGAAACATTGTCACATAATGTACATTGTCGTGGTAAATTGTGCCCGTTTGGAGCTACAGCACCATTGGTGCTCTAGTTGAAAGAATATTTTGAAAGTCTAACTCATGAAAATCAGTTTGCTCTTGACAAAGGAACAATTTGAAGCATGTTTTAGTAGAGACCGTGTGGAACCATGAAAATAAGATGAATATCAAGGACAAATTATCAGGATTTGTGGCGATACCACCAACAATGAGTGAAATATTGGGATTTACACAAAGTGCCCCTATGAATTGGGTTTCGCACATGACTATAGAAAATCTGCATTATTATTTATATTCTCAAGAATTGCAAGTGGTAACACAAATGACAACTTGTGATCAAGTGAAGGCAGTTATGGCGGTTCCGACTGCATTTTGGTTAAATATTTGGTAATTCTAACATGCCAAAGGACCAATAGGGGGGAATTAGGAGTTTAACTTTTCTTAAACTGCAATAATTGTTCTTTTGGGTATAATTGCGATGCAAAGGTATGTCAGAAACTGAAGTGGAAACAAAAAGTTGGCTGCTTCGCACAGCCTAAAAAACAGCCAGGCTAGGCTTTGAGTGTGAACGCAGCTTTTGTAAAGGTCTGAAGCCTGCAAGCACAGGCTCGGCTAGGCCTGAGTGAGAACTAAGTTTAGCTTTAAGCCTAGGTCTAAGGGGGCCTATAGGCATGTGTAAAACTCATTTAACAACGGGGTTTTGTCAGTCAAGGAGCAACCAGACAAATCACTTATCTCAGTCATGGTGGGGTAGGTAGTCATGGTTTTGGTTAGTAGCCGGGACCCGGTCAAAGACCCTCATATGCACGTAAGTGACCGGATAAATCTGCGACGATCAGTGAAAAAAATGAAAAAATAAATAAAATCAAAGAAAAAATTGAGAGGAATAAATACCCACAACTAAGGCTTTAGCCTGTGTCAAACCAATGCTGGCTCTTTTAAAGAGGACATGGTCCGATTTCCGGTTGTAATGATTATGAATACATCCTCAAGGTATGCCAAATTCAAAGTCCAGCGTAACTCGCCCGGGTGGCTACTTGGGGCTACTCACATCCGTGGCTCCTATCTCCGCCCTAGGACCCAGCAATGTTTGCCAAAAAAGTTTCGTGAATTGTCTCATTGTAACCTCTATAAAACGGTACAGCACTTCGTTATTTATCTTAACCTCCTTCTTATTAACTGTCCAATCTATTCTTCATCTCGTATCAGCTTTAGCACCATACCATAGCACCGAATAGTAATAATAAAAGGAAATGTTTACATTGAGTTGAAAAAGTGTTAGCACAACTGGCAAAACGGCAAGCAACCCTTAAGCCCCGGCAGCAAGCGCTTAAAGTTTGGGGTGGAACAGGTAACTACCCTCGTCTCCAACAACATAACACTCCTAATAAATGTATTGTAAAAAAGCTACCCTAGTTTCATAGTGAAGAGCAATTCCACTGACTTCACGTTACACTTTTGGGGGACTTTTGGCCAGTTTTTCCAGAATACAACATCTTGGCATAGACTATTAAAAACTAATGCATGGAATCATTGTCATGTTTGTTAGTTTGAGGAACATGATGGCAGAAGGCATGGAATGTCAACAAGAGCGTATCATTTAATTGCATGGCCTTCTCTTAATCGAACCTGACATTGTGTGACTCCCGTTACTGGAACGGAAATAAAGAAAACACAAATTTTTTATTTTCAAATGTCTTTCTCCTCAACTATGCATAAAAAAGAATGGTAATGAACCACTTGATACTATCAATGGTGTGATTGTTTTAACACATTTTGAACAATCAAAATTTTTTTGGGTAATTATTGAATAATAATTAAAATAGCGTGACTCACGTTACCTTGTACTCACTTACACAACATTGTCCACACACTGCACTAAGTTCCCATCAATCAGAAGCATTTTGTAAATCTCGTAAATGCACTTAAGCTTCCAATTGTGAATACAGGGAATGCTTCTACTGGACAATTTGATTACATTGGATGGTAATGTCATATAATGACCATATGAACGGTCAACGGATCTGAAATGTGCTGTGTGAACTTTCAAATTGAAATGAATTTGTGTTTGGTTCCTCTAATAGTTTTGAATATATGTTGGAGAAAATTGATAACTAAAAAATACTGACAAATTTTGTCGTGTATCAATTATAAAGTTCTACAAAGTAGCAAACGTCCTGGGCTGCCTAAACTGAAATCCCAGTCCATCTACCAATCCACATATTAATAGTGCCAATTCTGTTGGTGGGGCCTCATTGTCCAGTTGTTAGACTCCTCACTACATGTAGCATTACTCCTTGGATAGTTAATCTCATCAAGAGCACAAACATGTTTCTCCACAGCCCAAACCATTCAGAAAACGGTTGCCTCTTTCATCACATCTTTTTAATCCTGCGATTGTTTTTTTTTTTTTTCCCCGGATAATGCTTCAGTGACGTACACAAACCCATACCACAAGATGGGGAGCGCGCTGGAGCAGCATTTCAGAAGAAACCCAATGATGCCGCGACCCTTCATTTTGTGCCATTTCAACAATTTCAAACCTGCTAGATGCTGTTTCACAGTAGCCTTCCTGTTTGTCACAGGCAGTCCAGCCCACAGCTTCACGTGTCTAGACCCCACGGATGTCATGCCGAAGCCCACAGGTCGTCCTTGCCATGTGGCGTAGCAATAGCAACTTGGCATGAAGTTCCAATCGGATGCCATTCGCTTTTGGGACGAAGATCCACTGCTGTTCGAATATAATCTGCATGTTCCTGAACTGCAAGGCTGGCCCCCATCTCTATCAGTCCTAATCCTTTGGACTCATCCGTATGCCAATCAAAATAAAGCTTAGGTGGTTCTTTGGAGTGTGTAGATTGTCCGGAGTTGAAGGAAATTGGGCAAGGCAATATATACCATAGGGCTACTTTGAGGAGGCTGACTTGTGCTTGCTGCCTACAGCAACAAATGGATCTCATCTTAGTACAATGTATAGAAAGGTTTGTAGACATGTGTAATCTCTGAGAAATCCACCTCTTCCTCTGGAGTGAGCCATGGAGTTGTCATCTTATAGCAAGAATTTCTCTTCCATTAATCAAGATGCGGCCTCCAATTTCGTTTTTGGTTTATCAATGCTCCAAAGTTTGGATGAAGGAATGGGATGTAGTTCCTACTAGGTCCTTCAGTTTGTGCCCCACTGGGGATCACATCCAAGTACATGGCTTCAGCCGCCTGCTGTCTTATTCGGTGCTACAGTATATAGGCTTGAATCAGTCCTGATGGGGTGTTCTACTACAACCAATAACAAGCCAGAGTGGATAGATTTGCAAATTGGTCGTGGGCCGACTAGCATTCCCCCAGTGATTTTGATTAGTAGATTGCAGTTCTCACCATTCATCAGAAAATAAGGGTTTTATAAGATTGGTAGATACTTCTTGCTTCATTGACTGCTCAAAGCGTGGATAACAACGTATGCGTTTACCCGCCTACACCTTTCTAGTTTGTGATTTTCTTATTCGTTGGGGGGGGGGTTGGAGATCACTGATCTCAATTCGAAGCTACAGCCAACTCCTGACAAGCCAAGTAATTGTTAGTTTATCCACGCGGATTTGTATCGCTCACTGTCGAGGTACTGTGGTTATGTGTACGTTGTGGGGGGATCGGTAGTTTATCCAGGTTCCCTGCATGTAGAACGCAGGTTCAAATACCACAGTGGATTAAAATCGCTAAATTCCCATACGGTTCTTGCATAAGTCCTCCTCTCTTGTTTGTTTTCTACGAATGGCGATTGTATGGCGCTTTGTTTTTTGATATAAAAAAAAAAAATCCGGATTGAATCTCCCCACAAGTTAGCTAAATTCACATCGGTCTTGCGTACTTCCTGCTGCTTGTTTTATTTCGAAATGCATTATGGCGATTTGTTTTGATACGATTGATCTCCCACAAGTTTGCTACATTCACATAGCGGGTTCTTGCGTAATCCTGCTCTTGTTTGTAATGGCTGATTATAGTATTTATTCTTAAGTTTAGAGTTTTCCCCAGGTCTTCGAATGTTGTATTTACAAATGGCGATTTATGGCAATTTGTTTGGATACGATTATTGTTTTGAATACATATGGCGATTGTTGACATCCTTGGGAATAAATCGCGGGGGAACTTGGTTGGGGTAGTTGATCAAATGGAGGTCTTATTGGATTTGTTATATACTTCTTCCCAATGGACTGCTCAAGGAAGCGGGGATAAACATGTGTTGGCCGTTTACCCTCCTACACATGTCTATTTGTGATTTTCTTTATTCGTTTGGGGGGTTGGGGGTTGGAGAGTCACTGCTCTCATTCGAAGCCGCAGGCCTACTCCGGACAATGGCCAAGTAAATTTGTTAGTTTATCCACACGTCATTTTATCTCCGAACTTCGAGTAAACTGTGGTTACTGCTTGGTGGTGGTGGGGGGATTGGTTTTTATCCAGGGTTCCTCTGCATGTAGGAACCAGGTGCAAATTACCACAGTGATTAAAATCGCTAATTCACATAACGGTTCTTGCGTAATCCTGCTCTTGTTGTAAATTCACAAATGGCGATTTAAATGGCGATTTTTGTTTTGATTACGATTTGATCTCCCCACAATTTAGCTAAATTCACATACTGTTCTTGCGTAAGCCTGCTCTTGTTTGTTATTTAGAAATGGCGATTTATGCGATTTTGTTTTGGATACTGGATGATCTCCTCCATTAAGCTAAATTCCACATAGCGGTTCTTGCATAAGTCCTGATCCTGCTCTTGTGTGTAATGTGCGATTAAATATTTATTCTTAAGTTTATAGTGTTTCCCCAGTCTTCGAATGTGTTTTTTGGTGATTTACTAAATGGCTATTTTATGGTCGATTTGTTCGTGTGGATATATTGGTTTTTTGATACGATATGGCGATTTGTTTGACATACGTAGTGGGAATAAAATCGCGGTGGGGGGGGGGCTACATAGTGGCAGGAACATCCAATCACATGTTGAATTGGTTTTGATTTATATCTTATTTTGATTATTGATTATAGATTATGCTTTGATGACTGCTCACTCGACATTTCCACTGACCCCCTTCAGTTTTTTTGGATTTGTTGATGTTGGTGGCTAGTATGCTGGTTTGTTTGTCTTTTCTGATAATTGGCGATTTTTGGGGGGCATGTGGGTGTGGAGTGACGGATATGTGTTTGTGTTGAAGGGTACGATGATGGGCGATTTTGTGACATACGGATATATTTGTTTGATAGAGTTATTGTGGACAAGTTCATAATACAAACTGCATACTGCCGGAAATGACTTGTAGCCATGGTACCACGAGGGAGGAGGTTACACTGGACTTAAACTTTTTCGGCACACACTTGCTGTACTAGCCACCTACCTTAGCTTTTGAGGTCGTAGCCAGCAAGGGGAACACCTTCGTTGTGTTGCGGGTATTCTGCAATTTGCCATACCCCGCAACATACAACCCTGACTTTAGTTTCAAAGCAACACAGTGAACTGCAACTCAAGCATGACACTTCCCCTTGAGAAACGATTTGGCCAGTGTTGGAAGAGTTGCGGATATTCTGCAATTGATCTGCTATTATTATTATGGTAACCCATTGTACCTGGGTATAGATTGGGGTGGGGTTTAGGGTTTAGTTTAGTGAGGTAACTTTAAGTTAGGGCCCCTGTAAACTGTAGGTTTAGGTGTTGGTAACGATAGATTGTGGATTGGGCCTAGGGGCCTTCATTGTCATTCACTCATTGGAAATCCGACCTAACCCCACCCCTGGCCTAGGCTAGGCCTGATCCCTACCGGGCTACACTGATCTCATACTAGGCCTACATCCGTACACATGAAGGATGAGTATACATTCCGATTGAAATCGATCTACTATATTTAGGCAAAATAAAATAATTTCTGTTTATGCGTCCCCCTCCCCCCCGCCTCCTTTTTGGAAGGATTCTGAAATTTGCTTTTTTTTTTGTTTCTTCATGTCATGCCATAACTTTTTTTTAGCTCAAACCAGCTATGCTGGTTGAGCTAATTGGAATCTGGCCATGGAATCCTGCAACCCACATGTCACGTGTGCCCATTTTATAATATGAAATTTTCACACAATGGTACTTGAAAAAATGAATCTCTCCCACATGATTAAATTGATGTTCTTCAAGTTTACATGTGAAGGTCTTTGTGTAGAGGCCATTGAGGGTGTTCAGAATTTGTGGGTTCAAGGCCCAATTTGGGCCCATAGCCCCATCATAATGAAAAGCTGACTGCAAACTCTTGTAATCTCCTTCTCCTAAATTTTGGTGGGACAGTGCTCATGTTCAGTCCTAATGGTGTGCCACTTGCCATAAACCTTCATGGGTGCCCGGATTTAGGTCCCAAGGCCGCATGTGGGGCCCTCGGGCACATCATGTTAAACATCACGCAAAATACTTTCTCTTAACGACTTGTGTTGACGGGTGGGCTGAATTCGGTCATAAGATTCTCTAACAGCCGTACCTTAGGGGCGTTCAGGATTTTTTTTTTTAATCCAAGGTCCTACTTGGCATGTGGGCCCATTTATAAAATTTCACACAATGGTACTTGAATCACCATCTTCTCCCACAAGCTTCAATTGATTTCTTTCCAGTAAATCATGTACCAGTCCTTGTTTAGAGGGCCATTGCAGGGCTTTGGGAACTTTGAGCCCTAGGGCCCCATATATGAAGTACTGCAAATCTTGTATCTCCTACGATTCTGTTGCACAGTGCTGATGTTCAGTCCATAATGATGGTCTAAATGCTGTACCTTTAGGGTGGTCAGGGATATAGGACCCAAGCCCAGTATCACATGTGGGGGCCCTTCAGCCCATGTGGAATATTTATTGACTCTTTGGGCCATGCATGGTCAACAGTTGTAAAGGGGCACAATGGGCCCTTTGTTTTGAACTGCCTACTTGGCCTTACATACATCTTGACATTTTGTCACATACTTGTACATGTCTTGGGTAATTTTGTGCATTTGAGCTACAGCACCATTGGTGTGCTAGTTTGAAGGGAGTAATATTTTGAAAGGCTAACTCCATGAATACATTGCTCTTGACAAAGGAAGCCATTGAAGCCTGGTTTAAGTCAGTAGACCGTGTAGAACCATGAGATAAAGTGAATATCAGGACAAAATTATCAGGATTTGGTGGCTATACACCAACAAATGAGTGAAACTATTGTGATTTACCACAAAGTGCCCCTATTAATTGGGGTTTCGCACATTGCTATAGAAAATCTAATCTGCATGATTATTATATTCTCAAGAATTGCAAGTTGGTAACACCCATGACAACCTTGTGAATCAAGGTGAAGGCAGTTATGGGTAGGTTTCCTGACTGATTTTGGGTAATATTTGGTAATTCTTAACCTGCCAAAGACGCAATATTGAGAATTATAGTTTCTAAAACCTTTTCTTTAACCTGCAATAATACGTGGTCTTTTGGGTGTATTAATTGAATGCAAGCAGAAACTGAAGTTGAAACAAAAAGTGGCTGCTTCGCACTAGCCTAAAAAACAACCTGGCTAGGCTTGAGTTGTTGACCCACAAGCAGGCTTTTTGTATCAGGTACAGAAGCCTGCAAGCACAGGCTCGGCTAGGCCTGAGTGAGAACTAAGTTTATCTTTAAGCCTAGGCCTAGGGGGGCTATAGGCATGTGTAAAAACTCATTTCACAAAGGGTATTTGTCAGTCAATGGAGCATACCAGACAAATCACATATCTCCAGTCACGGTGGGTGTATGTATTCAGGTTTTTGTTAGTACCGGGACCCGGGTCAACTGTACCCTCCTACTACTCTGCAACGTTACGTGGAACCCCGCTACTCTGCGACGCTCATTGAAAAAATGAAAAAAATAAATAAAATCAAAGAAGAAAATTGAGAGGAATAATACCCACAATCAAGGCTTCAGCCTGTGTCAACCAATGCTGGCTCGTTTCACAGAGGAACATGGTCCTATTCCTGTTTGTATGATCCTGAACCATCCTAAGTTAATCCTACAAACCCAACCCCTGAAATCAAGTTCACAAGTTCCTGCCCAAACTCGCCGAACTTTGCCAATATAGGCCTCGATTCGCCTATCAACAAGTGTTAGGATAGCTTTTTTTTTCAAACGTGTTTCTCGGATTCAGGATCGATAAATCCGAAATATCAACTTGTTTCTGCAAATATATCGGAAACAATGTGAGCGGAGTTGGGGAAGCTATACCCACCTCTGAACAATTATTTCGGCACAAGTTCGGTGGAGGTACTAAGTAGGGCCCCTAACTGTGGCAAAACGGGGGAGGTGGCTGCTTGGATGTATCCTTATCATCTAGTACAACACGTAACACCTTCAGAGGTTGTTGGCATATTTCATTTGAATATTATGCCCATTGATCAGCATCACTTGGGGGCGTTGAGAAACAATGATCAGCTCGTAATCAAGAATGGGAGTAGTGCATCACATGAACTGAACTAAACTAAAATTCTTGTTTCATTCATAAACTGTGTTGACCCCCTGGGTTTTTAGACACGTGTTTATGCTCATGGGAAAGATATTTTTTAATTCAAGATTTTTTTTTCCTTCAAGTGAAAAGTAAACACATATAATAGGAGACAGTATAGATGCAAGCTTAGGTGACCTGGGATTGTTTGTTTCCTTCGCGGCCAGCTAAGTGGCCTGAAATCCCAAAATTTTCAGGGATACTCCGCGCCAACCCATGGTTACGCTCTGCTTAGATAGTATAACCCCCACGTCATGGACGGCCAGTAATTCAATCCTTGCTAAAGCCCTGCCACAACCATTCGTGTGATTGAAACATAAACGTGAGTTTGTTTTTTTTTTTTTTTTTTTTGTTTCGTCTCATTTCATATCTTCGTGAATTTGTTTGAATGGGGATGTTTTATTTTGGATCCTCGCACAAGTTTCCACGTATATGTTGCAGAGGGTTCCAATTTACAGAAATGTTGCATCAACACAGATGACAAGCTGAACAAAAAACAAAAGGTTTCTATCACAGACCTATTTGGGTATTTTTGCAGTTAAAATCCTACAACTTTTAGGTACCTGGTGGACACATTTTGTTTGATCCACTTCATTTAATGCAGCAAAGTGCGTCACAAAGCCCTTGCTACGTTCGGTTCAGTGGCGATAGCTACCTACCTCCCTAGGCTCTGACCCGAGTGTTTAAAAAACAAAATTGAGGAGAAAAAGGAAATATGACAGGAGAAAGGAGTGATTGGGAGGGTGGCAATCTCATTGACCAAACGCTCTCTGTATTGGGCACCATTTTGCATCTGGAGACTTTTTAAATTGCAATTTTCTGGGGGGCACCCCCTTCCCCTCAACCCCTCCCCCTGTGCCGCGGACAGACAGTCCCGCCTACTTTCAGCTTACCCCCTACTACTCCTTCTTAGCAAAAACCCTGGTATGGGCCCTCCAATCCTCATAATTGTTTTTTTTGATTCCTTGAACGAAGTCAAGAATCTTTGCCGTCATGCCAGTGCGTATGTATGTATGTATGTACGCCCCAGCTTGTGAAACCACGCTAACTCTATCCCCCTGATGGTGAAGCTCACCTGGATGTGTGTTCCCCATTATAGAACATGAACCCTATTGTTTTGAGTGTCAGGTCAGAGGTCATCGGAGGGTCTCCAGAGTCAAAAGGCTGAAAACCAACCTTGTAAAACAAATAAGTCCAGAATGGTTGGCCTCATCAGTTGAAATTTGCTGTGTAGCTTTCTTTCTCATGGGGAGTAACGGAACCCAATGTTTTGGGTTTAGGTTCGGGTGAATTTTGGTTGAAAATAGAAAATTTTGTGAAAAATTGATATTTCCGCTAATTTTGGCTTGTAAACATGATAACTCTACCCCACCTGGATGATGAAGCTCATATATGGAATGTTCATTCCCCAGGATTATTCATGAACCTTATTGTTTTTTGGTCACCTCAAAGGTCATTGGAAGTGTTAGACAAGAGTCTGAGAATCCTTGTAACGCAATTAGTTCGGAATGGGTGGTCTGATCAGGTAGAAATTTTTAGTGTTTAGCTCTCTTATGGAAGGTACAGAACACTAGTGTTTTTGTTTTTAGGCGGTAATTTTGTTAAAATAGAAAATTTGGTGAAAATTGAAATTTTAGGCTATTTTGTCTTGAAAACATGAAAACTTTTGACCCACCTGATAATGAAGCTCATCCTTGGTATGTCTGTTCCCATGATTATACATAACCCTATTGGTTTGGGTCAGGTCCCGAGGCCACCCGAGGTCACCGGCAATTCAGGCGGAAATTCCTTGTAAACCTGAAAAAAGTATGCTTTGATCTGTCTCGGTTGATTTATGTGTGTGGCTTCCTTATCACGATCAACAGTACAGTCCCCTGGGTGATATTCCTGGCCGAATTTTCAGCTTGTAAACGTGTAAATCGACCCCTCCTAGATGGAATGAAGCTCAACTCATATTAGGGGCTCTCTGATATTGGATCGGACCTCGAATCGGGCTGGATATCAGCACTAACTACCCCGGCTTAACAACATTCGGATCGGCAGAGCAATCCATTGCATTTAACTGATGTTTTTTGCTACTGAATAGCAAAGTCTCCACACAGGCACCCGTAACTGCATTGAGCGGAGCCTGCATGGGTGCAAGCTTGCACAGCTGCAATACAAGCCAGCCACTAGCACAAATTGGGGGTTAAATCCTAATAGCCCACATTGTTCAGACCCTTTGCTGACTATTTTCAATGACAATCACGTACAGTTTCTGAAAAAAAGTCAGGCCCATTTAAATCAAAATGTTCAAAAACCAAAACTGGCAACTTACATCATATTACGGTTCTACAGGTAGTCTTATGGCGCAAATGATGATACAATGAAAGTGGTTAAACAACATCGCTATATTTTTTTAGACATGACAAATGTATGTAATGAATTCAGAGAGCACTATGACTAGGCTATACTGAGTGGTAGAGGTAGTAGAAGGTAGTCCCAGACGGAAATGTTTGGGAAGCACTCAAAATGTAAGATTTCAGTGCAGCACATGTGAAAACACGTTCCAGCTATTATGTGAATAATGTTAGCTTAAGCGCAGAACGCTAGTAAACACAAATATGTGATCGACCCCTCCCAATTATAACTTTTCTTTAGAAAAATGTTCAGCTTATTGCGATTCAAATTGTTGTGTCAAAATTGTTAAAATAGCTATTAATTGAAGGTGTGTGTGCCTCCTTCTTCGTACAGAGGTTCTCAAAAGATTCTACAATGATACACAAACCAATGGAACAAAAACAATGTTCCTGCAGTCCATCATCGATCGGATGAAAATAGGCTGATGTTGGAAAGGAACGCATCGGCATTCAGATCGGCAAGAAAAAAGTCATTTCCGTGGAGCCCTACCTTCAGTAGGTGTGTTCACTGTGAAACTACATTTGCCTACCATTATTGAAACGGTCAGGTGAGGAGGTCAACAGAGGTGATGATTTGAAAATCCTGGTTGGAAAAAAAAAGTCGATCAAGTCGAAATAGTGCGAAGATAATTTCAACAAGAGTGCAGGGGGACCCCTATGGGATGATCGGATGGCATTTAATTATTGGTGGATAATGGGAAACCGTTAGACGTGTCATCATGTTGCCATAATGAACTAGTACGATTCCCCATTTGTCTTTCTTGTGTCTGGCATAGGTTGTCAGAAATGAGCTCAAGGAATCACTTCCTGCGTTAATATAGGTTTAGCCGGCGGTTGCCAAACGGAGCCTGGGTCCAGCTAAAAATCACACGTGGGGTTGTGGGGTGGAAGGTACATGTACGCGGATCTCAGAACATCCTTCCTATGGAGGTAGTTACTATACCTTTTCAAGAGACATGGATTAACAAAAGGAATCAATATTTTTAAGATATAATCGAGAATTTAAACTCTAAGCAATCAGATCAAAAAACAATGTTTACTTACTGTCAAAATGTTATGTTATCAAATGATCAAGTCATTTCGTCAAACAGGCATGGGCATGTGGCAGTGCATTTTATATTTGCATTGAGCAATACACTATAAACACACAGTAGCCTGGCACTATTGAACACTCGCTGAGGCCTGCTGTTTCACCCCTTCTACCGGGACATTAACTGCGATAGCATGTGATGATAGAAGTGTTCTAGTACGTTCAGGGCAATTGACTTATTAATTTGTTGCAAAAAAAGAGGGGTCTGGTCGTCACAAAGGAGTGACCCCAAAGCGTCACAAGTCATTAGGTCAAATGAGTCAAAAAGGTCAATAGGTAAAATATGTCATTCAGATGTTGACTCAACTATAGTGATACCCAACACTATCACCAATACAAACCAAAAACAAAACCCTCACAACAACGACACCACCAACTATTGGTTGGTGGCAACAGGAGAAGCCGCGACACACAAAAAAATGCCACCAAAGGTCAACCAAGGTATCAGGTCAAATGAGGGTCAAAAGGTCAATAGAGGTCTGGAAGTAGCACATCAGATGGTCAGTTTGCACAGCCTAACAATAGTTGCTTACCCAATCCCATGAAATGCTTTGTTGCAGAGTTTATGAAAATCCCTCTTCAACACTTTGAACGACCTTGAACTGACACCAGCAAAAATAAACAGTTCTCTTACATATATGCAACCCACAATACACAATATTGCTTCAAGTCCCCCCAGTTATAATTGTGGAGATGCTTTTTTTGAAGATGACCCCTCTTGACTTTGAACGAACTTCAATTGATACCAAAAACAATAGGGTCTCCCCTACATGAGGAAACTACCTACCAACTACTGTCTTGGGATTATCGCATGGAAACGGATCCAGTCCCAGCACACATACACACCACACACACAACACACACACCACACATCACGCACCACACAAAGTACGCACACAAACACAGTCACACACACACAAACGCCACGCATGAATGCATTAGTTCTTGGCTGCGACAAGGAGTAAAAAACCGTTAGGAGGCTATGGTGATGGCATGCGGTTTGGCACACAGGTACAGGATATTAGGTACACGAACCGATTAGTTCTCAGTGTATATAGGTTGATCAGGTTGTCCAATTTGCATAATTCATGCCCCGATGCAAACTTTTTCCATTTACAAAAACTGGTGGGATTGATCTGCCCTTCAGTCAGATTGAGGAATTTCAAACATAAATCAGGAATAGTCCATTTAAAGTTGTTTTTTTGATTCCACGAAACTTGATGAATAATGTGGTCTACTTTAGCTCCCGAGTAATTTAAAAATGCAAATCCAGAGATCAGTTTTACTGTGTCAAATTTGAGAAAAGTTATGCAAACTTTAGTGTTATCAGTTGAATACTGAAACTCGAAACTAGGAACTTGGGTCCACCTTTTTGACCCTGAGATGGACATGTGAGTTAGAGGAGGGGTCACCTGGGGTCAAAAAATGTTTATTTGTATGAACTCGGCAAATTTTAATTGGGACATTTTACACACCGTATAGACATGGCCACAAACGGCTAAATACACATATGGACACCGTAACAGATAACCTCACTGATAGCAAAACAGGTCAAACCAGCGGATGCCGAGCTCGAGGACCCACCTGTTCATGAAGAATGGGAAACTTGTGACAAAGGGTCATATATTGCCATAATGGTGGGTGATAATTTTTCATCCTTCTGTGTTTGGCATTGAAATGAGGTAAGGAATCACTAAGTCTTATGGCTTTCTGGTTTATGATATTTCTCCAGAAATTGTAATCAAGACTGGGACATGGTACTGATAGGATGACTCCCGGGCAGGAGATACAGACGGCAGGTGGGCACTTGTCAGTTCCCCGTATATTTATGACACGCAATTCCTTACAGTGTAGACCACCCTCTAGGGGGGAGTTGCATGCTCGAGTACACTATTGTTTGCAATACCACAGCAGTCTGAGTCAGCGCAATAATGCCCATAACCTCCAGCAGACAGCGACCATTGGGCACTCATGCTGTGCGATGGTGGCTGTGATTCAATTATTGGGCAGTCCAATGTTTGCTTCCTCGTTCAAAGGTTTCCCTGCCACAGGAAATGGTGCAACTTGTTATGGTATGTCAAATGGCTATTGCTTGTATAAACACGTTGTGGTTGGCATAACATCGATTTCTGGCCTACTGAGTACGACTATATTTGTGTTTGGTTCGCTTGTGTGATCCAACCAAAAAACAAACAAGGATTAGTATATTGACAAGTACTCTACCAGATTGTGGAATAAATCTTATTTGTAATGGAGAAAATCTTTCGGTGAGGGTATTCGGGATTGATTTTGTATTGTCTATATGGATGAGGATCACGTACATGCCTGTGCAACATTGTTTGAATAGTATACATTTAATCAGTTTCAGCTAGGGAATTAATATCAATTTGTTATGAGAGTTGTGTTGGTTCTAGGCACAAATTGGACAATAGAAGTCACATAGTTATCTGGTAAATGGTGTTCCCTTGTATGAGGTGGATCATGCGTATACCCAGGGTGACATAACAGAAAGAACTCAAGCTAGAAAAAAAAACAAAAAAAACAATTATCAGGGTTCTCGTTCTTTCGCGGGGAAAAAAAGGTGAGAATATGCCTTAAAAGGAGACGACACCAAAATAATGTCCCTAAATTGCTGTGCTAACTTCAAAAAGTGTTTATGAAGCAGAAGCCATTACCATCTATGGCTATATTATGGTATTGCCATGCCAATGATTAACTCTTGAAATGATGAGGAATATTTGGATTTGAATAAAGCTATTGGATTGAAGAAAGACGTAAATGGGCAGAATGGGGGTTAGTTGAAAAATTGCGCCTATGTCCAAACCATGGTGTCATGTATGTATGAACATAAACCCTGTGTGGATGGGGTATGCAAAACAAGCATAAATAAACTCAAACTGTAATAATGCCAGGATACTCTGTTTTCACATTTTATGTAAAACTTTCTATACAATGATCACTGGAATCCGCCTTTTAGTATTATGAACAGAGTCTTTGGATTGCTCCCTATTGGCAGAGTACTATGAAGTGTCTAATATATGCAAACTTGTGGTCATCTACTCCATATTGAGTGTAGCTACATTAGTAGGCCTATGTGTCATAGCCAGCATGGTATGAACGAAATTAATTAAACACTGTTAGAACATAGCTAAAGAACGTTCAGGTGTAAACATTTGTTGTCTGTATGAACTAAATGAATTCCTACTAGTGGAGTTGTACATGTGGTTTAAGGTGGTGATGTGATCCGCTTATTGCACTACCAATTCTAATTTATAAATAATTTAGAATAATAGTTTTGAAGTTCTAAGAAGTTAGACTGGGGAATTTGTAACTTTTGAATATATGTAAATGACCTGCTTCAAATGTGCATCCAGAAATTCATGCAACACTTTTGCAGGTTTGTGTTTAGTAATTGCTGCATGAATGTGAAATAGATGCATGTAATTTGACGTAGAGTATTAGTACACAACAGACTGGACTCAGTCACTATTTTTTCAAAGACCATGTATTCTTGTTCTTGTTTGCCCGTCTGTCAAGGAACAAGACTATCTTTTCCCGCCTATTCAGTCACTACTGAATCTTGTCTTGTTTCTGGTGTTGTAACTAAAGATGTCAGAAGGTTCGTAGATTGGGGAGGCTGCAGACAGCTTCTTGTCATGTCCACAGGTTTGTCTCAAATGAACTACAAGGTGTCAGAGTATTTAGTGATTGGTATGCTACATACACTTCTAGCATGTCCACAGGTTTGTCTCAAATGAACTACAAGGTGTCAGAGTATGTATGATGGTTGCTACAGGCACTTCTACTGTGTTTCCAATTTCACGTTGTACTTGTGTTGAACCAGTCTCCATGAACAGGTCAAGAGCACTTATTGAAAGCTATTATTAGCCTGACACTTTTAACACATTAACTTCTCTCTCTCTCTCTATATATAGATATATATATATATAATATATATATATATATATATATATAGATATATATATATATATATTATATATATATATATAATATATATATATATATAATATATATATGCAAAGTGGAAGGAAGTGGCCTGATATTTGCAACTCGAAAAAATATTTTGAGAATACATTCCCCCTTCCCTCCTACCCCAAAAGCTACAATGGTGTTAAGAAAGTGCTCAGGCCATACATTCACTGCACTGGTTACTTGTGTACTGTAGCGATCATATGTGGCATACACAATGAAGTACACACAGCTAGCCAAGTACAAATACTTTGCTTCACTACTAATCCATGTTTTTCAACCATTTTCTCACACAGGGAGTCTTAAAATTCCATTCAGTCACAATTAACAATTCCCCAAATTTGCGAGAATTAGGTAAGTTTTGTTTTGATGCTGGTATTCATTTCCTGGCTGTTTCTCTCTTTGCTGGTTTATTTTTCTTTTCTGTTGGGTGTGTTGTTTTAACTTCCTGGAAACAGTACTTTCCCACTATCACCTCTGGATTGCACTCACTTTCGACACTTGGCTAAAACAATTCCAGGTACTCAAACTAAAGGCTCTCAAGTCGCTGTCGGAGCATCGTCTGGCATCCATGTTTACCAAGTTCTTAGACTTGGTTTGTGTTAGAGCAATCATGGACTTTGGAAGCCTCCTGAAGGAAGAGCCTTGACAATGGTAAATAAAGTTTCACAATATCCGTATTTGCTTTTAGTTATTTAAATATGAAACTCTACACAAATTCCAATAATCTTGTACTGAAGGTACTTTTTGTATGGGGTCGATTTGCTCTGAATTTTGGTTCCCTATACAGAAAATATTTTTTGCGTTTGTGTGGCCCATCTTGTGAATGTCAAAGAAGATTCTGCAGTGCCTTCCTGCCGCATCGGGTGCTATTCCACCAAAGATATTGTTTCTGCAAAATTCTTGTCAATATCTATCACACTATCACATCACCAGCATTTAGACTGCAAATAGTAGAAGCTGTCAAGAATCACCATGAGTAGTTACTGCTCAGAGCGCCAGCTATTTTTGTCTGTTCGGTCAGAGATTACCCACTATGCGGATGGGCTGTTGTGTTGTCTGTGTAATATCAGTAATGCTGGCAATGTTTGAAAAAAGAAGTGAGGTCTCCAAATTGAAAAACTAGGCTGTTCTAACACAGTTCTAGATCATAATTAATTTGTGAGATGACAGCCTTGGGATAATTCGGGAAAAGGGAATATTGTTTCATTGCACAATCTACATCAACCTGCTTATTGGAAGGGGTACCGTAGCCCTTGTTGCATTCCAAACAAATATAATTAATTAGTGTGGTGGTAATGTAGGAGGTGGAAAGCTTCCAGCGATTGGGGGGGGGGGGGGAAAAAGTTAATGTTATGAGTAACTTGCTTTATATATGATTCATGACTGCCTTTAAGGTCAGAGATCTATTGTAAATATACAGTAAATTTGATTCCGAAATATTCTCCCATCACACATGGATACCCATGTAAATGTTAATATGCTCTTGAACATGACTTGCTCATTAAGTCAGTGCAATCAAATCAATCAATACCAATCAGTCAATGCTTTTGGGTTCAAGTTGGCATTTTGTTGTGGCATGTTGTGCTTGAGCTTTGCCGTTTGGATGAGTGAGAACGTGTACCTGTTTTGAGTTAACTACAGTACTAGCTTATCTTAGTAGCTCTTAGGTAGCTACTATTGTTTTGTGCAGAGATTCTGCAAGCCCCCCCACTCCCCCCCCCCGTCCCTCAGGATATACCTGAGTCATCATGTTCTTACCAGTTTGGGCAGCCCAAAGTCTGGGGCTATAGCCCCTGTAGCTCTCCTTTCCAACATCTATGCAGGAGGCAGTATTATTCATCCCTCCCTTCATTTCATCTGGGTGGGGGGGCGGGAGTAGTAGGGAGTGTAATCTCTGAGTCATCTTCTATTGAAAACCTTTGTACTTCTCCTGGTGTAGTGTTGTTCGCGGAGATATCACCAGCGACTGGTAGTGGGTAACAGTCTCCCAAAATTAAGGTCAAAGTACAGTCAAATTATTAACATCTTGGGTGTTAAAATGGTTGATGCATTGTGAAGAGAATAAAAAATTCATTCAAATGTCCCCACTTGTCCAGGTTTTATAGCATGTTCGGTTGGGAAGATATGGCTTCCTTAAATTTAATATAATTTGGTGATTTGGGCAAACTGGCAACCTTTTCATGATGTCATATCTACCAATTATTAGGGGAAAGGAAAAGTTAAGACATATTTCTTAACCTTTGCCCCACAAATGGTAGTATGACATCATCAATGTTGCCAGTTTGCATTAATCCAAACTCAGCAGTGATAAATTGATAATCTTTAATTGATGAAATTTGTAACTTCATAATCGAACAAGCTGCAGGAAACAAAGTCTGATTGGCATGATTTCAATGCACAATCATATGACATTCAAATATTTTTTGCTGGACTTGCCCTTTAACTTCTGCAAAAATGCTGCTGAAGGTGTGATAAAGAAAAACACTTGCATTAACATTGGTCACTTTCAGAAACAACCATATCTGATAGCATGTCTGTGATGCCAGAAGTGTATTTCTTGGGAGTTGCACAAGATTTGATTCAGAAAATAGATGCATGGCAGTTGAAGTTTGACATTTATTTACTTGGGTTGCACATTTTTATATTTTGGTATTTGTGGTAATGGCTTTAAAATAATGCCCATCACATTATGCCTGTCTTAGGAAAGTGTCTGGTCACCATTATATGGATATACCATTCCACTCTTTTTACATTGCAGTGGTTTTCCTTCACTCAGAATGGATCTATACATTTTTTTCCTCCTCTACCGGATGTACATTACCCCATTCATTTCCCATTAATGTGAAAACCTAGTGAAGGGGGTCCATATTTTTTTCCCTCCAACACCACATATATATTTTTCTCCAATTCAGGATGTGAATGTACAAGGCAGTCATCATGTTGTGTTTTTGAATTGACAACTGAGTTTTAAATGACAAATATGAATGAAGACATATGGTGTAATGTATGTAAATTTATGAATCAACTACAGCGAAGAACTCACAAAAGAGTTTGGCTATTTATGCCAAAGATGGCTTCTACTAGAGGATAAAATATTCCACATCTAAATTGAAATGAAAATTTTGATAAAATACTGAGCTTTAGGAATAACGTTATTATTTCTCCAACCGAATGTAATATTGGAATGCAAGAGAAAATAATTTATCGGGGCTGACTATGCTTAATAGGGCATTAACATCGAGAAGCAGATATCACCCTTCGAAAGGCGTGTACTCATTTCTGAGGGTTGCAAAGGTGTACTTACTCCTTCCCAATAATTCCTAATGTGTGAACAATCACAGAAACAATAGTATCCATTATGGTGTCATGTTCAAATTGAAATAGCAAGTGGGATAGTACTTGTCATTCAATCCACATTTATCTTGCTGTTATGGCCTTCAGGAGAAAGACTTCTTGAAATAGTTCAGGAGGAAAATGGGGAGTCTGGCATTTTCACACAGTTTGGTTGGCAACCCTATTGCCCTTCTCTTTTCGCCAGACTGGGGAATTTGAAATAGTTTATATTATAGAGTTGTTCAGTTTTGTGTATCTTGCTGCAATGAAGTTGAATTCGAAGATTCAGGGAAGTTTTCAGCCATGCAAAACTTGGGTGTGTGGCCTCTGGCTGAAGCTCCATAGTCCATACATCCTTGCTCTAGAAGTCACATGGTCCTAGCAGAGTACCATTAATGTCTATGCATTCTGAACCAAACTGTGTTGAAGATTATAGAAAAATATATACTAGGTAGGAGTACTTGTATGCTGGAATAGTTTATAGATAGCGATGCATGTCTTACAATTGATAGGTTGCTTACTATGTTTCCGCCTTTCATGCAGAAGAAGGTCCGCTCCCCCTTGATGGAGGGTCATGGTTTATATACATGATTCCATTCGGCTATCAAGTCTGATGGAATTTAGGTGATAGGCAGACACTCTATGGGGTAACCAATGGCGAGCCCTGTGAGGTGTCTTCGGGTCACACTCCTCCCGCATGCCATAACACCCTTATTCCCCTTAACTTCTGCCACCGCCTCCCCACTGGGTATTAGGCAATTGTACTCTGAAGATATTAGGTTTTGTTTCCTGTGAATAGCTCTGTGTCAGATTAGAAAATCTATACTGTCTTTCTTCTGGTCCCTCCAATCTCTTTGTATTTCCTGCAGACTAACAGACTGTATATTGAACGATGTAAAATTTGTGATGCATATAAGCAATCACGTAAAATCATGCATATAACATTGAGAGTGAGTGGAAAATGAACTTGAAACTTGATATTTCAGCAACTTGTAATCCGAAGATGTGGACATTTGTTGGATTAGGTTAATCTCCCAATAACCCCAATGCCTTCCTGCAATGTACGTACTGTAATGTTTGCCCCCAATTAAGAACAGCTCTGCACATTATAGAAAATTTTCTTTTCTCCAGTTCAAACAAACTGTACACACCCTTGGAATTTTCCTTCTATGTAGCCCATACATGTATACCCCGTGACATTCCTCAGGAACTTCACAGGCTAATAAATGTCCTGCCCCTTGTGTTTTGTGGGAGGCAAGCACCTGAGCACAATGAGAAATGGGCTGCCCCTTGGGCTCAGCTGTTAATTAGGAAGGTGCTCTATTTTCGGAGAAGCCTGGGTTAAATGGAATCATATGTAGATCGGAATGTGCATAGCTCGGGGGTATAGACAAATTCTCCCCATAGCCTAATCATCACGGCCTATTTTCAAACTGTCTTCGTGCCACTTTCTGAGAATCAACCAATTCATCCTATCTTTTTGGATGACATTGTTATAATTATGAAGCAAATCTGTTCAGTGTGTGTAGTACTTTATTCAGGGAGTATCCAAGTTTCAAAAGATTGTTTTGCACACTGTTCGTGCAATTTCGAACAGCCAGTGTTTGACACGAGTATTATTATCTGATGAAAATTCCCAAGGTCCGTGAATTTCCTCCTGTGAGAAACGTTTTGAACTGACTCTCTGTAATTATAGTAAAAGAAAGCTGCCTAGACCATTTATGAACATTGCATTGGTTGTATTCAGGTTCTCCTGGATATCACTACTCACTACCACTGTAGCTGGTATGGCCTGAGGATAGCATGCAAAAAAATACATGCAAAACTATTTATTGCCTCTGGCATTTTCACATTAATTGATAATTTTCATACTATATCAACGCTGCTGATATTCATAACTCTCAACAATTAGTCCATAATTATGCGAACAGTGCAGGAGCTCGATTTTACTGTTCCTGGGGATGATCCCGAGAATCGTTTTTCACGATTGATTGATCATTCTAGGAAATTGGTTTATTGGCCAGTGATACAAATCTACATTCAGTCATACATTGTACTCACTATCAAATGACTGACTGTGTTAGTCTATACCATGCCAAGTAGACTTCGATGTTACAAAGAGTGATGACAAACACTATAGTGCTCCTGGCCGGATTTTAATCACATTGGATGTTTACAATAATCCACTAATGGGTCTGAGTCACCAAACATGTATCATCAACCGCGACCGCTTTAAGCAAGACTACATGCTTAAATTACTCTACTAAATCTTTATCCTCTATATAGCAGGGAGCAACTATAAAATAGCTAGGCTCATATTTGGTGAGGGATGTAGTGAGTTTAGTATGTAATGTGCAGATTCTTATGGTGATTCAGTAGGGTGTTCAAAGTTAGAGGAAGAGCCTTATCACATAGAGGAAGGACCGTCTTGCATCTGATAATAGGTAATGTCATCCATTCTCATACCTGTCGCCTTTAACATGATGGGTCAATTTTAGTCATCTTATCATTTTTGATTCCTGTGATATCAACATTATTAGTGTGATTACATATAATGTTCTTATAAATTATTCCCATCACTGTTGGTATTCGTACGTGCAAATATTCACCCGCCTTAAGTGGACCTAAAAGGATAGTACTCAAGTGACTAATAATAAACAGGAGATCGGTTTGTCCCATTGGGCAATTCCTTCAAAACATGGGGTGCCTTTACTTGACTTTACAATCAGACACTTTGTAAAATGCATTGAATTGTTTTATCAAACTATTTCCCACCTGTCCACTCATCTGCCCACCCACCTGACCTGTCCATTCACCATCACATCCTCATCCTCATCGCCCTCGCTGCTCTCTTCACCTGGCTACCCACCTTCCTGTTCTCACCTGCCCACTCATACCTACACACCTGTCTGCTCAAGTGCCCCACCCATTTACCCACCCATCTGCCCATTCATCACACTAATCTCCCCACTCACCTACCCACTCACCTACCCACTCACCTGCCCAACTCACCTGCCCACTCACCTGTCCCACCTTGGCCACTCGCCTGCCCCCACACTGCCCCACCGCCTGCCCCCATACCTGCCCCCACACCTGCCCACTCACCGCCAACTCAATGCCACACACACATTGCCTCACTCACTGCCCACTCACTGTCACAACCACCTGACCCCCAACCCCTTACAGGCCACAAACCTGCCTGCATATGTCCATTCAACTGTTCACGCACCTGCCCACACACATGGGATAATATTCTCACAATTTCTCTTGATAATGACCAAACTTTGAAGGCCATTTAATCCCACATAGGAACATTCGGTTGAAATGGGGTTTGCGACTATTATCGCTTCAGTTGTCTATCTTCGTACGATATAAACTATGTTGTATCCAAGCCTGCCCAGGTGTCCTTTAAATCCTCAATGTGTAGGCCTGCTCCTATGAAAACAACTGTATTGTTTTGATTGGAATGACACCTTAACCCTTTCCCCCATTGTTGGATACCATGTCTGATTATGATTTGATCACTGAAGGAGGCAGAGCATGGGTGGGACACAGACTAACATAGCTGTGCAGGGATGAAGTCACCCCACTTATGATGCTCCAGCGTTTCCTGGACGGGCGTGAGTGAAAACCAGGAAGCATTCATGAGCAACTCTGTGACCTGAGGATCAGAGCAGAGGATGTGTGTGAGATCTAGAGGTCGAATAAGGGGCCGAGACAAGGAGTGTTATTTTGACGGAAACCTGGAGCATAGAGAATTCTAGTCTCCTACATGAGTAGTACCAGGGCCCCAAGTCGACACCAGAGCCTATAACACCTGGCTACATGAGTATTACAATTTACAATACTGCATGTTAGTCTGCTCTAAGCACCAAGAAATAGGCATGCTGCATCTGTAATTCAGTGTGATCACTGAAGAACTGAGGCTATGTGCCCCAAAACCCCCTTTCCCCCCCCCCCCTCCATCTTTGAGATTTCATTGGGATCAGGTTATTGTTCCATTTAGGGAGATGTTAGCCCCCTGGGTCCTCGCTTAGCGGAAAGGTGTGAGGTCCTGCTCAGTGATTGATAATTAGCTTCAGCTAGGCGAAGAAAACAGTGGGGTTTGTTCATGGCATTCATCCTTGTTTAGATTACTGGGAAACATACACAGTAAAACATGCATGTCTTGGCGATGTGTTGATTGTAGACCTATCAGGTTCCTCCTTGAGCTCAAGAACTTCAGATTTTAGAGATGTCTGGTTTCTTGGAATGTAAACTACTTACTGAATGGTATTGATAGGAATATAACTAAACGTTCACAACTTTACACCAGCGGGACCTCTTGGGGAATTCCTCTGAGATGGTGTTTTTATACAGGTGTTTCGGTACGTGATTAGAGTTGAATTTTAGAATGGACCTTCGTTAGTGAAGTCGGGAAGAAGAGTCATGTCTCCCCCAAAAGTTAAAGATCGTTTCCTGACTCAGAATTTTTACACAGAACTTTCTGAGGAGAGGTCTTCTCTCGACCCAGGTTTTGTTAGAATTTCTGCTCCTTGTAAAGTAGTTCTGTTGGTTACAAGGTGCCCTCCTAAAAAATCAACAACTGACTGATATCTACATTGAATTACCAGTAGTAATGTAGGCCTAACCTGGATTTCCCCAGAGACCACTAACATCAGGGAATTCCCCCAAAGTGGCGTAATATGCTGTAAGAGTTTCATGGATTACAGATTCACACTCGTCGGAAAATCTCAAATTGACTGGTACTGGAGTGAAATTACTAATATTAATGTAACCTGGACCCCCAAATCAATATCCATATCAGAATTTTCCTTAAAGTTACACTGATTTGCTGTGACAGTTTTGAGCCACAGATGTGTTAATTTCCCCCCAACAGAGCCAGGCAGCCAGGTTGGCGGCTACTATAACAGGATTTTTTTACACATTGCAATTGGTCTGCCATTTCCAACTTCAATTCCGAATGGATTTGAGAATGCCAAATCAGCATGGAATGCAAGGATCATCCTAATAGAGGTCATTGCTGAAGTTCAGCCTACATTATTCATTGTTTAGTGGCGCAGACTTTCTGAATAACCTCAATGCAATTTATGGATCCCAAACATATGCTGTTGTGATATTTGATATTCAACAGCTGTAAAACGTATATGAAACAGTGTTTTTTGTTGTAACTGGATGGGTCACATGAGGGGGTTTGCCCTCCCTTTGCGTATGCCATTGAACCTCAGTTGCAACAAGCAAAAGTTATTTCTGCCTGTGACCTTCACGAGGAGTCCTAATTGTACCATTGTTGAATGTCCATCAGCAAATCCATTCAACTGTAACAACCCCCTCCAGATTATTACCAGAAAAAAAAAATGGCTGGTATTTGTTGGCCAATTCAAAATCCCAGTACTGATTGTCCGTTGCCGGGCACCATTGCTTTGGCAATAATATCAATATGCGTTATGGAATCCCCTGACCTTGTGTGCTACTAAAACACGGAGGGAAATCGGTTAAAGAAGTGGATTAATTATGCAAACCCGATGACAGGAGATTGCAGCCTTGGGGGTGCATGCAAAATCTTGTTTGTTCAGGTTTTTCGATCACGCCACACTTGAAGCTTGTCGATATCTCTGCTGTCTCTGCCTGCTTCGCAGATTTATAGGTAGGCAGATGCGCCCATTCTGGTGTTATCCATGCATACATTCATTCACTTATAATGATAGTCAGTTAATTGTTATAGCGCAGGCTGTCAATAAGATTCACATTATTTCTTTTATTGGTTTGTTCCCCAGTGCAGGCCTATTTATTAGTTATTTATGCAATTCATTCAGACAAGTTTTCAAGGAATTCAATGGAAGTTTGACAAATTGTTGGCAAGTCTTTATTTTACTTTCGAGAGCGGAATTCTTTCTCCTGGAAGCTAGAATGAAATCAGGAATGTTGTATACATGTCTGCTGCTGATCAGGTGATTTACAGATCCTTTCAAACATGAGATGTTTATGGCAATAAACATTCATTGATAAGGATGGCTGTGTTTCTAGTGCTGGCAATATTTCATTGTCCTATTTTGATTTCTCAAGTAATTTATTGTGACATGGGTGTCTGGGAGCAATACCTGGAAGATGAACAGTTTCTGTTCCGTTTCTCTTTTTCTCTTCGTACTCTGAAATCTCCCTATGAGATTCTTTGGAAATCTATGTGCATGTGAAGTTGCTGTTATGTCAACTGGATTTGTTTCATTAGTGGATCTGATTTTGTTAGTGGTCTGGATGTTTCTCATTGTCCAGGTTCTGGAATAAATTACTGACTGCTCACTGGCATACATTTCCCCCTACCTCAACTATTTGCTTGACGGCTTGAGGTGAAGGACAACGGCAGCTTGGATACGACAGAGGTTATATCGTGGAGAATGGAAACTGTATACATAGGCCAAACGCCATTTCAATACGATGTTTCCTATGTGGAGTTATTGGCCCTCAATGTTCGGGCCATTGAGCAAAGAAATTTGGGAGAATCTCAATTGTGCAATAACGCATGATGTCACACATGGACAACACAGGAATTATGTTATGTATTTCATTGTTTCATTTTGTTCGATGAGTCATCATTCAGAAAAAGTTCTGTTGTCTGTCTCTCACCAAAGTAACCATCACACCTACCAACCTACTACAGCATCTCTCCCATAAATTAAATGGTTTCCGAAGTGGAAATTAATGTTGTTAAGTTCATATTAATTCAATAAATATAAAATAATCCTGCAGTGTGATGTCCTTAAAAATCAGGGCATTCAAAATTCAGTAACGAGAATTTGTTTGATAATCTATCCTATAAAATATCTTTCCATGAGTTCTATAAGCCATTAGAGGGCTATAATGGATCTTGGTCGCAATCATGTTGGAGATCTCCCAGGGTCTACCTTGGCATTTAGCCTTGGGCAGACAGTGATTAACGCTTTAATTACAACTTAATTGAAGCCATGCGCCGCTGTTGCATCTAATCTCTCTTGTATAGTTCTGTGCCACTCTAATTTGGGCCTGACTCCATAACCGGACAGATCGGGTAACGTACCCACATCACATTCTGTCCATAATATGCCAAATTTGGGTTAGCAAACGCATATTTTACGAGGAGGGTTTCCAAACTTCTGAATGTATAACCACGCTCGTACATGTGTGTAATTAATCGTCAGCACCAGTTGCAGTATTAAAGATCTGCTGGCAGTATTTGTGATTTGGATCCTTTTCCTTGATGCACAACCCTCTCCAGAATTCTTGACGTGCATGTTCAAATCATAGCATGTGACTCGCTCCTCGCTCGCTTATTCATTATATCGTCACTCAAGCATGATTTTTGTCTTTCTCTATCAGGATGAATTTTCTTATTTCAAGTTTGTGAGAGCTTCCGCATTGTTCATAACTTCGTGTAAATAGAGAAGTGTTAGCTGGATGAGGATGTTTCGCGTGAACTGCTGAGGATATCTACGGATGTGAAACATCAGATGCTGTTGTATCAAGTGGGTCATCAATCATGTGGAGTTGGCGGAACGTCATGCAAAAAAAAAAGTTGTACACAAACTGGGCAGAGCTGCGGGATATCGATACCAGAAAGTGATCTCCCCCTATAAAATTATTGCTTACATTACCTGGGTGCTGGTAGGCTGCTTTCACTTTATCTATGTCAACCCTAATCTGCAGAGTATTCTGACTGTCACTGTGTATTGTTGTATTTGATGGACGGCTGGATCAACAGTGTTTCAACCTCTAGCATAATATAGTATTTACACTTACCTCTGATGACTGTGCCATGAGGGGAATTTGTGTGTGTTGGCATAACCTGCTACTCTGCTGGAATTTATCACCTTTTGAGGATCTTTTTGTTTCGTTATTCGCATTGTCACAGTAGGTTCACCTCAGTGTCTTTCTGAGTGCATCTTCGTACTGTTTCGTGAGACCGTTTCCTCATTCTTGAACCTCTAGTCCTATCCCCTATTAGACAAACAAACTGATCATCATATTTGCTAGTTTGCTACTGTACTAATCTATGGATCACATGAGACATCTATTCATTGAGACCATCTTTAGTGCATTGTCTGGCATTTTACATTTTGCTGTGTCATGATAACATCTGTAACCAGCTCAACCCTCATCAGCAAAACTTGGAAATATAATAAAAAATACCCCAGGAACCATCAGCTTTTTGTTTGGAGAATTTCAGCTTTTAGTGATGTTTTTTTTGTTTGAGTTCCTGTTTATTGTCTTAACCTCTGACTCCTTCAGGCAACACGTACATAAATTGAACGTTTGTGATGAACATTTTGATCTTGACATTATCTGACTGGAAAGGACCATGTCGCTGCTCTTCCACAGGTTTAAAACCGCGTAAGCGAGCTGTAAAGGGCAATGGACCTGCCCCTTCATCGAAGGTGAACCAGAACATCCCCAGCATGTCGTTCACCCCAAAGAAAATAGCGATTACTGAGAGTACCGATCTCTTCCAACTTCCGGGGCTCGGGATCAATGGCAAGTTACTAGATGCTCCACCTCAAGACGAACGAGAAGTACGCACTAAGGTAAGGTCAACTGTGAAAAATGCTGTCATCATGTACTGGTCTATTCTTTAACCATGGGACAGGGGGAGTCATTGTCTTAGGTGGGTGCGACCAAATTCTTGCTACATTAAATGCACCCCTGAGTTCACAGTTATTTTCTACATCTAAATCCAAGTAAAATGACACACCCCAGACTCGGCTCAGAGATCATGGTGTAATCCATGCCATGTTGTGTTCCCTTTTGTTGGGAATCTGACATTCTCAGTTACCAATTGTATGTCAGCATTTATGCACTGGTCAATCGTATCCATGGCCCCTCCTACCTGGGGATAGTTGGCTACCTCTCCCCTACTTAGGAATAGGGGGGTATGTGACCAAAATTAGTTGGGATGTCCACATCATTTTGGCTCCGCTACACATGAGGTGTGACTAGGTGTTATGTGAGGGTGTTCATTGTAAAATATGTAAGGGGATTCTTCCTCGGGATTTGGCATATGCAAGATAACCTGAAAAACGTAGGGATTTTCGTTTGAACATATATGATATGTGTTGTAGGCCATTTAGGATTGTTGCCCTGCTGCGGGTTGCGTTGAATTTTAGCGGGATATGCCCTGAAATGTTGCCTTAGCTATGCCAGGGCAAACGTTTGATGCTAGTACACTCAATATATTGGCATAATATCACATACCGACTATGATATGAAAAACAGTGAAACTTCGGCATTGGCCAAAAATGATTTTTCTCACATTTATCAAGTTCAGGCAGATTCTGATGGGTCACATTAGGGCTTCTATCACTGCTAATCCAATTATCAGACCCCAGTGAAACATTGCAGAGTTGCCTCTGAGCCACTTTTAGGAAAGTGGTTTGTGTTTGAGTGGCAGCTGGACTAGCCCTGTCATGTTCAATACTATCAGTGAGTGGAAGGCACTAGAAGAATATATTCACATATGCCTCACTGTATGCTAATGGCTGTATGGAGTGTACCTGTGAGATTGAGAAGAGGGGGGAGCCCACAGGGTACTGACACAGGCAGTAACTCATAGAGATATGGTGCTGGTTTTAATCAGTGTTTCCTCTAAAGCCTGATGACGCGTTTTCATGCAGTGCCTCAATAATTGATGCACTGACCCCCAGAGCGAAAAAGTTAAAAAAAGATGGTTTTGTACTGCAAACTTCAATTGATTCTGGGAGACAAACCCCTCACTGGACTTAGAGAGTGCAGGAAGGAACCCACTTATGCGTAGGCAGGGGGCAGCATTAAAAACACTGTGATGATAGGGAGTAGTTTACTGGTATGGGAGGGGGTGGGTCATATGGGGTGGGTCGTATCAAGCAAGACAGCAATACACTACTGCTGTTATGGAGGAGTCTACTGAGAGGAGGTGGGGGAGAGGGGGTGTGGGTCAAATCAATGAAGGCAGCATTACAACACGGCTGTTATGGGAGTAGTCTACTGGGATGGGAGGGAGGTGCGGTCATAGGGTTCAGGTCTTCAAAATTGTCCGTAGACTTGATGGTTTGGCATTCTATGACTTCTTTGAGTTTTCCAGTGGGACTACTACTGTGGGAACCACCTCAAGCTTCGAGGTACTCGCTAGATTGGATCTTCGGAAACACTTCTTTCCACAGAGAGTCATCAACGAGTGGTATAGCCTTCCGGAAAATGTTGTACTGTTAGTAGTGTGAATGCCTTCAAGAACGCCTCCTGGATTTATTCTTCAAAAATTGTGGGCGAATTTATGTAGTTTTTGGGCTCGTTTGCATTTTTGGGAGTTGCGGTTTCAGGGTTGTTCATGAGGACTATGTCCATCCTCGACCCTTCCTCACTAAACTAAACTAAATGGCCCGAAGCATCCAGAATAGTCCCAGTATAGTCCTGAATTGAGCCCAAATAGCCTCGTATGATCCCGCGTCTTGCCCGAATGGCTCCGTATGCTCCTGAACCACTCCGTACACAAAGAAGGGGTAATCCAGGCACCATACTGGGCGATATGCAACAATACGTTGACAATTCCGTATATATGGGCCAATGACGGGCAGATTTCAGTACCACTCCAGAATCGCCTGGAAAGTACTCCAAATAGTGGTACGGGAGGAATATGGGACTGTTCTTGGCTGTGTGAGCCTATAGCTTTAATTGCTATGATAAATGTTGGGTACCATGTTGAGATGATGGGATATCCTCTCATGTGAAGAATATCAAACAGCATCTTGACTTGTTTTGTTACAGATCCTCACAGATAATGCAAAGTCCAGACGAGAGGTTGATATTCACCGCAGAGCATGCGAGCATTTCAACATAGTCTACATCCAAGACATTACGAGAACATCTACAATGGAAAGAGGAGTCTACTAGTCGTCATGGAGTGGTAAGATTCCGTTAGCACGAAGATATAGTGTAGGCCAAAAGGGGGATCCACAGCAGATGAGAATATGGAAACTGTTACAAAATTAGTGATAGTACTTGATGGTTGATAGCAGTTGATTTTCAGGTGATTGTTTCATCAGACCCAACATTCAATACAGCTACGAACAACCGTATCCTGTGTGAAGAGGATTCGGTGGGTTGGGGCGGACAGCTAGGACACCCCCTGTAGCTCATGGTTGCGCAGCTTTGCGGGTACCACAGGAGAGTCGGGGCAGTGGGTGGGCCGTCATTGGTACTTGCCTGGAGCGGACAGAGGTCGGGGCAGTGGTGGACCCAACATTCTATTGTAGCTTGCCTGGAGAGGCCGCGCAAGTGGAAGCGACAGGTGAATGAGGCTAGGTGCCTTTCAGGCATGTGCCCCTATGAGTGAGTGTGAACCTTGCTCTCTCCCCACCTTCTTGGATTCGACTGGTACAAAGTCCACTGCTGACACTAATATTCTTCTAATGAACTGTAATATTTTCCCAGACCCCCCATTTCCCCCATCAACTATAAGGTAACTAAAACACAGAAAAACAGAATCACCCTGGCCCCCCCCCCCCTCCTCCCCTCCATAGTCCTCTGGCGAATGGAGAGTGCAAGTGATCTCTGATAACCTTAGTATGCCTAAGTTAACTAATACAGTTATTCATTGTATGACGCTGCATGGACCCTCTTCCAGGTATTGCTTGTGCAATCATATTTTAAGTCCATTAAGAATTAATAGTGTTTGAACAGACAGAGGGCAATCTCGGATCATTATTCCTGGTAGTGAGCAGATCCTGTTTCAGTGTCATTTCATTTATATGCGTACATCCTGAGTCATCCTCATGATGGTAGTAGGTTCTAAATGGTTCCTTATCCTCAATAGTCGCATACTTGGATCTGAGGGAGTTGGTAAAACAATGAATCCCAATTTCTATCCTGACTACAAGCAATCAATGGAAGTGGTTAGCTGTGATTTAAGGAGAATGAAGTCTGAACTTTTTGGAAGTGACCTGATATTGTTAAATGAGAGACCCATCATTTCATGAACATCTTTTCCAAATTTCATCTGAAAACATTGCATACTTTTTGAGATATTCACTTTGAATGAACGACATGACGCTGCCATTTTGATTAAGTTTGTGATATCACCTAACCACTTTTACTTGAGAGGCTTTTGTTCTTCATTGTAATTTGTAATCAAATAATTCTAAGATTTGAGCATAGATTCTACCAAATTAGTCTTAATTTTTTCTGTGCATTATACCTTCCAGTGTTCAATAAAAAAGGTACATTGTTGTGCAAAGTCATGTGAATGATCGGTGGGAAAAAGAAGGAATACATTCATTGCCAGCTGGTAGGGGCTGTGTGACATCATATTAGACTTGTTCAATCTCCTCTGCCATTCACCTGGAGGGGAAATGGCAGCGTCCCGTCTTTTGTTTTAATGCATGTAACTTGGAAGGGAACAATATTGTGAATGGAATTTTTTTTTTTCTTTCTCTTTACAAGGAAATTGAGGACGCGTTGAAGGTAGGAGGGCAACATGAGCAACTGTCACCAGGGTTAAGTCCGATGGTAAGGGGGAAAATGGGAGGGTGGAAAGGGGGTCAAGTTAGCATGATGGGGTGGGGGAGGTTAAGTGAAGGATGGCAGGGGTCGTGACTTGAACCAAAAAATGTGGTGCAACGGCATGTTGAAAATAGAAAGAATTTGCGTGCCTGGTTACTCATTGCCGATTTTACTGAGATTTTTTCCTTTATTCAAAACCCAGGTACATGGTTTCCTGAAAAAATCCCACTGAAAACTGGCTGGGGTCTTCAGACCATAGTATTAAAAATCAGGTTCCAATAGAGAGGCAAATCTGTTTAGTAAAACAAAATTAGTTGAGTGAAATGGAGCAAACCATGAAACTTGGCGGCGCCTTCACTAATCCATTGAAGTGTTACAATTGCCAATTGGGCTCTATAATCATGGGAGTACGAGGCCAAGTCATTTAAGTTGTCCACAATTGTTACACACTGATTGCACGCGCTGGACTAGGAAGTGTGGCGTGAACTTGTGGTGAGTCCATTCCAGAGTTTAATTACAGCGTTGTCACACTGACGGTATCTCGGCGTAACAGCCGCTTTTGTGGAATTAGCTGTTCATGCACAACAGTCTTACATAGACAAGCAGTGTAATTGAGTAGTTGTTCAGCGCCGTTTATCATGCAAATGCAGGACTTACTGCTGATAATGGCGATGACTAACCCAGATCCTAGACGACTCGGCCTGCGCTGAATATTATTTTGTATTCCCCACTGTAATGAGGCAGGAACAATGAATTAGGAACGGCTACCATAGTGATCTGGTTTCTTGGGGCCTTAATTTTTGTTTGACATTTGCTCTGGAACAACTTCTACTAAAGTCTAAACCACTAACTGCAAGATGAAACTAGGTCCACACCATTGCTTTCAAATACAATAGATATTTTCAAACTACCTTGACAAACACTATATTCCTTAAATGTCTCGGCAGCAATCAAATAGCTTGCATGGTTGCAGTTAATGAGAGAATAATGCTATTTGTGTCAAAGGTCATAGTGTACACTGGTTGTTTGACGTGACACTACGGACGGTACAAGAACAGGTTGCGAACAAATTTGAAAATCCTGTAACCCTACAAATCCTATGAGCACAAAACTTTGCAATTTTCCCCTTCCCCATTACTCATCAACAATAATATCTGAAAAGATAGGATGATTTGATCATTCTCAAAAGTGGTGACAGTTAATAATTATGCAGTAATTAGAGAGCAACGGGAAGGAATTTTGTTTTCTTATTTGAATCGCCAAAGTGTTTAGTGGTAAGCATATGCTCTACCAATTTTTGAAAAGGCTTATTTCAAGGCCAATTGTCATGTAAATATTACTGGACTTCTATGCTTTCTATTTATAACATTATGACAACTGAAACCCCAGACCAAAATTTTAGCCAATTCAAGTGTACAGATTGGGCACAGTCAGCTATTGCAAATTTGGCCTTGTGACATCATGGGGGGGGGGACCACAGAATCCCCTATAATACAAAGTTAATGTAAAGGATGTACTTTTGAAACCTTGTACCACACAAACTATAGAGGAGGGATCCAAGTAAAAACCAACAAAATCGTTCACAAAATAATTAAGAATATTCTCAATTATTTCTAAGTGAATACCTATTATGGTCTTCTGTTCTTGCTGCAAATGCTGGATTGATTGTGTATGGTCTATGGGCAGCCTTCACATCATTCCCCTCATGTTTCTTCTTCTGCCATCAGGTCATTCAGCTAATTGTTCATAAAGTGTGTGTAGGCATCAGACTGTCAGGGTAACCAGCTGACCTCTGACATATCATAACAAGACATGTGCAGGCGGGTAAACCGCCGACGTGTATATCCCCGCAGAAGCAGCCTTTGTGGACCTCGTTTAGGGGAAACACATTTGACCTGCAGTGACTTTGAAATGCCCTACATGTTGCTCAGGACCAACAGTGATGCCCACTTTCAAAATCATCCGAGATTTCACTAGGAAGGTCATGTGTACCAAGTTTCAGATCAATCGGATAAAGCGTTTAAATGAGTATTGTGCTAATGCCTAAAGTTTCCGGTATCGGAGACGGCGGCTAAACGCCCAAAACCATAATATCCCCGAACACTCAAAGTGTTGCGGGGATATAATTACCCCCTCCCCCCCTCTCCCTAGGAAGAGCCCCTGAATTCCCTCAGCTGCCTAAACATTAGATTTGGACAGCCACTCAGCTAGATAGGAAATGATCACTCAGAAGCTCAGTTTCAATATTCTGACTGCCGGGCCACAGAGAATATCATGAAGGAATGGGAACCTCTTTCCCGGAATAAATCAGAGTGAATTACTATTGGGGGACAAGGTTCAGAAGGCTGATTTATGTGTACTATAACCCTACAGACTATACAGCCAGGTATCATGTACAGTATTGGCAGCCAATTCTAGGTACCACCTAGTAGATTCCAGCAGCATGTGTGTACAGAGGTACTAGTTGGAAGTCCATGTTACATTATAGCAGATCTGAGATGGTATTCTGTTGGTAACAATACATGTAATACAATGCCTGGAGATTTAAGGTTTTTTTTGCAGTGAGGCCTATCCTACCACGTCACAATGAGAAATAGTCCCATTGCATTTCAATATCGATATGGTATTTCACCATGGTTGGTTCTCATTTTCAATATGACATGAGACGATACCTGCCTCGATGTAAATGTCTCGTCCATTTTTCCACAAGTGTTGCAAGAGGACAATTCCTCCAGAAAAAGTTCCATAAACTTTCTATTGATGCATCTATAATGCCTACCTTGGTAACACAACCCCACCTTGACAGATGAACCTCATACTTGTATTGATGCACCTATAACGTCTAGCTTGTAACATGATAGATAAGTCAAGTCAACCCCACCTGGACAGATGAACCTCATACTTGTATTGATGCACCTATAACGTCTAGCTTGTAACATGATAGATAAGTCAAGTCAACCCCACCTGGACAAATGAAGCCCATATTTCTACGAGGTATCCCATGATGTTCCCTATTATTTTGTGATCAGGTGAAGTTCATCTGAGGTCAAGGGGGTCACAGTCTGAAAATGTTGTTAACTGGATGAGTCCAGAATACTCAGCCCAACAAGTTGAATTTGATTGCTGCAGTTTCTTGGGGGGACGTACAGTACTGAACCCTATTGATTTTGGTATAGAACAGGGGTGATCATTTTAGGAAATTTGAAATTTATAAATGATTTTAAATTGTATTTGCCAGTTTTAACTTGTTAAAATCGACCCCGCATACTTGGTATTAGGTTTCTCCATATAATGGGGCGTTGAATGAAGTGTACCATTGCTCAGCTTGCTCAGGAAAGGAAACAGAAAGTCGGGAGCATACACTGTGACGAGCGCCTAGCTCAAAGAGCCTATAGCATCCTGGACACTCGGCTGAGCCCACATGACTGAAAATGTCAGACAATGGGGCAAGTGCTGCCTGTAGAGCAGCAGCTCCCTTCCCTGTCCAAGTTCCTTGTTCTGAGCACCCAGAGAGAAGGCAACAGGTATGACCCTACTGATATACCAGGCGGAAGGCCGGCGCTCTGCCAACCTGGAATGAATGACCTAGTGGTATCAGTGACGTTTTGCAAGCAAACATTCCGGTTTTTGAACATTTTTCCCTAAGTTATTGAATACTTGGCTATGGGCTATACATGCAGTTGTGGAGGGCGAGGTCTTTGTCTTCACTCCATGGTTCGGCTGTAATGCAGTGGACTTGGGGTCTTCAGGCTTGTTATGGGTTATCACAATAAGTGTTGTCGGTCGACTGTGAGCAGTGCACGTTAAACTTGAACTACCACCAACCGCGCCTCCAGGTTCCGAGAAAGTGTTTCGATCCTGGCGTTTTCTGATCGTCCTTTCGTATGAGCATAAATGGCAGTCCGCTGGAGCAGTTTGTGTTAGTAATACCTCTGCCTCGATATAAACTGGAAATCAAATCAAACTGTGCCAGCCACTCAGTTAAACAGGAACGTCAGGGATCATTAAGCAAATAGCCTCCCTGGGTATCATGACTAATATTTCAATGTCATGTGACAACATTTAGCCAACGAGAAAACAAGAATTAGCACTGCATGAATGCACACACTGAAAGTTCCATCCAGCCTTTGGAATAATTGAGAAAGTAAGCATCACTGATATTGAAAATTAATGCCATCGTTCGATACCTCATCTACAAGAAGAACTTCAGCAGAGTCGAATTATAGGCACTCATAATCTTTTCTTTCCTTGAGAAATGGTGTCAGTCCTGGCAAAAATAAAAGGCGGCCAGCTGCAACGAATGTATGCTTCGCCACAGGGACCTGTTGCATGAAATTACAAATTTCAACTTAATACTATTGCTTCAAAAGAATTTTCTCATTGTAGTTCTGGGTCTCAGTCAATACAAAAGATTGGCGTTTGCCACAGTATGTGGGTAGCTTCGGGGGCGGCAGGGAGGACCATGGGGAATGAGGCTGAATGGGAATTTAGGCCATGCGCATGTGTTAGAATAACTTGGATGATAGCATTATGCCCGCCCCGAGTCCATTGTACCCAGATATGATCGGAACAGAAGCTCTACACAGACATCACTAATCAATTTGATCAATTCTATGGTCATCTGATTTTGAGACAAAATCTGAGACAAATTTTTTTTGACAATACCGGGTTCTAGACCTAAAATGTACGGAAACTGATGCCAATCCTTGCACGTAACATGGAAATGATTCAACTTGGGTTATTATTTCTGTGTAACGCGAGCACGGGCTCTCTGCGATCTGCATGTCAATGGAAAGCCTAATTGAAAAACCTATTGAAGAAAGTTATTTCCCGAAATTGGCATGCCTTCTACCCGTTGTGCGTACCCAGTACACACAGCTCTCAGTCTGACTTTCACTTTGTTTTTGATAAGGACACAACTTGGTAAAAAAAACACAGATAAATAGGGCATTAGCTGTTATTAATAGTCGATAAAATGGATTGGAGAATAGTATGCGGAGAGACTAGACCAATGTCAACAGTTAACCCTTTTACATTCGAAAGCAGTTCTGTGTTTGTACTCTAGACCAATATCTCTGGTATTTCGGAACTATCAGTAACAAATCAACTTTTTTCCTTGTAACTAGTCCCCCTTACAGTAAGTAGTAGGGGGAATTAGTTGCCAGGAAGAACCGTGAGTAGGTTGTGTGCAATTAGGAAATGAGGCCTTCTAATCGGTAGTTTTTTTCTCTACCACCCAAAAAAAAAAAAAGTTTAGGAAATCAGGAAGTTCATGTGCAGATGATAAGCTCATAATAGCCCTGAGGTTACCCTCAACTGGCTCACTTAATCTTACTTATAGAGGAAGTCTTCTGTTTCAGTTCTGATATTTTTATCGACAACCACCCCTGGCACACCTCAGGCACAGTTATGGATTACTACACATGCAGGCAGGGACATTGCTAGATTGGTTGGCGGGGGGCTGGAGTGTAACCCTACCAAATTTGGGGATAATTTATCATTTTAGCAACCTGTCTGAATTGTTTTATTGTTAAACTGTAGCTCTGCTGCTCTGGCTGATTACTCAGACATAAAACTTCATAATTGAGACTCTTCAAACTAAGGCAAAGTCTCTTCCCTCCATTAATAGATAAAATTCCAATGAAGTTGCCACCATTGAAACATGATAAAAAAGAGGCCAATTTGATGGAGTTTTGCATCCAATCTCTACCAAGGGTGCAGCCACTAGGGGGGTCCGGGGGGTCATGACCCCCCAACTTTGGGAAGGCCTCCATACATAATGATTTTTTCCACACACCCAAATGTTTCCCATCACTGTTTCGGACGCCCCAAATTGCTCTGACCCCCCCAACTTTCAGACAGTGGCTGCACCCTTGATCTCTCCGGGTCCAACATTCTGTGGCTCTTAAAATGAATATTGCGCTGTGGTTCCCACTGAATTTTCTATGAAGGTTAGGTCTAGGTAATCTACCTAGAAATGAAAAATTCCATACTCTACGGAATAAGGTGAACAACTCTTTTTTTGTAATCGTTCTCCTAGGAAAATTCCAACTAAATTGCCACAACTTGTAGCAGAAAAAGTCGCCCTTATTATATGTTTTTGCAAAGGCTTGCACTTGGCGGCGCAGCAGTGCTGTTGGCACTTAGAATTCCAACTTGTACGAAGTTTAATAATAGAAAATCAAATTGAAAGTTGAATTTTTAATTGTTCCGGTAGATCTAGAATAGCTCTAGAAAAAAAGAAGTTTTAACACAGCAAATTTCATATTATTGAAGAGGTGGTTTTCTGGAGAGATACCAATTAACTCGCGGCTACTCATAATTGACAAAGGGACTTATAATTTCTGGTCACGTTGGAACAGATGTGAATAACTGCATTCCATTGAGAGACGTATTGTTGAACCCCGCCCCCACCCATGTTAAGAGAATAGTTAAGAAATTTAACATTGGAAGGAAACCTCTTCTCCCAACCAGATTAACAAATTTGTGCCGAGAGCCAAAAGTGTGTGTGAGGCCGTGCAGTGCAACACTTTTGCACAAAATGTGCAATACTTCTGTATATTCACTGTATTTGCACACTGACAATTTTCGGTATATTATTTGTATCATACACATTAACTAATTTTTGCGCTGATAGGATGTGTAGTTCTAGGTGGGGGGAGTCCCAAAGTTTGTTTTGCATACTGTTCATGCAACCTTGAACAGCCAGTGTATCCCCTATGACCTTTGACACAACTGCATGATCGACTCATTATCCTGTGCCTATAACCGTGGAAAGGCCTATTCACCGTGGTCTGAAGGTCATTCACATGATGAATGATAGCGAAACTGGCAAAATAAGCCCAAATTGATAATATCTTCCATACCAAGCATTTCTACATATTTGCTATTATTCCATCATAGGGTTCCTGCTACTGGTTCCAACTGCCTTCAGTTCTATAATATTATTTGAAGATGACCACGACAACTTTAAAAAGATACCCTGATCAGGAGAGCAAGTTTTGCAGTTCTGTCACTACTGTTTGCAAGATTTTTTCTGCCTCACTGAAATCGAAACATTTTGTGTAAATCAGGGTGTTCAGGTCAAGTTATCTGAGGTCAAACTGAGATCAACGTCTGGGAACGTTGTGAACTTGATAACTCCAATCACATCATTGATGTGGGATAAGGCAGACCATTAAACCGGATTATGATGGTTGTGAAGGGAGTTTACCTCATGTTATTACATAGAACTTTTGTACTGACAAAACTTTACTAAACATCTACTAAGATTGCAGTGATACTCCTAACATGCATAATTTACTATTTCCATGGGTTAGATTTTTATCTTTTCTTTAATGAAGTTAATTCCCCCCTCACCATCATAAAAGAGGACAAAATGGATCTTCTTCACCACCAAGATTCTAGACTTTTGCAAAGAATGAGAGTGCAAAATCATGGATGACAAAAGTTGACTTGACGTGTTGTTACGTTGTGACGGTAATGTCATGATATTCATTGGTTTACTTGATGATTGATCATGCAGGGCTCTTATGTGGGTTTACAACCCCCAATTTCACAACTTTTTTGTTTATTTTCAGCATGGAAGGAGGTGAATTATTCAGCAGAATACAGAAGAAGAATGCATTTACAGAGAGAGGTAGTTTATTACAGGAGTATCATGTTAGGTCAACTGATCCTTCTTTTCATCTGAGCTCTGAAATATTTTCCCCTCACATAGAATGTTGCCAGCAGTAGAGTCAAGGCGGATGAAAGCCCTTTGCCATCGGGGAATAAGTAGTTCATAGTGAAGGGGAAACTTACTGCAATTACTGGAAGAAAAGAAAATCAGAGATTAGCGGTTGCTGATTGGCTGTTACCTTTTAATCTTGAAAGTCTTACCTAGATCGTTGGAGAGAGCGATACTAGTTCATGATGTCAGCAGAGTTTGTGCATTTTATCACATGGTTTTGTGTGATCAGTATGTCCTGCCTACAGATACCAGCCAGAGTTTTCCTAGCCTGCTGAAGCAGACGATATGGAAAAGCCGTTCCTGAAATAGAGAGGGCTATCGCTCTTTTAGTATATACCACAGTAGAATATCACCAACATTAACAATGCAGGACTTCGTTTGACAGATCCCAGAAAATTGGGATTTAGCTCATTACGATTCAGGTCACGTAGATGTCAGTAGCAGTAACACAGGCAGTATTTGATATGGATGGGAGCCAACCTGATGGATTCCGACCAAAAAAATTGCCCAATGGTGAGGTCATGAAATATTTACAGAAGACTTTCAATAACCTTTTATAACACCGAAAATGGAGAATTTATCGAAATGTTGCATTTGAAGCCTAAAGTTGACCGGGAGCCCTGTTTCGGTATGCGCAGGGCGTATTGCGCGTGTTTGGTATCGCCCCAAGGACGTTCAGAAAATATTAATCCTCAAATGGGGAAATATTAAAAAGAAAACCCGCTAACGTATGCAAAACTAGGTTGCGAGGTTTTGTCTCTAAACAATTCCAGAATCAGTCAAATAAGAGTAATTTCCAGCGGCATGGCCATTTCCTTTTAATTTAGAGAAGAGGGAGGAGTGGGAATCTCCGATTGTGCAATCAACGTTGACGTTTGCACCGACAACTAGTTCCCCCGCCATGATTGAGTTCAGCAGCGAGTAGAACAAAGTCGAAAGGTGTTCGTTAGGGCAAAATCACCGATTGGTTAAAGTGTCATCCGGAAAATATGAGTGGATTAGGCTGATACAGGTGAACAAAGTCAACGCCTGTTTCAACAGGTTTCCTAGTCAGTCGTACCAGAGACTGGTTATGGTAATGTGCATATGTGGATCAGAGTACTTAAATATAACCCTAATGAACACACCATGATTACAGCAATGCAGGTGTCCACAACCCCTCCACATCACCCGTCTTATTTTGCGGGACAAAATTTTCCTGGATTTTTCCCCCCTGAAAAATACAGACTGATTTGCCTACTGTTTACAATCTCTACCTCGATAGGAGACTAAACACATCTATCATAGCCCAGAATAAGTTTGTGCTGATTTATGACCCTGTTCTGTTCTGGTTTGATTCATCAAGTGCCTCAGAACAGAAGTAGAGCCATGTGCTCTACTAGTGTATTAACTTGAGTCCCCAAATTGATGTCATAACAAGATCTAAATGGGACCATCTCTTGGCTATGTTGGCTTGATGAAGCCAAAGCTCTTCTTCTTGTTTTAGGTTGCTGTATGCCATGTGAAAGAGAGATCCGGGTAATTAGGGCATTCATTCTTTCATTGGAACCATACTTGTGGGTAACCATTGTGAGGGTTATTGTTCATTTTATCCATCATCACCAGTAAATCCCCTTGTCCTAAATAATGATGGGCTAACTGTTACCAAGGGATTAACATCCCACTTTACAGCACAGAATGACAACTGGTCTAATCTTCCATTGTTTTATTGCTGTTCCTGAACCTTCAGCATACTGTGGGTGTGTCGCGGCTGTAGACGTGAACCGCTGAAATATTAATAGTAACGTGACATAGCGCTGAATCGTTGTTGAGTAACAGTCAGCCAATATTTGGAGCATTCTGGTTCAATGAAATCAGTCAATTAGTGAAGTTGAAGGCCAGTGGTCATGTAATAGCCTAAAACTAGCAGCAGGTGGAAAGAGGACATGTCAAAACCCCACACCCCAAGTTTGAAGATTCTAGCATGAGTATGAGTTGAGATACATCAATTTTGTTTTGAGCGATTCAAGTAATCTATGACATAACAGGGGAAAACAAAGCGAAGGCCGCCCATTGACTCTAATACAGTGATTGCTGCATTTTGTGCCATGACAGCAGAATGACAACAGAAGTTACTCAGAAATGACTGAAATTATTCCTTAATATTTGTGAACAATTTGTAGGTTTCCGATTCAATCTATAGTTCGTTTGTGTAAAATTTACAAAAGTACATGTTTTACATTGACTTTGCATTAAAGGAGATCCTAGGGTCCCCCCCCCCCCCCATGATGTCACAAGGCATCAGCCAATGGGTATGCCAACGGAAGTGATTCAAATTATTTAAAACATGAGGCAAGTAGCGTAAAGGAAATTCTGTCGTCCCATTCTTGTTGGCTGAATTGAAGGACCCTTCAATGTGTTTATCATCAGTTCCCATTAGCCCAGGGTCTGTGCTTCTGTTGCTGTGTTCTTGAAGTGGCACTCAGTTGCTTCCTGTTGTTTGACATCAGTCAATGTTATTAATAGGATTTTTATTTGGCAGCTATTAGCTCCGTAGCTGCCCTCGCAACAACGCACCTAGCGACTTGTTCGCTGCCCTTCCGTACACCCCTTTTAATAGGACCTGAGTGGGTGTGCCAATATAACCTGACTATCCGTTATATAATCACATTCCTAGCAACTCCACTGCTAGATTTTGGTTGGTGCTAACGCATGTCAGTCAGTCTGTACATGGAGGTACCTTTATACCTTTTACCTCCATGGTCTGTATCAGCTTCCAAGCTTCCTGGTTTGAGTACATCAATCAATGTTTATTGATGAGATCATTCAATGTTATCTAAAGTCCCCATTAGCATGAAGTGGAATTGTTTTGTGTTTCCCATTTGCTGCTGGGCGGCAGGCCCTTCTGCTAGCTTCCTGAAATGGATTTACGGGAGATGATTTACAGTTTCAACAGGGTTTTTGCTAGAGATACTGAGTGCAAAGCATTCTGCATCTGAATTCCTGTGCAGTTTTAGTGATAGCTAGCATCACGTGTGAGGTGCAGCGGGTCGTGGTGGCAAAGTGGCCATTTTTGACTTTTTCTACAACATTATATTTGCACATTACAGTATATCTACTACAATCCCTGGGTATCAGTTTCTATTAGTCCTCTGTATTTGTTTTGAGCTCAGCTGCACTGAGTGCAGCCATTGAATATAAGCTTCCTGATATGACTATAAACATCAATTAGTCCTTTCCTTTGTTCTTATTATTTACAATATAGGGCAACTCGTAATGAAGAAATTGCCTGAAAAATCAACTGTGTTTAGGCTTGAAACCTGAATGGCTATATGGGGCACACACGACGATACTAAGCTCCGAAAGATTACCATTCTTTGGTCGACTTATTCAGGCGATTAACAACTAGGCAGCCATAGTGAATGGATCTTGGGCCTAAAGAGGGAATTTTCCTTTTAAAGTTTTTTTTACTTCTCAACACCATATTCCCTTGTAGACAATCGTAATGGGAAGTTCAAATTAATCTAGGACATGGGAGGTGTGGGTGTGTGTGTGTTTTGCTGATAATAATTCCTTGAGAACACACTCCCCATTGGTCCATTATGGATTAGATATGTCACCACAAAACGAAAAAATGGAGCAAACTGTGATCATGTGGTGCTCTTGGTCATGCCATGCACAGGTTTAAATATTTACGAGTTCGCAAGTTGGGGACATGAAACCAGCCGAGAGGGTGCGTTCCCGTCAGTCCGATGGGTTTTACTGAAGTGGGGTGGGGTGGGGGGGGGGGTACTTTCCTGTTTTACTACTACTTTCCAAGTCCACACTGTGGCTGCTATGTTTCTAGCCATAGCCCATAGAATATCCCAACAGGAAATGTGTAGGTATTCTGTTTGTGTGGTGCTTATGCCTTCCAACAGAATGTTGCTTCCCAACTCAGATGGTGTGCAATAACAACGTTGCCACTATCCGTGATTATATCAAATCTCTATTGGAGAATTATGAAATCATTCAGATGCATGTTTTTTTTTTAGTTCCCCACAATTTAACTCCCCTTACATTTCAGCCACCTCAGCGATGAGCCAATTTTGGTTTGAACGGTCAAGACTTCTACTCTCCGGCAAAATAGATTAAATGATCATAAAAGTTGGTCCTAGTATTTCATTGCTATGGGTGTTTAGAAATTAGAAGTCAAAGGTCATACCCGGTCAATTACATGGGTTCAATTTTGGTAGTAGGTCTTACATCTAATAGATTGCTGTATTTGAAGAACTCATGGCAGACTTTGATGGTGCTCAATGTTCGAGAAACCTGATGCGATATCATGCAAACAAATTGAATGTAACCTCACTTCACTTTTGACTACTAGGATCTTAGGTGAGTACGTGTACCATTTGCACACTTAGTCAGTGTTGTGAAAAAAAGAAAATACATGCGAGCAGGTCGCAGAACTGTCCATGAAGAGAGTGTTGTTCTGTATCTCCGGCTAGGCCTGTTTAGGGATACCTGGTTTAAAGGACAACTGCAGGATGTGGAATGTAAAGAGGATAATAATTAGCTGAAAAAACGGAATGCGAAAGTCAAACGCGAAGTTAGACAACTTTCCGTAGGGAGCTTACAGTCCTTTGAAGTTTGTGCATGTGTATTGCGCAAGATCGACGCACCCATCATGCAAGAATAATGATATCCACTTGACCCACAACACTGCAAAACATCTTGTTTTATATTGAAATTCACACAAGTATTGCACTTGAAAGCATTTAGTTCTATGGGAGGATTGCTGGAGTGGGTTGGTAGGTATTGATGATTACTCTGAGGAGGAGAGATGGACGACAAAACTTCTGCCTTAAATGTTGACGTTTCAAAATGGAAACAATCAAATACAGACATTAATTCCCGGGTAGTCCAATTAGTGTGACGTCATGCGTTATTGCGCAATTGCGGATTCTCTCCAATTTCTCTATATAATGGACCAAACTTTGAAGGCCAATAACCCCACATAGTAACATTGCTATTGAAATGCGGTTTGGACCTATAAATAGTTTTCCATCTCCATGATATAACTCTGTTGTATCCAAGCCTGCAGTTTGTCCTTTTCAATTGCTTGCATATCTCTACTAACTAGGCCATGCAGTCATTCAGTGGTGTGCCGCAACCCTGAATCTTGTCATATTTCTACAGTAGAACCCTGCAGCACGGCGTACGCCACGTTACATGGCAATCCTCTCGAGTATTATGTTGGGATAGTCAAAGCTAAAATGTTTAGAAATGATGAGAAATCTGTTCGGATTTATCCTTTAAATGCATGCTGCCAAGGCAGAATAATAGATAGTTACATATAGAACTGCCATCCAGCTATTACTGTCTTAGCTCTTAAATGATGATGTAATAAAGAACTATTGGTTAGTATGACTAAACATCCACTCTTCTGGTGTGAAACAAGTATAAATGGTGAAATAATTGGGTGGGAGGAAAGGCGGCAGGCTTGGTGGCCGTGTTGATTGATTGAGTGTTGAAAGAATTTAGAGGCACTTAAAGGTCCTGGGTAATTACAACAATCCTTGAAAGTGGAAACTGTGGAGTGGAAGCAGTCTCTCTGATCTAATAATTGATTCCTGAGAGGACAATAATACTTGTCATCAATATATGATGATCCTCCTATCCCTATAACCTGGGCAGCCAGGGTAAGTCTGGCAAAAATAGGGTAATTAATTCCTGTACACGCCGCCGGTCAATTTTTGACCTAATGACTTCTGTTTGTCTCGTCTGGAATGAAATCAGGAGGGACTTAGTGGTCACTTGGTGTATGTTGTGTGGGTATGTGTGTGGTGCCGTGTTATTGTGTGTGTGCACACTTCTCGTAGCAAGATATCTGCGACCGGTGGATGAGGAGTGCAATTGCGACAATATTTTCAGAGTAGCATCGGGGTTGGGTGTGAACACGAATTTTTTCTGGGGGATTTCTGTGATTAGATTTTGGGCACAAAGTCAATAATTAAGTGACCCCCGTGGTAAGGTAGCCTATTCATGTAATTTATGGGTTTAGGATCGTTAGCAAGATTACGGATGAACGTAGGTGCTATGCGTGACTTGGTTTGGCACATAGATGCAGGATATATAAGCGAGATGAACTGATTAGATTTCAGCATTAAAAATATGGTATTAATCATATCATTGAATAAAGCTAGCGAAATTCAAAAGTTTTGTCGGATTTTCAGGAAACTTGGTGAATATGGTCTACCTTAACCCCCCCCCCCAAAATTCAACCCCCCCTCCCCCCCCTTTTCCCTTTTTCCCAAACTTTTACAAAGATTCAGGGTCAATGGAGGAAGCGTCATCCAACATGACTAATTTGTCATAATTTATGCAAAATCTTTAGGTTGCTTGAGTTTTCATGAATGAAACCTGGGGTATGGTTTACCTTGAGTTCCAAATAATTTCTTCATGGATTCAGGGCCCCCTCACTGAATCATTAAATGTGTCTAATTTGCATAATTTAATTTTGAAGTTTGCCACATAATCCGTTAAACTTGGTAAATTGCCTAATTCGGCATAATTTAGGGGGCATTTTTATTCCATTCCACAAAACTTTTACTTCTTAGTAGACATTGTCAATACGCCTTTCAAATGTTGAAATTGGTCACCCTTGGAATTTTTTTTTTTAAAGTTAAAAAAAAAAGGCTGTTTTCTGTTAAATGCTATTGCCAAAATCTTTAAGCCAACATGGATGCCTTGTAATTGTTTAGCATGTGACTAGTTGAGTGAACACTGATCGCGCAACCAGGCGAGACACTGGGGCCATCGCCTTGTTTTCATTACTTGAGGACGTCCAAGGAATCTATGCAATCATGCCAGTGGCTCTGTTTATGTGTGTTCCCCATGTGTGAGTACATGACCCCTGGTTTGTTTTTGTGTGAGGTCATCTGAGGTCGACAGAGGTCAGTCGTAAAATGCTTGTAAACACGATAAGTCCCCCAGAATGGTTTTGGACTGATCAGAGGTGGAATTTGGTGTGTAGGCTTTCTTATGGGGAGTACAGGAACCCTATTGTTTGTGGGTTTAGGTCGTGTGAATTTTGGTCAACAATGGAGATTTGAGAAAAATCTATATTTTGGAGTACAAGAGTATAGGAGAACCCTATTGGTTTGGTTGGGGAACATGGAAAATTGTCAGAACGTTATGTTTGCCCATATTGAGCCTGTACACTCATTTGTCCTTTTCTGGTCAATAGGTTGTCAGAAGATTCAAGGAATCACTTAAGCCTTTTGGCTTGCTGGTTTTAGAATGACCCACTGGACGCCAGCTTTTCCTGTGCTTTTCCACATATTTGAAACATGTAGTCCCCCACCCTGGATTTGATTGATGCACATGTTAGCTACTTTGGATTCGCAGTGACCCCCATCTTGACTGACCAAGCCCACTGAATGCCATTATGGTTCATGTCATTAGCGTATGCTGCAGTAACTTTGGCAGTGAAGCAGGGTTGTCTCCCAAATTTGAATAAAAAAGATCCCTCAGTTTTCCCCCTTTATAAAATAGCCATTCTGGCAGGCACTCATTGATTGAGCTGAAATGGCTAAAAGTGCTTCAAATTGGCGTAAACAGGGTCAGGCAGTGGGTCGCAACTAGAGCTGGGGGGTGGAGGTTAGCACATTCCCCCAAAGTCCTTGTGCCATACAGTTCCCCCCTGAATGGTTGACAGATTATATAGTTTAGATTAGAGTAGTTTCCTCCTGAATAGGCATCAAGAGGTGATGAATTTCTGAGTTCCTCTCCTCCATAGATAACTTGAAGAAAAAGGGTCGCCCTGGTACCAACCAGTTAGTAACTGGCTCACTGATGATAATTCAGCATACATTCCCTGCTCCCTCTGCTGGTCGGCAAGTCTCACAGGTTTATATTGTTTACGCCAGAAATAGAATAAATTGAGGCCCCCAAAACCTAATTTGGCTTGTCTCACTTAGTGATGTCAAGTAATGCCCTTGTAACTTGTATGACCCACACGCTATTGTTGTACATGGTGAGTCATTCTTAAGAGTGGGTCATACAACTCCCTGATACAGGTGATCCACCTGAATCCAAATGACTTACAATTCCTTGAAAATGACCCATTAGTAAGCCAACTTTTTCATTTCTTCTATATATGTCTGAGTAGAATGACCCATCCCTGAGTCAGCTTTGTGACTGAACATTAATTATTGACGTACTGGTGTCACTTCAGATCAGACTATGACCTCTCATTGGACGGACCTTGCCATGCATACATGCCAGTTGCATTATAATATCATAATAATAATACTGACTAAATAGCGCAACTCTAAACAAAATTTTCCGATGGCGTCATTGTTTAACTACGGGTGCTGAGAGTGCCAGTGGAAACATTAGGACTGGTTTTCATTCACAGATGACGCCTGAAAAGCTCGATCGAGTCAAGAGACCTCAAAAATGAAGGTCTTCCATAATGGGGAACATCGTTAATAAAGCTGTTAAAAATGTTGAAGATGATACAATGCCCTTCCTTCATGGCGGGATTCAGAACACAACCCCCAGGCCCACTGTTGGTGCAAGGGGAGGGAAAGAAGAATTTTGCCTGCTAGTTGCTGGAGATCTCGCCCAAATGATGTCGAAGGGACATCTCCCCAACATTTTGAATTTGTTTGTGGTTACTGCTATGCAAGTCCATTGTTTCACTTTTAAATCCCTTTAACAAATAAATCACAGGGAGGGGAATTATTCCCTCCTAGATGAAAAAAAGCTTAGCACCAACACTGCCCGGCCCTTAGTTTCTATCTCCTTGGCTATTAGAAGTGCCCGTGATATCCCAACCTGTTATCAAAACCTGTTGGCAAGAACAGAGGAAAGCATCGCCATGTCCCGATGTTATTACAATTACCGTGTAGCAGTCTTAATATATCCCATTTGTAATCTGGGGGCATCCCCTAATGCAGGGTGATGGTTCCAATGATGATGTTGCTGATGAGGAATTCAGGCTATTTGGTGCTGCTTCATATCACAAACAAAGCAGGGACCCTCCTCCAGTTGTGTAACTACTATCCACCAGGAATGTAGCAGGCTCACCCATGATGCAGTTCATCTATAGCCGGTTAATTCTTTGTATCCTCTCCCATTAGCATAATTTACTTCTTAGTAGACCCACTCCATCCTTCACATTGGCGTGTTGGACAACAAGTAGGCCTGTCCTTCAGATTAGGGTTCTAATTATAGACTGACAGCTTTGTTGGGACAGTCCCCTTGATTAGGGGAGTACTGGTGAGGTATTCATACTATTCTGGTTCTGGAGCTACTCGCCAGTGCTGTCTGTGTGATCATCAGGCTGGAATTAGTTTTATGAGGGCTGGCCATTTTTTTGTCATTGCACCTAATCAGGCACCAAGGACAAAAAGAGAAAATGTAATTGTGTTAGATGTGCTATTTCTGGGTGGGCAAACTTGAGGCAAAATGGCCTTGGAAGGAGGTCAGTTTTTTCAAGGCCATAGCCCAAAATCCAACGGCCATGGCCCTTGGGGGCCTCCGGGTAATTCTCAGCCCTGGATCCCAACTCTCCATCCGTAGTGCTCACGGTCATCTGAAAGCTCTTCCATAGGGCTGTGGAACATTCCTACACCTATTTCCATTATGTAAGTTAACATCACTAAATTCTTGTTTCAAGCCTGAAAATAGTCAAAATGCAGAATATGACGTGAACGGTTGATGTTTTGTACCTTGGGAGATGAGGAGATGGAAGGTATTCAAACAGTGACACCTATATTCTTACTGGCCAGCCTGAGATGAGATGAACTGGTGTACTAAGTCCTATTAACATTGAAGGACAACAGCAGGATGATTTTAAAAGAGGCTAATGTATTAGATGGAGAAAAACTGATGCGCAGTCCAAACCCGAAGTTCATACGACTTTCCTTACGGTGTTACAGCCTCAAGTTGTTCATGTGTATTATGCAAATTGAAAAACATCCCCTCATGCATATAAATATTTCATACATTGCACAACCTGCAAACAATCTTTGTTTTCTATTAAAATTCACTCATTAGTTTCACTTCAAAAACATTGTCTATGGTAGAGGATTGTGTAGTGGATTGGTAATTGCTGATGGTTACGTTGTGGTGAGATAGAGACACAAACATCGCAAATGTTGACTTATTCAACAAATGAACAATGAAATACATCATGACATAACTTCCTGGGTTTTCTAAGTGTGATGTCATGCATTATTGCACAGTCGGATTCCCCCAATTTCTCTGCATAATGGCCGTCAAACTTTGAAGGCTGATAACTTCACATAGGAACATCGGATTGAAATTGGTTTTTGGACCTATAAAGTTTGCAATTCTTCACGATATACCTCTGTTGTATCCGGCCTGCGTTGGTCCTCTAATGGTGAGTGTTTTCTTATTGTCTTTTCGGGCATGGCTGAGGCCTTTGCTCGTCACTGCTGACATGTCCTGAGGGGTAATTTCTTCTCCCCCAAAGCACAGCTGCTTGGTCAGGAATTCCATGATGTTATATTAGCCATTGCATGCCATTGCTTCCATCAATTGAGCCTCTTCACACTCATTATCCGGTAACGCACCTGGATACGCATGAAACGCCGCTTAACTCATTCCTCATATTACCATGTGGGATTTGAACCAGCTCACAATTAGCATTGCCCTCAATGCTGTTAAACAGTGTGTTATGTAATTGCTTGAAGAGCACTTTTTCTTTTTCTGATCTTCTTCAATTGCAGGAAGTACTCCTCAATATCATTTCCTATGCAACATACCCTAGGGCATTTGTCAGCATGTTGAAGTTGGGTCCACATGTCGCTACCATTGAAGCCTGTACATAAGCACTGTTAATTGAACTTATATAATCCTTTGACATGTCCATACCAAAAACCTATGGTAAACTCTCTGGTGGTGAAGGGAGTCAGCAAAATAATCAATTAGATCTTGTGAATTGTTGAGTTACTTCATGTATGAATTGCACTATCACTCATTATACTGTTCAACAGCCTTGTGATTTCTGCCCTGTATTTGGGCTCATTGTTATCCTATCACTTGGCTGTGTATGTTGCTACTCCACTCTCATTGGTACCACTGAGCCAACTAATACTCGTGCCACATCGATCCTACATTGATGTATCATACCAGAAAATACCGAAGGACGTGTCATGGTTAGAGTTAGATTAACACTGCATCTTCTTGTGACCTAGTAAAAGTAACAAGAGTCCGTTATAACCAACATAGGTTAGAGATTTAGAATGTTGCAGTTTTGAAATGTTCCGAACAAGAGCTAGCCTGTACCATGCATGGAGCTAAAGTCTACTTAGTCATGGTTCTTCCAATTCTTTGTTTTGTTAGTATCATATTGGTGGATGCAAAATTTACAACCCGATTTTGAATCCTGTATTAAGATGCAGAGCAGCAGAGGTGGGGGCACGTCGCCCAAATCTGTTTTCAAGTAAGTCACATTGACTCAAAATAAATGGTGCAGTCATTTCATGCAAGCACTTTCCAAAACTCCATAGATCAATAGGAGCAAGCACTCACTCATGGTCAAGTCCCCTGGCATTTTCGAACTCAATTCACACATGTGACTTGCCACATCTCTGATTAGATGTAGCAATACCAGCTCTCTGCCTAGAATGCACTTTTAAAAATGACGCAAGGCCCATCATGTTGGTTTCCCAATTAACATTCTGCTTGTATTCATCCACTTTCTATCATACCAGGATGAAGCTGGCTCAGTAGTTTGGAGCCTACATGAGTGCATCAATTATTTTTTAAAACGTTCATTACAGTACCATCTTACTTACTTTCAAAAATGAATCATGTTTTCTATTAGGAACACTGGAATCTTCTATCTTCCTCCCCTCTTAAAATATGTGATAGATCGGCCTCAAAATCTTTGCTTCTACTAACATATATTCATCCCTCATATTGACAAGTGTGATAATTTCCTTAGAATGCACTACAAGAATTATCACGCTGTGAAATTATAGCGGCGACTTCGAGAGCTTATTCCTGTGTCGAAATCCATATTAAGTCCACTTCTTCTGATCTGATGGGAATCACACTTAGAGCAATAGTAAATAGCCCAGGGATGTGTAGTAACCTCCAGATGATTGGCAGGACATTCTTTTGATTATGCATGTGTGCTTCTGGCATTGCTATCAGCAGAACTTGCACATGTTATGACTGTAATGTCAATCATAGTGGCTTAGTATGGTAGGTAAGGTTTTAGGCCCATCTTATATTTCAAAGTATCCTAATAACATTGTGGTGTTCAGTAGATGACACTCTAAACCACCATCATGTCAGTGATATTTCAACAATCGATGACAGATTTTTTAGTACCTCCTATTAATATTTTTTTCGCAACAAGCTCTAAATAGAATACGGCTGAGTATTCAGGTGATTCTCCTATGAACTCTATAGAAGAATTGTTTTGGAGGATTGATAAACAAAGAAAGCATGTCAAGTTATTGCAGCCTACTCTTCTCTATAGTTTGGGAGCAGCAAGTTTACTTGGGCTATCTTGATATTACTCAATTTTGGTTTGTTTAGAGAGGAAATGAAAATTTCCGACCTGCTGCATCTTCCAACCCATCAGGTTTTGTTGAAACGCATGGTATTCCCATTACTAATCCAAGAGATATACAGTTCCTCCAAGATATGTGGTGAATAGGGAAATGATAATGATTCCAGGAATCTAAGAACATGTGTTCGGCATTGGGTTGTAGGGCCTACATCATAGATACAGAAGAACTAGACATGTTGCATTTATTTATCCGGAGGAAATAAGCAGAAGAATGCAGAAAAGAAATCGGCCTTTTGTGAACTGTTTGAGAGAAAAACACATTGAATGCCCATTGACCACATGACTTAAGAAATTGCCCTGTTCCTGTTTAAATATAACAAAGTTAGAAAATTGCAATGAATTATGCAAATTTGACTCCGGTGACCTCGAAATGACCTTCATGTGGTTCAGGACTAGCAACAGTACACGTCCACCGAGTTTTGTTCAAATCCGATAAAGTAAGGATGATTAATCATGTAAAATAAAAAACACACTAATGACCTCTGGTGACCTTGAAAATCACTGTTCATGTTTTCTCGGACCAACTTCTGTTCCACCCACCAAGTTTTGGTAATAAATCAGACAAAACTCTGTATTTTCATGTGTAAAAACCTGCCAAATAGAGGAACCCACTTTTGAGCTCATCTGAGATTTTACTAGGGGGGACATGTGGTGGCAGCGGCGGAGAGGGAGACGACGGGCGGATACACCGCTAAAACAATAATATCCTCGGACACTAACAGTGTTGGGGGATATAATTAGTAAGGAAAAGAAATCTTCAGGGCCAATATTGATGATATGACCGATAAGGGTAGAATCTGAGTGAAAAACTTGTGTACAAGTCATAGGAAGGAAAATCTTGTTCATTATTACTTGCTAGACTGCTTGACATCTTCCTGCTATTAAGGTGCGGAATGGCTGCATTCACTGTACCCCCCCCCCAGAAAAAATGAGCGTGGGGTATTGACATATTGGTTTTCACCTTGTCATTCGACCTTCGGTGCCGTCCGATTGGTCTATGAAGAAAACTGCCATCTATCATAATGGTCAACACATCTGTTCAAGATTACACATATTTAAAAGCTGGTACTCATGATGTTTCTGTCCTGATTTATTTCCCATGGACCCGGACTGTTATTTAAACAGCTGGCATAATAATATTCCCTCAGCCTCCGTTATTAACTCAAAATGAAGTTCCCACTTCAAATAGCGATTTGGTATGCATACACACTGTAATTGTTTTTGTTGGTTTTCCAGCCTGGTGGAGCAGTTGACTATGGTTCAGAGCAATTATGAGGCCTGAAGGACAACTGCAGAAACAAATATAAAGGGGCTGATGTAATAGCTAAGGAAATGCCTAACGTGTCAGTTCGCAAAACTGACACGGTTCATTACATCTCCAATACAAATTAGGGGCATTTTAAAGTTGTGCATGGGTATTGTGCCACAGATTGAAAAGCAGCCCATCATGTGATAGTAAATGATGTCGTACTTCACAACCTTGCCAAATATCTTGTTTTCTAATAAAACTGCACATTAATTTCACTCTGCAAAATACCTAACTGTCTATCAGAGGGGATTGCTGTAGTTGTTCTTGTTACTTCAGTAAAAGAAGATGGTAGTTCTTCTTCTCAATGTTGAGTGATCAACACAATGAAACTGTCATGTCGTTTCTTGACTCCACATAGGAACATAACATTCGAATGGAGTGGGCCTGTACAGTTAGCTACAATTTCCTAGTCCCCACAGTAACTCTGTTGTACCCAATGCTGCAGTTGGCCTTTAAGCCCCTATCAGCAGCTAGTGATGCAAGCTTTCCAGGTACACAGGGCTGCTTGCCGAAATTAATATCCATTTGGCCGCAGTTACTATTGCTGTCGTTGTCTCCGTGGCTACTGTGATGACATGCATGGTTGATCAGCTGAAACTACGTCTCGCGTGCCCCTCCCACTACATAGGGGGTATCTCTGACAGTTTGAGAATTTAATGGAACACTTTATTGCTTTATTAATAAAACATGTGGTCTGAGCCTTCAGTATTCCACGCTGTTCATTGAGCCTAATAGCGAGATCATTTGCAGGTTCACCGGGACAGGGATTTCCAGTGAGTCAATAGTTAAGTTCCATTCAGCCTTTGAAATATTTTGAGAAAAATAAGCATCATGATATTGGAAATGAATGCCATCGTTCGATACCTCATCTACAAGGTGAAATTCAGTCAAAATTTCAGCACAAATCTTCTCACTATTTGGGAGAAAGAAATGGTGATCAGTCTGAAATTAAAAGAAAAAGCTGGTCAGCCCGCCAGCCGTAACAAATGTATTTGTTTCGCCACAGGGACCTATTCCATGAAATTAGGAAATTTGACCTAACACTATCGTTTCCAAAGATTTTTTTGTTCTAATGTAGTTTCATGTCAGTCAATACGAAAGATTACTACACTATGGGTAGCTTCGTGGCTGGAAAGGAGGACATGAAATAAACTTCGCAAACCAATACCAGCAAAATGCTATTCATGTTGCCAATTTCTGAGCATTCTTTGAAGTTAGTCAATATGACTTGTACACTATAGAGTTATACAGAAAATATGCTTATCACAGTATATGGAAACATGCAATTATCTGGTATGTCATTCAATGACAATTCCGTTTCTAGTTTACAGTTCCTCGTGGACAAAATTAAGTTAAGGTTTGGCTTGTCTGACATGTTCCCCTTTATACACTTGAACCCTTTGAATGGGGTTAAAAGATTTGGCTCAATGCATTCCTTGTGCCTTGGTTTAATTATATTCCCACTTCGCGTCCGCCAGAAGATTTTCATGTTAATGCAATAACTCTCTAACGCAATGTCTGATTGACACACAACTTTGCACACATCTCACCCATGCGGGCAGCATCTTGATTTCAACGGAACTGAATGATAGTGTTTGTACAATAACCTCCTAGTGCCTGTCATATCATATGAAACTCTATGCACACCATGATCATCTGATGAGAATCTTGAATGGGTCAAGAAGTGGGCATCGCTTGACGACTCTGGTGGCGGCCATTTTGAATTTTTTTTGTTGAAATTGAGCTTTCCGCTGATTTTGCTGATTTGCGCATTTTGAGGCATGGCAATTGTTTTGGGAATAAATTGTATTTCGCCCCATACGACCAACCCGGCAGCCATTTTAAACTTCTCGGGTAAATGATTCCTTCAGTTTACAAGTTCGGACAGAACAATTTTCAGAACCATAATTTCGCCCCATAGAACCCACCCAACAGGCATTTCAAATTTCTGACAGAAATGATTTTACTGCCGATATTGCATAGTACGGAGCATGTGTGTGCATTGGAACCAATCTCCACTTCCCTGGGTCATAAATCCCCTTCTGGTAAAAAAAAAAAACAAGGCGAAACAATTGTTCACCCTCTGATTGATCGAAAGTGGGATTACACGTTGGCATTACCCGCCAGGCAATGTCTAGTTGGTTTGGGTTTTTCGAAATGGGGAGCTACAAATATTCCAATGTGTAATTATCGCTACATTTCCATTCCCCCTAATAGGGATTATTATGAGTATATCAAGCTCTATACACATGACATTTTATGAGACTCCATTATAATTGGGCTTCGGTTACGTTTCTGAAACAGTATGCAATTTCCCTGTGGAACGATTCTCTCTAGCGAACGTGATGTATAATGCTAGAATTTTTCATCACAGCCAGGTATAGTGATTTGTGGTTAGAGTTCTGCCCAGGCAAGTTATTTGTCATTTGCAGAGGTGATCACTGTTTCACTTTGCCAAAAAACTTTCCGCTCGTTCACAGGAGGAAGTTGATTTAGAAAATGTTGGCTGGCCCGTGGGAAGTCATGTCAGTAGCATATAACATACACTAGACAAAGTCTGCAGAGGTTGTGAACATTACAGGGCTCCTTTTTCTCTCTACAAACCATGGCCCCACATTATGAATATGCACACAGGAAAACCACGACAAGTATCCTAAAATTGTTTTGACTTTCTTCATGTGAGTACCTTACTGGTTAATAACAAGCGTGTGAGCTGAGAGTTCTCCAAACTTGGCCAATTCAACAACATCTCTCCATTACAAATGATTAAGTGATGCCCATGGCTAAATGCAATATGTTTTGTGGTGATATGTGTTTGTATGTGCCTGTGGTTTTAGGTGCCAGAGTAACATTTCTCACCTCGAAATTACACAAATAACCTCCCTGAACTTTGGAAGGAAAATTCCTCTGTAGAAATAATAATTAGATAATGTAATAATGCCTATATGGCCAGATGAAACAATATTGGATCTAAACCATGTAAAGGTACTGATGTACAACCTCCCACCCTGGATTCCACTTGAAGTACCTAAAAAGGGAAAGTTTTTCCCCATAGGGATCCCACCCTGTCATTTACTTACTATTTGTTAGGGATTTGGAATGTGATATTATGGGACTGAAAATGATGTGTGTAACCTATTTGTATTGATATACAGAGGCAGCAGAGGTCGTACACAGTATAGGGCAGGCCCTTCTACACCTCCACACTATGAACATAGAACATAGGGGACCTAAGACCAGAGAACTTGCTATTATACAAGGATGGTGCTTCCCACTCAGTCCTCAAGCTCACAAGACTTCGGCTTTTTGCCAAGGAGACAACGACAGTCAAGTCTCAACACTCCCTGCTATACACCCTTAACTATGTTGGTGAGTACAGATAGACTCCCTGCTACACACTTCTTGTTGAGTGGAGTCAGCATAAGACTCCCTGATACACACCTTACCCATGTTGGTGTATTACAGATAGACTCCTGCTTACACACCCTACTATGTGGTGAGTACAGATGACGTCCCTGCTACATACTTACTATGTTGTGGAGTACAGTAGACTCCCGCCCCTGACATTAACTTTACTATGTTGGTGAGTACAGATAGGCTCCCTGCTACACAACTTACTATTGGTGAGTACAGATAGACTCCCTGCTACAACGTACTGATGTTGGTGGCTACAGATAGAATCCCTGCTAACAAACCATTACTATGTTGAGTGAGTTACAGATAGACTCCCTGAACTACATACTTTACTAGGTTGGTGAGTTAAAGGGGAGTATAGATAGACTCCCTGCTATGCACCTTACTATGTTGGTGATTACGGATAGGACTCCCATGCTACACACATTACTAAGTGGGTGAGTAACAGGTAGACTCCCTGCTTTACACCTCACTATACTGGTGGTGACACTAGGCTTGTCTGTATACACCTTACTATGTTGGTGAGGACAGATAGACTCCCTGCTACACCACCTTTACTATGTGGTGAGTACAGATCGACTCCCTGCTACACACCTTACTATGTTGAGTGAGTACAGATAGACTCCCTGCTACAACACTTACTATGTGGGGAGTACAGATAGACTCCTGCACACACCTGACTATGTTGGTGAGTACAGATAGACTCCGCTACACACCTTACTATGTTGGTGATTACGGATAGACTCCCACCTGCTACACACCTTACTATGTGGTGAGTATCAGGTAGACTCCCTGCTTACACCGCCCTATACTGGTGAGTGCAATAGGCCTTCCTGTTTATACCCCTTACTATGTTGGTGAGTACAGATAGACTTTCTTTCCCTGCTTTACACCTTACTATGTTGGTGAGTACAGATAGACTCCTTCTACACACCGTACTATGTTGTGAGTACAGATGACTCCCTGCTACCCACTTACCTATGTTTTGGGATAATCACAGATAGACTCCCTGCTACCACCACTCTATGTTGGTGATCAGATAGACTCCCTGCTACTCACCTTACTATGTTGGTGGATTACGGATAGCCTCCCTGCTACAACACCTTACTATGTTGGTGAGTACTGTTAACTCCCTGCTTTACACCTCACTATACTGGTGAGCGCAGATAGGCTGTCTCTTACACCTTAACTATGTTGTGGTCCAGATAGACTCCCTGCTATGCACCTACTCTGTTGGTGAGTACAGATAGACTCCCTGCTACTACTTGACTATGTTGTGAGTACAGATATACTTCCCTGCTACACAACCTTCATGTTGGGGAGTACAGATAGCTCCCTGCTACAGTACTTTTGCTATTTTGGGGGTGGAGTACAGATAGACTCCCTGCTCCACACCTTACAATGTTGTGCTACAATAGACTCCCTCTACATAATTACTATGTTGGTGTGTACAGATAGACTCCCTGCTACACACCTTACAATGTTGGTGAGTACAGATATACTCCCTGCTACATATACTTTCGATGTGTGTTGTACAGATAGACCCCTGCTAACACCTTACTATGTTTGGGGAGTAAGATAGACTCCTTGCTAACACACTTATGTTGGGGAGTACAGATCGACTCCCTGCTACATACTTTTCTATTTTGGTGAGTTAAAAAAATAGACTCATGCTACAAACTCCCTATGTTGAGAATAAATACTAGTTACTTATTGTCTAATCATGTGCTCATCAAGCCTTCATGTACAAATTACCTAGGAACAACAGGAATTCCTAGTAGTTGAGTTACTCAGGTGATATAAATGCGCTACTTACAACCCTGGGTTTTCAGGGTGTATATGGCTGTCGACAGGGATAAGGCATTGGGCTACCCCCATATATTACACTGATAGCGAAAATGTGCCTGATCATGATCGATCAGGAAAGCTTCAGCAGCCTGGTATTTCACATGGAAAGGTGTAGCTGGTATTGGAAGGAGGTGTTAAAACACAAAGGCAGAGAAAGAAAGCTGTTGAACAAAATCTTGGAAAAATCTGTCGGTTCAAGTTGAAGGTTGTTTGTCTCGCATGATATGAAATTTTGTGGTAGCACCGGGGTTGGGGTGAACAGGATCTGATTAGATTTTTGGGGGCAGGCAAAAGTATTAATTAAGTTGGTAATTAGCTTATTTTTGTAGTTATTGTTCAAGCTTGTTAGCATATTACCAAGAGCTATGTGCTACCGTGATGTATTTTTGGCATGTAGGACCTGGATGACAGTTAATGAACTAATCAGATGTTCAGCCTAAATCTGCTATTAAGTGGTCTAGTTGCCTAATTATGCGACTTTTTCATTTTTTCAAGTTTGTCCAATTTTCACGAACTTGGTGGATGTGGTCCTACATGTTCCCGATAATTTGAAAGTGAGTCGGGGTCCCTGAGTCAGTTGATGTGTCGATCTGCAGAATTTCATGCATTTTTTGAAGTTTGTTGGATTTCCACAAAACTCGGTAGATGTGATCCACCTTTGATTCTGATCATTTATGAAGGTACAGCTGGGTTCTTATAGGTTCATTGTATGCCTATTTTGTCATAGTAAATTCCGAGTTCCAACTTGGTAAGAATTTCACCGCACTCAGTAGGTCTGGTTCCGTTGCAATTTTCTGGATTGAGTTTGTTTTGCTGTTCATGAATTTTGAATTAAATTCCGTCATATATATATAATAGTTCCTCCGACTCGAGAAACGCGGAAACACATATCTCTCATGGTGTCTATCCGTGCATGTCTAACTTGTGTGCGGCGGTCTAGTGTCCTCTGATATGCTCCTGTAGGGCGAGCGCGGCGAAGAGTGGGGATGTTCAGTGGACACTGAATGGGTGTCACAGTATCACATTACAAATTAATAGATAGACAGATGTGGAGGTTTCCTAAAATATATTTTGGGACATCCTTGACTGCTGCACGGGGGATAGTTTGTTGGTGGGTGGGGGATGGCGGGGGAGGGTGTTTGCTGCCTGGCGGGGGGGGGGGGGGGCTGGATGGCATGTCCTGGCTGCTTGGAAAAATAAAAGGCAATGGATAATGAAGGAAAATTTCGATTTTAAAAGGCAAAGGAGCCCGGGCTGCTAATGGGATTTTGAACAATTCCAAGTGGATTTGGGTCAAAAAGTGAGTTGATGACTGAGCGATAAAACTTTATTCAAATTTGGGTATTTTTGGAGAGAAGAGTGGGGGGGGGGGGGGCATGAACAAGAAAAAAGCAATTGAGGGACTTTCGGTATTAAGAGTCAAACTTATTGGTCAGTATTTCTAGGAATTTTTATGTGTTATATGTGAAAATATGTGATGTTCGTTTGACATGACGATGGTCCGCATGAACTAGTTGGTTGTTTGTGTATTGAATATAAAACGACGTTCGCGCAACCAGCGCGACACTTTTTGGCGATCGCCTTGTATTTCCTTGACTTCAGTTGTCTTATCGCTCATTGTGCACATACAAGGAGTTGTCTCTATGGAATCAATTATTACTGATGTTCACCTCTTATTTCTTGTTTCTCGATTTCACAGCTCCAGAAGTTCTGGGTCCTGAGAAGTATGACAAATCCTGTGACTGTGGTCATTAGGCGTATGTATTTAATATTCTGTAAGTATTTATCAACAAAAAAATGTATGTTAGTAATGTGATGGTCCTGCTCACTGTTCTTGAGAGCATTTCCCAATTGACTCAGCGCCACTGACTATTGTGTTACACTTTGAATAAAGGCGCTTTACAAATTTTTGTCTCGCCTTGCCTGAACATAGTGATCACTTTGTCTGTCTGTCTGTCTGTCTGTCTGTCTGTCTGTCCGTCCGCTCGTTTTTTCCGTATGTGCGGTTAAATATCTTCTGAACCATGACATCCTGTCATGCTGAAAACTTTTTGTGGAGGTGTGCGGTTGTAGAGTTGTCGATGTTGCTCCACCTGTTCTTCAAAGATCATACTCATTTGCATAATTTGCATATTTCATGACAATTGGCCCGAAATCTTGTGTCCAATATATTCTCTTGATTGGTAGATGCAAGTGGGATGCCGTTCGAATATATAACCAACCATGAAGTTTACTGATTTTGATTCCTGACATGATATATGCTAATTAAGTAGTCTAATTTGCATAATTTGTGCGAATTTTTCAAGTTTTTCAAGTTTGTCAAATTTTCAGAAAAACTGGTGGATGTGAGTCTACCATGGTTCCCGATAAATTTGAAAGTGATGAGTGGGGTCAATGGAGGTTCATTGATGTGTTGAGCTGCATATTTCATGCAATTTTTTGAAGTTTGTCTGATATCCAGAAATCTGGTATATGGTGATCCACCTTTGATTCATGAATCATTTTGAGAAGGACAGGCTGGGGTCAGTAGAGGTCATGTATGTGCCTAATTTGCATAGTATATTCCTATTTCCAACTGGTAGAATTTCACCGAACTCAGTAGGTATGGGTCACGTTAACATTTTCTGGATCTGATGTGTTGATGTTCATGAATTTATTAAATTCCGTCATATATATATAATAGCTTTTGTTAGAATAAAGCACTGGGGAACGAGTAGACCATAGCTTCTGTGACAATTAATAGATAGACAGATGTGGAGGTTTCCTAAAATATATTTTGGGACATCCTTGACTGCTGCACGGGGGATAGTTTGTTGGTGGGTGGGGGATGGCGGGGGAGGGTGTTTGCTGCCTGGCGGGGGGGGGGGGGGGGGGCTGGATGGCATGTCCTGGCTGCTTGGAAAAATAAAAGGCAATGGATAATGAAGGAAAATTTCGATTTTAAAGAAGGCCAAAGGAGCCGGGTGCTAAGGGGATTGAGAACTTCCAAGTGAGTTTGGGCAAGAAGTGACGTTTTGAGTTGATGACTGAGCGATAAAACTTTATTCAAATTTGGGTATTTTTGGAGAGAAGAGTGGGGGGGGGGGCAATGAACAAGAAAAAAGCAAATTGAAGGACTTCGTATAAGAGTAAACTTTATTGGTCAGTATTTCTAGGAATTTTTATGTGTTATATGTGAAAATTCGTGATGTCCATTTGACATGACGATGGTCCGCATGAACTAGTTGGTTGTTTGGGTAGTTAATAAGAAAAACCTACGATCGCGCAACCAGGCGAGACACTTTTTGGCGATCGCCTTGTATTTCCTTGACTTCAGTTGTCTTATCGCTCATTGTGCACATACAAGGGAGGTGGCTCTATGGAATCAATTATTACTGATGTTCACCTCTTATTTCATGGTTCAGATTCACAGCTCCAGAAGTTCTGGGTCCTGAGCAAGTATGACCAAATCCTGTGAATGTGGTCATTAGGCGTATTAGTATATGCTGTAAGTAGTTATCACAAAAAAATGTATGTTAGTAATGTGATGGTCCTGCTCACTGTTCTTGAGAGCATTTCCCAATTGACTCAGCGCCACTGAGCATTGTGTAACACTTTGGAGATTAGGCTTTACCAAATTTTTGACGTGCCTGAACATAGTGATCACTTTGTCTGTCTGTCTGTCTGTCTGTCTGTCTGTCTTCTGTCCGTCCGTATGTTTTCCGTATGTGCGGTTAAATATCTTCTGAACCATGAAAGCCGTCATGCTGAAAACTTTTTGTGGAGGTGTGCGGTTGTAGAGTTGTCGATGTGTATCCACCTTTCGTCCCAAAAGATCATACTCATTTGCATACACTTTTTGCATATTTCAGAAATTTCCCCGAAAGCTTGTGTACAATCTATCTTCTTGTTGGAGATGCATTGGGGATGCCGTTCAGAGTATATAACACCTATGAAGTGACTGATTTGATTCCTGACATGATATATGCTAATTAAGTAGTCTAATTTGCATAATTTCTGCGATTCTCAAAAGTTTGCTGGATTTTGACGAAACTCGGTGGAGATGGTTTATCTAAGTCCCGATAAATCTACAGTAGGCACATGTCAATAGAGTTCATTTAATGTACTAATTTGCATATTGAGGTTGTCCCAATTTTCATAATCTATCTATGCAGATTTTGAAGTTGGTTGAATTTCCATGAAAACTGGTGGAGTGTAACACCTTCAATCCTAATCAATTTAACAACAGTGTCAAAGGTCACTGGAGGTCATTTAATGTGACTAATTTACATAAATTAGAAGTTTCGTTATAAATGACAATAACGTCAAAATGAGTGCACTTAGTGTGCTTGTAGAGATTTGTTTATGGTAATTTTATGGTTTTTAGGGGGATCAACAACATCTAAAGGTAAAAGGTCAAGTCTTAAGAAAATGTGATTATTTAGGAGATCCAGGGAAAGAAAGAAAACTGTCAATTTTTTCGATATGTGATAGGCGCTTTTGTACATATACGAAACCAACTCCTGCTTTGATCTGACACCTGGTCTTCAAGTTACAAGGGCCAAAGTCGATTTTGATACTTTCAGGCGATAGCATAGGGCGTGTGTGTGTATTTGATTACACAATGCTTTTGGGGCTTGGTGCCTCCATGAGGCAACATTTTTCATGAAAACCATCATGTCATCAAGGTCATTCAGGTAAAAACTGCCAATATACACTTTTCTGTCACACCTTCTAGTGACTATATGCGATTGCGGACATTTTTGGGACATAATGGTTATCATCTAGGGTACCATTTTTCATATGAACGTTATGTCATCAAAGGTCATGCAAGTCAGTTTATAAGACAAAAAACTGACGAATAATCACATTTTTTGCAACAACCTCTAAAACTTAAACTGTATGCTATATGGCTTGATGTTTTGAGACATGGGTGCTTATTCTTGCTTATTTTTAAAAAACTGTTATGTTATCAAAGGTCATTTAAGGCCAATTATCCCGAATCCAATTGTAGGAAGTATTGAATGAGTGAAAATAGCCCCTACAAAACTCTATACATTTGTATCAATTCACTACCACTTACCTATTCAAGCAGGTAATAGTCTTGGGGCACCTTAGCTCAACCATCACTATTAATAGAGCATAGCTATTAATCATTGTAGGTAGACCTATGGTAACAACAGGGTGTCCAGGTTTACACCTGCAGGAGAGGAGCTTATTGCCCACTTCTAGGGTGTGAGACAGCAGGGAAATGATCTCCTAGGGAGTGCAGGAGTTGAATGTATACTTAATGAGGGTTTAGGGCTTTAACACAACTCTGGGTTAAGGTTACTTTGCTATGAAGTTCTGGAAAGTAGTATAATCTTATAAATATATAAATGGTGAAATCTTATTGGTGACACTGCAGGATATAAGGACAATTTCAAATTAGAGACTTATTAGGACCAGTTCCACTATGAGCTGCAGGTGGGCCATAGGGACCGATTTCATTGTTTGGAGACAATAACGGTAACTGGAGGGAACTATTAACTCGTAATTAATGGGTTTATAGCGGATAGTCCAGCGTTGGTAGGAATCGTGCTAAAGACCCCCAGTCGGTTGTTATGGTGCTTGTTTTGAGGGGATTAGTCATGATGGTGATAAATGTGTAAATATTTTAGGAGGTGTTGGGATACTATTCACGTGGTATACATTACTCGATCACTTTGCTATTGCTATTTTCATTTCTTCATTCCACCACCACTCACTTCTGAAATTTCAAGTTGTTTCGATTTGCAATGAAGCTTGATTGGTATGGTCTACCTTTAGTCCCCCAAAATGTTAACCTGCTGTAGGTCACTGGTGGGGCTGGGGCGGGGGGGGGGGGGGGGGGGGGGGGGGGGGGGGGGGGGGTTTGCAGTGTGTAATTGCTTCATTCATGGAACGTTTGGTTAATGCCCATGAAATGTACTAAGTATGATCCCCATTGGTCCTGATATATGTGAGGTTAACACGAAAATGGGTCATGCAAAATTCGATATTGTGTCTAATTTGCTAAATTCAGGGGGGGGGACTGGCATCTTAGTCATTTCCACTCCCCCACAAAACTTATACGCCTTTGGTAGACTTGGTCAACTCAGAGTCCAGTCCTTACGAATTTGGAGGAATTGGTCCACTGATTAGTAGCTGTTTGTTATCTGTTAAAAATGCTATAACCAAATCTTGAAGTCACACATGGAATGCCTTTAATTGTTTTCATGGTGACAATTAGAAGGAAAACAGCTGAATCGGCACTAGGCGAGACCACTGGGGCGATCGCCTTGTTTGATTGATTGATTGATTGAGTAGGGGAGTTTTCTATTATTTTTATTCTTTATCCTGCCCGAGAGGCTCTTTGACAAAGTTAACCTTTTGGAACTGGATTATCTCATTGTGGAAGCTAAGCGGCGCAAAAGGGCTTCAGGCACGGAGGCAACTCCCACGGCATTTGTTTTCATATATGCCCACTGCTCCAGCATTCTGTTTCGGGAACAGTTGTTGATTTGTTTTCTCTCACAACCCTTGTTCCTCTCCTCCCTGCTCCTCTCTCTGAGGAATGAGAGGGTATTTCACTTCTTCTACGCTATTTTCACTGCGTTGATCCGAGATGTGGCATGGTTGGGTTTGTGTCCGTTATTAATTGTTTTTTGGTTAGTGATTGAAAATCTTGTTCAATGCGCTATTCGCATCTACGGAGTAGAAAACATCACCACATACCCACTGCTAGAGTGAGGGAAAACACTGCTCACCCACAGCAAGTGATAAGGAACAAGAACACAGTCCACTCACCCACAGCTAGAAATATGGAAAACTGCCATCCCCCCACCTCTTAGAAGTAGGCAAAACAGTCAACTCATCCATAGCGAGAAAGGAAAAACGCCACCACCTATAAGCTGGCAGTAAGGAAAAAACAGTCCACTCCACCCACAAGCTATAAATATGGAAAACTTCCACTCACCCACATCTAGACGTAGCAACAGTCAACTCATCCATAGCAGAATAGGGAAAAACAGTCCACTCACTTATACTGAAGTAGGGAAAAAACAGTCCACTCACCCACCTAGAGTAGGGAAAACAGTTCCACTCACTCACCCCCATCTAGAAATATGGAAAACTGTCCACTCACCCACGCGAGAAGTCGGAGTAGGCAAACAACTCAACTCATCACTAGAAGTAGGGAAAACAGTCCACTCACCTAATACTGGAAGTAGGGAAAAACAGTCCACGCAATTCACATCTAAAGTGGGAAAACCAGTCCACTCACCCACAGCTAGAAATATGGAAAACTGTCCACTCACCCACAGCTAGAAGTAGGCACAACAGTTCAACTCATCCATAGCCTAAGTAGGAAAACAGCCACTCACCTATATCTGGAAGTAGGGAAAAAACAGTCCACTCACCCACAGCTAGAAATGGGGAAACACCCATTATTCACCTGCAGCTGGAAGTAGGGAAACCAGTCAACTCCATCCATAGCTAGAAGTAGAGGAAAACCGTCAACTCATCCACAGCTAGAAGGGGGAAACAGTCAACCTACTCACAGCTTAGAAATAGGGAAAACAGTCCACTCACCCACAGCTAGAAATCATAAAAACAGTCTCTTGAGGCTGTTCACACTTGTGCGTTAGATACAATACGATAAATTTATCGGGTGGCTTTTTCACCACTAGTGCGATGACAGTTGTAACGATAATTTATATCGGATGTGTCTGCGCTCACCATAATGGTGACAGTGGCTGGGAGTTGAGAAAGTAAGCAAACGGTCCACTCACCTCAGCTAGAAGTGGGGGAGGAAGGCACTCAAAACCCAAAGCTACGAGTTGAGGAAACAGTTTTCACTGTCCACTTATGGTCCAGGGGGATAAAGCCTGTTGTCCATCCATTCACACAACTGGGACTAATGCTTACCCGTGCCTATAATACATCTCTAATTTGTTAAGAAGCTTTTCGCTTGAAGTGCTCCTACAGTTTTGGAAACAATGTTGCACTCTAAATTCGGGTTTTTACTGCAGTTTGGTGAATGATGTATACAGGTCCTCAATTATCACCTCGGTGGACAAGGGAGATAAAGTGGCCTTGGCTCAAGGGTCCATGAGGTAAATTGATCCATTATCAAAGGAATTGGAACCTACTGTCTGTTGATCTACTGTCGGGAGCTCTGCCGACTGGGTTGATCCAATCTCCTGTGTTAATCTGCATAAATACCAGCAGCGAACCATCTCCCCCTCATCTCCAAATCACCTGTTTGCTAGATAATCCAGAACTCAGCAAGTATGTTATTCTCTATTTCTGCCCTCAGCTTGTGCGGGTTTCCACCATTCTATAGCAACCACGGCCTCGCCATATCCCCAGGTATGAAGAAGAGGATCCGTAATGGCCAGTACGAGTTCCCTAGCCCCGAGTGGAACGCTGTATCGGAGGAGGCCAAGCAACTGATACGGAGACTGCTGAGGACCGACCCGAGTGAACGACTCACCATCACAGAACTCATGAACCATCCTTGGGTTAGGGTAAGTATGGAAGCATGTGTCAGGATCATAGAAGCAAGGTGCCGGTATGGGTTGCGGTATGCAGATGATCTGGCACTGATGAGTGGGTCTGTTGAATAGCTTGTCCATTATTCAAATACCTGGTGGTATGCTAATGATCAGTGTGTTAATGCAGGGAACGACAAAAGTAATGATTAGTGAAAACAAGTACTATATCAGTCGTTCGTAGTGGGATTGTGTGTAGAGAATCTACCATCTTCGGTAACTTTCCCTAGAACTGGGTCCATCGGTGATATAGCAGTTATTGAGGTTTTTGAGAAGAAATTGCCGCCAACATTGAGACAATCCTCGTGTGTTTTCCACTTATGTCAGAAGTAGGCACAAAGTTAGCAGCATTGGTCCATATTTCGTTCCAGTGATGGGGGGGGGGGGGGATGGGGGGGGGAGGAGGGGGGGGGAATAATCAGTATGTGTCCAGGGTTAACTGGATGTTGACTGTATCTTAGAGAATTGAGGATGAGGTTATCGGGGGAAAAATTGCATATACCTTTACGTCTTAATTCCCCTGGTAACAGATGAGCTCAATTATCTGATATGATATTATTGGATGGGACAAGTAGTAAAGATGCAGATCTATGATTGCAGTTCAGCAGAGCAAGCGTTGGATTTCTACAAATAGTATAATTAGAGCAGCAGTAGGAAGACTAATGAGATCTCCTGGGTACTCAATGGGTTCGTGAAGGCAGGGTTCGGCTACCTGTTCTAGATTTTACATAAACGTGTTTGTTGAGGTTACCACGAAACTAGTTCTGCACGTGTTAACCAGCAGAGCGGTTGCAGGGCGATGAGTTCTTATACGGGTGCTCCATTTCACTTGTGATTACAGTGACTACCAGGTTGGAGTCTGTTGAAAGTTATTTGTGTATTTGTGCTTTGGATTTCAGTCTTCAAGATTGTCATATCCTACTGGACCACTTTTCCTAGTCCACCATCAGTCGAAATGAATTCTGTTTCAATTGAAATCTTATAGCTGAACAAGCAAAATGCTTGAATCTCCAAAGGTTGGGGGTGCGAGTATGGACACATTCTCTTCACCAGTGTCAGATATAAAGAAGAATTCCACTGCATGGACCATTGCACCACAATTCAAATATTGTGTGGTTTGTGCCTAAATCCTGAGGAGATGCAGTTCATTTGAGCCTGATGCGACATGGTTCAATTCATAATGGTTTGTCTCATTGGCTGCATGTTAGTCATTGTTAGTGTTAGATAATTACATAATTTGCCTCCAATAGAGGGACCTGATTGGCTATCGAGTCAGGTGACGCCATTACATCATCTAACAGATGGCCAACAGTCCGCAAGAATGATAGTTACCAAACGCCCATTTCTAGCACTGGTTTTGTACCAAAATTATAACTTCCTCCACAACACACAGCTGATACTGAAAACGTGATCACTTTGAGTTCGAGTAGCAATGCCAAGTAGTGATTCAGGGCATTATAAGACAGGGCAAAGCTTCTCTCTGGAATCTGATTTCAGACAATGAAAGTAGTGTGATGGCAGCTGATATGCCACTTAATGTGCATAATTTTAAACCAGATTTCACTTTTCCTTCAGCAATGTAACACAGGTACCAATGAGACTACGCTGTAATCTGTTGCGTCCTTCAAAGAGGAGGACAAATGGGAGGAAGCTTCAGGTAGGGGTTCCCATCGCAACCATTGGTGATTCCACTTGTGATACTGACTGTAATGGTTACAGTTTAGAATCAGCCCTAAGAGCCTGGCTGGTCTTTGTGGCTCTTGAAGTGCGAGTGGACATCGTGTGGAGACACATTTCATAGCCGTTCATAGCACAGCATCGTTTAGCTAATGGCGGCATGCATAGTTGATCGCTACCCCTATCTGGAATGTTTTCCAAGTATTTCTATTATTTTCTTCAGTGCAATTTAACACACTCTGTCAATGGGTCATTACTCTATGTCTCTATGTCTCTGTCCCTAATATGGTTTCGAGTATTTCTATTGGCAGGACGAGCGAATAACTAAGCCACGATGCGGGGTCAGCAACGACGGTGTCAAGATAAAGGACGTGGAGATGGCGAACAACCCTGCTGCAACGAAAGAAAGAAAGAAAAAAGGTGGTAGTTGGGAGTTAACATGCCTGTATGCCATCCATCCATTTAACCGGGCATCCGATGAGTTGTCCTCTCCACGAGAATGGCATTCCTCCGGTAAATTTCTCCGGCGAAACTGGACTTCTCTCGAGGTCAACATATAGTAACAGGGTTGTCGGAGGGAGAGAGTGAGAGGAAAAAAATGACCAATGTGGTTCGGTTACTTGGACCCCCACAGATGAATGCAAGGACTAGTGTAGACATGTGGGTCGTCTTGGCCCCCCGATGCAAGACATCAGTGGGGGAACTTGTGAGCCAGGATTGCATGGAATGTCTCCAACAGACGGGAAAACTGACAATGATGTACGATAACCAGCTTCTGACGTTGAGATTGCTCTAGCCTACATATTTCAACCAGGGTGGTTGCTTCAGGTATACAGAGGCATTAGAAATCTGTGTTATCGAATTACACCCTCAGTAAACATGGTACAAAAAAAAATCTGATGAGCTTGATAATTTGCAGTTTATGCAAAGTGGTCATTAGTACTGATATGTTCTGGCACCCAGTTGTGAGTTGACTAGAATAGAAATGTTATGCCAGAAAAGAGCGAGGTTATCGAGTTTGTACACGTAGAATATAAGGTTCCTCAGTGGTTGTTTAGCAAAGCATCTTGTCACATGATTGAAATTTGGTTGCACATTGTCGGTTAATCGTCGTCATTTGATGCTGTAGGTAATGGGCCATATCAAGCTAATGATGGATGTATCGATCCTACGCTGTCCAGATATATGCTGGAATGATATCAAGGAAGTGTGTATACAATCCCATGCTGCTCCAGATATATGCTGGAAGATATCAAGGCAGGTGTGTATACAATCCCGCTGCTTCCTGAGACGCACTCAGTTGATATCGAGGCAGGTCGATACAATCCTAAGCTGCTCTGTGATGTGCTCAGATAATAGTGAGGCAGGTGATTACAAATCCTAAGCTGATCCTGAGATGTGCTCAATTAAGAGTGAGGCAGGTGTGATACAATCCTGAGCTGCTCTGAGATGTGCTCACAATAATAGTGAGGCAGGTGTGTATACCCCATACTAAGCGGCTCTGAGAGGTGCTCAAGATACCTAGCGGGGGGAAGTGTGTATACAATCCTAAGCTGCTTCCGGAGGCTGTGCTCAACATAATAGTGAGGGAGGGTGTATACAATCCTAAGCTGCTCTGAGATGTGCCAGTAATAGCGAGGAGGTGTGTATTACAATCCTCAAGCTGCTCCTGAGATGTGTCGATAATGGGAGGCAGGCAGTAACAACTCCCAGCTGCTCCTGAGAGTGCTCAGATAATAGCGAGGCAGGTGTGTAACAATCCTGTGCTCCTGAGATGGGACTCAATGATAGCGAGACCGGTGTGTATACAGCCAATGCTGCTCCTGAGATGTGCTTGACAGATAATAGCGAGGGCCGGTGTGTATACAATACGACTGCTGCTCCCGAGATGTGCAGATATAGCGAGGCAGGTGTGTATACAATCAGATGCTGAACTCGAGATGTGCTCAGATTAATAGCGAGGAGGCAAGTATATACAAATCTATGCTGCTCCTGAGATTGGCCTCAGTTGATGCGAGGGCAGAGGTATACAATCCCTTATGTGCTCCGAGATGTGCTCAATCTCATGGTGCTCCTAGGACACCATAGGTGCTCGGTTAGAACTAACATGGGACCTTGCATGTGAAGCCCCCTACGCCTTTATTCATCTTCTGCCAATCGCCAACCTGTGGAATAAGATCATGCTACCTTCAGTTAGAATGTTAATGCTTAGAATATGTAGAATTTTGAGTGATTTCAGGATCACTTGAAGAGCGATTGTCTGTACTAATGATGGAAACACGATTAATTCATGAGTGTTAGCCCAGAAATCAAGTTATAAAGAATACCCATAATTTATGAAGAATATTAGATCTTGTATGTCAACATCAAGTTTAGGCCTTTTTTGTCTAACTACGATCTATGCACTTAATCACATTACTGATAAATAACTGCAAGGTAAATTCCTGTTTGTTTTTCGTGATGTATAACTTCTCCCTTCCAGCTTTTGAAATGTGCCGGCCACTGGTATTAGCAATAGGGAGGAATCCTAGAAAACCTGTATGCTGTCTATAGTTTCATTCACAAACTGACTGCTACGGCACTTTCCAAAAATTTGTATCGATCGTACTCATTCGGGGGCATTTTGCAATGCTACCACCAGCTATTTTGAATTTTGCATGTTGGTTTTTCCTTCAACCCTTAATGCTAAATTGGTGGTTCTAGTCCATGGAATTCCTGTCTAATACTAAAGTGGAATTTGTAGTGATGTTCCATGATCTGGTTTTGGCATGGAATCAACACCCCTCTGCCTCTACTACTACGAAAAAGGTGATTTTTGGGTATTAAACAAACAAATGCTTCTTCTCCCACAGATTGAATTGATGATCGTGATAGTTAGGCAGTATGATCCATTGACCTGATACATCGGGTTTTTCAGGAATTTGAGATCAAAGGGCATCTAGGGGCCAATTTCTGGCCATTTCCTTTCAAACGTCAAGCGGCTTTCCTACCGTTCAAATCGGATTTTCATCAAACTTGGTCATAGTGATGACCATGGTACTTAATGTTGTTTTTCATGAATTAGAGGGTCTTAAAGGTTACCTCCGGGGTCATTTGGCCATTTGGTTCAATGGGTTCAAGCAGCTTCTTCTCCTATGGGACGGTCAGAATACAAGAAAGTTGTCTATACCATTGACCTTGGTACGTTATGGTGTGTTCAGGATTTTGAGGTCAAAGGTCATCTAGGGGTCAGTTTTTTTCATTTTGTGTGCATGGTCAAGCTGCTCTCTTTCTACAGAATAATTGGATGATCATGAAAGTTGGTCCAGTGTATTTGATACATCTGGACTGTTCATGAATTTTGGTCAAAGGTCACTGGGTCATTTTGGCCCAAAAGATCATTTTTGGGGAGTCAACAATCAATGCGTCTCACCCACAATTTGAATGGAAGATCCTGATAGTTGGTCCATATTCTCAGGACCAATACATACGTGAGTTCAGGAATTTGAGGTCAGAAGTCATATTGCGTGGCATTTTTGTAACGGTCAAGCGACTACTCCTACAGTTTCAAATCGAATATGCACAAAACTCGGACAGTATCATCGGTGACCTAGGTAATACGTCAACCCGCTCCTTCTACTGTACTATACGAATAGAAATGACAGAATTGTGGTTACTGTAACCATTGACCTATGGTCAATATGGAGTGTTCCAGGATTTGAGTCAGAGGCCTTTAGGGCCAATTTCCGGCCATTTTTTCAAATGTCAAGGTGACTTTCACTCCATTTATTGAACAATCGTTGCAGCTTCCCTTTCTACAGAATAGTTTGGAGTTGGTACTTGACCTATATTAGGCCTGTTCTGTGACTGATGATACATATTTAAGTCGAAGATCATGTAAGGCATCTTTAAAACTTATGCACAATTTCCTACACTAAACTGGTACAAAAGTGATTAGGTGAGCTACTGTGCCATTGGACACTCTTGTTTTTCTTCGTTGTCTCCTTTATTAGGTATAAAGTGGGAATAGTTTAGTGATACCCAAGGTACACAAGTATTAGCGCACCCACGTGGAAAGCCCTATTGGGGAGTCCCCAGGGACCACATTATTTGAGAATATCGCGTACGGGTCTTATGATAAAGGTAATCGTAGCACCAGTAGTGATGTTAAGGGAATGCCATCTGACTCAATGAGCACATGTCACAGTCTGAGAGGGCTGCAAATTAATTGAACGCCCCCCCTATTTATTTATGGTTATATTATATTGTATTATTTGTGCAGTTCATTATGTTGCCACTTCTAATCATGCATATGATGCCTCAATGCCATAGGCCGCTCTAGTGGACCTTGCATTCACCTCGACCCACACATTGGTGATTATAGTTGACATGTATAATTTGTGGTGTTGGCAACCCCTATGCTATGGTCACTTCGTGAATAGAGTACAGAAAACATCTTCCTGACGTTATATATTATGAAAGAGGGTGGCATGGAATCTTCAGAGTAAAATTCATGTGAAAGTTGCAATGACAACAAATAATAAGTGGAGGAGGTTGGGAGGAGAGAAGCAGTTATGTTTATGTAGGGTTTGATAAGTACGTACCTATCAGTGCCTAAGGAAGCATTCAGTTCCTGAACAGATTATAAGTACTCTGAATTCTTGATGGATCTGCTCCCGAGAAATGGGCCCAACAAAGTTTGAGAAATGTTTACCACAATTATAGGACTGACTATGAGATAGTTGTTAACTAATAGCACACATTCCATTCTTCGAGTATAGTCATGGAGTTGCCTGAAAAAGGTGGGTTGAGTTTATTGTAAAGGTTGGGCGCTAAGTGGTTTTATGAGTATTTACCTTCCCCCCCCCCCCTCTCCCCCCCCCCCCCCCCCCCCCCCCCCCCCCACCCCCCCCCCCCCCTCCCCCAGGCTACTAAAAGAGTTGTGTTAAAAGGATATACGGTCATGCGGACAGAGGGAGTGCTTGTGAGATGGATATTGATCCGGGTGTTGCATTTACGGGAGATCAATGAACACAGAAATTGCTTTGAAAAACATGGAGGAAAACTTTCTTGTATTATATAAATGGATTGTATTACCTAATTATATAACTCGAAAAGTTTTGTAAAAATATTTTCCAAAATTGAACAATTAAGGCTTTTTCATTGCATTGCAGGGAACACTTTAGTTCTGTCCTCAGGGGTAAAATATTTTTTCATTTAACAAATGTTTGTAATTGAGCGAGCCTTTACATATATATGAAAGTATACCACAGGATTAGCACCAAGAAATTTATGTGATAGCCAATAATAGTACGGTTGTATATGGGCCAATACGTGTGACATTTTTCATTCAACAGAAGTAAGAGCATTGTCACAGTGGTAGGTTTAATTATATGATACTGATGGTGTCAAAGGTCACCTGGGGTACACTCGGCACTGACGACTCAAACACTGCATGAACGAGTGGATCGAATCATTCCCAAATTGACTAATTGCCCTCCATACACATGAACACTAACGTATTGAAGAATTGGATGTATGGTTTCTGTTAGTCAAGAGCTGTTTGAAGGGAAATTCAGCCCAAATTATTACTCTCTTGGTTGTTGTTGTTACAGAGAGAGAGAATAAAAAATCATTTGAATTAACTTTTTCAGGATTAATAGCATATTCGGTTGGGAAGATATGGCTCCTCAAATTTCATATAATTGATTGATTTCGGGCAAATATCAACCTTTTTGTGATGTCATATCTACCAATCATAAGGGATAAGACATATTTCTTAACAATTCTCTCAATTTGGGAGATATGATGTCATAAATGTTTGCAATGGCAAAATGCCAAATTAGCAGTGAATTATTTGTTATCTTCGAAAATTCATAACTTTCTAACCGAACATGAAACAAAGTTGTGATAGCGGATTTTCATGCACAATCATATGGGACATTAAATATCTTGTGGCTTGGCCTTTTCTTAAGAATAAGCCCGCAGTAAATGCTTGTGAGAATTATGTATGTACCTGGGTTACAAGCCAGACTCACCAAAGTTAGTTTACAATGATTTTGATTATTCTATGACGTCAGCATTAGCTGCTAACACAAACTGAGCAACCCCAGAGGCCAGAGTAGTATATGGTGGTGGCCCGCGCCACCCAGGTACCCTTACAGGTGATTTCCAGTAGTAGGCTCTCCACCTCCGATTTATAGCATCAGTTCTATGAAAACAGTCATTGTTGGTTGTTAGTTTAGTTTTGGTTCGCAGATTTTTTTCTTCTTCTGTGTCCTACATATTCACTATTCCGAGAGTTACAGGTGTTGTCTCCGGTATAATATTGATTGGATAATCTCTTTGTAACTAAAAGATTTCGTGTAAATTAGTTCGATCTAACCAAGCCGACACAGTGAATACATGACATATGTCAGTTTTTGGTGTGACATTAAAACTGTGGATGGACTAGATATATTGAAACCATCCCAAAAAACTGCACATGTTGTTGGTCATGGCATCGGTAGCATGAAAGCAAATCAAACTGGCCTATTTGCTTTTACATCCAAGTTATCAGGTATACTCGAGTAGTACTTGGGGATGTGTGTTGTGTGTGTGCTGATAATGGTCTGAGATACTGACTGAATGCTACACCATGTTTTAAAGCAACAGTTTCCCCGTGGGGGAATAATCCTTTGATGTGATTCGCCAGTCTTATTTCAGGAGTGTAAATATAAATGTGGTCATGTCTCTCTCAATTCATTGGTACTGGTCAAGGAAAAGTAAAAGTCCCCACACAAGCAGCAGCCATGCCTTCCTGAATGAGACATACATGTGAGGGACCCCATATATGGCCCCCATTGCCTAATTTCAAATATTTTAGCACATAGAGAGGGGTCAGAATATAGTGAATCAGAAATAACACTCATTTTGGCTTAGAGGCTTCTCATCTATGACATGCCCTTACAGGAAATGCTTGGAATGTTATTTATATAAGTTCCAGCTTGCTAGCTGACCTGCATTCATTCTGAAAATTATGATCCCAATGTTGGTATCTCAAAGTCACTGCCAGATAATGGTATGCTTTGCTTGTAGGGAATTGCGTCTTTCATTCAAAAACAGTATGGCGACTCGAGCCTGAATCAGGTAGGTAGAGTTACCGATGGCTGTAATTCAGTGATTTTGCAGCTCACTGGGCATGTGGCTGAGTAAGGGGTTATTGGTGAGACAAAGCATCCAGCTGCAAGACAGGTTATGAAGAGTGTGAAAGGTTAATTTCATGGATAATTATAAAGTATACTTTCAATTTGTAGAAAAAAAAAAAAAACCTTTAAAAATAGATTATTCTGCATTATTTCCTTTATTATTTTGTCTCGCTGAACAAAGTCAAGAAGAGACTAGGGTGTGTTTGGGTGTACCACTTACTTGTTTGCAGGAACTATTTTTCAGGCTAGCTAGCAAATTTAGGGTGCTATGGTTGACGGGTTGGAATATAGATAGATAAACTGATTAGATTTGTAGCGTAAAATATGATAATTAAGTGTGTAATTTGGTTCTACCTTGCGTTCCAAATCTTTTATCATGGATCAGGGTCACTGAGAAAGTCATTCACTGTGTCTAATTTGCATTAATTTATGAGAATTTGAATTTGCAGGATTTCATGGATACTCTCTTACTCTCCAAACCATTTTAACATAGACTGGATGTACTGGAGGTCACATTCAGTGTGATTTGACATGGTCATTCAAAATCAGTTTGTTCAATTTACATGAAGCCGATGAGAGGGTCTACCTTAACTTGCGAAAAAACTGGTTACATTGACTGGACGTCCTGGGAAATTATGCAGTATAAATTGCACTCATCATGCAACATGGTCCGAATGAAATGTATTACTACGTGTGGTCACTTTGGTCTCGAAATATTTAAAGTGAGAAAGTGGGTCAATTGGAATGGAAGTTGGAATATTGTGTCTAATGGCCATAGTTTAGTCACATTTCCACAAAACTGCTTATACTGCCTTTAGTAGAATGGTCAATGATAGTCCTTATTGAAATAGGTGTTTGTTAAATGTAATACCAAATTTCTTCAATCAACACATGAATGCCTTGTAATTGTTTGCATGGTACAATAGAAGAACTATTGATCGCGCAACCAGGCGAGAACTGGGGGCGATCGTATTGGTTATGAATACACAAGTGAGGCTCCTCCAAGGAAGATGGCAGGCGGTGACATGTGAATCGTATCCCATGCTTGGTATCTGAACTGAAATGCGCGAGGGGAAGGCAGCTCCAACGGAACTTGCTCCGTGCCAAGTATATAGTCAGATCAAACAGGATTGTGGTATCATCAACATGGTAAGTCCAAGCGGCTTATGATTTTAGTCACCGGACCTCTTGACTGAAGTGTTGTCCAAGCAGTGTTTGGCCACGCAGCTTTGGCCCAACGCCGGGTATAAGAGACCTTCAGTAATGCGCTCCACTCATAACACCAAATCCCACAGGCCCAAGGGCAGGGTGCATGACCCTCCCTCAACCTTCTGGGATATCTTATGTCCTAAATTCTGTTTCCCCTACACAAAAGTGTGTCAGTAACGCATTGGATCCCAACTTCAGCCAATGCTGAAATCGCCAAAAAAGGTCCTTGATCCAGACTAGCGACTGCATGCATGGCTCGCCGACCCTGCATTAGTTTGAAGCAGGACGATATGAGAAGCCGTTCTAAACAGAGGGGAAAGGGCTATCGCCTTGTATATACAATGGTTGGTATATTACCGATATGTCTTCTGCAAGGAACTTCGTTTGGGACAAATCCCAAAAAGTGGGATTCTGCTCATTGATGATTTCAGGCGAGGTAGATGTCAGTCATGAGAGACAAACCACAGGCTCTGAAATGAGATGGGAGCAAACCCTGAATAGATTCCACAAAAAAAATTGCTTCACATTTGGTCATGACAGAGTGTTTTAGTATGCGCCGGCGTATTGTGGCTTGTTAGGTATCGTCGCACGAGTCAGAAAAGTAGGGGAATTAAAAAGAATATTCATATAACGTATGCCAAAACAACTAGGTTAGAGTGTTCTAAACAATTTTCAGATCAGATCAATGGAGTATTTTCCAGCAGGCAAAGAGTTTAAAAGAGAAATGTCGCTTGTGCAATAGCCCCAGTGTTCTCGCCTGGTTGCGCGATCAGTGTTTACTTCTATTAGTCACATGCAAACAATTACCAAGGCTTCATGTGTCGCTACAAGATTCTGGTATTAGCAATTTAACAGAAACAGCCTAATATCAGTGACCACTTTCAAATTCGAAAGGACTGATTATTGACAAGGTCTACTGAAAGGAGTGTGAAGCAGTTTGTGGAAAATGTGATCTAAATTCCTCAATTATGCAAATTTAGGCCAAGTTACCAAGTTCACGAAAATCCGGCAACTTTGAAATTACACATGAATTATGCAAATTAGACAAGTGAATGACCTCCAGTGACAGGGAATCCATGATAGAATTTTCTGTAAACCATTACACCAGGTGGCAATACATTATGCAAATTAGGTACGTTGAATGACCTCCATTGACCCGAATCTTTGTTTAAAAGTTTTGGTTTGGGACTGCCGGTACACCATATTCACCAAACTTTTGAATTTTGCATAGATCATGCAAAATTGGACAAATTAATCCATGTTCGCTGAAAATCAATCAGTTCATCTACCTTATATCCGCATATATGTTGCCGAACCCAATACACCATAGCAACCCTACGGTTCATCCTGCAATCTTGCTAACAGCCTCACAATAAAATTACATAAAATAGGCTAATTACCTTACTTTTGTGCCCAAAATAGAATCAGATCGTGTTCACCCACCCCCGATGCTTACCCCTGGAAATTTTGTCGCACATCGGCACTTATTGTTCGAAAGGTATCCTGCCAACGAGGGAAAGTGTGACACACACCTACACACACACACATGCCACAGTGACCACTAAGTCTCCTCTGAATTTCATTCACGGCGAGACAAAAAATCATGATTGGTAAAGCGTTCTATGCACATATGAGGTTGAATAAAGTCACCCACCGTTTCACCCGTTTACTGTATGATTGGATGCCTGGTTGCCCTGATTTTGCCTAAGAACAAGACATGCGAAGATCACTCATAGGTATAAAATATAACACACACCAGGTCAAATATATACCTGCTCAATAGCAACCAGGGAAAATATGTATGGGAATAAAGACCAACCATACATATGAAGGTGGCCACGAATGTTAGGTACACCATAGGTATAGGATTCAGTGAAGCTGCATGAGCGTGAATGAAGCACAACCCTCTAAAAAGGGGGGGGGGGAGAAATGGGCCACGTTCCCACAATTTATGTGTGAAAAGGTTGTAGGTCAGTGGGGGCTTGTCAAAAAGTGGGGGGGGGGAAACATACCCCCTGGCCCCCACCTGTTGGACGCCCATGGTGAAGTGCAACA